>CAMAPE010000036.1:5065000-5665000 GCA_945859875.1 Cuscuta europaea | reverse complement strand
GCATCCAGAACACAACGTCCCATACGACACCCATAACACAAAAATGTAGATGATCTGATGATCCACCTCAATTCCACACTGCTCCAAATTTGAATCTGCCTCTTTTGACGGCTCTGGTGATCCATTAGTTGGTGGAAGTCACACTTGAATTGGGGTGGGCAGGGGAGGGGGCATGCAGCAGTCACTCCTACACCAACTAACATGGCTGTTAGTTTGGACGATGACAAGCTCTGTTTAACGGTTTGCTCACACACTTTGGGCTGCAAGCCAATCGGGTTTGCCACCACCACTCCAATGTGACCAAGTGCTGGTCTGGGTGAAGAGTGGCATTACCACTACCCCTACTTTAAGAAGGATGAAATCGAGCGTATGTTCACATGAAGATAACATTAAGACCATTGAACATACATACCCTATGTCCTCAACCAAATATTATATGAACTTTGATAAACTTCACACAGCAATACTTTTCGCCGACTTAAATATGTGTTCCAGTTACCGTTGGATTCGTGTTTTGGCCGCATCACGGACACTTTGTGCTTCTTTCTGGTTATAAACTTAGGCCTCTCCAATGCCCCTTGTACCCTCCAGTCTCATGAATAGCATTTTTGGGTCTTACCTCTGGACATTTGGTTTGGTGTTCTTCGACGATGTTTCGACCCATAGCAAGTTACACATGGGCGGAGCATGATAATCACGTTCAAGAACTATACCCATGCGGCGGACAGTGAGTCTCTGCAAAGTCATTCAACTGACAACAGTGTCATGGATAGTGTCATGTTATAGTTAGTTATTTTAGGGTTTAACTGTATACGGGACAGTATAATTGCGAGTGAAGGCAAACAGACTTGTGAAAATTAATAGCCATCGAGGAGGAGGATTCTTTTTGCAGTCCCTAATTTGAACAAGGACGGAAAGGTGGAGGAACCAAGTGTTTCTGCTTGTGACAAATCAGGAAGGCACTTGTGTGCAGGAGGTAATAGAATTGTGAATAGGAATAAATGTGTGGATTTCACGAATAGCTTGAGCCAATACATGTTGAAGGAACCCTCCATAACAATGATAAGATGTTTTGGCCCTCGATAAGAACACGGGTATTAGGGCAGTCTGCTTTTCAATGTACAGTAAATAAAGTAACAAAAAGTAGATACCAATGTAAGCTGAATTGACTGTGGTGTTATTTAACTAGTATCTCAATAAGACTATGCTTGCTCTCCCAGTCAATAACTCACTATCAAATAGCACCATTATAACGTCAGGCACTTCAAGTATAGTTCTCCTGGACTTCAGATGCCAATACCTAGTATCTAACTGAAAGATTAATTTGCTGCTCAAATGCCATTCAAACTAAGCATTTTTAATCTATTAAGAGAAAGGAGATAGAAAATATTGGTCTAGACTATTTTGGATTTATAGGGCAACATCCCATTATAAAGTGCAGGATACACCCACACACAGAATAAATGCAGTATAAGATCCACAAGTAAACGCATCATAGTAAACAGACATATGCAAATATTCCGTGTATAATCATTTGAAAATACTCTCTCTATCCCATTGGACTTTGTTAACTCTCTGTTTTTGTTTGTCCATAAAATTTTGACACTTTCTTTTCAAAATAATGAATTTGTGGTTCTCCTTATTTCTCTCTCGGGTGCACACCTCTTAAACCACACAGCTTTTACTTTTCTTATTCCACAATCAAATTGAAGTGTGAAATGTTGAATGGGACGGAGGGATTAAGAAATAAAGGATACATTAGGTATAGTCCATGAGCAAATGCACCAGCCAGAACGCCATAGAACAACCTATCCCTCACAATCGGATTCTGCCGCAGTGAAATTCGAACTGAGCATCCACCAAAAGTTCATTACAGTTCCAGAACAGTGACAGAACGAATGCAAGTTATCGATGAAAAGAACAATGGAAACTTACTAAGAGGAAGAACAGGAGCGTAGACTAAAGGAAGCAACATCATAAATGGGGGTTTCCTTTGCGTCTTTGCCACTTTCCTGCAGACCCGACAAGGAACCACATCGATTCATGATTCCACTAAAATGAAAACTTTTTCTTTAAATTGGGGTGGCATTAAAACTTAAAAGAAAGTAAAACTTTGGGTTGTATTTTAAAAACGGGGGCGGGGGGCGGGGGGCGGGGGGCGGGGGGCGGGGCTCACGGCTCCTGCTCAGTGTGGATCTTGGGATCTGTCATTGATGCCGTATGCGCAGAGATGAAAGAACCAGACAGTTGGTTTTCGGAACGTCGAGCTGTAGATGATCGTTAAAAAAATCAAAAAAAATGAAAACGGGCAAATAAGCTCTAGAACTAACAGAAAAACTGCAAATCTTCAGAATTCAACGATCTTTTATAGGAGTCTCTGTCTCGCCGTTGACATTTGAGGAGGTTCTCGGTGGAATTTTTTTATGAATTTTTTTTAGCATCTTCTTCATTAAGTCTAGTTTACTCATATCAAATTTTAACTAAAAAATCAATCGTAAAGACAGTCAAATAAATGTTTGAAGATAACTTCGCATTTAAACATCGCAATATATTTCAGAAAATCATTTGACTGTCTTCCCGGTTGAATTTTTACCTGAAATTTGGTATGGGTAAACTAGACTTAATGAAGAAGATGCTCAACAAAATTCATTAAAAAATTGCACCGGTAACCGTCCCAAATGGCGACGGCCAGATAGAGTCTCCTATAAAAGGGGTGATTTGCACTTTTTCGGTTAATTCAAGGGCTTATTTGCACCGTTGTTGTAAAAACCGGATCTGAGAGTGATCCGGACAAATGATTGGGTCACGGATCAGTCCAGACCTGGCGGGTCAACCCGGTAATGTGAAAAAACTATTGTAGTTAAGTATTGTGAAAGAGTAAGGATTCTATGTGTCTTTCATTAACATATATGAGATACTAGTTTTTACACGCGCGTTGCGCGACGGAGCAAATGCCCAATATATATTATATTTGGAATACGCCTATATATGCCCGACTTTGAAATTCAATATAGGAAAAAATTAGTGTAAAATTAGTGACAACAAGACATAAACCTGCACAAAGTTACCTGCATCATGAGATTGTTTTCAACTGAGTGAGGCTTTTAACTTTGGATTTTGGGAGCACTGTTATTATACTATGTACCTCTTTAGCAGGCTGTGAGCGCTAAGTGCTAAATTTGATCTATCAAGTATCGTACTCCATGAAATATTGTCTATCAAGTATCGTACTCCATGAAATATTGTTAATCCCATAGCGATGATGTATTCATCATTGAGTATGTATTTATTTGATTTAACTTTAAACAGCATATTAACATCTACGGAGTAACAGTCCAGAATCTCTAGATCCGTACATTCAATAATCAATATTGCTACAAGTCTACAACCTCAATATTAAGTTATTAACAACTTTTTTACTTTTTGAAATCAACAGGTGGTATGCAATAGTGATTCATTTTTATCTATTTACATTTTGGCCTATTGGTTCCCTCTTTAGGTATTCTAACCTTACAGTTACCAAAGCAGATAGATCTCATCTAAAATAAAGTAACCAGCATAAAACACACACATAACAAAGATCTTGTATAACGAAATGAGAGGCATTGAGATCAACACCTGTCCACAAAAATTGACAGTAAAACATTAAGCAAGTAGTTCTATAAATGGTAGTGCCATTCTGACCACCTTAGCTTGAAATTGTTACTTCTTTCCAAGCAAAAGCAAATATCCTAACTTCAATGTTTCTCTAGCAAATTAGATAGCCGGCACAACGGCAGGCGCATGATCTTTTATTAAAATTAGTGTGTCAAAATAATACCTCCTCATAGATAGATTTTTTTAAGCATGCAAGTAGAAATTTGAACACAGGAAAAGTAAAAAAGTCAAAAAACAAAAATTTAGCAAATCATGATGGGGGCCTACAAATCTGAACACAAATGATTTGGCATCATCAACTAAAAAAAATGCAACAAACTCATTAGTTGATGAAGATGACGATATGGCCACAGGAAAACATTACCCCAAACCATAGATTTTCTACACAAAAATGTGTTTCTACAAGAGTACAAATGTGAAATCATTGATTCCATTGGCATTTTTAATGGCTTATCAGCGCAATCAACTGTATTTTTCAAAAAAATAATTCACAACTTATTTCCCTGTCCTAGCTGGATCTGCTTAATTAAAAAATTTGTGAAAACGTTACTTTTAAAAATGAAATTGATGAAAATAGCTCTTCAACCTTCATCTTTGGATATTAATTCCTTTAGTTCACTTAACACATCCATAATACTCCCTCCATCCCTTAAAACTTTTCCATCTTTCCTTTTTTGGGTTTCCCACTAACTTTGTCACTTTCCCTTTTAATTAAAGAATTTGTGGTTCCAGTTAATTCTCTCTCCTCTGCACAAACCTCAACCACACAGTTTTTACTTTATTAATCCCCGTGTTGGTCAAACTTGACAAAGTTTTAAGGGACGGAGGGAGTAGTTTCAACTAATTCAATCACTACTTAACTAACTTAAGCAAAAAATTAAGTCACTACAGCCACTCTAAGCTATACCAAATTGGCTCATAACTATTCAAACATATACATCCGAGTCAAATTTAAGAGCATTGTTTCTACAATAAAAAAGGAATGTCACTGAGGTCATGTAACGTCCCTTTAACTTACTAATGACTTTAAATTTAAGTTCAGTGATACAAATGATCTAGACGATTGGTTTGTACTTCGTACATTATATTCTGAATTATTTGAGACTGGCTATATTTAGTGATGACATGTTATGTTTGCTCTTTAGCAGTGAATTATGAACTATGATAGTGTAATTCTTTCCATTTGAGGTAAGAAACATGGTAAAATTACATACCTTTGAGAAGGAACAATGTCTGCATAAAATTGTTTGCAATCCGTTCAGCCTAAAAGAGAACATATAACAAAAAGCATTAGTCACCAATGTTCTGAAATGAGAGTATACTTGTGGGAACATATGAACGGAAGTAATGAATCATTGTTGACACTACAGAAACTTTATTATCAATGCTCCCTTTCATCCAATATGCCAATTCTTTGAATTGAAGAACTTTCCTCCAATGAATCGGGTTTTAAATCGCAGAACATCCTATGATTTAAACACCTACCTTTAACAATTCCCATATTTTCATAAAATCCTTGGTCAATTACTCAATTAGAAGCATTTATTGTTCAGTCTGACTGATCCTTGGTAAAAGGTGAGTCCAAGGGTCAGTCTAAGGGTGATATGAAGCTTTTCAGCTTAATATGAAAATATTCAAAAATAACTTTAGTCCCGACTCCCGCAAGATATAAAAGCATCGCAATGAAATACCCCAAGACTAAAATGCAGATTTTGTATAGTCTATTTCCCGGCTTAATTTGATATTGGTATGGGAAGCCACTGCATCAATATATAAGGACAGGTTGATATGGGTACACCCCTAAACTCCGGCATAATTTGCACGAAGTGGCTTCCCTCAACTCAACGCCGCATCCCGCGCTTGATAGAAGGTTTGCTTGATATAATAGCAGAGGAGAAGATCGGAGAAGAAGAACAAAACAAGACAGATAATTCACCTCACCACACATTCAACAAATATTATCATCATATACTGATACTAAATTCGCTCAGAATCTGGGTGCACTATACCTAGTGAAGTAACGCAAATGATAACTTACATCGTAGGGAGAAGACACAGGGAACATGAGAGTTGAGGAGAGTTTGTTGCGATCTTTCCCCGAGAGAAATGGGTTCAAGGCTAATCTCACTTTTGACCTAAATGATCTGGTCATCTGGTGAAATGGGTTGAATGATGAGGAACGGAAGACCTTTCAGATGCTAGAGCGGACGAGGATTTACTAACGGCAGACTTTTGTTGACAGGGATACGAATAAGAGCGTACAATGATTGAAGCGCGTAGTATATGTGAAGCAAGTTGTGATGTACCACCAACAAATTTTTAATACCCAAAATATCCTTACCTTGATTCATGCTTATAATTTTGTAGAGACATGTACAAGGGGAAAGAGGGGTATGGCTACATGTAATACGGACTGGACCCTTACAATACATATAGGCCAGATAGTATAATGGACATCTACATAATTACATAAAACTCCCACTTAGATGTACATTACTAAAAAATTACAAAAAGGTGATCATTCTTTTTATATGCTTGAAAATGTTGCCTCGTTAAAAACCTTGCTGAGGAAAACCCAGTGGGACAAAACCTTGGACAAGGGAAAAAGAGTGAAGGGTGTATGTACTCCCCCTATTGACTACATCACTTCAAGACTTCTTGTAGAATCCAATCTATTCTGGTCACATACTTCTTGTAGCACAAATTGTACTATGTGTATGCCTCATTAAAAAACTCGTTGGAAAAACCTTTTGGGGGAAAAACCAATCAAGGAAAAGAGTGCATAATATATGTAAAACTATGTGTTGTATTGATTGCATCATTAAAAACTTTTAACTAAGAAAACCATGTGGAAAAAACATAGTAAAGGAAAAGAATACAGTCATTGGTCTTCATGGCATAATCTTCTGGATTGCATTTAAATTTACTCTTCTAGAGAAAAACAATACTCCAATCCGAATTTTATGTATCATAATATGTTATTTCAAAGTGACAAACTGTCTCGTTAAACACCTTTGACCAAGAAAACCCTATGGGACAAAACTTGGTTAAGGAAAAAGAGTACAGTTGTATATGATCTTCCGGACCAATAAATTGTTCGATCTCACAAGGACCAAATAAGACCTTCAGGGTACTATCTCCAGAACTAATATTAGAATCACTCTTCTAGAGGATAATAGTCTTTCGTATGTTATGAATCTTTTTCATTCTTTAAAACCCAAAAAATACCTTAAAACCTTTGGCCAAGAAAAACCCTTTGGGGAAAAAACTTGACTAAGAAGAAAAAAGAATAGCACCTGGTCTTCTCGACCAATTAATATATTGTTTCACCTCAATCAACTCCATATAATTTGAGCTAATGAAAATCTTTAGTATACAAAACCTCCATCACAGATTTGATGGACATTAGTAACCAAATTGTTCAAGAGTTTCTAAGCAGAAGCAATTGTCTAAACGCATGATTTTGCAATGTGTATTTCAAGACCATCAAATTTGGTGTTAATGCTTATATGCACATCAAACATTTAATAATCGTGTATTCTCAGATATTTGTCCATAAAACTTAAATGAGACATGTTTTTGATCCTCCTAGGTTCTCAAATTAGTATACAAACACTTCAGGTGTTCACAATATAATGACTAGATATTTTATTTATTATATAATCAAACAACATTCAAATCAAAAGATTCTCATGTGTTGTTTCTAGGTTTGGATAGATGCTTAATTAAAAGCTTCCAACACCTTTATTTATACAATTTGGTTCATAAAATAATATATGTTTTTACTTCAGGTAAACAAATAGAAGGTTTATGAGCAATTGCAAATTCATTGCATAATGTTCTCTTCATTCAACTCTTTCTACAGGAAAGGTTGAGAAGTAGTACGAATATAGCTCACTTTATATTTAAAATCTTAGTCATTAAATCATGTGAAAACAAATAAGAAAATTGTTCACATTAGATCCTCTTCAGCAGGCACTCACTTCAAGTTAAATGTTTTGACATGATGCAAAAACCTTGTTCAATCAGGATATTACATAATATAATTTGCACCATGATATCCAAGCATAGTTATTCTACAAAATAAATCATTTCATCAAGACTTATTGTAGTCACCCAGGTTGTAGTTAGGCACAATCGTCCATTTTATATGTTTTTCAGCTATGCTTAATATTTACTGCATTATTTATTGTCGCAGTTATTCAATCAAATTCAAATTCTTTTTCAAGAATAATTGCAAATACAATTACCATAACTTAACACACAATCACCTTGTCTAATTATTATAAACATTAAAGAATTCATATTCATGTTGCATGTTGTGTGCACATATTTCTTTTCACTATTGTCCTTCAGGGACACAATTGATATTATATTATAATAATGACATCCAATTTTCTCATCAATTGCCACATTTAAAGAACTTTAAACTATAACAGGAGTGCAGTCTCAAAATCATTCAATCTCAAGTATTGTCACCCCACGTACACAATATCTTGATTTATGGGACTTCAGGCCCAATATAAAATATTTTCTCATCCATAAACATCGATCATATTTCACAAAATTTTAGGACTACAGGTCCATCATATTTCGTTTGGCCAGACTTTATTATTATGGATTATGAGTCGATAGTTATGGGAAAATAAATCATTGACGTCAATCTAATCAATATCATTCATGTTTCATCAAAAGTCCTCTATATGAGTCATAAAAGAGGAACTCATGTTCTGTATCATAAAGTTTCTATAACTTATCAGCTGCAACATTTAACTTATATCATCCTCTTGTATAGACATAAGTGACTTCCTAAAATAAAAACCAAATTTATTTGTATACACGTAATGACCGTCTAACCATGCTTCATGCATTGGTTGAGCTCAATCTTTATAATCATTTCTTTCAATCACTTTGGCAGTTTACTTATCATATTTTACATGTTTCTCTTTTGATATCAATCGATCCTTCTGGGATATTTTCCCGACATTCCAAAATATAATTATGTGTATGCCTATATATCTCCCCCTAATGTCGGGAAATGTGCCATAATATTTTTGAACAAGGATTTACGTACATATGGAGCCACTTCTGGGGTCCGAGTACATCATTTATGTAGTGGGGTTTCAATTTTGGCACATTTTGACTCATTTTAACGTGTAAACTTTGGGGGTTAGTTGTTAACAAATGTCGAACTAATATAAACTAGACTTTCTTCATATATTCAAGCAACTTTCTAGCAGTTTATCTCAGGCGTAACATTCATCTTATAATGCTAGATATATTTTGTGGGTTACCTTGCGCTCTTCACTATATTTCATAGAAGCCGGCAAAATGGTCTTATACCACTCATTATATGTAGACATTTTAGGAGAGCATATCTTGAGACCAAACTTGATATTAATCCACATTGTGAAACTTCAAATTCACTTAACTCCCATGGATCCACTTTTAAAATATTTGGGAGAATAGATGGTCTTGTCATTTTCTTATCTAAGAAGTATTTAGATACTGAATGTCTTATACGGCATTTGGTTTAAACTTGGGTCCTGGGTTGACCTTAAATTGGTCATTTATTCAAAAAATTTAAACTTCATGCAACACATGTTTAAATTATTCAAGTATATATAGTATGGTGTGAGGAGAATTCTGCTACATGCAGATATTATGGAAACACAATTTACACTACGTTGATATGGTCTCAAACTATCACCCAATAAGTATGATATCACCTTTTAAATTATTACTTCGCAGTGTTTGAGCAGCTTCTTTGAGCTTACACTCAATGCCTGAGATTTTATCATTATTATTTATGTGTACAACTTGTTTATAAATATAATTTGTGCTTCCATTACATTTTATCCCTAATGTGTATGACTCTATCAAAAGTTAAATATTTCGGACTCTATGCCACAAGTATATACATGCTTCAAACATTATATCATCCCTAAGACAAAAATAATTTGTCTCTAAAATAATCATTTATGTAGTGATTTCTTTCTTACTTTCATAGAAACAATACGAATCACTCACCTAGAAATGTATATAGAGAGTCTAAAGATTAGATAATGTTACCTTTGGAGTAACATAAAAGTTATCAGATAATCAAATTTGTTAAGGAATACTATACTTGTCTCAAAGTATTCAGTTGAATGAATTTCTTTAAATTTACCTTGGCATATAATAACATATTGTCCGATTTGGTACTTCAGGACCTCACGACTTTAAAACACGCCCACAAGTAAGGGCTTCAGGCCCCGCTTATAAACACACACACACACACTATTTCATGTGTAAGCGATGTGGGAACTTCATGTTCACAACGCACCAACTTGTACATTAAACTTATGCTCTTATAGTGATTTCTGGCACTGTTATAATTTCATACATCTATTTATGAAATTTTGTTTGCTTTCTCCCCCTCTCAACAAGATTAATTTGAGAAAATCATTCTACATAATTACAATAACTTGTGATTTACTAGGCATTATTTTCATATCCATAGAAATAGTTAATTAACTATGCTTCAAATATAGTTAAAATCTATATCATGTTTGCTAATCACAAATTTTCTTAAAGTATGCCACATATTTGAGTGTTTATAAAACATTGAAGCTATACAAGTCACATAACTTATCAATTAATTTGTAACAATAAAGTTTATTCTATAAGTATATATGTAATCATATTACGTTCCAATATGACCAAATTATAAATAGAGATATATGTAGAACGTACCTATAGTCTGCAATGCACTTTTCTTAATGCTTACACTAGCTCAAAAGTAGCATGAGTTGATATATATTAATACAAATAAGCATTAGAAAGGTAAGGAGTTGATTTAACAAACTGAAAAAAAATCCATCGCTACATGATCAAGGCAACGAAATGCTACTAAGGGCACATTAATATAAAATTTAATACAACTTTAGAAAATTTACGGTGGGAGAGAAAATTAATTTATTTCTCATGTAAGATTAAAATCGTGAGAGTATATCAAATATGCAATGAACTCCTGATGCATAAATTTCTCAAATTACAATTTGAGATAAATTAGTGAGATTGCTAAAATCATTTAAATCTTATATGAATAAATATTATTCATACTAAACTTTAACACTAAATATACAAAGTATATTAGGAGTAGTAAAGTTCTTATTTCTTAAACTCATGAAAGAGTTACAATCAACCGCACTCTTAAAATCTTGTAGTCTTAATGAGTCCACTAAAAATAATGGCCACAAAGAGCTACTAAGAGAAACTCGTGAACGTACAGTGAATTCAAGTTTCGCAAGATTTGACATATAGATAGATAACTATAGAAGAAAATAATATTACTTTGTTTTCACATAGTGTATTATGAGTTCATGCAATTAATAAATTTGTTTTAAAAGGAACTTTAGTGGGTCAAGCGAGTTATCAATCAAAGATATTACCAAAACGTTTGAATTATAAATTCTTTACTGATATTAAACACTCATTAAGTTTAATAAATGTCGTCATTAACTGAATGAACAAATGCCCTTTTGTAACCGCTGTTGAGTATTAAACATCATTAAATTCATAAAATCAGTTTCTTCAAGTAAAGATAAGTTCCAATTTGAATAAGATATTCAGAATATAGAAAGTTGATGAATAACGTAGACCTAGGAAGACAAGAGCAGGTATATGTATTAAATATCTCTACAATCTAATAAGCCTCAATGAGGGTTAGGGTAATGTAGGCATAAAAAAATTGTTGGTGGTATTGTAAGCTTAGGTGACATGTACAACATGTTTAGATGCTTGTAAACTTTCAACTTCATTTGCCTTATGTCTATGAAGACGTTTGTCTCCGTTAATAATATTCCTGAGGCCCAGGATCGTTTGCCTTCTCCCTTCCTCTTTAGCCGCACAGGTGTTCTCCCAGCAGTGTTCCCAGGCATAGCAGCATTTTCAGCGGTTCGTTCAGGTACGAGAGCTGGAAATTCGTTCTCCAGCATCGTGAACCTCGACCTGGTCATCCGCGCCTCTGAAGCCTCTCCCTTGCTCTGTTTTTTCTTCGCCCTCATGAGTACTTCACCTGCCAGTACAGGGCAGTCTCTGAAGCAGGTCAGTTCGTGTGAGTTCAAATCAACCAGAAAAACGGTTGGTTAGGTTCGCCATGAGATGAGGAGTCCCAATCCAGTTCCGTTTTCCAGAAATTCCCACAAAGAAACAGGTATTTTCAGCCGTATTTCGAACTCGTGAACAGTAATTTTGCGAATTTTCAACCTGCGATTTCTTTGGGTTCAGGGCATAAGTCAACCATCCAAACACACATCCAAGGACGGAATTAGGTTTAGGACGAGATTCCGACTCCAAACAACAATAATCAGCAAGTTCCAAACATCAAAGTCTCAAAATCAAGTGCCTGAAACCATGTACGAACGTGGTTTGGCAGGCATTGATGCCAGTGTGTTTTGTTTTGGTGCCAGAGTTGTAAGAAAGCTTAACTGATTCTTGTTTCTTGTCAAAAGAGATCTCTTTGTGAAATTAATTATACTCCCTCCGTCCCATATTTAACTCCGGTTTTGACCGGGCACGGATTTTAAGATAGTGAGATTTGTGTGGTGGAGAGCTATGCAGAGGAGAGAGAAATGTGTAAGAATGACTATGAACCACATATTCTTTACCAAAAAGGAGAAAAGGAGATAAATTTGGGACGGAGCGAAAAGGAAAGAATGAAGATAATTCCGGGACTGAGGGAGTATTTAACAAGCTTAAGTGGAGCACTGAGCTATAGGAGTATTAATGAAGGAAAGTCTTTCTATTATTGCATGTTTTAAACTTAAACATACTTCGATTTAGACCAAAGAGTCTTTTTTTAGCTTATTAACTAATACGTTGCAAATGATTCTATATGTACCGTATATAATTATTTTTTACATAGCATTTATTACCTACGGCCAATTATGAGCACTACTATAAGAGTATAAGAATTATTAATTTGTAGACTTTTTCTGAAAGATGTATCAATTACTACGAGTAATTTTTAGCTTGTTTTAGCGACATGATTGAGTATACCAAACTAACTAATGTAGATTGTACCAAATAGATGTGAAGGAAGTCATTTAATGCTGGTCTCCCTAATATTGAATTGTTGTTTCTTTTAACAAGTAAATCCTTATCTATAAATGAATTACAAAAAATATGTCTGGAAACATTACACATTTACACAATTATATAAACTTATTTGGGAAAATTTGAGTTTGCACCCCATTTAATTGTCCAAATTAGACATTGCACCCCGTTTTAAAAAAATGTTTTTCCACCCCCTAACCCATTTGAAAAGACAAAAATGTCCCTTCATTAACAATTTTGTTGGTCTTCAAAATATTCCTGATTGAAGGTATTTTTGTCTTTTCATATGGGGTTGGGGTGCAAAAACAAAGTTTTTTAAAAACGGGATGCAAAGTCCAATTTGTACAAGAAAATGGGGTGCAAACTCAAATTAACTCAAGTTATTTTCACATCCAATACAAAGATTGAGAGTGCACACGTATATAAAATTATTTGTTCACTATAGTTTTGGTAATTATTATAAAATAAAATGTAGAAGGCTACTAGGCTAGACTCCTAGACGCTAGACATACGTACATTTTGCCTTAACTTGAAATTAATTCCGATAAAGTAATTTATTTTTTGTCTTCCATATACTTAAATTGAGCATGATCATACATTTGGATTTAATTTAATAGCTTAGGGTTCCCTTCACATGTCAAACAATTTGATTTGTTGGTGTTGTATGAACAACAAAAAATTGATTATAATACGTTGTTGTTACACACATGTAATCTCTTGAAAAATCCTTCCTATGTACTTATATACTACGTATAATATAATTTGTCAAATATTTTGCTAAGTAAATCACATTGGGCAATTACCCAATCGCGCAACACGCGTGATAAAAACTAGTTAATTTTACAAGAGCAGGAATAACGTAGACCTCGAAAGACAAGGGCTGTTGTTTACAAGAAATGTCGGGACAATGTCCGATGATTTGGGACGGCTGAAAAAAAAATAGGTTTTGAGATAATCGTGTTGATAACGTGTGAAAGAGTAAGTTAAGGATTCTATGTGTCTTTCATTAACATATATGAGATATATATACAAGGCAAAAGAGGGATAGGGCTACATGTATTACGGACTAGAACCTTACAATACATACGGGCCAGATAGTATAATGGACATCTACATAATTACATAACAAGTATGTTGATTTTAACAAAATTAAAAGTACTTTTGGATTTAGATGAATAATAAATATGAACATAACATCAATTACAAAAAACGTTGGAAGATTATATACATGATTGGAATGTATAAGAACTAGTATTTCACCCGTGCGATGCACGTGAGAATAAAATTTGCAAATTAAGTAGAAGTTTTATATTATCATTATTTGTCATATAAACATGCATATTTTGTCATATAATTTGTGGATGAAAATTTTATAGTTTACAAAAAATACACTCCGTATGTGTGAATGATATCTACAATTTCGAAACTCCTTACACAAAATCGTCACAATTGCATTGTTGATCATCACAATTTTTTAAACATGAGTTTTTTTAGAAATTTTATTGCGGCGTATAACTATTTATTTTTATTTTAGGAAATAATGAACACTTCTAATGATAATTTGTCATTAAATATTAAACATAACACATCTATAACATCATAGTTATCATCAATAACGTCATAATATTATATACTAATGAAAAGTGTTTCTTTAATATGCGTGAATTAGATTGTGTAATTATTGTCTAAATAATTGTGTCATTTTCAATGAGAACCTAAATTCGGGAGGATGGTAGTACTAAATTAGATATTTAAATGTCAGAGGTAAATTATATATTAACCAAACGTTGTAATTATATTTAAAAAATCAAAGTTATATTCAATATTTTCCAATCACACATTAGAAAGATTGGAATGTGTACACTATTAATCTCATTGTTAGAGATTGTACAAAAAAAGTCACTTTTATTTTTTGCAAGAAACGATATCATCTATTAACAATTTTGTGAAATGAATCAACATGTAATAATACACAATAATGACAACATTAGATTGTAATCAACTTAAGTGTTAGAACTAATGTTTTGAACTTCTTGAAAAACTGTGTTTATATAAAAAGTATAAACATGTAGCATAAGGTCTGTTCAATTGAATTTGGACTGGTTTTATTTGTGTTTATCTATGTGTAATTTTTAAATTAGCGTGTTTTCTATGTTATATCAGATCAAATCAAAATATTTCAGAATAGTTGTCAATTAAGTAGAATAGATCAGATCAGAACATAATACCATATTATACCAGACCAAACTTAGATAATATG
Source organism: Cuscuta europaea (assembly GCA_945859875.1). Classification (NCBI taxonomy): domain Eukaryota; kingdom Viridiplantae; phylum Streptophyta; class Magnoliopsida; order Solanales; family Convolvulaceae; genus Cuscuta; species Cuscuta europaea. The sequence goes on along the minus strand of CAMAPE010000036.1, from coordinate 5,649,984 downwards.
TAGTAATAAAATACGAAATACACATCATTAACACACTTTTATGATATCAAATTATATTTTTTTGGGTCATGATATCAAATTATATTAGATTTAGAAATTCCTATAACTCCAACAATTAAAAGTCTAACTGATTGGCTATCCCAAAAAACAACATCATTAACACACTTTAATTTTATGATATCAATTTATATTAGATTTTGAAATTCTAATAATTCTAACAATTAAAAATCTAATCGATCGACTATCCCCAAAAACAACATCATTAACACACTTTTATGATATCAAATTATATTAGATAAAATTCTTAGTGTAAATATAATAAATACTTTTATTAATTCATATGTTACATGCTATGATTTTTTAGTACCAATTAATATATATTTTTAAATTTGTGTCTCGACATCCCATTTTGATAAACTATTGCACATACTATATTGGATGATGTAGAACAATATTATTATATGCACATTTACTTAATACTCATATGGTAAATTATTAATATTAATTAATAACAACTATTTTTGGACTATTATTAATTTATTGAAACATGGTAAAACATATGAAGGAGTAAGGGATACCCAATTTGATAAAAAGTAATTATTAAGGCAATCAATAAATATAGCAAGAACTCATCTTCAAATGACATGTGGCTATGCATTATAATAGAATGACATGTGGCAAATATTTCTTTCAATGTGACTCTCAATTGTATAATATATAGATATAGATATAGATCTCATCGATTTGTATTTATTAGTACTTTTATTATAATTTAATTAATTATTGAACTAATCAATTAAAAATACTCCAGTCCTAACAATGTACTCCCTTCGTCCCTTAATATTTTGCCAAATTTGACCGGTACGGGAATTAATAAAGTAAAAACTGTGTGGTTGAGGTTTGTACAGAGGAGAGTGAATTAAAAGGGAAAGTGACAAAGTTAGTAGGACATCCAAAAAAAGAAAGTTGTCAAAGTTTTAAGGGACGGAGGGAGTATAAAGGAAGCTAAACAACATAAATCACTAACTAGGTGGCATAGCATATTGGTTGGCAGGTCTAAATGGGAAGCAAGAAGGGCAGGTTCAACTCCTGCTGGTGAAAGATTCTCCGTTTTTTTTCATAATCTAGGTTTAAGACAGACCGGGTTCGTCACTAGTTCGGCCAGTTCACCGGTTAATTCCGGTTTTACTCATATTTGCGGGTTGATGGTCAATCGAACCGGAAAGATGGCCGGGTGATCGGCTTCCGGGTCGAACCGGGCGGTCCGGTTCGGGTCTTTAAACATAGCTATACACGGGTGGGCATGTCGGTTTTTGATTCAGTTTGGTTTGGAACGAGTTGAAAAATTAGTATCAAACAAAAACCATAAACGTGTTATCGCTTTTCGAGAATTTAATGACCGACACACTGGTAATAATTATTTATATTATCATCGAGCGTATTTTAACTGAATATAAATGAGAGAATTCCCTAAATAGGAGTAAAAAAGTTTTGAAATTCCAAAATATGACTATCATGTTTTTTATTTCTTGAATAGGAGTAAATTTCTGCCAAGCTTGGCATTACTAGCCAACTAGGCTTTAAACATGGCATATTTCCCCAAACTTGGCAGATTACTCCTATTCAGGGAATAAAAAACATGATACTCCTATTTTGGAATTTCAAAACGTTCTTACTCCTATTTAGCGCAATTTCTAAATATAATTTGATTGATATGGTGTTTGCTATTGGTTTTGATAATGCTGGTAATAATGCCGCTGTTGTTCCGAGATTGAATTGTGTGGTCCTACTTTGATGGATAAATTTTTTTCATTAGCGTTGTGCATGTCATATTATGAATTTGTGTGTAAAAGACATTTTAACCACGTTAGGAAACATAATGGACAACGTGAGGGAGTGGGTATTAGACATAATTGGGGTAATAATCAACTTAAAAAGCAATGGCGTGAATATTTGAGAGCTAGGCGTGTTAAATATTGTGGTTTTCTTAAAGATTTGTCTATTCGCTGGAATTACTTATAACTTAATTGATATACGTTTTAGACTTAAAGATCATTTTTCTGCTTTTCCAAAACAAGCTGCTAACAATAATATAGAACCGGATGAGATTGACATTAAAAAAATTGCCAAGTTTTGGCATTTTTTTATAACGCAACTCAAACTTTGAATCATGTTTAAAACTTACGGCAAACCAATTTTTTGTTGAAGCTGCTAATCTCGCCAGTGGTTTTTCTGAATTTTCCATTGTCCCTTACGCTTATTGTTTTTGTGAATTCATGAAAGAAAAGTTTTTAAAATATTATACCTTAATTCCGCCTATATATGATATTGCCTTTGTTCTTAATCCTCGTTCCAAATTTGCTACTTATCAATCATGTTTAGAGTACTATTATACTTGGTTTTTCGGTCCATTACCTATTGTTGGTAGAAAATATCCCGGGTAGAGAAACTAGCAGCATTTCAATATAGTAAAATAGCGTAGAGAATACATGGGGGGTTGATGGCCTATTTATAGGCATCCATCATAAGTCCAAAGTATAATCTACGTGGGCTTGGCCCATATTAATAATACATCTCCAAGCTAATGGGAAAACCAGCCCGATAAATAAGTAAATGAGCAAGGGGTGACTCCCGCTCGTGAGACTGCGTCCTGGGCCTAGTTGGGCCTAAGCTCGGAGATAACGGTCTGATGGCACTGGGCCTGGCCCATTATCCCAACACGAGTCCCCCACTCCCTTAGTGGAGTAGTAGACTCAGCTAAAAGGGAGTAGTTGAGCTGCTTTGAAATCGGCCCGGTTGCCAGGCTAGCTAGCTAGTTACATAGATGTTCGTTGATAATGACGATTTGTGGTGTGCCCGGAAAGGTCAGTCATGTAACATTATGGTCCCATTGTTTGCGCAAGGATGAGACCATCCTTGTCTGGGTAGCAACCCGGGGTCCTGTTATCTGATCAGCAGCCCGGGATCTTCTTTGTTCCTTCCGGGAAGACTTCTTCCTTTGTTTATGATGAGGGGATTGTTAATCCCAGAATACTAACAATCATACAACCATAGGCAGTGATAAAGAAGCAGATAGAAAGATATGTCGAAGATTAAACGCGAATCTGGTATACCATATAAACCCGCCGCTACTCTCCCTGGAGAAGGAGAGCAGCGGCAACCCTAATCTCTCTATCTCTACGTCTCTGCGACTCTAAGCCGCTATCGATCGTTAGGGTTCTCGTAAGTTAGCCTCCTTTTATAGGAGAAGTTAGCTAACTTACGGGTTACAAGGAAGCTCACAGGCTGATACACATTTGTGGCCCGTATTACACGTTTAATTAATAACTACACAAATACAAAGATAACTAACTAGATTGAACACCATAAAATATTCCCAACAATCTCCCCCTTGGTGATTAATCGTGTTGAATCAGCATTGCAGCGCAGATATCTTTGTCTTTGTTGTTATTGAGCTTCCTTTGTCTTTGAACTTGACTTCTGAGGAAGGCTATCTGAAGAAATCCTTGCAATCTCCCCTTTGATGTCTTCTTGACAATTTGATCTTTGATGCCGGGGGTTGAGGGACCTTCACTATCTTGCATGTAGTCCTTGCCTTCCAGAAGTTGCTCTTGATCAGCTTGGATGAAGTTCGGTGACGCCTCTAGAATGAATATTCTTTGGAGAATAGGAGACGCCCATGGAATTCATCTTCAGGACACGAGTATTTGACCTTTGTCTCCTCCACAATGTAGTCTTTTTGACTATTTGGAATTAATGCTTTTGAGGAGAACTTGTCGGTGGCACAGCGGAACATAATGATGGTTGAATTGTGAACGTAGCTGACCATTAGTTGTGGAGATAGTAGAGAAGGTGTTGATTTTTGTGATGGAGGAGTGAAGTGTTCCAGAATGATTTGTTCAGTGTTAACAGCATGTGGACCACTCTCCCCCTCATGACGATCCGATGAATCGGGACGTCATGCTTTTATTCTTTTATTCTGCGGAAAAAACAGGAAACAAACAGAAAGAGTAAATGATAAAAGCCCCCCGGGGTCGTGTAGACACCTGTTTTCATCACTATAGAGATAAACTCTAAAGCAATGGCCTGAAAATGTTGGTGATTCTTATGTTGCAACATCAGGACTTCCTTCCAATCATTAGTCTACATCTGCAACAGATGAGACCTATGGAAGTTCTCGCGGGTCTTTGAAGACCTGTAACTGACTCAAAAAGTGCGTCGGTGTCCTAGAAAATTCAAAACATTTGGGAGTGAGGTAACTAGACACGACGTGATCAATGAAAGTTCAGTGGCAGGGGGCTGAGGCCACTATAGTCAGTATTGCTTGCCTCGTAAGGAGGTAGTAATGAGAGATGCGGTTCCCCGTGAAATATGATTAAACACCTGTCTGTTGGGAGACAAGTGAGTGGTCTAGGGTAGGGTTGTGCATGCGCCGTTTGGACAAAATGCAGCGACTTCTACCCGGGATCTGAATAAATTCAGTCCTGAACCTATGGGGATAGTCCAGAGTCTTTTAGTGGCTAGGAGCAAATGTTCAATGCATAGCAGGCAATTGAGGTAGCAGACTCATCATTGATAATTGTTTTTCTTCTCACTTGAGCCTTCTGCTTCCTAACGCTCATAATGTTCACTCACTCACTTGCTCACTCACTCACTTACGCTCGGCTTTGTCCCTTGGGTAGGCTTAGTTGGGTTTACTAAGCCATAGGGACATGTTCTCTCATTACTTTCTTCATTTTCTCTCTGTACTCCCCCTCAACTGGAGCACTCGGTATGCTTTGTCATTGTTAGGCACCGGGAAGGATTACTTTGAACACTCCCCCTCAGAATGTGCAAGGTTTGATTGCTCACAGCTTGTCATACCCGCCATGTGTGTGGAGCAATCTGAACATGTACCACACATGACGGTTTCCCTGAGCTCATCATGTAGAATTTCAGCATATTGATGATCACATAATGTTGACGAGTCAGGGGAGGCTTCAGCAGTTGATTGTTGATTGTTGTAAGATGACCGTTGACGCGAGGTTGATTGACTTATCTACGATTTTCAGACCTTTACAGTTAGGTTTAGAAAATGTTTGACCTCAGGGTTAACTTTGAAAGAATTTGAACAGATTTACCTAAGTTTTGACCTGGACATCGGTGATTTACAATGTTTGTCGGAAAACTAACGTTTTGACCCTCAAGGACTGCGAGTGAGGGCGAGTGAGAATAGGTTTCCAACAAAAAAAAGTTTGCTCAAATCGGATCACCGAGTCAAAAGTTATGGCCAAAACAGTGCGGTGTCGCAGAAAATCTCTAATTTTGAGTTTTTGAGGAATTTTTTCGAAGATGAGGTTCTCGATGTTGAATATCGAGAGCAGGTGGATTTTAAACAAAATTCTAAGGCAATACCTCGAAATCCTAATCTTGAGGTTGCCTCGAAGAATAATGGCTAAATCCACCTGCAAAACAAACCTCAGAATATCGAAATCTGCAGAATTTCAAAATGTTTGAACATCGAAAACTTTGGAGTTTCGAAAACCTCATAATCTCGAAAACTTGTTGTTTGAAAAACATCAGAACATCGAAAACTCCTGAAACATTTATAAGCAGGGAATCATTCAGAGATCCTATAATGTAAAGCTTCGATGAACTGCAAAGGATGTCAAGATTCGAATTATGAGTTCCAAGAAACTGCAAACTTTGAAAGATTCAAAACATCAAGAAATTTTGAAAATCTCGAAATCTTCAGAATGTCGAGATCCAAAACATCGAGATCCCAAATGTCGAAATCCCAAAACTCGAAATTCCTAAACTCGAAATTCCAAAACTCGAGATTACAAATCTCGAGATCTTGATTTCGAGATTCAAATCTCGAGATCTTGATTTCGAGATTCAAATCTCGAGATCATGATGTCGAGATTCAAATCTCGAGATCAAGATGTCGAGATGCAAATCTCGAGATCAAGATTTCGAGATTCAAATCTCGAGATCAAGATGTTGAGATGCAAATCTCGAGATCAAGATGTCGAGATGCAAATCTCCAGATCAAGATGTCGAGATGCAAATCTCGAGATCAAGATGTCGAGATTCAAATATCGAGATCTCAAAAGTCGAGAAGAGGAAATCGACTCCCTAAATGTCGAGATCCTGCAAAACGAAAACATTGATTTTTGAAAATCTGAAACCTGTTCTGAATAGCCCTGAAGGTCGAGATTCTCCTGTATCAGTTTCAAGCCAAAAAACGTTTCTGCAGCAGTGGAAAATAAGGATTTCGAGATCTCAATGTAGAGATCTTCGAAATATAAAAATTGCAGAAAACGAAAAAAAGGTATGCTGCTGGATCGGTTTTGAAAGGCGAGTCCAACAGTATGATTTTTACAAAATTTCGTTCACAAACAAGATTACAGGAGCAAATCTCTACATATAGAAAAACAGAAGAAAAAACAGAGCAGTTCTTCGTTAGATCCAAAAAATCGCAGATAGATCCAACCTGTTTCACGCCTCGGCTCTGATACCAAATGTTAATCCCAGAATACTAACAATCATACAACCATAAGCAGTGATAAAGAAGCAGATAGAAAGATATGTCGAAGATTAAACGCGAATCTGGTATACCGTATAAACCCGCCGCTACTCTCCCTGGAAAAGGAGAGCAGCGGCAACCCTAATCTCTCTATCTCTACGCCTCTGCGACTCTAAGCCTCTATCGATCGTTAGGGTTCCCGTAAGTTAGCCTCCTTTTATAGGAGAAGTTAGCTAACTTACGGGTTACAAGGAAGCCCACGGGCTGATACACATTTGTGGCCCGTATTACACGTTTAATTAATAACTACACAAATACAAAGATAACTAACTAGATTGAACACCATAAAATATTCCCAACAGGGATGCCTCGTTAAAACCTTACTAGGAAAAAACCCGGTGGGAAAAAATCCTAGTGAAGGAAAAAGAGTACACCAGAACCTTAAAATAAAGCAAAGGAAGGCTAGTCCCCTCGGTTCTTGATTGAGTGTCTGCCTTACTGGTAAGCCGATATATGTTCGGGAAAGGCCAGTCACATGGCTGTTTGCCAGTGGTGGCGGTCGAGCCAAGGTGTGCTCAGGAGAGACCACCCGCATAACTTTTGCTGATGATGCCGAGCCAAGGCATGTCCATGAGAGGCCGGTCGCAAAGCTGTCTGTTGATGATGTCGAGCCGAGGTATGCTCGGGAGAGGGTGGCTCCACAGTTGTGCACATTGATCTCCACTGCTTGCGAGAGGATAGGGTTTCCTTCATCTAGGTAGCAGTTCTAGGTCATGTTTGTCTGATTAGCCACCCGAGGTCTTGTTCTTCCGATTAGCATCCTGGGGTCTTGTTTGTCCAATTATCAGCTCGAGGTCTTGTTTCTACGACTAGCAGCCCGAGGTCTTGTTTGTTCGATTAGCAGTCCAGAGTCTTCTTCCAAATTTAACAAAAAGGTGAGCCATCCGGCCACTGCGCACAGCTGCAACGGTCGCCATCTTCTAAGGGAATGGCAAAGACCGATCTTCACTTGTGAACAATGCTTGCCTGACGTTCTCGGGAGGATGCGGTGAGTAGTTCACCATGATAAGTAGTTCTTGTTGATTGCTATTATTACTTGTTACAGACATGGCAGGTAGGAGAGGTGCTCTCGTTGCTTTAGCTGTAGTGCAAGATGATAAGTCTCGGCCTTCGACGTCTGATGAAGGTCTGCCTCATGCAGGGGAGAAGCCCGGATCTTCTCCGTCTGATGCTGGGGAAAAGCGAGAAACTTCCTTGCTTCGCAAAGAACGAAATTCCAAGAAGAACAAAGGTATAAACTGCTCCTTAGGCTGGGTAAGGGGAAATAACCCAACTGGCAGAATCCTCGCTTACTCTGTTCGTTTCCTCGTAGGTATGGCACGTCAGAGAGGAGCACTTGCTTCCCTGCCCCAACCTTCGTTTCCTTGCATGTATGGCTGGTTGGAGAAGCGCACTTGCTGCCCTGCCCTGACCTTCGTTTCCTCATAGGTATGGTAGGTTGGAGAAGTGCACTTGCTGCCCTGCCCTGACCTTCGTTTCCTTGTAGGTATGGATGGTCGGAGAAGCGCAATTGCTGCATCGGATGCGACGAAGGATGCTAAGTCTCGACCTTTGACATCTGATGCAAGTCCATCTAATGTCGGGGAAAAGCACACAACTTCTATTCCTGATGCCGGGGAGAAGCACACAACTTCCTTGCATAATGTCAGGGAGATGCTTAGAGCTTCTCTGCCTAATGTTGGGGAGAGGCACGCACCTTCCCTTCATGATGCCGGGGAGAGGCACGCACCTTCCCCGCCCGATGCTAGGGAGAGGCACACACCTTCCCCGCCTGATGCTGGGGAAGTGCACGTGCTGCCCTACCCTGACATTCGTTTCCTTGTAGGTATGTATGGTTGGAGAAGCGCATTTGCTGCATTGGATGCGACGAAGGATGCTAAGTCTCGACCTTTGACATCTGATGCAAGTCCATCTAATGTCAGGCAGAAGCACACAACTTCTCTTCCTGATGCCAGGGAAAAGCACGCAGCTTCCCTGCATAATGTCAGGGAGATGCTTAGAGCTTCTCTGCCTGATGCTGGGGAGAGGCACACACCTTCCCTTCCTGATGCCAAGGAGAGGCACGCACCTTCCCCGCCTGATAGTGGGGAGAGGCACACACCTTTCCCGCCTGATGTTGGGGAGAGGCACGCACCTTCCCTGCCTGATGCTGGGGAGAGGCATGCACCTTCCCTGCCTAATGCCGGGAATGCTAAGAGTTTCTCCGCCTGATGTCGGGGAGATGCCCAACTTCTCTAACTGATGCTGGGGAGAAACATGCATCTTCCCTGCCTAATGTCGGGTACATGTTAATAGCTTCTTGCCTGATGCGATCATACCAGCACTAATGCACCGGATCCCATCAGAACTCCGAAGTTAAGCGTGCTTGGGTGAGAGTAGTACTAGGATGGGCGACCCCTTGGGAAGTTCTCGTGTTGCATCCCCCACCCATGAAGGTCAGGACAGGGCAGCAAGTGCGCTTCTCCAACCAGCCATACCTGCAAGGAAACGAAGGTTGGGGCAGGGAAGCAGGTGCGCCTCTCTGACGTGCCATACCTACGAGGAAACGAACAGAGTAAGCGAGGAATCTGCCAATTGGGTTATCTCCCCTTACCCGGCCTAAGGAGCAGTTTATACCTTTGTTCTTCTTTCTTTCCTGCTCCTTCATCCTTCTTCCTCTGCTTGGCATCTTCTGCCTCAGCCTGGCGGTCTGCACGCCCATGTGGAATAGCTTCTTGTTACAAAGTTTGTAACCCCTTAGCAACGGTACTTCTGGACCTTCATGATCAGTTCCACGTTGCAAGGTCTATACCCCTTTAACAACAATGCTTCCAGGACTTCGAGTAACAGCTCCGCGTTGCAAAGTCTGTACCCCTTTAGCAACGGTGCTTCCCTCCTTCCCGGGATGAGTGTTTCCGGGAGAGCCTCCTTCCTGTACGCCGCTGCGTTGCAAGGTATGTACCCCTTTAGCAACGCTGCTTCCATGCCTTCGAGTAATAGCTCCACGTTGCAAGGTATGTGCCCCTTTGAAAACAGTGCTTTCTCAAGGTTAAGACTATTTTTTCTCAAGGTCCAAACCACATTTCAAGGTCCAGAAAATTGCAGAAACTTCAACCAACCTCACGTCTACGGTCAACATTCAACCATCAACAGTAATGGAAGCTATATCTCCTTGTTCATGTATTTGTCAAACTCATTCTTCAAAAGATAAGGACAAAATTATCAAGGAATTGGAAGAGAGATTAGCAAATAATCACAAAGTTCTACTGAAGCAGCTGGATAAGTCCACCTCATTGAGTATACAATTGGACAATTCCAAAGAAGAGGTTAATAAAATAACATTGGAAAAAGAGAAGCTGACTCTAAAAATAGCTGATCTAACAAAGGAGTTGAATCAGACCCAGATAGAGCTAATCACATCAAAAGCTGATAACGATTTTCTTCAAAATAAAAGAAGTACCCTTTACCGCAAGATCAAAGATCTTGAAGACTTACTTGCTACAAAGGGGCAGACTGAACAAACAATCTTCTTGAACCAATCCAAAGACACCCGTTTCTATAATTCTAAAGAAGGACTCGGTCTGTCTAACCCATGTAATATGAAGAAGGTGAACTGTGCTCAACTGTATGACATCAATTATATGGGTCTTGGACTGACTAAGCTGATGTCTTTCCTCAGTGTTAGAGAAATGAATGATGAAGAAGATGCCAAGAGAGCTAATCTCGGAACCGAAATTCCTTTTGATTATGCTGCCTTGAACGAGAGCTATGAAACAAAAGAGCCCCTGTTGACTCCTCCTGAAGAGATTCTAACCTTTTACCCTGCAAATGAAACTGTGCAAGATCAAGAGGAACCTTCAACTTCAGAGCCTGTACCCAAACCAGCATACATTCCACCCCTTGTGAGAAAGTTTGCTGAATTGAAAGAAGCTTTTGATAAAGAAAAACAAGCTTTTGAACGGGAAAGAGAACAACTCTTGAATGAAATATCTTTGCTCTAAACATCCTCTCAATCAAACACAGGCTCACAATCTCCTTCTCCTCCATCATCTGAAAACTGTGCTTCTCCTTCTCCTCCGTCTTCTGAGAACTGTTCTGAAAAATCTACAAATGATCCTGAAACTTCCACTTCTCACTCTGAGTCACCTTCACCGACAAGGGCCCCAGTGAAGAGGAGAGTGGAAAGGAGAGGAGAATGGATAGAGGACAAGTTAAGAAGAAGAAAGAAGGAAGAAGAATCTCGTCTGAGGGATAGGAACTGGGGTTCAAGTGCTCTCTTCTATGCCAAAAGGAAGACATCTCCTAAGAATCACTGCTCAAGCTCTTTTACTCAGAACTGTATCAAGTCTTTCATGCAATGCTGCTCTGAGTCTGATGCCTCCTTCACTCAAGATCAGAATGTGAATGATCAGAGAGTCCAAAAGAAATCCGCTTCTGCAAAGGTGAACGTTGAAGGAGAGTATACACTACCATGTTTGAAATATTCCCTCAAGGTTCACTCACTCAAACATTTGAGAAGACTCTCTAAAGAACCAATTCTCAAAGACTACTTGTCTGATCATTCACTCAGTGAAAATGAAACCTCTCCTGCTCAAAAGCTCAAACAAAAATGGGTTCCTAAGACTGAAGCTGAAAAATTAAGAATGTCAAACTTCTCTCAGTCAGCTAGCTTAGGATCCCAGATCAAACAGAAAGTGAAAGAGTTGTTCGCTGCTGCCAAGGAAGGACCCATCTGGAAATGGATACCGAAACATACTTAATATGTGTTGAAGGTCAGTCATGTGTGGTAACTGATCCGATTGCTCTACACACATGGCAGGTATGAAGACGAGCTGTGAGCAATCAACAGGTGCACATTATCAAGGAGAGTACTGGCGTGAATACTCTCTACTAAGCTGAAAATCAAGAAATGCACATTTCAACACCAACACATGCCAAGGACAAACAACATGAGCACATTCCAAGGGGGAGTTTTCTACTTTACTCCCTGGGTAACAAACAACACAACTTGAAACTTTTGAGGGGGGGGGGGGCTTTAATTTTTCTCCTCCTGATGCTAGAAAATTTAAAATGCAAGAATTCTCTCAAGGATGCAAATTCTGAAGGGGAGTTTTCAATGTTCTCCTCCAAGCGCCAATCATCATCAAAGGCATCCTACTGAGTGCTCCAGTTGAGGGGGGAGCACAGATTGAAAAGAAAAGAGCCAAGAGAAAGGAGAGATAAGTCCCAATGGCTTAGTAAACCCAACTAAGCCTACCCAAGGGACACAACCGAGAGTGAGTGAGTAACTGAGTGAACACTATGAGAGTGAGGAAGTAGAAGGCTCATGTGAGCAGGAGAAAAATAATCAATGACAAGTCTGCTTCCTCAATTGCGCTATCAATCGAGAAAACTACTCCCAGTCACTCAAACACTCTGGACAATCCCCATAGGTTCAGGACTGAATTGATTCAGATCCCGGGTAGAAGTCGCTGCATTTTTTCCAAACGGCGCATGCACAACCCTACCCTAGACCACTCATGTGTCTCCCAACAGACACATGTTTAATCATATTTCACGGGGAACCTCATCTTTTATCACCGTCTCCTTCTGAGGCGACTGATACTGACTACAGTGGCCCACATCCCCACGCCACTGAACATTCATTGATCATGTCGTGTCTAGTTATCTCACTCCCAAATGTTTTGAATTTTCTAGGACACAGACACCTTTTAGAGTGAGTTACAGGTCTTCATGACCCGCAAGAACTTCCATAGGGCTCATCTACTATAGATGAAGACCAATGATTGGAAGGAAGTCCTGCTGTTGCAACATAGAATTTACTAACGTGTTCAGGCCATCGCTTCAGAGTTTATCTCTATAGTGATGATAACGAGCTTCAACATGACCCCGGGGGGCTACGTTATCTTTGCTGATCGTTATGATCATGCCATAACAACCAGAGTGACATCTACTTTAGATGCCTCACAATGACTTGTTGGAAGTCCTGTTAGAGCTTTAATGTTTCTATCATTTTTATACAGGCCACACGTCAGTGTTTACATTGATGTTGTGATAACGGAACACCATTGTGTCTCCGGTATTTACCTTTTTGTTTTTTCTATTTTGTTTCACAAAATAAAAGAATAAAGGCATGACGTCCCAGTTCATCGGATCATCATGAGGGGGAGAGTGTTCCACATGCTGTTTAACTCTCAAAAAAATCATTCTCGGACACTTCTCTCCTCCAACACTCTCTCTACTATCTCCGCAACTCAAATGGTCAGCTACGCTCACAAGTTAACCATCATTATGTTTTGGTGTGCCACCGACAAGTTCTCCTCAAAAGCATTCACCTCAAATAGTCAAAAAGACTACATTGTGGATGAGACAGAGGTCAGGTAATTAGAATCCCATGTGCATCTGCAATTCTTCAAGGACATTTATTCTAGAGGCACCACCAGATTTAATCCAAGTTGATCAAGAACAACTTCTGGAAGGCATGGACTACATGCAAGACACTGAAGATTCCTCAACCCCGGCATCAAAGATCAAATTGCCAAGAAGACATCAAAGGGGAGATTGTTAGGATTTCTTCAACACGAAGACAAAGGAAGCTGAGTTCCACTGAAGATCAAGATAAAAGAGGAGCAACTCAATAGATTTTATCTATGCTCTCCTCTATGTTGCTGAATAAACACAAAGACAAAGATATCCGCGCTGCAATGCTAATTGAACATGATTGACCACCAAGGGGGAGATTGTTGGGAATATTTTATGGTGTCCAATCTAATTAAATATCTTTGTATTTGTGTAGTTATTAGTTAAATGTGTAATATGGGCCACAAATGTATTTCAGCCCATTAGCCCACTTGTAAGCCTTAAGTTAGACATCCTTATGTATAAAAGGATGCTAACTTAAGCAAACCCTAACTCTCACATAAGCCTCAACGCACATATCATTTTTTAGTGAGAAGGGAGAAAAACGCCGTTCATACCCTATTCTGTATTTCGACATCTTTATTGGTATTGAATCGGATCATCGTTTCTTCTGTACTCGTTATATTGTTTGTATGATTGTTGATTGATATTGGGACTAACACCTTCTAATGGGACGGAGGGAGTATTATATTGGTTAAAAGCTCAAAATAATAAACATTAACAATAACTACTTATATTTAATACTAGTATTTTTTTTTCAAAATCATTTTAAAATATATCAACAATAACAAGGCAGCAATATTTTTAAGTAATTTAGTTAATCATTTGTTTGCAAACTATTTTAATTAACTAACAACATAATTAAATGATATTATTAATTAAATTTTTACGATGCATTAATTACAATATATACACAATAATTCACTACTTTTTTCTTTTTAATTAACTGATAATTCAATTAAAATAAAATTGTGAGCTAAAATCCTAATTGAATAGAAGGCAATTAGATTAAAAATAAAATTTAAATTTAAATATATTTGCAAACGAATTTTAAATATATGCACAATAATTCACAAATATTTCGTTTTTAATTAAATAATAATTCAATTCAATTAATATTGTGAGCTAAAATCCTAATTAAGTAGAAGGTAATTAGATTAGCAATATAATTACAATTTAAATACATATGCAAACGAATTTTAATTATATGCACACTAATTCACTAATATTTGTTAAAATTTTAAGAGGCATTAATTAAAACGTATAAGCAACAATTCACTAATGATTCAATTAAATTAGTATTATGAATTCAAATCCTAAATACAATACATTAACTATAATTGTTAATATTTTAATATATTTCTAAACGAATTTCAAATATATGCACAATAAACTATAACTTGATTAACATTTTTGGGTGTACCGGCGGCTATGTTGTTAGGGATTTTGTCAGAGATATTTTCCGTGACAAGATTTGTCACAGATTTTGTCCGTGACAAAAGAATTTCGTGGGCCGGGGAAATAATCCGTGACAAAATCAATGACAAACTTGTCAGGGATGTAATTCGTGACAAAAGTTCTTGACAAAACACTATTTTTTTGTAGTGATTGTACAACTTTAGTTATACATATGGAGTATATGTATGTCTGTGTGCATATATACACTGAAAATAAAGAAATTAATTACTCCAAATAAGAGTAATAAAAGTGTAAAACATAGCTAAAGTACATAATTAAATAGGACTAATTATGTTTTAGTACCAAAATAAGAGTTATTTGGTTCTACAAAAAAACATATGACTGACCCCCAACTACGAGTTAATTAGTCTTATTTTGAGAGAAAAAATAATCATCATGTTTGTAAAACACATGTCTTTGTTCTAATCCAATTTAAGGAACTTTCTATTTTAAAAGTATAATAGTAGTAATAATATAAAATAATCGCTAATGTACTTGAAGTATACTCCGTATGAAGCCATTTTACTCGAAGTATACTCATGGCGGGTCCTCACAATTTCTGGGCCTATGGACGGTACACTATTTTGGGCTTATATCTATGACAAATAGTAAATCATATACTTATTGGGAAAAGGGTCAGATAGGGTTTCGAACTTACAAAAAAATGTCAAATAAGACCTTATATAGGAGATTGAGAGGTTCTGTCCGGCCGACGCCATTTGGGGCAGTTCCCGGTGGAATTTTTCGATGAAATTTTGTGAGCATCTTACTCATTAAGTCTAGTTTACTCATACCAAATTTCAGCTAAAACTGCAATCGGGAAGGCTTTCAAATAAATTCTTGAAGATAATTGTGTTTTTAACTGCGCACTTATATTGGGGTGTTTGGCAATTAGTTGTTGGCCGTTGGCTGTTGCTGATTGTGTCAGCTGTTTGAACATTGACTGATTCTGTTGGATGTTTTGATTAGCCGATGGTATTAGTGGCTTATAAAGTGGTGTTTGGTTAAATAGTTTGTTTACAATCAGCTATTAGATTGTTAAATGACTTTTAAGGACACCGGTTCGTACATTATTTATCAACTACACACTTTAGAGGGCACGTGTGGGCTATCTTCAAAGAATTAAGTTACTGTCAAAATTAAAAAAAAAATAGAAGTAAAAGGCTCGAGAGTTATCAGATTAGGCTAACGAACACAGTAAAAGACCATTAAAGGAGAAGCTTTCAATTTCTGATGAACACAATCATATAACATACATATATATAGAAATAGAAAAAATTAGAAAATTATTCTTCATCGAGAAGATATAGAACAAAATCGAACTGAATTCATACAGAAGAAACAGATCGAACATCGGTTTAGCAATTTGAATCCGGCCTTCCAGTTTTACATATGTAGAAAAATACAGAACGGTTTGAGTGAGAGCAGTACACAAAATTCATGTGAAGGGGAACATCTTGGACTAGTAAAATCTGATACCTTGATGTTCTGCTCAACCGCCACTTTGATTCTTTTGGCTAGAAGATGTACGTAAAGAGACGTGGATAGTATGAAGGGAGGGGCTGGGTAGAATTAGAATAATACGGCAATACACGAACGGCCAACACAAAACGCTACACTTGTCAGCTTTTTCATTTTTGGCTGTTTAAGATAAAAGCCAAGTTAAAAAGCGGGCATTAACCAAACACCATTAATAGCTGATTGATACAGTAGTAGTAACTTTTAATCATTTTTTCCTAAGTTAGTTTTATTTTAATATTAATTTTGAAAAGATCTTTGTAATGAATGAAATGTCAAAGTTGACAACGTTTAATGGAGGAAGAAATAACTTTTCCCTTTCCAACACATTTTCTCCATTTCCAAATTCATCATGCGTTATTTTAGCTTTGTGATGATAGTTCATAATAAACCCTCCGTTGTGGGGTATCATCAAAGCTATCGGCCTACGGCATACGCGGTCGCGCGAATATGATCAACGGCGTGCTGGGCGAGTGAAAATTAATCATAACAATGTTTGGTGAATGTCAATTATTATGTACAATACCAACAATCACAATTTTGTTTAGAATTTCCTTTCCTTTCACCTTGAGAATATCTGAATATATAGTAGATGCATTATCAGTCTCCTAACTTGGCCGAGTTCATTTCTTTCCGGTTCATAAACGCATTACCTTCTAGATTTAATAAAAACTTAAACAACCTAAAAATTAATAATAATTCACATACGGACATTCAAATTCAAGATTCCATATCCAATTATTATCAATATCAACTCTTCAAAGTCAAATATTGATTATTTTATACTACGTAATTGTCAAATAATAAATCTACATTGGGGTCATTTTAATATTCATAATATTAGAGTCTTACAATTCTCACATATTAGTATATTACCCATCACAAGTAGTATGTATATATACCGCCAAATTGTCACATATCCACCCAGTGGCGGAACCAGCTTCGTCATCTTGGAGTGGCACATTATCTCAGAAGGCTCGACTCTTTACTACCTTTAGAAATATGTGTACAAAATCGATTCATATGAATTCTTTGTCAACCTTGAGCCTGACTATCCACAACAACAAAAAATAACAAGCTCAGTTGAGTCATAGTGGTCGCTAGACACCTCAAAAAAATAATGCTCTCGATCAGTCGCTAGACCTAGTGGTCGCCAGCGTTATTCACTTATTCCGACTTAATTCCGGCGAATTCCAAAGAAACTCTCTCAATGTAATCAACCCTCCAAGCTTCAACGTTGGTAGTCGAGCTCATAAATATATTACTCTCTTTGTTTTGTTAAGATTTTCTTACATTTTCTTTTCAGTCTGCCTCATTAACATTGATCAATATCAAATTTGATTGTGGTTCTAAATTATTTTTACATTCAAAAGTTGATTGTCGACCACCCTGTATAATATATATGTATAGAGTCATTCTCCTATCCAGCAGCCCCCGGTCCGAACGTCGTCCGAACAACGCCGTTTGGGGAGGTTCCAGGTAGAATTTTTTCATGAAATATTTTGAGCATGTTCCTCATCAAGTCTAGTTTATTCATACCAAATTTCAGATTAAAATGCGATGGCGAAGGCAGTCAAACAATTTGTTGAAGTTAGCAGCGCCAAATTATACATAGAAAAACGAAGTTAACTTCAAAAAATTATTTCACTGCCTTCCCGATCGAATTTTAAGCCGAAATTTAGTATGGATAAACTAGACTTGATGAGGAACATGCTCAAAAAAATTCATCAAAAAATTTCACCGGGAACCGCCCCAAACAGCGGTGTTCGGACGGCGTTCGGACAGAAACATATTGGACCTGAAAATTTCTCTCTATATATAATAAAAAGATATCTGCAGAGCCGCAGGGGCACAAGCACCCCCAAGCTCTAGTGTAGTTCCGCCCCTGTATCCACCATCACAAGCATGAGTACCCATAAATACAACATTGACTTTTTTGGGCAATTTTGACAACGGATGCTACTTTCCTAAATGTGTAAATATTAGGAACTTTTTCAAACAATAAAGTGATAAATGTGTGATACATTGACTTTCTCAATGACCTTCCAGATGAGTCCATAGATTCATGGAGGGCGTTGGCCATGAGCTTTCATACGCACTTTGCGTCAAGGACAAAGACGAAGAATCACTTCTCTCCTACCTGATCACTGTCAAGCAAAGAAGGGATGAACCATTGGGTAAGTTCCTCCATAGGTGGAACCAGGAGACCTCGAAGGTCTATGGAGTAGACGAGAATATCCGTCTGGTTATGCTCCAGGAAGTCCCATGTACTGGTGGTTTCTCCCGAAGCCTGATTACAAATCCTTCAAGGGACTATCAGAGGGCTCTCCTACGAGGTCATAACTATGTCGTGGCTCAAGAAACTATTAACAAACCCCAGAAACAGGAGCAAAAGCAGCAGGAAAAGCCCAAGCAGGACAAGGTAGAGCGACCTCATGATGATGTTGATCGAAACCGGGGCAGGGGAAGCTACAAAGGAAAGCGCCCTTGGTCCGTCCCTAAACTCATTGCCCTTGAGTTCGTGACACCTCTCACCCACACCATCAGCCACATTGTAGAAGTCGCTGATCAGGATGGGTTAGTGGTCCGGGATCCACAAGTAAATGAGGTCCAAGTTGTTGACAAAGGTGGCAATACCATAGATTCCACAGGTTCAACAGCCAAAAAAACTGATGACTGTTGTAACACTTGAGATTTAATATAAACGGATTAATAGTACTACTCATACCAACAGAGGTGCATCTCCTTTTAAGGGAGCTCATCACCCAAGAACTCCAAAGTTAAACGTGCTTGCACGGGAGTAGTCTTGGGATGGGTGACCCCCTGGAAAGTTTCTCAGGGCGCGCACGAGTGAGGACAAAGTGCGCGGTAAAGGCTCGTGGTGGTTTGTGGGGACAGTAGTAGAGGTCTGGAGTAACTACCTCGGGGCCTGCGGGGCCGGGGTGTTACAAATGGTATCAGAGCAACCCTGCGACAGTGTGCTGATCCGTTGGATATCGGACAGACACCTAGCAGGGGAAAAGATTCTGAGGTTTGATTCGGATTGGTTTAAGGGCGCAACGAGGACGTTGCGATCCTAAGTGGAGGTGATTGTAACACTTGAGATTTAATATAAACGGATTAATAGTACTACTCATACCAACAGAGGTGCATCTCCTTTTAAGGGAGCTCATCACCCAAGAACTCCAAAGTTAAACGTGCTTGCACGGGAGTAGTCTTGGGATGGGTGACCCCCTGGGAAGTTTCTCAGGGCGCGCACGAGTGAGGACAAAGTGCGCGGTAAAGGCTCGTGGTGGTTTGTGGGGACAGTAGTAGAGGTCTGGAGTAACTACCTCGGGGCCTGCGGGGCCGGGGTGTTACAACTGCCATAATCAAAAGCTCAAAATTGAAAAACTCATCAACCGAGGCTACCTGACGGAGTTTGTCCTTAAACCGAAAGGTAGTCAAACACAAAGTTATGAGCGCAGAACCGGAGATGACTAGAGGGAGCGAGAGCATACCTCGAGAAAGAAGGATATTGGATTACCCTTCGACGAAGATTTGGCTGGGGATGAAAGGCGTAGCCAGCGGCGCCGACGTGAAGTCTGAATGATCGTAGGGGGGAACACAGGCGGAGACACCGCCAACCTACGGAAAAAGTGGAACATCAAGGTCTATGTGGGAGAAATCATAAACCCCCACCTAGTTCTTCGAAGAGAGTGAGGTTGGATATCATTTCATTTACCGACAGCGACCTACCAGACTTCCCTTCTCCCCATAGGGATGCTCTGGTGGTAAAATACGATGTGAATGCGGTGATTCTTCACCGCGCCTATGCTGACACCAGTTCCTGCGTCAACATCATGTACATAAAGACATTTTATGAGAGGGACCTCCACCTAAACTCTTTGAGGCCTATCCAAACTCCCCTCTCCGGATACACTTGTGACTCAATAGACGCTGAAGGCACTGTTGAGCTCACTGTTGAGTTCGGGGATGGATCTCATCACACTAAAATCTCGGTGGAGTTCGTGGTAGTGCGACTCGGGTGTGCACACAATATCATATTCGGAAGGCCGACTCTGGAGGACCTGGAAGTAGTGATTTCCCTTAAGCACCTCTGCATGAAATTCTAGACTAACACCAGGTCAGGTACTGCAGAGGAAGCCAGAAGATAGAAAGATATTGCTACATGAAAATGACAAAGAAGATGACTGCTAGGGATATGCGGATCAACACCATCTCCCAAGCTGCACTTAAGGAGGAGACTCTAAGAGCCGAGCCCGTGGATGGCTGGAAACAGTAATCTTGGACGAGGCCAATCCAGAAAGAGTAGTCCAGACTCGAACCAACTTACAGCCGGGTTTAAAGCAAGCCATTATTACTGTGCTCACAAAATTCAAAGTACATTTGCCTTGGGCCCCGATGAAATGTCGGGTATAAGCTGTGACATTATCACGCACCAGCTCAGTGTAGACTCTAATGCAACACCTGCCAAATAGCGCAAAAGCTACGAATCCACAGACAAACGAGAATTCGTCAAGGCTGAGTTGACTATACTTCTTAGCATAAATCATTTCGCCGAAGTCGAATACACGTAATGACTTGTAAACGTCGTTTTAGCGCCTAAGCCGCCAACCTTTCGCATGTGCGTGGACTACACCGAACTCAACAACGCATGCCCCATAGATCTGTTCCCCTTATCAAACATTGATCAGATGGTTGACAAGACAGCCGTATGCGAACTTCTGAGCTTTCTGGACGCCTTCCGAGGCTACTACCAGATTTTCATGCATACGTCTGACGCCCATAAAATGACCTTCATGACACCAGAGGTCATATTTTGCTACCTGATCATGGCGTTTGAACTGAAGAATTAAGGCGCCATGTACACCCGCATGGTGGCCGGAATCTTCAAGGTTGTACTCGGCACGACCATGGAGGCATACATTGATGATATGATAGTCAAAAGCAGAAAAACCAACACAAATGCTGAGGATCTGGAATAAATCTTCAAGATCATGGACAAACTTCAACATTCGGTTGAACCCCAAGAAATGCACGTTCGCAGTACGAGGTGGAGAGTTCCTCGGCTACATGATCATCCAAAGGGGAGTCGAGCCTAACCCTGACAAGGTGCACGCTATCATTAACATGGGGCCGCCTAGAAATGTCAAGGCGGTCTAGAGGCTAAATGGGAAGTTTGCAACCCTCAACCAGTTTCTGTCAAAATCGGCTGAACGTGCAGTGTCATTCTTCCACTTTATGAGGAAGTTCGTAAAATTTCAGTGGACATCTGAATGCCAGCAAGCTTTCGACGACCGCAATCAATATCTGGTCTCCCCTTCGGTCCTCTCAAAACCATAAAAAGGAGAAACATTATACCTCTACTTTGGCGTTAGCCATGGCGCAGTGAGCCGGTCCTCATTCGCGAAGAAGATGGAGTTGAAAAGCCCATATACTATATTAGCATAACATTGTGCGACGCCAAGCTCTGATACTCCCCAGTAGAAAAATTGTTCTCGCGGTGGTATGGACTGTGAAGAGGCTAGCCCATTATTTCCAGGCACACGCAGTCCATGTCCTCACCCACCAGCCGCTAGGAAACCTAATGACTAGCCCTACGAGCTCTGCTAGAATGGTCAAATGGGTTGTCATCTTAAGCTAGTACCAGATTGAAATAAAACCAAGGCCAGCCATCAATGGCCAAGCTTTCGCCACCTTCATGGCAGAGGGTGCAGCCAGGGACCTCATATTAGTCACCTCATCTGACGGGGAAGGCTGGTAGATGCTCCTCACAGATGGCTCTTCAGCCGCCATAGCTGGGCGGGGGTTGTACTCATCACCCCCGACGGCTTTTGAGCTTATTATGCAATATGTTTCAACTTCAAAGTCTCCAATAATCAGGCTGAGTATGAAGCCTTATTATCTGGCCTACGTTTTGCAGCTAATATGCAGGCGGGAAAGCTGAGGATCAAATGTGATTCGAGACTAGTGGTCGGGCAAATCAACGGCTCCTGTGAAACAAAGGAGGTCAGGATGATGGAATACAAAGCAGTTGCGCTGGAACTTCTAGGAGCATTCCAGCTACACAAGATCCTGACATTACATCGGGCAGAGAACCAAGAAGCTAATTTTCTGTCCAAGCTGAGCTCGGAGACCCCTCAACACATCTCAAAGATTGCTCAGGTGGAGGAGTTGTCCATGCCCAACATTCAATACAACCTCATCCACCAGATCCTGCCTGTCCCCAAGGACTGGATCACAGAATTAAAGGCCTGCATTAATGACAGAAGGCTGTCGGAGGATGAGGCTGAGGCTCGAATTGTGAAGCTGTTAGGAAATTTATGTAACGTACCTCGAAAGTACAACAACGGAAGTTTAAAATTTTCCCAAACAGATCTTCCGTGATTATGACAAAACAATGAATATAACAATAATAACAGATCTGAGTTAGAACTTACAGATCTTCCAGCCTAGCGGTGATAATCCTTGACCTTAGGTATCCACGTGGTTTCTCCTTTCCGAAAGAACGGTTAGATCTCCCTAAGAGAAAGGCTAGGAAATCTCTTCGCAGGAAATAAACTGGTAATACTGAATCTTGAAATCCGGTAAAAATTATGAACGAAGAGGATGTATTTATACTAGTTCTAAACTAGTTTCCCAATCACAATGAAAGTCTTTCTCATTAATGAGTTGTAGTCCTACCAAGACCAATACTTATCATTAACGATTTTATTAATTAAATAAGTAAAACAAAATAAACTAATAATACAAGTAAAGTGGTTGCACGTCACTTTTACTTGTTATTATTATTTATTTCATTTTCCTGTTTTCTTTTAATTCTAAATTATAAAAGAAAATATCATTTCCGAACCTCGTTCGGTATGTCCGCCCTAATCTCCGTCGTCGCCACCTTGGAGCCCTCGTCAAAAGGGATGGTGATAATATCCACATCACGGTCTTCCCCTTGGGAAGCCATTTCCGAATCGGAACACAGTCGAGAATTCATAACGATCGAACCAAAGGAGAGAAAGATTTGAAAAACTTGAAAGATTTGAGAAGAAGAGGCAGAGTAAAAGCACGAATAAGATTGAAAATTCGAAACCCAGATTTGAGGAGTTAAAGGCTAATTAATAGCCTTACATACGCCGTATCAAAGACCAATCAAATAGAGACACGTCACTAAGACTATTTGAGATAAATACGTGTCACATGGAAGAGCAAAAATCAACAATCATGACGAATATGGGGATACTAAAACGACAGCCGTCAAATCACAGTATGGGGAACTGACCACTTTTGTACCCCGATCGCCATTTGGCAGTTGCAACATTGGTGCTTACTTCCTAATGCACTCACTGTCATTCGAGACATCGGAAGTGGGAGACTTGTGTTGGGATATTGACCCGGAGGCCCAATACCCGGATTAAAGGCCCAGGATATCCAGCCCAAACAACGAGTCCACTACTCTATGATAAGTAGGCCCAGTGAGATATTCATGTCGAATGAGGTTCGGGCCAAGTAAAGGCTGGCCCAAAACAGACATACCGAACGGGGTGTTACGTTACTGGTAAAGGATATAAATAAAATTACTTACTAATGTTTCACACACAAGATTGCTCCATTTTAATATTTATATTAATACTCCATCATATGTACTCCATGCATGAACAATATGTAGTTAAGGTAAACCATTGCTGCATTTTTCAGCTAGTGCAACCATTGAAGTATTCTATACACTTGGACACACAAATTTCAATGGTTGTGATTTAATTTTATAATGTGTCCTAGTGATCAACGTTTATATGTACTCTGGGGTTTCAAATTTTATAAATGAGGCACTGTCACATATAGGCATAAAACTTGACATGTATAAAGTATAAATGAAACTCTCACTCAATTAAAATATTCAAATTTAAAACAATGAATTAAAAAAACTGCAGTACAGAGCATCTTTTAAAAGTGACTGCTAAGAAACAAACTATTCCTCTCTTCTCCTTTTGTGGCATCTTTTTTCAGTAGTCCTTCTCTTTGAAATATCTTCCACGACTTCTGGATCAATATCAACTCTACTTTTACATACTTCAACACTTGCAGTTGTTGATGATGAAGCAATATATGCAGTTGGGAACAATTCACTACATTGGTATGCATCACCTTTGTTGCTTTCATCATTCTCATCGTCTTCCATGTCACAAAATATGCGGGGTCGATTTTTTACCACAATATTCTCATAATATTATATTCTAGTAATATAATATTATGAATTCTGTACTAGTTTTCATTAACTTTATAATAAGTTTAAGTTTTAATAGTAATATTTAATAATTTGTAATAATTGTGTATTTTGATTCTAATATTCTGCTTTTTTTCTCAGCCTAAGCGAGACTTCCATATTACATACCTTAAGCCCTTAATAGTTAATCTTTACACTGAGTAATTTCAAATTGTACTAAAGTCACCATTTTTGATAAAAAAAAAAAGTTACTAAGTTTTTTCGGTTTAGTCTTAATAACAGTGATAGTTCTTTAAAATAGCAAACATTGATTTTCAAAAACTTTCACTAAATAGGAGAAAGCAATGACTTATCTTATTACCCATGCATAAGTCCTTCTAAGTTGTTTTGTGATTTTTGAAAAGCAAAAGTTTAGACCACTTCGATTTCCACATCTTAGAGGAAAACTAACAGACTATCTATATGGTAGGGGTTCATCCAAAGGCGGTAGTAAACAAAGAAGTTTTTACGAAGTCTTCAACAATTGGGTCATTTCTAATGTATATATCATCTATGTAATATTTTTATATCTATGTGGAGTGTATTGTTTCCATGCAGTGTAATTATCTTGAAGGATAAACACTTCAAACCTGTAGGAATTATATTTACAGTTTCTGATGTATACAAGTTGAGTTGCAGGTGGCCTTAATCATTAAAATCATATACTATGATAAATAAACTAAATTTTAAGCTCTAGGTTGACTTTTGAAATCAGATTACATATCTTAAAATTACTACAAACCAGATTATGCATAGTTTAAATTGTACATAAGACACACAAACTATAGTTGAATATCAACCTACCAGTAAACAAAAAATTCACAAAAATTTCAGCAGTTAATCGCATTATTCAAATGTAGGGTGTTTAAAATAACTTTAATCAGTTTAGAATAAACTATTACTACAAAATCATATACACTTTGGACTTATAAATTCATATCCACTCTTTCTTGAGCTTTAAAAAACTGAATTATAGTAGTGAGTATTAAACAGTACTAATCATTATCAAGAGATCAAAGAATTCACAAAATGGAGATCTGCCTGTGGGAGTTGTACTTTTTTGAATCAGACAGAACAAAGATACTTTTTAGCTAAATAAAATTGGACAATGTGTATACCTAGCAGTCTAGGTCATAAGTTGGTTTCTGAAAATGCTAAAGTTGGTTTCTGTAGTATTCATAAAAGTGTGGGAGTTGTACTTTTTTGAACCAAACAGAACAAAGATACTTTATAAATACTATTTAGCATATTCATGAAACACTTTTCTGTATCAAAAAATAAATGTGGACATGTTTGAACTAGTGACTAAAAAGTATATGAAAATGCTAGTGATTACTCAGTCAAAATGTTGTAGGCACCCTCAATGATAAAAAAAGGAATAAAAGAAAGGAGAAGGGGCAATTATACCCCTCAACTATAGTGGGCAGAACATATATACCCTCTATCTTTTTTTGGCTCAAAAAAACTCTCAAACTAATTTTATGGTCTAAAAATACTCATCCGTTAGTTTTACAGACAGAGTCTCACTTTCCTCTCTGTCTGAACTGCTAAACATACTTTTCAAACTATATATTATTACTTACTTGTATGTGAATATATAAAAAATAGTATTGCACCAAAGAATAACTCCCCAACCCGTCTCCTTCACAAGTCTTGTTTTAGTTTTCACTTTAGTGGCTTCATAGAAGAACTCCCGGAACCCTGCAACCTTTCTCATTCAACAGTTTGAACTTTGAATGTGCGAAATCTCTCTAAAGTAGTAGTTTCCTCAATAGCGTCCTCATCTTCTCCCGTCATCGTGTTCTTTCAGTTTTTCTTTCCAGAAATTATTGAGTGAGTCAATTAAAGCAGATTGGAGGTCAATTAGAATACTAGCCGGGTCAAATTAACCCGTCAAATATACTGATTCATTTTGATGGAAATATGGAACTGAATTGCCGTTTCAAACACTGTGGCCGTGAAACTGCGTTTGACAAAAATAGAACAGGGGGAAAACTTGGCTAGAGCATTGATCCGTGCAATTGTTTGCAAAGTCCAGAAGTAATATAGGTATTTACAAGAAGAAGAAATCGAAAAACAATTTGAGTAACGGTAATGTTAATGGGTGGTTAATAAAGGGGTCTTTTTGTACCTCAAAGTCCATTTTCAAAGTTTTTTGAGCCAAGATATACATTAAGGATATATATGTTCTGCAGGTTATAGAAGAGGGGCATATATGCCCCTTATCCTATAAAAGAACACTTAACTTTATTGAAACGTTTAAGGTCATTTGATTTACTTCAAGGTAGTTTTGGAGCTATTGAAGCACAAACCGATCTTTCTGCATTAGGCCATTAGCTGAATTTCCACTTTCTTGGCTCTGTGTGGTTCATATAGAATCAATAATAAAAAATTCTTTGAATGACATTTTCAAAACAATTACTTAATCAAGCACATGTTGTAAAGCGATCAACCATAAGAATAGATTATCATTGAAATTTCTTTTTCAGCCTGGAAGTGTATATAGCTACTCTACAAGTATACACTTATCCTTATTGATTCATATACTTTTTCAACAATAATAAATTAAAGTTCCAAAAATGAATGCATAATACAACACTGTCAAAATAATTCATATGTATTCTTAAGTACAGATTATTAAAATTGATCTATACTTCAGCATAAAGTAATCCATGGCTCATCTCAGGACCGGCCCTGGCCAAGTGCAAGAGGTGCAGCTGCACAGAGCCCCAGTTGTAGGGAGGGTCCCAAATATTTATTCATATGATGCCATAGAGGAAAAGGCCATTATTACTCCGGTAGGAAAAGCTCAAGCAGAGCCTCCTTTTAAGTCTTACATTAATAGGAACCAGAAGACGGGAAGGCGCTTTCACACATGATAATAAAGGCAGAAAAGCTTTCAAGGAATGAGGAGGCTAGCCAGCAAGATTTCATCAATCTTTAGGAAGCTAGGGTTCTGACTTCTGAGAATTCAAGGAGCGGTATTTTTTATTTTTCCCAGTCGTTAGCCTTAAACACCATACTCAAGATGGTTAAGTAAATTTTGGAATTTCAAAGCAAAAATATGGAATTGTGGATTGCAGTTCTTCTCCTCTCCAAAAGCCAAAGGCTTAGACTCCTAGAGCCATGAGCAACTCTCAACCATTCTGCCGCAGACTCTCTGGGTTGTATACTCTTATTTTAATTTTTCTTTATTTCATGATTTGTTACAGAGTATCTTTTATCTTTTCATTCTCTTCCATTTTATTAACGGGGCCTCTTTTAGGCCTCATATTTACATTTGAAAAGGGCCTCCAAGGTGATAAAACATAATCAAACTCAATCCACCTTTAGATCATTTTCAGAAAAAGAGAGATGATAGGAAGGAAAAAATGGGATTCAACCATGGAAATACACAAAGCAAATAAACCAAGCAATTCAACGAAGCAATTAAACCGACCAAGCAAATCAGCAATATAGATTACCGAAACTTATCAACACAAGAATATTGGAATACTAAATATTGAAGATTACACTGACCTGGAGCAAGAAGATTGAGCAAGAAGATATAAGACGAAACGATGGCTGCTTAGTGATCGAGAATCGCAGCAGATCGGCGAGGCGAGGCGATTATCTGAGAATCGCAGCAGATACGGCAGATCAGTGCGGCACGGAGATGAGCACCTTTAGGCGATGAAGATCGATTAGCAATGCGACGAATTGAGCACGGAGATGAACACCTTTAGTATTCCAATCTTCTTGTCATCGATGAACACCTTTGGAGCGGCAAAACAATTAAGCGCAGCGACGAACTGAGATTAGGTCTAGTTGCCTAGCTGACCGCCTAATGATAGTAGTACGTATGGGACGGACTCCTGAGTCCTGGCTTGGGAGCCAAAATATTTGGGATTTGGAAATTTTGGCGCTGGATGGATGTTTTATTTTCCAATTTTTAGAAAAATAAATTAATTAACAATTTGATTAGTAATAACGATGACTAGACATTTTGATTAATAACGACGAGTTTTAATAAATAGTCGTTAATGGTAAATTCAATAACGACGACTTTTCATAAATAGTCGTTAATGATAATTTTAATAACGATGAACTCATTAATCATTGTTAAAAGGTATTTTTAACGACAATTTGTAAGAGTCGTCGTTATAGGTTGGTCGTTAAAAGTCCTTTTTCTAGTAGTGTGCCAAACATAACCTAAACACAAGTATATATAATGGCTATCAAATTCCCGCACACTTGAGTGTTGCTTGTCCTCACACAATTTCTTTGTAATGATGCACAATTAGAGAAGAAACTAAAGCATGCAAATGTAGTTTTCAATAATATTATAAAAATTAGATATAAACTCTTTAATCTTTCTCGCTCCAAAAACTTTTTTCTATTGTTCACAAAAAATATATACTCCCTTCATCCCATTAAGAGGTTCCCACTTTCCTTATTTGAAAATTAAATTTGTTCATTAGGAGATTTTGCGCATGAATAATTATAACACATAGAATTTGACACATTTTAAATTATAGGGGCTAATGTGCAAAATTTATGTGAATAAGTGGAACATGTTGCCCTAATGAGGTTTCTGACAGATATATTTATAATAAATAGTAACTGCCAATATACACAAATATTGCTAATACAAATATACTATTACACTTCTCAAACTGTGCGAGAGATGCAACGAGTAGGCTATCCTATAAAAAATGAAATTGCTAACTAGAAAGACTTTTAGTAAATATATTAGCTAGTTGAAGATGTGTAGAAACATATATATTTCACCATTAAATGACCATGAGCAACTCTCTCACAAACAAAGTGACAATAAATCTGTATGTGTTTGCTCCTAGAATGCTGAATTTGATTGGCAATCAAATACGACGTTGGAATATTATCACAGAAGAGCTGAACTGGGATGCGAATAGGGAACCCAAGCTCAATGAGAACCGATCAGATGTGTATAGTGTCTTGGACACTGTAGGCAATGACACAATATTCCACCTCAGTAGATGATTGGAGCCATAAACCATGATCAATAGTGCCCTGTAAATAGCTAAAGATGCGCTTGACAGCAAGCATATGAGTAGTACTAGAGGCATGCATAAATTGAGACACTAAATGAACTGCATAAGTAATATCGGGGCGTATCAAAGTTAAATATTGTATTGCACCTACCATACTGCAATAATACTTAATGGCATCCGTTAGGAGTTCACCATCGGTCAGAGAGAGAGAGAGAGTAGAGTGAACAGCTTTGAGAATTTGTAAATGAAAACTATGAAGAAGACCAGAAACTTATTTTTGCTGGGAGAGAAAAAATACTTGTATGAGTCAGAATGAAGATCTCCCAAATCATTCATGGAAAATTGGGAAGCAATGAGAAGAATGAAATAATTAACAAGAGAGGAAATGCATTGATGATGAGCTATCAGACTTACTAATCCGTATATTTGTAATACATATATATTATTAATTTATACTACGCATAATCGCATATCACACGGTCACACCAATTTACAATTCTCATAAAAGAAAGTATAACATCAATTAAAAAAAATACTTTTTAGTTATATCAATCATATTCTCATTTACAAAAACAATTTTCGCCAGCTTGTACTAGTATGGGTAGAAAAAACCAGCTAGCGGTTATGAATAAAATTCGAAACCAGGACGGGCTTATGGTTCGGAACTGGAGGTTCTAGCTAGCGGTTTGATTCTTTGAGATTTTGGGGGAAGCAGAACGGTTTCTGAATTAAAAATAAACAAATAAACAAAGAAAAAATACTACTCCCTCCGTTCCTAAATAAACTTCCAACTTTCCTTTTTCGTCCGTTCCAATTAAAACTTCCACTTTCCTTTTTTGGTAAAGAATTTGTGGTTCACAACATTTCTTACACATTTCTCTCTCATCTGCACAACTCTCCACCACATAATATCCACTATCTTAAACTTTGTGCCAAACCCATTTGGAAGTTAAAATGGGAAGGGAGATAGTAATAATAACAATAGTAGTTGCCTAGTTGGTGTACTAACAATAAAATAACAAACAATAACTTTTAAGTTTTACTTTTTAGTCATTAATAGTTGTAATACTTTTCACGAATTATTACAAATTATGGTAATACATATACATAAATTACTAAAAACTAAAGTACTTTAAAATACTAAATAATAGATTTGTAGAACCTAATTTGTAAATACGTAGTTATTGACTATCTAAATAATGTACTATACTTAGTGATAGCATCATAGCAATAGTAATTACTCCCTCCGTCCCCTTTTAAATGTCCCATTTTATCATATTGGGATGTCCCTATTTAATTGTCCCATACTTATTTGGTAAAGTTTGTGTGGCTCAAAATTATTCTTACTTTATTCTTACTTTATTCTTACTTTATCTATTAATATCAACCACACAAACCAACTTTTCTTAAAACTCATGCCACCATCTTTCGGGACATTTAAAAGGGGACGGAGGGAGTAGGTGACAACTCCGGTACCCATTTAAAAAATGGGTACAATACATATCACTCACTTGATTGGTTCAAGTCATTACATTATTTTTAATTTATATTTAAATAATTCAACTACATCATTCTGATTGGTCCATGTGGACAAATGTATGGTACCTTAAGGGTACCATAGAATCTACCTAATAGTTACTCCATATTATTTATACGTACTATATTTTTGGAATTCTTTTATTTGAATGATACAATAACTTCTTACTTACTCTATTTAAAAAATTAACTAAACTTTTAAAAGAAAATAAAAACTAGCGGTTTTGGAAAACTGAACCGAAACGTACTACTAGTTGTGGAACCGGTGTTGTGTGGTTTCAACTCCGGTTCTCCGAAATTTGAAACAGGAAACTAGCGGTTCAATTCCGGTTCTGGTTCAATTTGAAATCGAGTACACATCTTAAAGAGATTTTTAAATGTACTTTTGAGAAAATGCTTAATAGCAAATGTTGGCGGTGTTTGAGAAAAAATGCTTTTGAAAAATAAAAAATAGTAGTGTTTAATAAAAAATTGTTTCTTTGTGTAATACAAAAAATGAAAAGTTGTTTAAAACACATTCATCAACTTTTTGTTTTTAAATATTTAATTTCAATAGAAGTTGATACTT
Organism: Cuscuta europaea; assembly: GCA_945859875.1. Taxonomy (NCBI): domain Eukaryota; kingdom Viridiplantae; phylum Streptophyta; class Magnoliopsida; order Solanales; family Convolvulaceae; genus Cuscuta; species Cuscuta europaea. The sequence goes on along the minus strand of CAMAPE010000036.1, from coordinate 5,618,668 downwards.
GAAAATCTATATTTCAATTTTTTTAATTAAGTCAAAGGTTGGTTTGTTTTATATATTTCCTAAATTATGGGTGCCTCAATTTAAATTTTCAAGTCAAAAGTAATGATGTCATTTGGAGTATGGAAGCACACTGCCATGCTATACAAATTGAGAATGATGCACAAAATAATTTTTTTTTGTTTTTTAAAAAACAAGGATTTTATTAATAATCATGGATAAAGTACAGTACAAGAGATGCTTAGCAATAAAGAAAGAAGCCCAATATTTGTAAAGCCTGTCCGTTGGAAGTCTACGATCCAGGCCCAAATTTTGGGTGATGCACAAAATAATATCAATGGGAATATGATAAAGTAAGACATCAATGGTTAAAAAGGCAATAACAAGTTAAATAATAAAGAACTTTACGACACATAAAAGGTTTGAAGCTTAATGGAATGAGTTTCAGCCCTGATTACTTCAGGCCCCTCTCTCGTGACCGCCCTTGGAGTAAAATAAAACTTTACGACAAATAACGGATTATAAAAACTCATTTGAAAGAGAGGGAGTGGTGTAATACTAAATTAGATGCGAGAGAGATTTATAGCCTATTTGATAATAATGTAATATTAAGAGTTGATTTGGTGATTCTTATTTTCATTTTATATGACTTATTTGTCAACTTTGTTACCAAACATGTGATCTTTTATTTCACTCACCTGTTATCTAGTAATCAAAATAAGTATAATTGATGTTACTTTTTTATTAAATTAACTGAAGTTATTGTAAAGGATCATTTTAGTTATATTTCATATCATTTTTCTTTATTTTATTAACTTTGAATTAATTTTCTTCTTCATATTTTAGTTGATTCATCCAATTTAGGGGTGCTTGAAATTGATTCTGCTTTTTCTTTTTTAAAAATATAAGTAGAATAACAATTAGTTTTCCAAAAATCGGTCTCCCTCAACTTCTAAAAAACTGCTTCTAGGAGCATTTTGGAGTAGTCAAATACCTGTTTCTGTCGTTTGAAGGAGCATAAACAGTTTTATGAAATATATTCAATCATCCAAACACCCCTCACCTTTTTTAGACAGAATCTCACTCATTTCAACATATTCACCCGATTTAGTCAATTTCAGTGTTACAATTCAGACTCTGATTGTCAAAAACTGAATCAGAACCGAACCGAATGTACTGCTAGTTGTGGAACCGGTGTTGTGTGGTTCCAACTCCGGTTCTCCGAAATTTGGAACAAGGAACTAGCGGTGCGATTCCGGTTCTGATCCATTTTGAAATTGAGGACACCTCTTAAAGTGATTTTAAAATTTCCTTTAAAGAAAATGTTTAATAGTAAATGTTGATAGTGATTGAGACAAAAATGCTTTTGAAAAAATAAAAATTAGTAGTGTTTAGTGAGAAAGTGTTTCTTTGTATAATACAAAGGAAAAATTGAAAATAATAATCTCAACTATTGCCGATCCGCTAATAATAATCCCCACTATTGATTATTATTGTATAATCCCAACTATATGGAACGTCCGCCAATAATGGTCCATGACCACATATTACTTGCTCTAAAAAGTGATTTTATAATAGAAATTAAGCGTAAAAATTAAAATTCAGGATTATTTATAGAGATTACCTGTTATATCTCTTTAGAAACTATAGGAATTTATTTATAGTCGGTCACCTCGGACCATTATTGGCGGAAGGGCCTTAAAGTTGGGATTATTCTAAAATAATCGATAGTTGAGATTATTATGAACGGACCGCCAATAGTTGGGATTATTACAATCAATTTTTCTTAATACAAAAGGTGAAAAGTAGTTTAAATCACCTCTATCAACTTTTAATTTTTAAACATTTGATTTAAGTAAAAATTGATACTTGAAAATCTATATTTCAATTTTTTAAGTCAAAGGTTGGTTTGTTTTATGTACTCCCTAAATTGTGGGTGCCTCAATTTAATTTTCCAAGTCAAAAGTAATGATGTCATTTGGAGTATGGAAGTACACTGACATGCTACACCGAAATTATGCTATACAAATTGAGAATGATGTACAAAATAGTATCAATGGGAATATGACAAAGTAAGACATGAATGGTTAAAAAGGCAATAACGAGTTAAATAATACAGTACTCCGTAAAGAACTTTACGACAAATAATGAATTATAAAAAGTCTTTTGAAAGAGATGGAGTGGTGTAATATTAAACTAGATGCGAGAAGAGATTTAGAGTAATTTGGTAATAATGTAACATTAAGAGTTCGTTTGCTAATTATTATTTTCCGTATATTCATTTTATTTGTCAACTTTGTTATCGAACACGTGATCTTTTATTTTGCTTCCTAAACATCAAGACTATGTCAGAATTATTCAAGGGTAAGGAAACATGCCATTTGGCTATGGAACTCAATAGATTGGGTAAAGAATAAAACAGTTAGGCTCAAAGTGGTCACTCCTAAAGGACTTGTTCAGGTGAGGTGGAAAAATTATGAATTAAATGGGTGACTAATGCCTTCATCATTTCAACAACTAGATTATAGTGCAAGCAATTTAAGCCTACAGACTTCAAAGATGTTCTAAAAGCATAGTCAAAACGCTAGCCAGCTCACAAAGACACAGTTTAAAGAAAAAATTTCAAAAAATTTGACTTGACATTTCTATTAATATACAACTAACACCTGTGCATGCTAACTCTAGTAATCCCATGTGAAAACTACTGCCCGAATGCCCAATTCAACCCCCACACTTAAACTTTGGCATCGCCCTCGATGACCAAAAATGCACTATGCACAAGGGGTAAAGAGGAAAAGGTCACGCGTGCTCAACATTACAAACAGGTGAGTATAAGAGTCGCAGAATCTTCCCTAAGGCGCTGGTCGGTGCAGAACTAAACTGAGTCAAGTGATCCTCGGCACATCATCCCCAAAGCAAGACCCTGAGTTGCAAAACAAACACAAAAATAAAGAAACATGCAAAAACAAAAGTGCAGAAATAAGCTTGAGTTACCTCCCAAGAAGCGCTATTTTTAACGTCGTTTGCCCGATGATACCTCATATGATCTCAAATAGCAAAGACTCTAATGGTGCACTAATTTTCAAAGCTTCTAACTTTCGCTCCACAAATGTCATTGTGGCGCAAGTTCTTAAACTCTTGAAACCACGTAGGAATTATGTAGTCTTCATGAACCTTATCAGCAGAAAAGTGAAATATGATCCTCACATCCTCATGTTCAAAGTGCATCACAAACGCCTCCTTTCCTCTCTCGAATATACCATGAAAATTTTGTGTACCTCCTCTTGACTCTCTATCACTCTCCATGAATGCATCCCAATTCGTTTTGTCACTCTTCTCATTAATATCCTCCAAGAAGTTGTGATCAATCTCCACACAAAAAGAAATATCATCACCAAGGAAGGGATCAAAGAAATCTAAATCTACCACATAAGAGTGGATCAGTGCATGTGTACAAGAGGGGAATTCTTGCTTGTGGAGCAGGACTTCTTCATTATGGACATCATCTACCTCGACTTCACCCTCTTGGAGCATGTGTAATCATCTTTTCCCAACTCATCTTCAATACCCAAACCCATCTCAGTAGCTCCATCATCATGACTAATCTTCTCCTTGCCCTTCTCAAGTGTTGAGACTAATGGTAAATCATAGTGATTTGTGACTTCATCAGTTACAACTTGTACCGTTTCAAACTTTTTCTTGTATTCTTCGAAAAACAACTTGACACTATTATCTTCTTCTTCATCTTCAAACATAGGTGGGTCTTGAAATGCATCAGGAAGTGTATCATCCATCATATTCCCACCATCATAGTGTGACTCGCTCACGTGATCATCCATATTGGTCCCCTCGGATTGGTCTTCTACCAGATGGCTTCTTATGGTATTTATATGCTTCATGATGTTTGAAGTGCTCTGCTCCATGGCTAAAGAGCTTTCCCTCATATACTTTAGGCACTCAGACAAAGTTTCTGTAAGTGTATTCTTACACTGATTCTATGGCTCATTACTTGGCAAGGATGTAGGAATGGCTAAAACATTTATGTTTGTAAATTGTGGAGAGGAAGAAATGGAGTATGCATTTGCTCAGTAAGGATGATCATTTGGAGGAATGGGGAAAAGACATGAATGGTGACCACCTTCACAGAAGAAACAAATGCTATTTTTAGGAAAGCAATCAACCAATTCCTCAGAACTTTTAGTTCGAATGAGAAATTCCGTCATGGAGCCTGGTTTTATCCGAGGATATTGTGGATAAGGATAATGATTAGGAGAATGAGATTGGGAGTATTGCGTATTTGGAAAAGGGTAAGAATAGGAAGATGGAAAGTTTTGTGGTGTAGAAGAATAATATTAGGTGTGTAGAATTGAAGAGGAGGAGGAGGAGGAGTGTAAGGAGAGTATGGCGTATATGGTGAATATTCCATGGAGGTTTGAGGGTAAGGAGTTCCTCCAGGAATTTGGCTGAATGCATTCATCTCATGTCTCTTAGAAAAAATACCTGAAAGGTTAGCACAGAAAAATCCTACGGAAAACAAAAAAAACAAACTAAAAAAAATCTTGCTGAAATTAATTAACCATTAAAACCGACACCGTCCCCGGCAACGGCGCCATAAGCTGATGTGAGTTTTCTCGCACTTAAAATAGATTGTAGTAAAGGGTGTAAGTACGAGTATCGTCTCCACAGGGGGACAAACAAAAGGGAATCAAGAATTAATTAAATTCAGCGATTAAAAAGAAATAAAATAAAATAAATTGTGCGAGATTTGATTGATTGGAAAATTAACTTGCAATTAAACGAATATTAAAGCTAAGGGTTTCTTTCTAATTAACGACGAAGGGAATATGGATTGATTCCGGGGTAACCAGATTTCTGTAGATCATGTCTAATTACATGAAATTAATTTAATTGAGCCTAGCTAGTCATTACTAAGTTCTTACCGCTCTCGCGGCGTAGAGTACAATAATTTCGGGGACCAGGCTGATATCTCATGCGACAGGATCCTAAATTATTGCCAAGACGAGTGAGCTTATGGCCCCTTAATCGTTACTAATCTCTTAGCGAGCGACTAAGTGTGTGTGAACGTGTCCTAGAATAAATTAGATCTCTCTTAAGTTATTCTACAGGCAATTGTAATTCTAGCACGCATTCTAGGTTACAAGAGATATCAGTTAAATTATTCAAACGCAAATTAAACGGCATTCATGCCATTAATCCATCAAGAATCTAGCCATACATCATGATTAACCCCTTCATCAATCTCAAATCCCTAATTAAACTACTCATAATTCATAATTGAAGAATCAACAGAATTGGGCTGAATAGAATTAATGGTCATTAATTAAAAAGATGGAACTTAGAAAGAATCCCAAAAGATTGATTAAGTGCTGGGCATTAATCCCAAAAGAATCCCAAAGAATCCCAAAGATGAAACCTCTCTAAATTTCGTGCTAGGCATTCTCTCTAAACTCCCCCATCAAAACATGGGTTTACAGGCTGTTTAAATAGGAAAAACGGAGCAATTCGGGTTGAATTAGGACTGAAACGGGGCACACACGGCGCCCACGCACGCGTGTGTGGATGCCAGTGAGTTTTCCGGCTTCTCTAGTCCGAATTTGAGATAACTTCCTTCACTAAAGTTGTAGATACTGAAGTCCTCTATCCACCAAAACTTGCCAAATTGAATTTGAATTATCCAATAAAAATATATGAATAAAATGGTGGAAGTTTTCATTCTGAAATCGTAACAGGGATCATCTGACGTCGTCGTCTGTTTTCAGCTTCTTCCTCTCAGATTCTTGCAATAGTGTCTTCATATGATTTGTAGCACTTGACGTTGGCTTTCATATGGGATTTGAAGCGTGTCCTTTGGATGCTTCTACAAAGAGATATACTTGAATGATTGACAGAAGGTCATCATGATCGTCGTTTTCAAGCTTTATTCGTCTTCTTTTGATCTCGTAGCCAATCCTAGAGCTCTTTTGTCATCAAATATTCATTGTAAACCTCCCGATGACCTCCAAAGCTCTCAATTCACTCTTTAATGGTTTTCAAATCGTCCCGATTTCTTCTCAAGCACCGGTGCTGGGCTCAAATTCCCTGGTTTTGACTCCAAAACACATAAAACTCGAACCAACGCCCGGTAACATAACTTGAGTTAAAATTGAGACTTGTAACACCTTAAAGCTAGGAAAACCATCACAAGTTGATCCCAACACGCATCAAATACGTGTCTAAATACGGACTTATCAATGCCCCTGATCCAGGATGACCACGTCATCAGAGGCAGGTTGCTCGCCGGAGGCAATAACCTATTGTTTCTTCGCCGAGGGCTCAAGCCCCTTCACCGGCTTCTTCTTCTTCCTGGACGCATCGACCAGAGAGCCCCCAGCCTCACCTCCTACCGCTGCTGCTCAAGAAGGCTCCTCGCCCCCTTCTGAAAGAAGGCATCCACGGGTTTTGCTTGCCCGGCTCCTTCTTGCTCTGGGCCTTGCCCCTCTGCTTCTTCAACGCCGCGAAGGATTGGACGTCCATGTTTCTACCTGCAGAGATAAACCAAATATAAGACCGAGGGGATGGAGGCAACTGTTAGTATATATGTCCTAGCGACAATCACTTTTTAGAGATATATGTACTTAATCACATTCAGTTTTATATATTTGATATATACGGTATTACACATTGATGATTACGTATTTCGGTTGTCAATATCTTATTCATAATTGTGTTCCCTTGGACTTATGTTGTCAATAAGTAAGTGGGAGCTAATATGATATAACACAAGGTCCTAAAATAGCCCCAATCAATGATCATCAAGAATGAGATATTGATAATATGCGATAAGATTGGTATGTGGACTGCATCATACTTTTAGAAAGTATAGTTATCTCACAACTATGAGTTCCTGTAATTCATGATGGTCACATAGATATTTTAGAGAATATTGGCATACCCACCGAGAAACCATTTGATTAGTTCTATTCAAGTGTCTATGGGATTATCGGCGTATAGAGTAGTGTAATAGTCCTCCGACTTGAGGTCAATACGTACTACATGTGCGGAGTGATGTACTTTGACCATGACCAACACTTGCACTCCAATCAGGGTAGATACGGCATGTGTTGGGTGCATCACGAAGCACATGGAGTAGTAGTTGAGCCAAGAAAGAATTCAATCCTCATAATAGATTAAGAGAGAACATTCTACTTCTCATATCTAGATGGATCATAAAGTCATTGGCCAATGCAAAGATATATTCATTTTGGATATCAAATATGATCATTATGGATCATCTAGAAAGATTGAGAGATAGAGACTAAGTTATTGGAATAGACACAATATCAAGTTCTAGACTTAGTTGAATGTTCGCTGAATGAAAGGACCGTATCACTATGAGCTCTAGACTTAATTGATAGAATTAATTAAGTGTGATAAATTAGATTTATTGAACTTAATTAAGATGTATTTTTAATTAAATAAAGTTGGTATTTTTCTTTATGATTTGGAATCTAAAGGAAAAGGAAATAAAATAAATAATAATATGTATAACAAGTAGAGAGTGGTTGCACGCCACTTCTCTATTGTTGTTGTTATTATTATTTTATTTTATTTTATCTACTTATTTAATTATTAATGAAGTATTGGTTCTAGTAGGACTAGAACTCATTAATGAGCAAGATTTTCATTATGATTGGGAAACTAGTTTAGAACTAGTATAAATATATCCTCCTCCTTCATAATTTACAGACCAGATTTCACATTCAGTATTACCAGATTATTTCCCTGCGAAGAGATTTCCTAGCCTTTCTCTGAGGGAGATCTAAGTATCTAACCGTTCTTTCGGAAAGGATAAATCACATGGATACCAAAGGTCAAAGATTATCACCGCTAGGCTGGAAGATCTGTAAGTTCTAGCTCAGATCTGTTATTATTGCTATATTCGTTGTTTTGTCATAATCAGGGAGGATCTATTTGGGAAAATTTTAAACTTCCGTTGCTGTACTTTCGAGGTACGTTACATCAATTTCCTAACAGCAACAACAAGAACGAAATTATGAAAATATTTCTAAGTACAAAATGCTAGAGCCTTCGGGAACCACCTCTGACGCCCTCGTAAGCCCGATCTATCATTGGATACTTCACGTCACTTTCCCCAAACAGGTGGTAGCGCCGGAAGCCCAGACTATACAAGTCGTCCGAGAGGGTGGCATCTTTAATCGTCACCAAGTCCTCGGACCCCTCCGGCTTGGCTGATATATTCTTTGCCGACTTCTAAAGAGCGGGATTCCCCACTTTTAAATGTCGCTGGAAATTATTTGGAAGGAGCGCAGGAAATGGATTATCCGCCATGCGGATGTAGCAGAAGCATTCCCTCCATCCTTTATGGGACGAAGGAACCTTTGAGAACAGCCTCCATTCCAGGACCTGTTGGAGATTGGCGAAACCCTCGCTATTTACATCGCCACCCGGACACAAGTTGAAGTAGTGGAAGAAGAGGTCCAGGGAAGGCTCCACATCTCTGGAGCGACATAAGGACAGGAAGCCGGCGATATAGGAGTAGCTATTGGGAGTCAACTAGCAGGGGGCTAGCTTTACGAAGTTCAAGTACTCCACCACGAACGGATGGAGGGGGAACCGAAGGCCTATTTCCACCAAGAGGACATGCACGGTGAAGCCGCCTTCGGGGGGCGAGACAACAGGTCATTGGGTCCCGGTTCTACCATAGTCGTTGAGGGCCCAGCATATAGTTGAGTAGCGTGGTAGTCGGCCACTTATGCTTTCGTCTTTACATCGAGGGCCGCGGTATTCAGAAACGAATACCCCTCGGAAATACCGACGGGCTTCCCGGCATCTGCATCCACTTGCTTCTTCTTGGAAGCTGCTTTCACCTTCTTCTTCTTCTTCTTTGACGGAACAGTTCTGAGGGGTTCTGGACTGAGGGCTCGTGAAGTCCCCTCTCCACTGGCGATAGCCGAAGGGATAGCGATGGTCACCTTTCGTCTCTCTTTCTCCTCCTCCTCCTCCTCCGTGGTTTGGACGGCGAGGGCCAACTCCTCATCCTCGACGACTTGCTCGAGCCTCGGCTCTAAGATTGTTCTGGACCTCCACCACAACTGCATAATCGTTGTTAGACAAAGCCTCCTCACTCATCGACTTCTCATCCGACCACGTTTCGGACTCAGCCAAAGGATCTCTGGAGATATCTTGCGAGTCGCTAGCAGACGACATCCTTCGCAACTATTGAAGAAGGGAGTTGGAGGAAGAAAGAAGGGTTCTAAGGGGCTAACATTAGATTTAGAGGAGGAGAAACAAGGTATGCAAGAAATACCAAGAACGGAGGAAGAACTGACCTCGAGAATTAAGGTTGATCGAACAAAGGGCTTTCTCTCTCTAGAAAATTTGGCAGAGCTTCGTTTCAACTAAAAATCGCACAAGTGAAATGGGTTCAGGCCAGGGGTATTTATAGCCTCCCCAAACCACGATCCGGGCCTGAATCTGGGCCTCGGTTCGAAAGCCCACCATCACGGACCATCGCATCAACCAACCGGCGACGCCCGCCCAGATCAAGCCAACTATCCCTCTCCACGTGGCCGGCTTCTCCAACGGTCATATTTCAACAGCTATTTCTGAAACACTGAGGTGGCCTCTGCTGACACCCTTCAAACGACAAGAAAGCAAGCCCTCGGGTTATCACATTCAAACAACTTCATCCAAAGTTAGCCCTCAGCACGAAGGTGTGGGGGACTGGGGGAACCCCTCGGGAAATACGCTAGTTTTCAAGGAATTCTCGCAGAAGCAAAGTAACGCCGACTTCACCAAAATTGCAAAGGCGACTCACTTGCATTTGCCCTCAGGAAGCCCTCAGCCCTCCAATGTATGGGGGACTGGGGGACTCTCCTCGACAAGCACCGGAATAATCACTTGTATTCATCAACTACAGTCATATTCCGACAACCACTTCCAACGATCACACCCTCAGATTGCGAACGGCTCTCGGCATCAACGCGATCCGATATCTCACGCCGAAGGGTTCATCCCTCTTGCTTCAATTTCCATGTTACAATTCAGATTCTAATCGTGGAAAACTAAACCGAAACGTATTGCTAGTTGTGGAATCGGTGTTGGGTAGTTTCAACTCCGGTTCTCCGAAATTTGAAACATGGAACTAACGGTTTGATTCCGGTTCTGGTTCAATTTGAAATGAGGAGAGCTGTTAAAGTGATTTTTAATTTTTTTAGACAAAATGTTTGATAGTAAATGTCGCCAGTAATTGAGAAAAATGCTTTTGGAAAAAAATTAATAGTGTTTAACAAACAAATATTTCTTTGTGTAATATAAAAAATAAAAAGTAGTTTAAAACACATTTATCAACTGTTAGTTTTAAATTATTTAACTTAAGTATTAAAAATCCATATTTCAATTTTTTAAGTGAAAAGTTGGTTGGTTTAATATACTCCCTAAATTGTGGGTGCCTCAATTTAATTTTTCAAGTCTAAAGTAATGATGTCATTTGGAGTATGGAAGTACACTGGCATGCTATACCGAAACTATGCTATACAAATTGAGAATATCAACGGGAATATGATAAAGTAAGACATGAATGGTTAAAAAGGCAATACCAAGTTAAATAATAAAGAACTTTAGGACAAATAACGAATTATAAAAAATCTTTTGAAAGAGAGGGAGTGGTGTAATACTAAACTAGACGTTAGAAGAGAATTAGAGTTTATTTGGTAAGAGTTTTTTCCACTTTTAGTCCTCCGACTATTATGTCATTGATACTTTTGGTACTTGACTTTGATTTTTTCCATTTTTAGTCCTTGACTATTGCGGTAGAGACACTTTTGGTTCCCGTCTTTGAAAATTTCCATATTTACTCCTTCAAATTTCATAAAAGTGACACTTTTGGTCCTTCAACTATTATAATAGTGACATTTTTAGTCCTCCGCTTATTGTGTCAAAATCATAATAAGAGGACTAAAAGTGTCGATTTGACTATACTCACGGACTAAATGTGGGAAATCTTGAAGTCGGGGACTAAAAGTGTCTCTAGCACAATAATCGAGCACTAAAAAAGAAAAATTAGAAGTCGAGTACCAAAAGTGTCATTGACATAATAGTCGGGGACCAAAAATGGAAAAAACTCATTTAGTAATAATGTAACACTAACCGTTCATTTGGTAATTTTTATTTACAGTTTATTCATCTTATTTGTAAATGTTACGGAACACATGATCTTTTATTTCACACGCCGATTATGTAATGATCAAAATAAATATAGTTGATGTTACTTTTTTATTGAATTAACCGATGTTACTGTAATAGATCACTTTAGCTATTTTTCGTATGATTTTTCTTTATTTTATTAACAAAATATATTTGAAACAATTTTCTTCTTCATATTTCAGTTGATTCATCCAATTTAGGGGTGTTTGAAATTGATTTTGCTTCTTATTTTTTAATAACAAACGTAGAATTAGGATCAGTTTTCCAGAAACCGGTCTCATCCAGCTTCTAAAAAACTGCTTCTAGGAGCACTTTGAGTTAGTCAAATATATGTTTCTGCTGTTTGAAAGAGGAGAAACAATTTTAGGAAATATATATCCAATCATCCAAACACCCCTCAACTTTTGTAGTCAGAATGTCACCCATTTCAACGTATTCATTTGATTTAGTCAATTTCAGTATTACTATTCAGACTCTAAAATTGATTGAATCAGCTGATTCTGCGAAATTGATGGAATTATGACCGAAGAAGCGCTGGATATGTTAAATTTACTGAATTATGAAATTTTTATATTCAAAATATATTTTATTAACTTAATATATATCAGAAAAATTGTATGAAAAATTTCTAACATAGTTCTTTATAGCGCGAAATAGAAAATCACAGCTTGATAAAAGAAATTTTTGATAAGCCGAAAATACTATTAGGAAAGGATGTTTTAAACATGTAAGATATGATGTGATAGAGTTACATTTTAGAACCTCTTTGGTTGTTCCAAAGGTGGAATCTCCCACCTCAGGAGCCCCGCACCCCGACCCGACAGGATGGTGGGGAGGTTAGTCACGGTGACTCAGTTAGCAGAATGGCAGGGTCTTATTTCAGGTTCTGTGACCTCCACCCGGTCGCTGCGTGGATTCGAACCTTGGTCCATTGTTCCAAATCTCCCACCACTCGACCAACTGAGCTACCCGTGCGGGTTAGAGAACCTCTTTGGTAATATCAAAATCGGTTGATTTGCTGAAATTTATGAAATTATGATTGAAGTGGCTGAATTGATTGATTCTGAAAAAATTATATTCAAAATATATTTTATTAAAAATATATATAGAAATTACATATTAAAATAGTCCTCCATAATAACTTCATCCTGAAAAGTAACTTCTACCTAATTTTTTCTTATTATTAAACAATTCAGCGCGCAAAATTAAAAGTTATTACGTATGCGTTTAGTATGAAGTTGGGTGATAAGGCGAAAAATTGATACAAACTCATACTCATTCTCCCAATTTGATTTGCAAAATTTCCTTTTTTGATTGTCCTAAAATGGTTTTCCACTTTCTATTTTAGGTATGTAAATAAGAATAAAGTGACAAAATTACCCTTACTTTTACTTTTTCCTCATTAACTTAAAAGCATCTACTTTTAGAAAGATGGCTAAATGTATAAAAAACAAGCATCATTTATTCACATTTCTTAATCTTTGTGAGGGTAAAAGTTTGCAATTTTGAAGTCATTTATTCGTTGACCCATATATTTAGCGCAATGGCGGCCCCTACGCCGGTAGACTTGCCCAAATCTGTCTCTCTCTCATCTCACCTTCTCTCACATCTCATTCTTTGGCATTAAAAAGAGAAGAAGCTGTGCTAAAGGCCGGGCACTACTCACAAAACACAAAGAGGCGAGGGAAGAGTATATATATTTAAACAGATATAAATATACACATACGGGGGCAGGGCCATGGAAGAAGAGAAGGTGTGGGAAAACATGAAGTTTATAGGCATCAGTTTGGCTTTGTGTGTGTTGGTGGTTAGGGGCATAAATTGGCTGTGGTGGAGGCCAAGGAAGATGGAAGAGCACTTCGCCAAACAGGGAATAAGAGGCCCTCCCTATCGCTTCCTCATCGGCAATGCCAAGGAGATTGTGAGCCTCATGGTCAAAGCTTCTTCTCACCATATGACAAACTGCCACAACATTCTCCCCAGAGTCCTCCCCTTCTACCACCACTGGAAGAAAATCTATGGTAATGGAACCATCTAACTACCTAGCTCACAGCTACATCTTAATTTATGTTCAATGTAGTTCTTTAATACTGATTTCTTCATTTTTTTTATTTGGAAAAAAAAAAAACTGGTTTAATTTGCATCATGGCTGGGATTGGAGGGACAAAGCTAGGTTGTGAAATAACATTGTTGGTCTGGTCTTGTCACAAAAACCAATCAAAGATGGATATATGTTTGTTTTGGATGGGGTGCGTTTGGAGTTTTCTTAGTAAACAATAGCATCATTACTCGTCTTGTCACCTGTCATCTTTTATCTAGACAAAACTAACAAGTTTGATCCATCGGGCCTCAAAGGTTTGGCCTTTTTGTGTTAGCACTTTTTGATTTTTTGTTTTCTTGGATTTTGGGATTGGAAATGGGGGAGAATCTCTTGGATGATGCTTAGCCACTTTATGTACGACGTAGCATCTTCTTTATGCTTGAAGATTCTCTTCTTACAATTAAAAGTTCGTCCATTTCCCCAACGCCTTCTTTCACCAGCACTTCAGTACGTCTGTATCTATCCCAGGCCAGGCCAGGCCAGCTTTTCTCTTTAATGGTTAGCTACCTAGCTAGCTAGCTAGCTCTTCCACATTCTTAGCTAAGCTGCCTAGCTAGCTTATCCTATTTTCGTGATCAGGCCAGCTAATTAATTAATTGACATTTTCTTTTTTGCTTTTTTTTTTGTGTCATTTGAAAAGGAATGGAAAGGAAAAGAAAAGAAAGTGTCTTAAATTGGCCTGGGGTAGGCTTTGGTATTAAAGCGGTCTGAGAACATGGCGACAACATTTGTTTGTGGTCCTGAAACTGTAACAATGGTAGTTTCTGAGGGGGATCGTTTTTTTTTATCTTTGTGATCTGATTGTGTGTTGGGTAGGGGCATAGTTAACTTTCCTTGTGTTTGACACCCAGCCCCACAACTGCAGGCAAGGGTCCTACGCTATCCATCATTCTCTTCCTTCGATCTCCTAATTAAATTAAATTACAGAATCCGTATCTTTGGCAAACTTGGATAACGATAAAAATAGGTGGACCGAATTATACATAAAAAGGGTCATCGATCATATCGGTGAACTGAAATCAATCAAGTATTAATTACTTATGTGTTAAAATGAAAAATGTATGACGTACAGGTGCGACGTTTCTGGTGTGGTTCGGACCGACGGCGCGTTTGGCTGTAGCCGATCCAGACCTGATAAGAGAGATATTCACATCGAAAGCGGAATTTTACGAGAAAAATCAAGCGCACCCTTTGATCAGACAACTTGAAGGAGATGGGCTTCTGAGCCTGAAAGGTGAAAAATGGGCACATCACCGCAAAATCATTACCCCCACTTTCCACATGGAAAACCTCAAAGTAAGTAGCGTGATTTAATTTCCTGATTTTTAGCGGAATATACTGTAGGGGGCCGGATTAATGTTGACGTATATATTTTGTATTTTGTGAATAAAAATAAAAAAAAAATCAGCTGCTAATACCGGTGGCAGCCAGTAAAGTGATTGAAATGTTGGAGAAATGGGAGGGCATGTCATGTGGGAGCGGAGACGTGGAAATTGAAGTGTCAGAATGGTTCGAAATCTTGACCGAAGACATTGTGGCACAAACTGCCTTCGGCCATAGCTACCACGATGGCAAAGCCATTTTTCGGCTTCAAGCTCAACAAATGCTTCTCGCCAACGAGGCCTTCCAAAAGATTTTCATCCCTGGCTATAGGTACGTTCGTTCGTACTTCAATTTCTGTTTTTTTTTTGTCTAGCTTGGAATTGTATGTACATATAGTGAGTGGTTAATTTTGATGATAAATCACCAAATTCTTTCACTGAATGGGTCAATGTGGCATGTTGTACTGCTTTTTAGTTGTAACACTTTTCAAGTTGGGGGAGTTTTTTTCAAACTTACTCCGCATCATGTACTTCAGTAAATGACAACCAGGTGGCATTATATTAAATTCAATTCCCTAAGACCGTAGCACAATATTTTATTATTATTATTGTTATTTACTATAGGTGAATAATATAACCGAATTGAAATGATCGAGGGCATGTGTGATGATGTATCACACTCAATTGTTTGGAGAGTTTCAAACAAAACGTACCTCTTTTTTACTACACACCCTAATGTGAGGCAATTTATTTAAGTGAGACACTACTTAAATGAATTGTCTCATTTATGGCCACACATTTAGGGATGAGGGTAAAAATCAGATACATTTTGGGGAGCTTTAACATTTGTGATTGTTCGAATGGTGGAATGAACGCTGTAGGTTTAACTCCACAATAAATAGGAGTAAAAAAGTTTGAAAACTTCAAAATAGGATTGGAATGTTTTTATTCTTAAAATAAAAGTAATTATTATCAAATTTGAAAAATACTGTCATGTTTGAAGTCTTGTACTACCAAAAAATAGGAATACTTAATTTTATTTTGGAAATAAAAACATGATAAATCTATGTTGGAATATGCAAACGTTTTTTGTCAAACAAATGTAATGAAACTTGACTTTCTTTCCAAAACGCTACTAATAAGAAGTAAATGCAAGAAAAATAATGTTTTTATTCTAAACTAATGTTTTTAGAACTACTCTTATTTAGGATTACAAAAATATAGTGATCATATTTTGAAGTTTACTCTTCTTTATTCTTAAAATATTAAAGCAAAAATGTGTATGACTTTGATTACAAATTAGTTCATATACGAAGTAAATCCGGTCCTGGTTTTTTTTATGTGATCTTTATTTATTTCTTTATTTAATTTTGGGGGTGATCAGATTTCTGCCCACAAGAAGGAACATAAGATCTTGGAAATTGGAGAAGGAGATAAAGAGATCATTAATGAAGGTTATTGAAGAACGGAGAGGGGAGTCGGGAAATGAGGTGCTTGAGAATGGGCCCAAGGATCTACTGAGCCTGATGATCCAAGCCAGCGTGAGAGAGGCCGCGGCGGCTGCGAGCCACGCCCCGGCGGCGTCGATGATCACGGCCAACGACATCGCGGAGGAATGCAAGACGTTTTTCTTCGCGGGAGAGCAGACCACGTCCAACCTGCTGACGTGGACGACCGTCTTGCTGGCTATGCACCCACATTGGCAAGACCAAGCACGTGAGGAGGTGTTCAAGGTGTGCGGGCCACGTGACATACCATCCAAAGATGATATCGTCAAGCTTAAGACGGTAGGGCCCTCTCATTTAATTACTCCCTATATATATATAATATCATCATTTAATTTATTTATTGTTATGGGAGTGGTGGTGGCGATGATGATGGTGAAGACAAATACAAGAAATCGTGTTTTTGTCTTCTCTCTGACGCTTAAGCATTAATTAATCACCCCACCCTACCCCTGAATAGTACTTCCTTGACAATTACATTACATACACCCCGGATTTTTGGATTGAATATCCTTCCATTTTCGTTTAACCCCGTGAAATTAAATTACGTACGTCTTATTCCTTTCATTCGTCGCCAAACAAATTAAACTTCTCTTTTTAATCTTTTTTTTACTAGAATAAAATATTGCCACTTATCATTTCATTTACGTACCCTTATACAAATTCAAACTTTTTCCTTTCAAATCAGCAAGAACTATGTTTTCAACGTAAACGTACTCATGTTTTTGGTTGTTTAAATTATCTTAGGTTGTTGAAGGAAAGTGGGAACATTAATTATTGTAATGAACGAATAAATAATAATAACAACGATAATAACAACAATAATATTGGGTAATTAGTATAATGTGCTTAAGATGGATATTAATTTGGGGTGGGCAGATATACATACATACATATATATACACTACCTCCGTCCCGTAAAGAAGTTCCCACTTTTCTTTTATGGATGTCCCAAAAAGAAATTCTCATTTCTATAAAAAAAATCACTTTTAACCAAAAAGTCACAAATACCCTTACTTTTTACCCATTTTTTGTTTGATTTGACCTAAAGTAAGGGTATACTTGGAAAGTCAAAACAAAACTCTACCTTACATAAATATGTGTAGGTCAAATTAGAAACTTCTTTGCGGGACGGAGGGAGTATATATAAAACAAAACAAATACTCCCTCCATCCTGAAAGAATTGTCCTATTTTGACCTTCACATAGATTAAGAAAATGAAGTTGATTTCTCACTTTAGCGACACTGTTTAGCACTGTAGCGACACTGTTTGACACTGTTTTGTATAAATTTATTTACCAAATAAGAAAAGTTTCAAAGTAAGACATTTATTTTGGGATATCGATTTTGGGAAAGCAGGACATTTATTTCGTGACGGAAGGAGTACTATATATCGTCCGTTTCTTCTTAGTTGTAACTTGTAATATGGAATTTTTTTTAAATTTACATGCATAATCTATCTAGTACAGAATTTTATATATATATATATATATATATATATATATATATATATATATATATATATATATATATATATATATATATATATATATATATATATATATATATATATATATATATATATATAATGATGGTAAAAATGCATGGCATGCAGTTAAGCATGATCTTGAATGAGTCGTTGCGGCTGTACCCTCCGATCGTGGCGACAATCAGACGGGCAAAAGGTGACGTGGAGCTGGGAGGATGCAAGATCCCGTGCGGGACAGAGGTGCTGATCCCAATCCTGGCGGTGCATCACGAGCAGAGCATATGGGGAAGCGACGCGAACGAGTTCAAGCCGAGCCGGTTCTCGGAGGGGGTGGCGCGAGCGGCGAAGCACCCGGCGGCCTACATCCCGTTCGGGGTGGGAGTTCGGCAGTGCATCGGGCAGAACCTGGCGGTGCTCCAGACCAAACTCACGCTGGCCATCATGCTCCACCGCTTCTCCTTCCGCTTGTCCCCGCGCTATAGACATGCTCCCACCGTGTTGATGCTTCTGCACCCCCAGTTTGGCGCTCCCATCATTTTTACACGTTTACCGCCCCTTCAACAACCCACACATCATTAACACCCGGCCCGGCCGGATCCATTTTCCGCATCCAGGTAATTAATTAGCCTATCCAAGCTAGCTAGGATCTTTTTTCCTTTTCCTTGCTTCGATCTATAGTTCTATTTATTTGGTGATCCGATCTACTAATTCCCCATCCCATCCGGCCCCCTGTGTATGTAAAGCTAGCTAGCCTAGATATGTGCAGTAAATTATGAAGTATATTAATTGTAACCCGGCCCAGTTTTGCTATATTCATCCACCAGATGACTTTCTTTTACCTACTTACTCATCCATTCATTCCTCGACTCATGTAACTCCATCACATTATATTATTATTATTATTATTATTATTATTATTATTATTATTATTATTAGTAGCAGCAGCACCAGCAGCAGCTAGCTAGCAGGTAGGTATATATATAGGTCAATTCAATTCATGGTCATGGACATGGATTTTACAATTTCAAGACATTTGTGTTAGTTTCTACGTACTCATGCAATCCAGAGTTACGTTATGTGCATAATTAAATTTCATCTTATTTAATTTTCATAACATTATTCTTATAAGTACGCGTGTCTTCTTGTTTTCCAGTTAATTGTTATATATGATGGATTCCAGCTTAGCTTTTCAATGGATAATTTTGACTAAAGCATTGACAAAATGCTGAAATAATACCATCATTGCTTCGTTCCTAAAATAAAACTCATGGACTCCTAATCCGTGAAGTTTAATAGGATCAATTATGCACTTCAATGAACTTTAATTTTAGTCCTATTTATAGTCATAACTATAATTTCTATGGACTCTCATCAAAACTCCTCCACTTCTTTGGCATTCCTGGTCAAATGTTTTGTTTTCTTAACTCATAATAGTCGATAAAAAAATAAATTGTTCAAAATAGAGGTAAAACATGACTAAAGTTTAATGTTAGAACTAAATATGTTGTACGCTGCTGTTAGTTATCCATATGTAATCTAATTTATGGGTAGACTTTGGTTAGGTCCTCCTATATCTTTGGTTTCTTGCCTCTACCTCAAAAAACCTTAAGTGATTCTTTGGACTACCACCGGGTTCAAATAATATAAAAAAGAACTAAATATGTTGTATTTGCAAAATGTGTTATCCATTCTTGATCACATAAATTAATAGAATAAAACAATCAAAACTTCCCAAAATAGGGGTGTGTCAGTGTGTGAGTCCTCTTTTGGAAAGCAAGTAACATTGATCTTATTTGAAGAAATCAGTTATGTTTAAAAATGTTTTCACTTAAATTTTCTTTTGGTATCGGGGTCTGCTACGTGTCAACGACATGTGTACGTACTTCACTATTGCCTAGGTTTTATATGGTCTAATGACTCAAATCTGGTCAAGTGTAGTCTATTGATTTGACGTAGTGTTGTTTGGGGACTCAAGACAGTATATCATGGCGTAGAAGAAGTGTCACAACATTAAGCCTCCTAATTTAGAAGAGCCAAAATTTTAAAATAGTCTCTATAAAACAGAGGTTTAATGCGCCAAACTCCCTCATGATATGATATACAAATTAAACGCATTAACTACTCTGATTTAAATGATGCGTCAAATCCCCGTGTTATAATTATTAATGTGCAAAATTCCCTTCAAAAACAAATTTTACAATTATGAAATCACTAGTCTTAATAATATGATTGACTGTGCAAGTAACTTTGTCAAGATAATGAGCAACCCCTACGTGAGCTCTGTTAGTATACATATGTCCTAGCGACAATCACTTTTTAGAGATATATGTACTTGATCACATTCAGTTTTATATATTTGATATATACGATATTACACATTGATGATTAAGTATTTCGATTGTCAATATCTTATTCATAATTGTGTTCCCTTAGACTTATGTTATCAATAAGTAAGTGGAAGCTTATATGATATAACATAAAGTCCTAAAATAGCTCCAATCAATGATCATCAAGAATGGGATATTGATGATATGCGATAAGATTGGTATGTGGACTGCATCATACTTTTAGAAAGTATAGTTGATCTCACAACTATGAGTTCATGTAATTCATGATGGTCACATAGATATTTTAGAAAATATTGGCATACCTACCGAGAAACCATTTGATAAGTTCTATTCATGTGTCTATGGGATTATCGGCATATAGAGTAGTGTAATAGTCATTCGACTTGAGGTCAATACGTACTACATGTGCGGAGTGATGTACTTTGACCATGACCAACGTTTGCACTCCAATCGGGGTAGATACGGCATGTGTTGGGTGCATCACGAAACACATGGAGTAATAGTTGAGCCAAGAAAGGATTCATTCCTCGTAATAGATTAAGAGAGAACATTCTACTTCTCATATCTAGATGGATCCTAAAGTCACTGGTAAATGCAAAGATATATTCGTTTTGGATAACGAATATGATCGTTATGGATCATCTAGAAAGTTTGAGAGACAGAAACTAAGTTATTGGAATAGACACAATATCATGTTTTAGACTTAGTTGAATGTTCGTTGAATGAAATGACCTTATCACTATGAGCTCTATATTACAAGGAGTTTGAATAGTCCTCGCAAACGTCCTTATATATTAAGTTTGTCTCGTAAATCGTCTAGGGATTCTACTTAGATCTTAATTTGATTAATGCTTCATATATAAAGCCCTATGGGTCACACAACAAGTGATTATACCTTCCGATTGAATTGTTAGAAGGAATTAAATATTATTAATTGGATTAAATAATATTTAATTAGTAATACTGAAAATGGATTAAATATTGATTAGATTACACATATTTAATTCATGAAGTTGAAGGAGAGTTCTATTTGATAGAATTAGTTAAGTGGAATAAATTAGATTTATTGTACTTAATTAAGATGTATTTATTATTAAATAAAGTTGTTATTTACTTTTATGATTTGGAACTAAAAGGAAAAGAAAAGAAAATAAATAATAATATAGATATAATAAATAGAGAGTGGCGTGCAGCCACTTATTTATTGTTATTATTATTATTAATTATTTTGTTTTATTCAACTATTTAATTAATAATGAGTTTTGATCCTAATAGGATTAAAACTCATTAATGAAGAACATTTTCATTGTGATTGGGAGACTAGTTTAGAACTAGTATAAATACATCCTTTTCTTTCATAATTGATAGACCAATTTTCAGATTCAGTATTACCAGTTTATTTCCCTACAAAGAGATTTCCTAGTCTTTCCCTTAGGGAGATGTAACCGTTCTTTTGGAAAGGAGAAATCATGTGGATACCAAAGGTCAAAGAATATCACCGCTAGCCTGGAAGATCTGTAAGTTCTAACTCCGATCTGTTATTATTATCATATTCGTTATTTTGTCATAATCAGGGAAGATCTGTTTGGGAAAATTTTAAACTTTCGCTGCTGTACTTTCGAGGTACGTTACATCAATTTCCTAACAGTGGTATCAGAGCTAAACTGATTCTAATGACATTATATTGATAGATTTATTCGTAGATAAAATTATGCATTTTCATGAATAGCATTTTTTTGCCATAATTTGATTTCCGAAATCAAACTTTATGAACAAGGTATGATGAACAAATCTAAGAATTTAGTTTTAGACATTAAAATCTGGATTTCGTATAAACTGGACGATCTCCTCTTAGCGTTTTGGACGATCCACCATGGCGGCGGATCATCAATCGTCTTTGTTTATTTCATTTTATTTTCCTGCAAAACTTGACCGCCATTAATGGCAATTGAGCTGCGAAAATCTGAAACCCGGCCTGAAAGATCATTCATGGCGGACTAGCGACGCCGGATTGCAGCGAACTACGACGGAAGCAACCCTGATGAACGATGATTGCATCATGAAATAAAGTTGTACCAGAATCTCTGGAACGTGTTCTGCGATCTTCTTCCCCTGCTATTTTCAGTTTTTAGGACTTGGGGTCGTTTAGGAAATTCTAGTATTATTTGGTTGATTTCAAAATTTTGGAAATTTATAAAAAAGGCACCGAATTGTTGGAGACTTGGAGACCTATGAGAATCCAACTTGGAATTGTGTTTTCGTCCTTGCGTTCTTTTTGGTGAAGATTAGGACACTTTGTAGTTTAATAGATAGTATAAGTTGGAGTCTTGTAGTCTTAGAACATTACGTAAGGAAGATTTTAGTAAAATTAAGCCTTTTAATTAGATGAAAAAGGTAGCTTAATTTCATAATTGATTTGATTGATAATTATGTTATTAACATACATTTGAAGTATGTTTAATTGGTTATTTGATAATTGTATCTGTGTATAAATTAGATTTATATTGCATTCTTTAAATTATCTGTCTGAGTTAGATCTCATCAACATATTATTTGATAATATGTTTTAGCATCTTGATTAAGTAATTTAATACCCCTAAACGTTCCCCATAAATTATAATTTAAGTCTTATCTGGGATAACGACATCACCCATCATAATTAAATTAGTAGAAATATTTTTTCGTTGACGAGTATTTCACCAAAGTGTTTATTCCATTCGACAAAATATAGAACTAATTTATAGATACATATGTTTGTGATCGTGTGATGGTTTTGACTTACTAAAATTAGCTCGAGTCGCCCAAGCGTCAGTGTTAATTTAGGGATGTCGATCAATTTAAAAATTGATCAATCAAGAGTTGTTTGGACACAATTGGTCTAGGGACCTACCCATTATATTATTACAGTGATCAGCCCAAGTTGGGACTGTAATAGTATGAATGTGGATCTTGGCCACAATGATTGTGAAAATAATCCATGTTCTTTTTATTGGGGTCAAAGAGCATGCAAAATAGTGGGAGCTAAATAATTAAAAGTCCATATTATTTAGTTAACTAGATGTGATCATAGGAATTAATATATGATTTTAATTCCGTTTTATTTGATCTTCTTTAGGCTTTTAGGAATGTCGAATTTATCATTGAGAAGTATCTTGGATACATGCAAGCTAACTGGACCAAACTTTCTGAACTGGGAAAGAAATATGCGTTTCGTTCTTAGACAAGAAAATGTTGAGTATGTGTTTGACACACGGGTACCCAAGATTCCTAATGCCAACTCTCCTGAGTTTGCCACGTTTGACCTGACTGCTCGAGAGAAACACGTCACTGATGCTAAAACTGTGCAATGTGTTATGTTGGCTGCAATGTCTATGGAGTTGCAAAGGCAACACGATAGGATGAGCGCATTCGAGATGCTTGAACACTTGAAAAGTCTGTTTGATCCAGAAAGTCAGACTCTAGAGTATGAACTTCTGGCAGACATTTTCAAGTGTAGGCTTCATGAGGGTGGCAACGTGATTGGCTTAATTGAAAGAGTTGCTACCACCAGAATTAAGTTTGAGGATCGTGTCTCAGCTGCTATCATCCTATATTCGCTTCCGAGTTCATTCACTAACTTCATTGTGAATTATAATTTGAACAAAACGAAAGCGACCATGTCTGAACTCCATAACATGCTCAGGTCTTATGAAGCCTCAACCTCTAAAGGAAAGACTATTCTTATGGTAAGCTCTAATGCTAACTCTCGTTCTAAGAACAAGAATAAGCAAAAGAAGAAAGGTAAGATTGGACCTACTCCTACAGCTCTGAAGCCTAAAGGTGGAGGTCATATGAAGCCAAAGGTTGCAAAGGATGTTTTCCTCTACTGCAAAGAGAAAGGGCATTGGAAGAGAGATTGTGAGCTGTATAAGGCTAATCTAGCCAAAGCACCGGGTGCTTCAAGCTCAGGTATTTTTATCATTAAATAAATATGTCTATAACTAACTCTCATTGTTAACGTATTAGATACAACTTATGGCTTACACATTTGTAAAAATGTGCAGAAGCCTGAGAAGGAGTGTAGCAGTTGGACTGGGTAAATTTTACCTACGCGTGAAGGCTGGAGCAAAAGTTGCTGCTAAACGTGATAGGATCTTATAGTTTAGATTCGCCCAGTGGTTTTAGATTAGAATTAAATAATTGTTATTTTATTCCTTCTATTACCAAGAAGATTATTTCCATTCAAATGTTAGACATTAAAAGATTTCTGTTTCCATTTTGATAATAATAATTGTTATTTTCGTAAAATGGTGTTGTTGTGGAAATGCTTTTCTTATGAATGGTTAATTATCAATCGACATATTAGATATTAAATGAATAAAATAAAAGGATCTCGATTAAGTAATCAGAAAAATTACTACCTATCTATGACATTGCAAACTTGGTCAAATTAATGAAACAAGAATAGCAACGTTAAATAAATTAGATTATTTAACACCATTTACTTTTGAGTCATATAGAAATTGTGAATCTTGTCTTTCAAGTAACTTGACTAATAAACCTTTTCTAGGAAAAAGGATAGCATTCCAAAGAGTACTTAAGTAAAATTTCTGATTTATTTAAAAGGTCAAAGAATTCGGTCATAATGAACTCCTCCAGAACACCTTAGAAGTCTGGCGTTTCTGCAAGGAGAAATAGGGCTTTGTTGGACATGGCTAGATCTATGATGAATTCATTTTCTCTTCCAAACATTCTTTTGAGGGTACACACTATAAATCTCAATATGCATTCTGAATAGTTTGACTAGTGCAAAACGTACTATATGAGTTATAGTATAATAAAAGACATTTTCTTCACATATTAAATATGGGTTGCCCTGCATATGTAAAGAAATGTGCACTAATCAAATTGAAAGGTGAAGTAACATAGAAAACGAAGATTCGTTAGATGATCTGACGAAGGATTCAGTGGGAGAATTAAGTTGAAGAATGTCTCTAGGAGGATATCCTTCACCTAGTGGGAGTAATATAGGAAGCGCTTCGCACCATCAAGTGATTCTTATGAAGAAAGTAATGGCATGGTTGTCATTCCTTCTGCACCTAACTCTCCCTCTATGAGTATAACACCAGAAAACTCTCTGAGCATTGGATAGTCCAATAAAAGAGAACCTCTTCACGATCAGAATGAAGAGCGTGAACAAAATGCAAAACATTCAATTCTGTGGGTCTACTAGGATTCATCATGAACTAACTAGGTTTGACTTCCTCATGGAGGATCATGATGATGTTAACATTCCTGATACGGATGACCTTGAGACCTACATAGAAGCAATATTAGATGTTGATCCATAGAGGTGACGAGAAGCCATAAAATCTAAAATGGACTCGATGTGTGTCAATCAAGTATGGAACTTGGTTGACTTGCCTATTGGGGTTGGACCCATTGGATGCAAATAATTTTTAAGAAGAAAATTAATGCTGAAGGCAAGGTGCAAACATACAAAGCTAGGCTAGAGGCTAAAGGTTGTAGTCAAAGAAAAGGAATTGACTATAGTGATACCTGTTTGCCAGTTGCAAAACTGAAGTCCATTTGGATTTTGCTTGTTATAGCTGCATAATATGATTATGAGATTTGACAAATGGATGTCAAAACCCCTTTCCTTAATGGAAACCTCGAGGAGGAGGTGTACATGGTACAACCTGAAGGTTTTTTTATCCCAGTCAAATTCTAATTCAATATGTTAATTGGAGAAAACTATTTATGGGCTAAAACAAGTCTCTAGGAGTTGAAATATTAATTTTGATGAAATAGTCAAATCGTTTGACCTCATCAAATGAAATGAGTGTGGTTGCGTGTTTAGAGTGCGCAACAAGGATAGCGTGGTCTTTATAATCATATACGTTGATCATAGAGAATGATGTCTCCTCATTGAAGTCCGTGAAAGAATGGTCACCCAAAATCTTCATGAATATTTTTTGTCAATGGTAGACAGAAACAACTAGTAGAATTTAATTATTCTAGCACTAGTTTCATGTATGATAAGAAAGACTACGTGTAACACCGCCCCCAAGTATTTGTACTTTATCAAATTATGTATTGAACCCTGAGAAATGTATAAAAGCATTTTTACGTGATTGTAAATTTTTATCATTTCTTTTACGTGAATAGTAAAATTCACGAGGGGCCCACACCGAAAGTGGGGGCCGCCCGGTACTGTCGGGACCACATATTATATTAATCTTGGCCTAGATAATATGTATATGGTGGTTGATATCAAAATTGGGCCATGACAATGGCATAGGGTTGACCAGTTGGTCAAACGGGGCCCAAGTATTAGTATCGGCAATTTATCAGATAACAGCCCGAAAAGAGATTTCGGAGACTTCTAACTTAAACTTGAGGAATATACATTCATTATAAAGTCCAAAAAAGGATTCGGAACATGCGTTATATTTTATTTGACCAGATAAAATAAAATGTAATTTAAAACGGTTCGGAAAATACAACTTTCAGGACCGATTGTACACTCGGGGACACAAAGGGTTGACCTCCCACATGAGTGGGGGCCAACCCACGTCCTTGGTCTGGAAAATATAAAGGGGAGCCGCACATTGGCATGAGGAAAGATGGGAGAAAGTGTAGAGGCCAAATGTGATAAGAAAGGGTGGTCCCTCTCCCATATTATTGATGAATAAGCCAAAATGGCTATTCTCAATCACCCCAACTCCTATAGCTCGGCCAACCTACTCAAAGAAGAGAGATAAGGTCTTCAAAACTCCATTGTTACCATCCATACACGCACCAAGGACAAGGGAGGAAGAAGGAAGGAAAAAGAGAAGAGAAAAGGGGAAGTTAGGAAGGAAAACTGGAGATTTACAAGGTAACGACTCCATTAATCCCATTCCTTGTTCTTCAATAATTTTATATGATTATTCAGTCATATTTCACACCCGAGGATTGTTCTACATGTTTAGAAGTGTAGAATGAGGGGTTGCAAGGTAGTTCTAAGTCCAAGAACGGACTTAGAAGCCAAACTGACCGGTTCGCCGGAAAATAACCTTTTTAAGGTTATTTGTATTAATATGGGTTTTATGGTGATAAAACCTTGTTAGTAACTTGTCTAAGGTATTCAAGGAACTTTCACGGAGTTGAAAGGGTCGCCGGAATTGTCGCCGGAGTTCGTTGAAGTTCCCCGGAGTTTCACCGGAGCTCAATAAGGGAGGCTAGAACTTCATAAGCTTCATTTAAGGTGAGAAGACGGCTTTATGCTTTATAACTTTTGCGTGAGGCATGAGATTACCTAAAGTAATCAAGGATATGTTTTATGGAATGATTAAAGATAACCAAGTGTTTGCTTATGCCATGATTATACATAAAACATAGTTGAAAAGTATGTTATGTAGGTTTGATGATTAAAAGTGTGATAACTTATTATGTATGATGTTCCAGGGATCCAAAATGGTATTTTTGGATCAAGGACGTCAAGAATTACATTTGTATAAAATTTCACGTTAATCGGACTTCGTTTTGGCGGTCAAACGGGCGTTGACCGCCAAGACAAACGTGATACCCGACCGGGTATGGGTAAATACCCGACCGGGTTTTGATTAAAAATGGCTCCAGAAGCCACTGCCACACTATACCCGACCGGGTATGGGTATAGACCCGACCGGGTCTCAAGTAAAGTTGGCTGCAGGGGCTACTACCTCACCCTACCCGACCGGGTAAGGTTGGATACCCGACCGGGTATTGGGTTATGCTCAAAACAAGCAGTTTTGAGTAGGTTAACGTGGGCCGTTCAGGTGGGACCCGTCCACGTTGGTTACTAAGGATGTTTATATGACTATAGGGCTAGGTATTGTCCATAGTTAAGGGAAGAAAGGTTATCCATATCCAGGTTAGGGTTTTGTAAGGAATAAGGTTGGGGTTGAGCATCCCCGGGACGGTAAATGATCCTTAAACTCGGTTGGGGTTGAGCATCCCCGGGATGGTAAATGATCCTGAAACTCGGTTGGGGTTGAGTGCGCTTGGACGGTAAATGATCCTAAATACTCCAGGTTGGGTTGAGTTCCTTGGACGGTAAATGATCCTAAAACACTCAGTAGTATGAATCGAAGGTAGACTATAGCTTGTGAGCTAGGCATCCGTGAAAGGAGTGAGGAAAGTCAGGAAAGAACTTTATCACTAAAAGACTCTTTAAGGTAAAAGACCTACGAGTTAAGTATTTTACACGTATATATATATAGTATGTATCATCGGTTGGATGAGTTACACCTATATATATGTATCACCCTATTTTTGGGTCTCGTGTCTGAAACATGAGTTATTCTTCATATAGCTTGCTTGTCACTAGTACTTCTTTCTGTGAAGTACTGACCCTTCCGGGGGCCCTCACTATTTTTCAGGTTAAGGCTAGAGTCCTACTACCTGCACCTTCGCCTAGGGGTGATCATCAAATAAGGAAGACTTGGTTCGTGCTTCCATTCTTATTTTCAAATATGGAATTTGCTCATGGATATTTTTAACCAATGTTTTCTATTCAAACATTTGGGGGTCTGTGTGCCCGTGTTTGTCACGTGTGGCTAAGTATCAAACATTCTACTTCCGCATTTGTTTGATTATGATATCGATGTTGATTGTATGTGTTTACTAATCGGTTTGGCAATAGAATCTATCGGACGCCTTGTATGATTCGATAAGGATGAACTAATGTTGTCCTTATCGGGTTGTACGGCGGTTGTCTACGTGGCTCGGATGCGGTCCGGGGCGTGACACCACGAGTCACAGTCAATATATGTTTTTAGTCTCAATGTAATAGTAATGCTGCAAGAGTTGCAAGTAAGAAACTATTGTAATTTTGACAACTAGAGCCTAGTAAATTGTTGCATTTGATGCAACATAGGTAAGCGTTTAGATACGTTAGTTCCTTAAAGAAATAGGGGTAGTTCCTAGCGACAGTTATCCAATAATTTTTATTGTGACTGTACCGGTGCATTTACACAAGCTAAGGAACCAAGATGCAAAGTAAGGAACTAGAATATACCAGTATGCTATCATGTTTTGATAACAAATAGCAAAATTAGAAGTTGCAATAGAATGCCTTCCCGTAGAGGACAATTTGGCAGACTCATTCACCAAACCTTTGAGATGCGGGAAACATTGTAGGCTTTTGAGAGTCTAGGTGTTAGACGCATCGGTGATTGGCACTAGGCCAAGTGGGAGATTGTTAG
This sequence comes from Cuscuta europaea, assembly GCA_945859875.1. NCBI lineage: Eukaryota > Viridiplantae > Streptophyta > Magnoliopsida > Solanales > Convolvulaceae > Cuscuta > Cuscuta europaea. Next base: position 5,589,471 of record CAMAPE010000036.1, on the reverse strand, counting down.
TATATGTGTCCTAGCGACAATCAGTTTTTAGAAATATATGTACTTGTCATATTCAGTTTTATATATTTGATATATACGGTATTACACATTGATGATTAAGTATTTTGATTGTCAATATCTTATTCATAATTGTGTTCCCTTGGACTTATGTTGTCAATAATTAAGTAGGAGCTTATATGATATAACATAAAGTCCTAAAATAGCCCCAATCAATGATCATCACGAATGGGATATTGATGATATGCGATAAGATTGGTATGTGGACTGCATCATACTTTTAGAAAGTATAGTTGATCTCACAACTATGAGTTCATGTAATTCATGATGGTCACATAGATATTTTAGAGAATATTGGCATACCCACCGAGAAACCATTTGATAAGTTCTATTCACGTGTCTATGGGATTATCGGCGTATAGAGTAGTGTAATAGTCCTCCGACTTGAGGTCAATACGAACTACATGTGCGGAGTGATGTACTTTGACCATGACAACCGCTTGCACTCCAATCGGGGTAGATACGACATGTGTTGGGTGCATCACGAAGCACATGGAGTAGTAGTTGAGCCAAGAAAGGATTCATTCCTCGCAATAGATTAAGAGAGAACATTCTACTTCTCATATCTAGATGGATCATAAAGTCATTGGCCAATGCAAAGATATATTCGTTTTGGATAACGAATATGATCGTTATGGATCATCTAGAAAGATTGAGAGACAGAAACTATGTTATTGGAAAAGACACAATATCATGTTCTAGACTTAGTTGAATGTTCGCTGAATGAAAGGACCGTATCACTATGAGCTCTATATTACAGGGAGTTTGAATAGTCCTCGCAAACGTCCTTATATATTAAGTTTGTCTGGTAAATCATCTAGGGATTCTACTAAGACCTTAATTTGATTAATGCTTAATATATAAGGCCCTATGGGTCACACAACAAGTGATTATACCTTCCGATTGAATTGTTAGAAGGAATTAAATATTATTAATTGGATTAAATAATATTTAATTAGTAATACTGAAAATGGATTAAATATTGATTAGATTAAACATATTCATTTCATGAAGTTGAAGGAGAGTTCTATTTGATAGAATTAATTAAGTGGAATAAATTAGATTTATTGTACTTAATTAAGATGTATTTATTATTAAATAAAGTTGCTATTTACTTTTATGATTTGGAACTAAAAGGAAAAGAAAAGAAAATAAATAATAATATAGATATAACAAATAGAGAGTGACGTGCAGCCACTTCTCTATTGTTATTATTATTAATTATTTTGTTTTATTCAACTATTTAATTAATAATGAGTTTTGGTCCTAATAGAATTAAAACTCATTAATGAAGAACACTTTCATTGTGATTGGGAAAGTAGTTTAGAACTAGTATAAATACATCCTTCTCCTTTATAATTGATAGACCAGTATTCAGATTCAGTATTACCAGTTTATTTCCCTGGGAAGAGATTTCCTAGCCTTTCTCTTAGGGAGATCTAACCATTGTTTCGGAAAGGAAAAATCACGTGGATACCAAAGGTCAAGGATTATCACCGCTAGGCTGGAAGACCTGTAAGTTCTAACTCAGATCTGTTATTATTATCATATTCGTTATTTTGTCATAATCAGGGAAGATCTGTTTGGGAAAATTTTAAACTTCCGCTACTGTACTTTCGAGGTATGTTACATCAATTTCCTAACAAGCTCTGGCAATTTTGAAGTCTTCACGTGACTACAACCTCTTCCGCAGTGGCGCAGCCACCGCTTCCCGGCAACGGATGGACTAGTAAAATATTTGCGGATGTGGTGGCCAACCGCTCACCAGTCGCTTTATCTCCGAAGATACCTACACGTTACAAAGGAATGCCCTCTATCACTTTTCCTGAAAGTGATCTTCAAATCCTTGCTAACCGGCATAAAAGATCTCGGGTGGGTTACTTCTTCCGCGGTCGGCCAAGATTGGAAGGTATAAGGAAAGCTTTCGAATGGATCAGTTTCAAAGGGGGGTTTCACCTTGGGATTTTGGAGCACAAACACGTTCTTATAGATTTCGATTTGTAAGAGGACTATCTAAGGTGTTGGAACCGTCAAACATGGGTGATACATGGATATACCATGAGGGTTACTAAATACTCCCCTGATTTTCGTCCTAACGTCGAATCTCCTACGGTCCCCGTTTGGATTGCATTTGAAGGTCTCCCAATCCACCTGCATGATAAGCGTGCACTTTTTGACATTGCAGGATTAATTGGAACCCCTCTTAAGCTTGATGCAGCCACAGCCACGCTAGCTAGCTGGTCAGCTGTGGCTCGCATTTGTGTGGAGTTGGATTTGTCTAAAGAGATGCCACAAAATATTTGGATGAATTGTGGAACTCGGGGCTTCTCTCAGCCGGTGACCTATGAAAACCGGCCATAATATTGTTTTCATTGCTTACATTTGGGCCATTCTGATCTTAAATGTCCCAAACGCAATCCAGACGTGATCAAATCAATCACTCTCCCTAAGGATAGATGGATAGCTAAAAAATCAGGGGGAGGGGAGTGTAGCAAGCGCCAATTGAATGATTTAACGGATACAAGGAAATACATTGCTGATGAAAAAGGAAAAGGGTCCACTGTGGAGATCGATTAAAACTAGTGATCCATCATCTTATAAAAACCCAGTCACTAAGGAGGACTCAGATGCGGAGGAAATTTTCTTGGACTGTTCAGGCCAATACCATCAAGGAGGTCCAATTGTTGCTTCAAGCTACTGTTCCTGGACTTGTTTCTAATGCTCCATCCGCTGGCAAGAAGAAATCATAAAGTCCATTGTTAACCAGTACGACACTTGACTAGACGACGGCTTCTCCTTCACTTTCGATTGCTCAGTAGTAGAGAATGTTATGAATAAGGAGAAAGGACATGAAGAAGATGCAATATTGCCAGTCCGTCCGCCTCCCGAACAATCGTTGTGGAGGAGTCATGTGGTTAGGGTTTAGAAGATGTTGTTTCAAGTTTGGATTTATTTTAATTATCTGCCTCTTATTTTTATTTTTCGTTTCGAACTGATTTTTTTTTGTTGTTTTCTTTATTTCTACAAGCATAACTCTAGAGTTTATGTTGGGTGATGAAAAGTCTATTGGGTATGTCTTTGGCTCAGTAAAGCCCATTGGATCAACGAGTCATCTTGTTTTTTGGAGGTGATAGACCATGAGTCTGGTTCGAGGGTAGACGGTTGGAAAGAGACTTTGCCTTTTTGTATCTTGCATGAATTCTAGTTATTCAATATAAGCCATTTTCTTCCAAAAAATATTGTCGAAAGCTATTTTAGAATGTTTTTACTTGGATTATTTTCAATCCCAGACCACATCAAATTAGACCAGACCAGACAAGACCAGACCAAACTTGGATAGTTATAAAATACACAGAGACCAAACATTTACTAGACCAGATCAACAAATTTCAGTCCAAATAAAAACATCCTTAGCCACATGCTTGTTAAAACAAAATCTGTTATGATTTGTTTTTTAATTTTGTTCAAAGCTATTTTAGTCTTTGATTTGGTCTGACATTTTCAAGTCTAGCCTGATTTAGATTTAGATTGAGATCAAAATCCTTTCGATTGAAAATGTCTTATAAATGGAGAGAAAAATCAAATAATTTAATTAATAGCTTGCTAGAGTGGAAAAAAAACTTTACTTCCACAGTTCTACACTTTTAATTAAAAGATAAACATATGACTAGTTTTCATTTTTTCAAAAAATGTGATTAACTTTTACTTTAATATATTTTTGTTTTAATTCTTATTCTCTCTTGACAACTCACCCTTGCCCCACCACATGTCCCACTGCCGGCTCCTGCAACATCTACCGGCCATAAAAAAAGTCACCGGAAAATATCACTAGATTGCTCTCTCTTTTTGAATTTTCCTCGGAAAAATTAAAGCCATCATATTTCCTCCTAGTGATCACAGTAACAGTTACTTGTAGTCATTTTTAGTCACATTTTTGTCAGCATATGAAATCAATCATTTTTTTTTAAAAGCAACTTCAATATAGTATGGAATAATATTTAAGGAAAATCCTTCTTTTACTCTTTCAACAATAAAGATTAGCTACCCGGCCAAATGGCCAAAACAAGGACCATTATATTTGTCACTCAATTCATCTTTTTTTAATGTACTCAACTCATATCATAAAAATCCAAATTCTTAGTTGTATACATTTACAAATATATATTTATATTTATGTATGGATGCGTATTATTTCTAACTCAGTAACTCCATATACTCAACTCTATATACTAAAAACAATCAATCAATATTTGAGCTCAACGTTATGCTCACTTAACGGCCCGGTGATACAATTGAAATCTTGTAATAAGTAAATTTAGAACACAAATTTTATCTTACCCCTATGGTTAATCAAATCTTGATCGAGTTTATTTATAGAGGGAGATGTACTTGAAATTATGTTAAATAAAACAGTTTTTTAAATAATAATGCTAATAAAAAATGATTTGCGAAATTAGGATCGGGTTAAAAGTATTTACCATACTACAGCTACAATTAACAATGTTTAATAGAACCGCCAAACTTAATTACATCTTACAAAATTGCCAATTGGTTTAGCGACTTCCCCTTCAAAATTGAGAGCTAACTAGTTTGGCGACTTTCCCTTCTTTCTTGGTTTCCTTACTGATTTCTTTAGTTATTGCTCTCGATTGTGAAGGAATAGTCGTCAAACCACTTGATGACTTTAGATGTGTTTGACATTTAGTGGTTACCAAAGAACGTTTTTATTTATTGAAAACGCTAAAAAAGGTGAAACCGTCATTGTTTTGCTGAAACGCCATTTTCCAAACACGCTCTTTGTAAACAGCCATTTCATTTTGTGATTTTATTTAACTACGGTTTATTGCAACAACATTTTGATAAATAATTTTAATTCAATTTTATTTTCAAAGACAATTTTTTATTTAGCATTGTTTTGGGGAAAAACTCTCCATAAATGTCAAACTTTAACGGTATAAAACTCGTTTATTTATGAAGCAGAAAAATTGAGTGGAATTGAAATAAATTATACACCTTGAATGGGATGGAATAACTCTTTAGAAAAGTCGTCCATTCGTTGGAGTAGGAAATTTAGAATGCAAGTAAAAGTAGGTGGGGCCTGTGTAAAGTGTTAAAGGACACTACATTGGTGATTGGTATTGCGCATTACATTCGGAGTAGTATATACTACCAAAGTTGATCGGCACAGAGAATAATAAAGTAAAAACTGTGTGGTTGAGATTTGTGCAGAAGAGAGAGAAATAACAGAAACCACAAAATAATTGATTAAAAGGAAAAGTGGCAAAGTTTTTAGGACGTCCCAAAAAAGAAAGATGACAAAGTTTTAAGGGGTGGAGGGAGTAGTTAAATTCTGTGTAAATTTTGTATGTAGATATCACTCATCATTTAAAAAGATAAAACTGGAGTCATGACATCAAAATAAAGTAAAGATAGAAAGGAAATGAAAGGATGATCCGGTGAGTAAAAAGGCAATAATTTAAAGTGAGTTCGCAAAAGTCTCGCATGCCACCAATATTTGCCTCCACACTTGTCACTGTTGCCTCGATTTTAGCCAAATATCATATCATGTGCAAGAAAAGGTTTGACTGTACACGAAATGGTTAAGACGAGATGCTCCGTACTTTTGTTTGTGAAGTAGTACCTCCATCCCGCTATGATTGTCTCATTTTACTTTAACGGTCCGTCCCACTAAGATTGTCACATATCAAATTTGGCAAAGTTTGTGTGGTTCTAAATCATTATTACTTTATTCTTACTTTATCAATTCAATATCAACAACATAAACCATTTTTTATTGATGTGTGTGTCACTCCCTCTTGTCCCATTGTTAGCGGGACGGAGGGAGTATTAAAGATGTGAATAGTATGCTAACGTTTACATTCAATTTTTTACCAAATTTTTATACAACAAAAAAAATGAAGGATTTTCCACAATATGACTTCTACATGCTTGGTTATACACGGGTTTACAGGTCAATCTATAATTGTTTATGTAGGGATCTTCCATCCTCTTTCTTGAAAGTTGACAAGAGGCATCTCACACATTCTTGGAAGGAGCTCTCCAACATATGAACATGAGAAAAAATATGGAGATAACTATGAAAGCTTGGCTGCAACTTCCTCTTATCGCCAAACTAGCCTATAAATAGAGTGTTCTATTGTTGTTCATATCATCAATTTAGAAAGTGAGAAAATGTGTGAAGAGTGAAATACACTTAGTGTAGAAGTGTATTGGTGAGGTTTGATTTTGTGTAATAGTTGAGTGTGAGAGTTTGCTCCTATTATTGCAATTCTGTTCTTGATATTGAATAGTAGGGGTGGGTGTGCTCCGGAACGGTCCGGTAAACTAGTAAAACTCATAATGTATCCGCTACGCTTTTAACTATCCGATATGGTACGGTTTCAAGGATAGAACCGTTCGGTACCATGCCGTTTCGGAACGGTACAAAACGGTACGACACAATGCCAAACACATGCTAAAAAAATTGAACAAATCTTGCAATTGGTAGATATCTTCACACCAACCAACCCACATGAAATATTGATATAAATACAAGAAATTGCACATGTAGTAATAAAATTCACAAATACACAAATAGTGCAACGCAACTAAGAAAAAGTATAGCAAAACGATGACGCACGAGATAAATATCATCTTTAATTTACTAAGTTCATGTGAAAATAAAAAAAAGAATATCATCAAATTGTTCAATATAATAGAAATCTTCAATGTTCTTCTTCTTCATTTGATGGATTGTTGGGATCCAAACATATATAATTAGGGAGAGATTGAGCTAAAGAGAGGGAAGAAGAAGAATGAATTGTATGTTCTAAATGTTAGGAATTGTGTTCTAGGGTTTACAAGTGACTCCAAGAGGAGTATAAATAGAGAAATAATGGGTCGGGCCACTAATATGGGCCCAATAGGCCCAACTACATAAAAGACTAATCTAGTACATAAAGATGATATATGAACAGTACAATAATAAAAAAGACATTCGATAAGCGTGTGTGGGCCGCTGTCCAGGCCCAATAGTAGTGAGACCCGGGGTCTGGTGAGTAAATACTCTATCAGGAGTCCCCCACTCCCTGAGTCGAGAGTACTCGAGGCAAAAGGGAGTAGCTTTGTGTGCTAATCTGTCGTCGTCTGGTGAGTAAACTTCGTGAAAAAATTGAATTTCTGCTTCTTTGGTTAACGGAGGCGCTAAGTCCCCCGCTTTTCCAGTCCCCCACTCCTTGAGGTGAATGTAGTGAGGTGAAGAGGAGTAAAAGTAGTGCATGTCGCGTGATGTCTTCAATAGGGACCGAGGGTCGACACCTTTTGTCCACGTTGAGGAGATGCCTCGTTAAAAACCTCATTAGGAAAAATCCCGGTGGGAAAAAATCCTAATGACAGAAAAAGAGTACACCGGATGCCCCCAAAACGAAGAAAAAGGGGTGAGCCCTTCGGCCTAGGTGTGGAACTGCAACCATCGGCATCTGCTAAAGGGATGACCAAGATTATCGGTCCTCGTATGTGCGTAGCTCGGAATGATAGGTAGTCCTAGTCATCAAATAAAGATGACTAAGAGATAGGTCGAGTGACCATCCATAATATGATGTCCAGGTCATCAAATAAAGTGACCGAGACATGTGGCCGAGAGGCCTATAAGAAGTCCAAGCCATCAAATAAAGATGACCAGGAGAGACGGCCAAGTGGCCGGTATGATGTCATCATTTAGTTGCACTTATGCATTCAAATAAAATTGTTATAATTTCTTGAGCTTATAATTCGCTATTGGATTTGGGCCTAAATTAAGTTGCCTCAAATTTCCAAGTTGCAGCTCAAGCTAGGTTTCTATGCTTAGTTGGAGCGTGACACGCATAAAGGACTGAACCTACCGCTGAGGGATTGCAGTTCATTTCCGATAGCTAGAGGCACACATAACTCATACAAAACATAGAAACTAAAGTATGCATTTGATAACATTTGGATTGGGAGCTTACTATCCACACTCGTTTGACGTGACCCGGTGGCGCGAGTGTGTGTGCTCGCCCGGTGTACGCGAATGCTCGGAATTCATAAGTCCATTTTTTCAATGTCAAAAAATACACACTTATTTAAAAATAATGATAGTAAATTAATAATCTAGCTCAACTTGTCACTCAAATTTGTAGTTGGGATCCGCTAGACGCTGTTTACGGGTCTTTTCACGGATGACTCACCCCTCGAGATTGAAGTTTGATGCTATATTATTAAAATATTTCATAATTTTTTTTGTAAATTATCTTATCAAATTTATTTTTGGCAAGTAATAGGAAGTGGGAGAATACTTATCTTTTATCTTTTGAAAAGATTATTATGCAGATTAGAATAGAGAGCAGCACTCCATGGCCCATCATCTGCTTGATTAGAATGGTAGGAGACTCTTGACCGAGTCAACACTTTCCAATCTAGTTGCTGCGTGGTTTCTCATGCCCAGCCTGGCCTTGGTATTTCCAATGTCGTCTCTACCAAATGGGAACTCAAACTGTGCTGATTATGTCGGCTAAAAGGGGTGAGCCAAAGAGATCCGGAGAGGTCTTCCTACCCACCCGGTTGGTACCTTCGCTGAGGGGCCGGAGCAACATAGGACGAGGTCGCGTAAGCTTAGGGGAGCCGAGGCCGGAGATTAGTGGGCACGAAGGAGACGCGACACTACGGCGGCGATGGAGGAGCGAGATGCGACAGGAGACTGGCGAGATGACAGAGCGAATGCAAAAGGCGTTTGGCAGCGCTGTGACTGGAGTGGTGGAGGAACCATTGCGGTTTTTGACTTGTCTTCCCTTACCACCGGCCATTAATGGCGGAGGTGCTAAGATCTTATTTCTGCGAGGCTTGCCTAGACAAGGTCAGTTCTTGCAGACAAAAATAGTGGGGAAAATAGTGGGGAGCGCTCAATGACGACCGAAGGAGGCCACATCTCCAGCTTTGGTGGAGTCCTTCAAGGCTGCGACGACCATAACATGAAGCAGCGCAAGCGAGTTATGCAACCACAGTTAGCGAGATCTGCAGCAACAGTAACAGAATCTGGACTGGGTGGCAGCAAGATTCAGCTGACAGCGCGTCGGTGGTGGCATCTTCGGACCAGATCAGGGAATTTCAGATTTGAAATTCCATATTTTTCCATTTTTTGGATTTTCCAGAACATTTTTGGCTAGTTTTTTTGTGTTTGGAATGAATTTTGGGATGTTTTTTGGAGAACTGCTCACTTGATTTTGCTCAAAACTCTCAATGAAAGCATCATTGATGGATTGTTGGGATCCAAACATATATAATTAGGGAGAGATTGAGCTAAAGAGAGGGAAGAAAAGAATGAATAGTATGTTCTAAATGTTAGGAATTGTGTTCTAGGGTTTACAAGTGACTCCAAGAGGAGTATAAATAGAGAAATAATGGGCCGGACCGCTAATATGGGCCCAATAAGCCCCACTGCATAAAAGACTAATCTAGTACATACATATGATATATGAACAGTACAATAATACAAAAGACATTTGATAAACGTGTGTGGGCCGCTGTCCAGGCCCAATAGTAGTGAGACCCGGGGTCCGAGTCTATATACTCTATCATCATTCTAGGTTTAATATTACATATTAATATCTAATTTAATTTATAGTTGAACCTTGAGAGCTAAGATTTAAAGCATATTAATTAAGTTGTAAAATTGCACAAACATGATACCATAAAAAGTCATGTACACTACATTACTAGAAATGAATAGTCCTTAATGATTTCTAAAATTTTAATATTCTTTCGATACATATCAAAATATAACATAAATTATCTAAAAAGGAAAAATAACAATATATATATAATATAAACACACACATTTAGCTAGTTTAGGAACGCATGAATACATATGTGGGCTATAAAATTGTTTGTCTATAAAAGAGATCTATTGGTATAGATAAATTATAAAAAAATTCAAATGCATTATTTTCGAACGGTTCGGTCCGGTATTTTTCGGTTCTCAAAATCTAGGACCGGTCCCGTACCCGTTTCAAACGGTTCGGTTTCGGTACGGGACAAAAATCTATAGAACCATTTAAATACCCAGTATTCGATTCGGTACCATTACAGCATGGTTCGGTACCGGTTCGGTTCGGGTTTTATGCCCACCCCTATTGAATAGAAGAATTTTCCAATCTCAACAAGTGGCATCAGAGCGAGGTTGAGTATCCATACACTATTTCTCATTTTTTAGAAAAATTTCTACATGTTAGAAAATCGTGATTTTTTGGGTTGCTCGGAATCACGATATGATCATACCGTTAGATTTGCCTCGTAGAGAGGAGAAATCGGGTATTTTTGGGGAATTTTGTGGCCACCGGAAGTGTCCGTACGCGCCGCCCAAACACCGCCCAGAAACTGCCCGCGTCATCACTGCGTCATCACGCAGTCCAGAGGAAGAAGACGAGACATGTCAGCCGCCATGTCATCGTCACGTCAGCGCAACGTTGGACCACGTCGTGCTGAGTCATCATCCACGTCATCCAAATAATCCATCCACCCCGCTGCTACGTCAGTTGCCGTGTCAGCGCCACATCAGCGTCACATCAGCACCAGCGCAGAGCCAGCTTCAGCCACGTCATCCGCCTGCTGGTCTGCCCACTGGGCTGCTGCCTGAACCGGACCGAACCGGTTCGTAGTTGTGGAGGCCGGTTCACCCGTTTCGAGAGCGGTTTTGGACGAGGTCTGACCGGTTCCTACCATTTTCGGCCATTCCGGATCCAACGGTGAGCTCCGTTTGTCCAAATTTGGCTTTGAAAATAAGGTACGAGATATATTGAGCGTTTTAATATGGATAAATCATCGTCAGACATCATGATTGCTCTTACTTCAACAAACTTCAATATGTGGAAGCCTCAGATGGAGGATTTGCTAAATTTAAGGGATTTAGCCGATCCTCTTGATAATAATGGCGTCAAACGGGATAAAAAGACGGATGAAGAATGAACAAAAATGAATCGAAAAACTGTCGCACAAATTCGACAGTGGATCGATCATAGTGTGTTCCACCATGTTGCTCAAGAACAGAATGCTTACACACTATGGGAGAAGCTTGGTAGCATGTATCAAGCAAAAACCACCCACAATAAGACATTACTAATGAGACGATTAGTAAACCACAAATTACGAGGTGGTATTTCGGTGTCAAAACACACAAGTCAATTCCAGGATCTCGTGAATCAGTTGAGCACCATCGGATGGGTTTCTCAAAGATGAAGAACAGACGATACTACTCTTGAGCTCTCTACTTGACAGCCAGGAGACTCTTGTTGTCACTCTCAGTAATTCTGCTCCTAATGGGAAGGTGACTATGCATATGGTCACAGATGCCCTGATGAATGAAGAAGCCCAAAGGAACGAAGCCGGGACGGAACAATCATATGCCCTCATATCAGAAACTAACAGACGAGGGGGAGGCAGAAATGGAGGAAGAAGTCGAGGTCGAGGTAGAGGCCAAGGTCAAAGTAGAGGAAATTCTCAAGTTCGCGGAAAATCACAAGAGAGAGGTATATCCTTTGAAAACAATACTTGGTTCGAAGGATATTGCAATTACTGTGGTAATTATGGGCATAGGAAAAGAGATTGTAGAAAGTTTCTACGAGAGTAGCCACTGACAAGTCATGAAAATACTAGCCAAGAAGATGGTGCGACCATGATTAGTTTGTTATCAGACGTGTTACTTGTTACACATGGTAAACAAGAATGTTTACACGTAGGTACTGATAGTATAAAATTGTTATTGTTTATGTTTGTAATTTTGACTAGTTTTATTTGTTGTTGTTTGGGAAATTACACACTTTTGGTGTAATACTTTATTTTTCCTAGTTACTTGTAATTTGTATAGATTAGGGATTTTCTGAGCTTAAACTAGGTAAAGATCATGAAAAGGATCCTGGAAAGGTCAAGGAAAGTGCAAGGGAACAAGAGAAAGTGAAAATTTGGGAAAATAGTCAAAAACCCGACCGGGTTTTCCAAAAAGCCGATCGGGTTTGACTTGACCCGAAGATCAAATCTTATTTGAAGGCAATTAAACGTGCATGGCGAAGATTTGGAAAAGATTTGTATTTTACCCGATTGGGTAAATCGAAAACCCGATCGGGTAGATGTGAGTAATGAAAATTCCGGGCACTTACTCAGGAAACCCGATCGGGTTTCTGAAAAACCCGGTCAGGTAAATGACCATGCCACCTCCAAACACCTATAAATACACTCATTTTCCTTCCCATTTGATGACCAATTCACATATACTCTTAAGCTCAGCCGAGAATAGCATTTCTTTATATTTTCTAGCATGTTTAGTCTCCAAATGAGGAGCTAAACTTCCATTTCTTGGTGTTGCTCTTGAAGCTTGTTGATTATTAAAGTTGTGATTTATTTTCTTAACTTCTTCTCTTGAATATTAATTCTTCCCTTAATCTATCTGTATATTAATGTTGGGGAGTGTTGCTAAGATGACAATTAGTTAACATCGCGACATTAGTTATACTAGTATTTATTTTCCTTATCTACATATTAATGTTGGGGAGTGTTTCTAAGATGACAATTAGTTAACATCTTGACATTAGTTATAGTAGGATTTATCATCTTTAATATTCTTTCTTGAATGTTAATTAATTCCTATTCATATTTGATATTAATATTTTGAACATTACTTAAAGGATCAACTAGTTTTGTTTCATATATTAATTATTACTAGAAACGATCGACGAACCAATGGTTAATCGTTGATGGTTTCACAAGTAAGTGACTTCAGTTTATTAATGCACGGTCGTGGTCAATAAACTTAAGAGGGATTAATTTTGTTGGTTAAACCGAAACAGTTGTGTTGAGGTTATCAATCTCAATTGATTTCATCAAGGAGTTAAGAGATTAAATGCTACTATCAAATCGGTATATGGAGGTGCTCTATACTTGACTAATAGTAAGGGTTATTAATGAACGGTCGTTGTTAATAACTACCCTCGATGAATTGGATATACTCCTCGATTGAGTATTCGAGAGGGAATAAGTTATAGATATAACAATGATCGACTAAAATATATCAACAAGTGGAAAATAGCAATGCCAAGTCCTTTTTATCTTGAATTAAATCTCATATAAGTCGTTTATCTTAGTTTCTTATTAAATTAAATCATTCAACCCCAAAAAACCCCTTTTATTTACTAGTTTTATAAAAAGAGAATTATTCCTTTCCCTGTGGATACGAACTCTACTACGCTATACTACGTATTAGTGCTAGTATTGAATTTATTTTGATGCACCGTGACAAAGTGCCCGTCAGGTACTCATGATGTTGAGTGGGTGGTTGATACAGCCGCATCATTTCACGCCACTCCACACCAAAAATTATTCACATCTTATAAGTCCGGAGACTTTGGAATTGTGAAGATGGGAAACACTAGTTTCTCGAAGATTGTTGGCATTGGTGATGTGCACATAACAACCAATGTCGGATGCGCACTTCTGTTGAAAGATGTTCGACACGTTTTGGATCTTAGATTGAATCTTATCTCCGGTACAGATCTGGATCAACAAGGATACCTTAACCGATTCAAAGAAGGTACGTGAAAGCTATCTAAAGGTTCCTTGATTGTTATAAGAGGCCATATTTGTGGTACTCTTTATAAAACCCATGTAAAGTTGTGTCATCCAAGTCTCAATTCTGTTAAAGAAGAGACATCACCAAACTTGTGGCACCGGAGGTTAGGCCACTTAAGCATGAAGGGATTGACAACTCTTGCAAAGAAGGAAGCCATTTCCATAGGCAAAGGTGATGCCCTAGATCCATGCGAGCACTTTCTATTTGGGAAACAAAATAGAGTTTCCTTCAGATCTACCAGGAAGAATCATTCACAGTTACCCAGTCTTGTCCACTCAGATGTATGTGGACCCATTGAAGAGGAGTCACTTCGAGGAAGCAGATATTTTGTGACATTCATTGATGACGTGTCACGAAAAGTATGTGCTTACTGTCTAAAGAGTAAGGATCAAGTGTTTGATCGTTTCAAACTATTTCATGCCATGGTAGAAAGAGAAACAGGGAAGAAGTTGAAATGTCTACGTTCAAACAATGAAGGAGAGTACACATCCTGGGAATTCTCAGCATACTGCGTAGCATATGGAATTAGACATGAGAAGACGGTTCCACGAACTCCACAACATAATGATGTAGCCGAAAGAATGAACCGGAGCATTGTGGAGAAAGTTTGTTGCATGTTGAGTATGGCTAAACTACCTAAGCCATTTTGGGGTGAAGCTGTGCTAACAGCTTGTTATCTTATAAACAGGTCATCTTCTGTTCCTTTAAACTTTGAAGTGTTTGAGAAGAAATGGTCAGGAAGAGATGTTTCTTACTCTCACTTGAAAGTGTTCGGGTGCAAGGCATTTGTACATGTGTCCAAGGAGTTGAGACAGAAGCTTGATCTCAAATCAAACCCATGCATCTTCATCGGCTATGGAGATAAAGAATTCGGATACCGGTTGTGGGACACCGAAGTGAAGAATGTTATACGAAGCAGAGATGTTGTATTTCATGAAAATGAGCTTCATGAGTGTGCTCCAATAATCCGCAAACAACATACTCCAGAAGAAGAAGTCCCTGTATCATCAAACATTTCTCTCAACGACGAGGAGATGTATGATACTACTGAGCAAGAGAGTGATGGTTCAATAGGTAATGATGATGATCACAGTGATGTTATTCCTCAGCAGGGGGAGCCTTCATCTGAAGATGAAGCTGAAGGTACTCATGTTCGACGTTCTATGCAAGGCATAGTTCCACAGAGAAAATACTCCACATCCGAATGGATACTTGTTGCCAGCGAGGGGGGGGGGGGGCAGTGAGCATCGCAGTCTCGAGAGAATTAAAGAAAAAGGTGGAGGGAGAGATTTGTAGAGATCTTCACCCTCTTTCTTGGAAGTTGCCAAGAGGCATCTCACACCTTCTTGGAAGGAGCTCTCCAACATATGAACATGGGAGAAGATATGGAGATAACTATGGAAGCTTGGATGCAACTTCCTCTTGTCTCCAAACTAGCCTATAAATAGAGTGTTCTATTGTTGTTCATATCATCAGTTTAGAAAGTGAGAAAAGTGTGTGAAGAGTGAACTACACTTAGTGTAGAAGTGTATTGGTAAGGATTGGTTTTTTGTAATAGTTGGGTGTGAGAGTTTGCTCCTCCTATTGTAATTCTGTTCTTGATATTGAATAGAAGAATTTTCCAATCCCAACAATTTATAGACTGATAATTGATTTTCATTTTAATAAAGGGAAGTGTCGGTGGCATCGAATTGTCTATACACAGACAATTCATTTTTTGAGAGTTACAAAAATTTCTTTTTACTAAAATGAGAATCAATTATCTGTGCACAACAATTATACTAGACGTATGAATAGGCGTGTCAACGAGTGAGTAAATTTTTCATTTTTGTATGGACTTACTTTATACGGAGTATTGAATTTCTTTGGGACATGACGGATCGCCTACTTTTAGCTAGCGTATTTGTTTTGTTTTGACGTACAGCTTAGAGGGATGTATTGAATATGGATTGTGGTGGAATTTTTTTAATCCGTGGACTTTTAAAAAAGTCAATGGACTTTTATATCCATAGACTTTTTTATGAATGAATTCTATGGACTTTTAAATCCATGGATAAGTTTATCGACTTTCAAAAAGTCCATAGACTTTTAAATGCAAACCACCACTGCTGGTCGTCGAAATTTTCACCTAGACCGACGCTACCGATCTGCCCGTCCGCCTCCGTCACTTGAGTTCCCCGCTGTCGTTATCGGACTGATCCGCCACCAACAAAGTCGATTTGGTTATGCAAGGGAATTATGGACAATTACTTATATTAAATAATTAAATTAGGGGTGAATATGTAATATTTAGTCCTACCCTGAATAATTTCCTCTGTATAATACAGAGTGTGATAAGAAACAAATAGACAAACAAACAAACAAACAAACAAATAAATAAATAAATAAATAAATAAATGAAACAAATGTAATTCATATAGCAACACAAAGTTCTACAAGAATAAATGAAGCATAAGAATCCAAATTTATTTTTATTAAAAAAACTCAAAGTTTCAAGAATGCTCAAGAATTTTGGTCATTTTATTAATGAGTAAGAACATTAATCGTTACACAACCGTCACACTCATTGCTACATGTGGTACAAGCACAGTTGCAATCGAGTTTATCTTCTTAATAATTGTTTTCTTTTCATTTCTATCTTGTAAAATTTTGTGTACTTATTTACGGTTATATATTTATTAATTTGAAATTATATTTTTATGTGTTAGCGATTTAACGATGAAAGAAAGTAATAGTTAAAATATTTATTTTCTTAATGGTTAAGTGACGACGTACCAGAATTGCACTAATGTAATATTATCGATTCTTATACCAGTTCTTCTAGAAACTTCTAGAATCAAACCAGTATGGGATTAACGAATCGAGGGGGGTGGGGCAAGTTGAAGAAGAAAAAGAATGGAAGGAGAGGGATTGAGCGAGCTAGGCTGAAGAAGAAGAAAGATCGAAGGGGAAGGGGTGACTTGGCTAAAGAAGAGGAGAGTTGGCAGGGTGGGGTGGGGGGACGGGATGAAGAACCGATATAAGAAAAGTGCACGGAAATCTTTAGTGAGGAGAAGAGACAATCGAAGAGAATTAATGTACTAAAAATGAGTTAAAAGTCCACGAGAATCCATGATTTTAGAAATCCATAAGAATGAACGGAACTTTGAATATGTCTAGACTTTTATAGACTTTTAAAAGTCTACATTGAATACACCTAGACGTTTGTAGACTTTTAAAAGTCCACATTGAATACACCTAAACTTTTAAAATCCATGGACTTTTAAAATCCATTGAATAACATTTGCCAAGGTTTTGGATATTGCGCATTACTCCCTCCGTCTCAATTTGTTTTGCAAAATTTCCTATTTTGGTTGTCCCAAAATGAGTTTCCACCTTCTATTTTAGGTATGTAAATAAGAATAAAGTGACAAATTTACCCTTACTTTTACTTTTTTCCCATTAACTTAAAGACATCTACTTTTAGAAAGATGGACAATAGTGTAAAAAACAAGCATCATTTATTGCAATTCCTTAATTCTTGTACCGGTCAAAGTTTGCAATTCAATTCGGGACGGAGGGAGTATTATATTCCGTCCTACTAATATTGAAACAGAAGGAGGTGACACAATTATTAAGAAAAATGAGTTTATGTAGTTGATATTAATCAATAAGGTAAGAAATAAAGTAAGAATGATTAAGAGCAACACAAACTTTACCAAATTTGATATGAGATAATTTTAGTGGAATCTTCCGAAAAAATAAGATGAGACAATGTTAACGGGATGTAGATAGTACTATAATAGTTAGCTGCATTGATGTTATTATTGAATGTATACTATTGTTGGTGTTAATTCCTCCCCAATCCAAGAGCTTTCATCGGATGGTTTATATTAGATGGTTGTTTAGTATGACAATGGCAATAAATGATTGAAACAAGTAGTAAAGTTAAACATTTTACATCATACAGTATTTTATTTCCAACAGTTTACATCATTTTTTACACTAAAATGGTGTAAATATCACATCATACAGTATTTTATCTTCAACAGTTTACACTATTTTCAACACCAAAAAGGAATATTCACTTTTTATTCTTTTTACTAACTTTTTACCATTCTGTTCACTAACTTTTTACCATTCTTCTATTTAAGTATCTAAAAAGAAATAATTATCTAATTATCTAATTATCTAAAAAAAAGATGGTGGAAAATTTGGTGTGCGCCATATATGACGTGAACCCCCCCCCCCCCCCCCCCCCCCCCAAATGGTGTAATGGTGTTGAAAATGGAGTGACTATTGGAACATTTTTTGGCAAATCCACCATTTTTCTGTGATATATGCTTATATGGTGTTTGTTGGAGTTGGTCTTACAAAGTTACAAGATACTCCCTCCGTCCCATAATTAACTTTGGTTTTGACTGGGCACGGGGATTAAGATAGTGGGATTTGTGTGGTGGGGAGTTGTGCAGAGGAGAGAGAAATGTGTAAAAATGATTGTGAACCACATATTCTTTATCAAAAAGGGAAAGAGGAGATAAATTTGGGACAGACTGAAAAGGAAAGAATGAAATAATTTCGGGACGGAGGGAGTAATAAGATACTGTTATCATAGCCCGAGCCTCTAACCTCAAAAGTATGCCGAGTACTATAGAAAGAGTAGAGAAATGGTAATCTATTGAATGCAAATGTTTTAACTCTTTATAATGAAATAAATGTGTCAATCCTAGATTAATCTTATCTATCTAGCTAGCCTAAAAAACTACTCCTTTCTTCTCTAAAAATTTTACCAACTTTTCTTTTTTATTGTCCCACTAACTTTGTTATTTTCCCTTTTAAATAAAGAATATGTAGTTCCATTTAATTCTTCATCCTCTGCAAAGATCCCAACTACACAGTTTTTACTGTATTAACTCGCATGACGATCATACTTGACCAAATTTTAAGAGACAGAGAGAGCATTTATTTAATCTTACGCTTAAAAAATCTAACCATGAGTTTCTTTATGGGGCTCGGGAACTCTGAGATATTAACTATAATACTCTCTCCGTCCCTTATTTAAGTTCACAATCAACATTTCACTGTCTCCAATATCAACGTTTGACCATCGATAAGTAAAAATATACACTTATAAAACTTATAATTAACTAACATTTCAATAATGTATATTAAAATGAAGCATTCAAAATTATTTTGATATTATAAAATATTACGGTTTTTGAGTAATTAACGATCAAAGTTAACAAAGTTTGACTCAAAAATCAAATTGTGAACTTAAATGTGGGACGAAGGCAGTATGCTTCATCTAACTTTATATATGTGATATTGTCTTTTTAATCAATGAATTTGTATTTCTAATTATTTCTCTCTCGTGCACACAAACTCTAATCATATAATTATTACTTTATTATTTTTGGTGTTTGTTCGGAGGAATGGAATCCTACGGAATACGAGAGTAACAAGTAACAATCAGTACTCTGTAGTAGTGAGTAAAACAACATACGGAGAATTTCTCTTTTTGCATTTCTTGTTTGGGACCTTCCCAAATGTCAGTTCTTGGAATTGGATATATTGGTCCCCAGAACCATGTGGCAAACCATTAACCCTCGATCGCACACTTACCCTCTGTTCTCTTTTGTTTTGTTTTGCTTTGCTTTGTTTCAAATTGAGCACACATTCTCGAAAATACTCCTACCATCTTCATACCTTCGTCCATATTTATAAGCACTAAAAAACATCGCGAAAATTTAAGCTTTAACTCTCGATATGTAATTTCATTCTCACACTCTTAATATTTTAAATTGCCTTTAATAATGATTTGTTCTCAATTAGTCGCGCTTTAAGCACCTCATTCAATCGTCTATTTAATTCTCACCAGGTTGGTTTCCCTAACTAAGTTCTAATATAAATTAATGGAGAAAAGGGACAAATAAGCCCACGTACTAACAAAAAAAGGTCAAATAAGCCCTTATATAGGAGGCTATGTTCGGCCGTCGTTATTTGAGACGGTTCCCGGTGGAAATTTTTGATGCAATTTTTTGAGAATATTATTCATTAAGTCTAGTTTACTCATACCAAATTTCAGTTAAAACTTCAATCGAGATAGCATTCAAATGAATTCTTGAAGATAACCGCACAGTTAAAAATGCGGTTATACTCAAGAATTTATTTGAATGCCTTCCCGATTGAATTGTTAGCTGAAATTTTGTATGAGTAAACTAGATTTAATGAATAAGATTTTCAAAAAATTTCATCAAACAATTCCACTGGGAACTGCCCCAAATAGCGACGGCCGGACAGAGCCTCCTATATAAGAGCTTATTTGACCTTCTTTGGTTAGTACGTGAGCTTATTTGCCCCTTTTCCCTAAATTAATTGTTCTATCAAATATTCTTGCATTTGTTTTTAAATCTGAACTTATGTTGAAAGAAACAAAGTAGCAATCTTACAAATAACTATCTCATAAATTATTATTGAGAAATTGCCCAATATATGAGTAAACATAAACTTAATTGCACAAATAGGAGTTAAACTTAAAACTTCCTTCAATTGGAGTAAACATAATTTTCTACCTTTAATACCCCTAACCTAATTTATTGTAAAACAGGACTTATTTGATCCTATTAAAATATATAAAAATAAAAAATATTTTAAAAAATATTAAAATAATAAAAATTAAAAAAATTAAAAAAATTAAAAACTTTATAAATATTAAATAAAAATAGATCAAATACATTAAAAAATATAAAAAAAAATTATGGAGGCCTTTCCCTCCAATCGGCGAAAAAATGTCATTTTATGTAACAACTCTCATTTTTCTTTGGAAATGCCATAAAGATGGCATTTTTAATAAATGGTGGCATATTTTCCGGTGGTTGGAGCTGGTAGTAGGGTTGGGCAATTTGGTTTACGGTTCGATTTTCTTCGGTTTCGGTTCGGTTTCGGTTTATTCGGTTTGAGAGAATTTGTACCAAACTAAAACCACTTGTGTTTCGGTTCGGTGTCGATTCGGTTTGAAGTTCGGTTTACCAAGTGAAAGTTATTATGTTGAATTTAGTTTGATTTGATTCGGTTTCTTATATTTATTACTAGTATTTTATTTGATTAAGTTCTACATTTTAGAATTAGAAAATGAAAGTCGTAGTCCATCTCATTTTCTTTTATTTATTATTTTAATAAAATATAAATGAAAAAATGGCTCCTATATTACTAATTGACTTTAGGATTCCAAAAATATGACTGATTAAAAAATTTCCACAAAAGTGACGCTGACCATTCGACTCCTGTACAATTCATCGATCTACCTCATCTCCGTTGCTTTCTTTCTTCCTCTCAAGTCATCGATCTACCTCATCTCTTTCTTTCTTCCTTTGCAATCCCTTGCTCACCTCCTGCGCCGACGACATTTTCCTTAACCGTCGATGCGCGCAGCTTCCTTGGCCGGTGACATTTTCCTTCAAAGCCGGTGCACGCAGCTTCCTTGGCCGGCGTCCATCTTCCAATCCACTATTTGACACCTTCAATCTCTAGGCGGCGGCTGAGCCCAATCGATCGACGAGGACTGTAGACGGTAGAGATCTCAGGCTAGGCTAGTGACGAACTTAGGCACCTTCCTCAAGGTTGGAGATGATATCCAAGCAACGAGCTAAGGCTTTCAAGTAGGCAACGAACCTTCCAGATCCAGATCGACATTCATAAGGTCCGTCCGATTCATCCCAGGTCCTCACCATGTCTTCCTCCATACTCGACGGATGAGGTGAAGTAGATGGATCTCTATGTGAAGGCAGCGGCGGTCGGTGTTTAGCGACGGCGATGGCTAGGTTAACATATGGTCTAAGGCTTGGATTTGGGGGCTGAGTTGGGCTCGTTGGAGCTGGGGCTGGGTAGGCTAGTTGGGGGTAGGTCAGGGGCGGGTCAAGACAGGGAGCTGGGAATGGGGGTTTGCGGTTCTGGGGCATGGGGAGGTGGAGGAGCTGATGCAGTCGTCGGCGGTCTGGCCATGGCGGTGCTGATAGGCGATGGTGTCGGTGGTGTCTGATAGGCAATTCATCCCAGGTCCTTGCCATGTCAATGTTTTGTCGGGAAAAGTCACTGTAAAATTATCCGGCGATCACTGTGATACCGATGATAAGGGCAGTTGGGGAGTGGTGGGGGAGCTGTGATCTCGGGATATGGGTGACAGGGGCAGGTGGGGTGGGGGAGTTGGGGATCGAGGATGGGGGCTGGGGAGGGCCTGGGGGATGGGGAGGTGGCTGAGGGCTAGGGTAAGGGCTGGGGAGGTGACTGGGGGTTGGGTGGCGGTCAGCGGCAGGCCGCAGCGGTCTGCGGTGATGGTCGGCGGTGGCGCTAGGGTGTGGCAGGTTGGGGACGGGTTGAAGGGGGTTGTGAGGAGCAGGGGAGGGATGGGACTGGGATACCGAAGATGGTGTGTCACTGTAGCCGGGGATAAGCAGTTACTGTGGTCGATGGGCTGTCACTATGGTGGTGGGCAATCACTGTGACCGGTGGTGGGGCAGTCACTGGGCCGGTGGGGCAGTCGTTGTGGCCGGTGGGGCAGTCACTGTGGTGACGGAGTCACTTTGACTGGACTCACTTTGCACTGCACGGGGTTAATTGTAGTGTTAGTCACATTTTTGCAATTTTCAAACAAAAGTCACTTTTTTGTCTTTTGTCTTATTTTTAGTAATATCGAGGCCAAAAGGCCAATATAAATGGAAATAAAAGATAGAAAAAGAAATAATAAAATATTATTACGTATAAATTAAAACTTCTAACATCTTTTCAATCACTAGACACAGATTCACTTCTCACAAAAATAAATTTATATATAGTTGATTATCGTTTATAATATCACATAAAGTATTCAAAGAAAATGAAATGACTCATGTAAAAAATATAAATGCAATTTGCTATTGTTATCACCAAATATCTTTTCATACAAGTAGAATACAAAACACATCAAATACAAATATGTCGTATTAGCTAATATTGTCATAATGAATGTATAAATTGTGTAAAAGTTAAAATAATATATGCAAATTTGTATTTTTTATGTCTAAATTATTTATATACTAAAGATAAAGAGTGAGGAAAAATACAAAGTATTTATATTACAAGTTGTTCGGTGTTCGGTTTACGGTTTTTCGGTTTTAAACCAAACCAAACCAAACCATTCGGTTTGAGAAAATTTCTACCAATTGGTTTGCTTAAGTAAACCTAAAACCAACCAAACCACCAATTTTCAATTCGGTTCGGTTCGGTTAAACCAAACCATTTTGCCCAGCCCTAGCTGGTAGTGCTGGGAGGTTGTTGAGGTTGCGGTAGAGGTCTGCATATTGTTTATATTTTCTTTTCATTTTTTGTTTCATTTTAATTTTTTAGTTTTTTATTTAATTTTTTTTATTTTAATATTTCTTTATTAATTTTATTTAATATGGAATATATTTTATTTATTATATATTTTCATGTTTCTATTTTTTTACAATTTTATTATAAATTAATTAACACTACTTCTTTTAAGCTTTAATTATTAATGAAAGTGATTGAGGCTTGAGCTTGAGTAGGGGTATATTTATCCAAACACTAAAGTTACTCCTATTCAAAATATGATACTCCTTTTTTTTTTGCCTATATTTTACTCCTATTTGAGGAATTCACCCATTATTATTTTATGATTTACTTTATTTTAGATATATACGTGCACCTGTTTAAAATTTTGGTTAAAGTATTTATTCTTGTACTACTTCCGTCCTGCAAAGAAGTTCTCACTTTCCTTTTATGAATCTCCTAAAAAGAAGTTCTCATTTCTATAAAAGCAAACCACTTTTAACCAAAAAGTCACAACTACCCTTAATTCTTACCCACTTTTTGTTTGATTTAACATAAAGTAAGGGTATACTTGGAAAATCAAAATATAACTCTACCTTACATAAATATGTGTGTAGGTCAAACTATGAACTTCTTTGTGGGACGGAGGGAGTAGTTATTATACTACAATAGAAATAGGTATGATGTCATCCTACTTTATATCCTTCCTCTTAATAGATATGTATGATTGATAAGTCCGTATTTAGACACGCATTTGATGCGTCTTCAGGTTGGATTTTGATGGCTTTCCTAGCTTTAAGGTGTTGCAAGTCTCAATTTTAGCTCAAATTGCGATTATCAGGCGTTGGGACGAGTTCTTTGCATTTGGAATTGAATTGAAGAAGTTAGAGACTGGCAGTCAGCGCTTGAGAGGCATTCGGGAACGATTTGAAGGCATTCGAAGAAGATTTAAGAGATTTGGAGGTCATCGGGAGGTTCACGACGAAATTCTGATGAAGAACGAGTGATTGATTGACCTCGTATGCATCCGGGAGTGTTTGGCACAAGGAAACGAAGATAAAGTGAAGAAAAAGGTCACACACGGTCGTGCCCGGCGTAAGGCACGCCGTGCGTGCCTTGTATAAAGCAAGAAAGCTACTGGAGGCCAGGCACGCCGTGCCTGAAGTGAAACGAGGAACAAAGTTACTGGAGGCCAGGCACGCCGTGCCTGGACGCGTTTAGCGGGTCTCTTCCGCAGGCACGGTCGTGCCTGGCGCCGTGCCTGGCCCCGTTTTATCCTAATTCAGCTCAAATTGCTTTGTTTCCTTTAAATACCACCCCCATAACCCTAATTAAGGGGGATGGAACTTATTTAACAGATTAAGGACGAATTTGAGAGCTTTTCAAGCCCTGGATTTTTCTATTCTTTGAGATTCTTTGTAAGTTCCTACTTTTTAATTAATGGCAATTATTTCTGTTCTTCCCAATTCTATTGATTCTTCAATTATGAGTCGGGAGTAGTTTTAATTAGGGATTTGGGATTGATGAAGGGGTTAATCACGATGTTTGGTTAGGTTCTTGATGGTGTAAATTGCATGAATGCCATTTAATTTGTGTTTGAGTAATTTAATTGATATTTTTTGTAACCTAGATGGCCACTAGAATTACAATCGCATGTAGAATAAATTAAGAGAGATCTAATTTGTTCTAGGACACATTCACACACACTTAATCGTTTGCTAAGAGATTAGTAGCGATTAAGGGGCCGTAAGCTCGTTCGTCGTGACAATAATCTAGGATCCTGTCGCATGAGAGATCAGCCTGGTCCCCTAAATTATTGTACTCTACGCCGCGAGAGCGGTAAGAACTTAGTATTGATTAGCTAGGCTCAATTAAATTAAATTCATGTAATTACGCCTGATTTGCCAGAAACCTGATTACCCCAGAATCAATTCATGTTCCCTTCGTCGTTAATTAAGAAGAACCCAGTTATTTACTTTTAGTCGTTTATTTGCAATTTTAGTTTTTTCTCAAGCAACCAAATCTCGCACGACCGCATCTGTTTAATTTATTCTTTATCGCTGATTTTAAGTTAATTCTTAATTCCCTTTTACCGTCCCTGTGGAGACGATATTCGTACTTTCACCGCTATATTACAATCTTTTTAAGTGCGAGAAAACTCACATCAGTTTTTGGCGCCGTTGCCGGAGACGGTGTCGGTCTTAAGGGTTAATTTTACTCAGCGATTCATTTTTAGTTTTTCGTAGAATTTTTGTCTGCTAACCTTGCAGGTCAGCTATGTTTATGCATACACGTTCTAAGAGGGGAGAACCGCTAATCCCTCTTAACCTTGAGATTGAAAAGCTCGCCAGACAAAACCGCAAGACTCAAAAGGAAACGAATAACATGGACCACCAGTCTTCATCTGGAACCGCAGGGATGTCGGGTAACCCTAACCCCACATCTCAGCAAGATTTCTATGTGAACACGTCACCCCAATCTTCATCACCAATTTCACCTAGAAACCCTCTAGGTTTTCAAAATTACCGCACTCCGATTTTTTCCCTAAATCAGCCTTCACCACAATTTAATCTCCCTCCATTATTTCACCTCTTTCAAAATACCCCTACTGCTCCTGAAACCAATTTTCAAAATCAAGTTTATGGGATGCAAGGAGCGGGGCAAAGTATTCCCGTTTTCCAACCGAGACAGAACCCACCTCCAATCAATCAACCTACATTCCAAAATCAGACCCAGTACCAAAATCCATACCCCAATCAGTTTCAAAACCAAACCCAAGTCCCACCTACTCAGCCACAACCAGCCCCTCAACCTAGACATCAGGAGCCTCCACCCAATCCATATATACCGCACAACAATCCACTCTATCAGCGTCAGACCATTGCAGAGTTCCTTACACCAAACGTTTCAGAGTACGATAGTATTCAAGTACCGGGAATTACTGCCAACCTTTACGAGATCAAGCCGGCGGTGATAAGCATGGTGTCCAATAATCAATTTGGAGGAGGCCCTACAGAAGACCCAGTGGCACATATTACCCGTTTCCTGAGGATGTGCCAGACTTTCAAGATACATGGGTTAACTGATGATCATGTGAGAATGATGCTTTTCCCGTTCTCACTCAGGGATGATGCATAGAGGTGGTTGGACAGCAATCCTCATCACCACCTCCAGACTTGGGACCAGCTGCATAGTGCCTTTATTAAAGAATACTTCCCTACATCAAAAGCCCTGAAATTGAAGAAGCAGCTACAAGAGTTAAAACAGGGATCTCTGGAGACTTTAGCTGAAGCATGGAAGAGATTCAAGGTGCTGAGGAGAGCCTGCCCTCAGGGCAATTTGACTGATTGTGAGGTTCTTTTTTACTTCTATAGCGGACTCGGCAATGAAGGGAAGATGATGCTTGATGCTTCAGGTGGTGGAGCCTTTCCTGATCTACCATCCGAGGTGGGGGAAGAACTAGTGGAGAAGATTGTTTCAAATAATGCATCTTGGTACAGCGACAGGAGTGCTCCTCATCAAAAGGCTCCGGGCTTATACGAGATCAGCGATAATTCTGCTCTCTCTGCACGTGTAGATACATTAGCAAGCATGATGCAGAAGCTCACAATCAGCGTGTCTGATATGGGAAAAAAGATGGATCTTGCTCTCTCGGTGCCCAGTGTTAATATGGTAGCCCCCGGCCCATTTAGTCCCTCTTGTACTATGTGTGGGGGACTCCATTCGCCACATGAATGTACTATGATGGCACACTCGGCATCCCTTGGAGTAGAGCAAGTGGATGCGATGTATCATCAGCGACAGGGTTACTACAATCAGCCTTACGGACAACAGCAGCAAGGAAATTACGGGCAAGGAAATCAGCAGCAACAGTCTAGAAACTATAATCAACCCCAAGCACCTCAAGGCCAGCAACAAGCTTCTCAACCAGTGCAAGGGAGCTTTAGGAGAGAGACTGAACAAAGATTTTCTAGCATAGAAGAAACACTCAAGAAATTATTGCAAATTCAGCAGCAACAAATGCAAAGTCAACAGCAAGCGGACACAAGGATGCAAAACATGGAAAAAACAATTGGGCAGCTCGCTAAAGCCATGTCTGAAAGACCTCAGGGATCCCTCCCTAGTAATACCGAGCCAAACCCAAGAGAACATGTTCAGGCAATCACCTTGAGGAATGGAAAAGAGCTAGAGCCTGCTGCCACAAAAAAGAAGCCCGATGAAGTTGAAAGTGAACCAGCTGTCCGTGAAGAAGAAACAGAGAAAGATGAGGGAAGAGAGGTGGCGACTGCACCAAAACAGCCCATTCCAGTCAAGAATTACACCCCACCTCTCCCCTATCCGACGCGATTGACTAGAAAGAATGACAGTGACCAGTTTGGTAAGTTTTTGCATCTCATTAAACAAGTGCAAATTAACTTACCATTCATGGATGCACTAACACAAATGCCCAAGTACGCGAAATTCATGAAGGATCTATTGACGAACAAGAGGAGGCTGGAAGAAGCGTCAACTGTGACGCTTAATGAGGAGTGTTCGGCCGTGATACGGACAGATTTGCCGAAGAAGCTTAAGGATCCAGGTTCGTTTACTATTCCTTATTTTATAGGAGATCTTACTTTTGATAGGGCCCTGGCTGATTTGGGTGAAAGCATTAATTTGATGCCTCTTACTTTATATGAAAAGCTTGCACTCGGTCCACTTAAACCTACACGTATGTGCATTCAGTTGGCTGATCGATCCGTAAAATATCCCTAAGGGATTATTGAAGACGTGTTGGTTAAAGTGGACAAATTTATTTTTCCGGTAGACTTTGTTATTTTGGACATGGATCAGGATCGGGAGGTGCCATTGATATGGGGCAGACCATTTTTGGCAACTGCCCGAGCACTTATTGATGTTGGAGACGGTAAGCTTGTCCTCCGCGTTGGGGATGAGTCTGCCACCTTTGACATGTCCAAAATAATGAAGAGGTCTTGTCAAGATAGTGGAGAGTGTTTTTACATGGATGTTATGGATTCTTTGGTGGAGGACTGCATTCCTAACATGCTTTCTAATGAAGCCTTCTTTGATCTTCTTTTGGATGATAGTTTGTCAGCAGAGGATCTTGAGCTCTCCCTAGTTTTGATTGTCTTATGGTAGGTGGGGAGGAGGGCTCAAGTGATGCTAGTGAAGTGAAGGGGAAGGAAGATGATTTAGATAAAGTGGGGAAGGAGGACTACCAGACTGATTCTTCCATTATTACCCCTTCTCCATTTAATCTAAAGCCTCTTCCCTCCCACCCTGAGTACGCTTTTATTGATAATAGTCCTGACCTCCCTGTCATCCTTGCATCCGGACTGGAGCCATCCCAAAAATCTGCATGTCTTGACGTACTTAGTGAACAAAGGGAAGCTATAGCCCGGAAACTTTCTGACATGGAAGGAATCAATCCTGCTTTCTGCACTCATAAAATTTTGATGGAAGATAATGCTAAACCGGTAGTGCAGCCACAAAGAAGACTGAATCCTAATATGCAGGCGGTGGTTAGGGAGGAAGTCATCCGTCTGTTAGATGTAGGCATTATTTTTACGATTTCAGACAGCCCCTGGGTCAGCCCGACCCAGGCGGTTCCCAAGAAAGGGGGGATGACTGTGGTTAAGAATGAGAAAGATGAGTTGATACCGACACGTACGGTCACCGGATGGCGGGTCTGCATTGATTACCGAAAGTTAAATGCCGCCACCCGGAAGGACCACTTCCCCCTCCCCTTCATTGATCAGATTTTAGAAAAGGTTAGCAGGGCATAAATTTTACTGTTTCCTTGACGGGATGTCGGGATACTTCCAGATCCCCATAGCCCCAGAGGATCAGGATAAGACCACGTTCACATGTCCATTTGGTACCTTCGCTTATCGAAGGATGGCGTTTGGATTATGTAATGCCCCTGCTACCTTTATGAGATGCATGCTAGCTATTTTTGGGGATTTTATTGGGAAGTTTATGGAGGTTTTTATGGATGACTTTTCTGTGTATGGTGATACTTTTGATGAGTGCTTAGAAAATTTGAAGAAAGTCCTGGTTAGGTGTCGTGAGGTGAATTTGGTGTTTAACTGGGAGAAGTGCCACTTCAAGGTTAGCGAGGGAGTGGTCCTAGGGCATAAGATATCGAGTAGGGGGATTGAGGTTGATCCGGCTAAGGTTGATGTTATTTCTAAATTACCTCCCCCTACCTCAGTCCGTGCCATTAGGAGTTTTCTAGGACACGCAGGTTTCTACCGTAGGTTCATCCAGGACTTTTCTAAGATAGCCCGACCCATGACTAAACTCCTTGAGAAGGACGCACCGTTTGACTTCTCAAAGGAGTGTTTATAGGCTTTTGAGTGTTTGAAGGAGAAACTGTTCAAGGCACCGGTGGTAGTAGCTCCTGACTGGTCTTTGCCCTTTGAGATTATGTGTGATGCTAGTGATTTTGCAGTAGGAGCCGTTCTTGGGCAGCGTCGAGAGAAACATTTTCAGCCAATTTCTTATGCTTCTAAGACTCTCGATAGTGCCCAGGAAAATTACACTACCACCGAGAAATAATTGCTTGCTGTTGTGTTTGCTCTTGACAAGTTTCGTCCTTATTTGATTTTGTCTAAGGTAGTGATATTCACCGATCATTCTGCTCTTAAATATTTAATGCAAAAAGTGGATGCTAAACCTAGATCGATTCGGTGGATATTACTACTCCAAGAGTTTGATATTGAAATAAAGGAAAAGAAAGGGGCTGAGAATTTAGCAGCTGATCACTTGAGTAGGTTAGAAAACCCCTTTCTTGATCCCTTGAGTGAAAAAGACATTGAGGGTACTTTTCCTGATGAGAGACTTTTGCGTATCGTTGATGAGGTGCCTTGGTTCTCAGACATCGACAACTATCTTGTTGGGGGTGTTGTTCCTTCTGATTATACACCTCATCAACGAAGGAAATTTTTTGCTGATCTGAAGTATTATTTCTGGGAGGAACCATATCTTTTTCGTATTTGTGCTGACCAGGTTGTTAGAAGATGTGTTCCCCTTGGTGAAGGAGCTGAAATTCTTAAACATTGTCACTCCGGACTGACAGGGGGACATTAATCTTTCAACCGGACAGCCCGTAAAGTCTTGGAATGTGGTTTCTTCTGGCCCACTTTGTTTAAAGATGCTCTAACGTTTGTGCAGGAATGTGACAGGTGTCAACGCACCGGAGCGGTGACCAAAAGGGATGAGATGCCCCAAAATTTTATATTGGCTTGTGAGGTATTTGATGTTTGGGACATTGACTTCATGGGACCGTTTCCAGGTTCTAAAGGTAATAAATTCATTCTTGTTGCTGTGGATTATGTTTCTAAGTGGGTTGAGGCCGAAGCCCTGCCCACGAATGACGCTAGAGTTGTAATTCGTTTTCTGAAAAAATTATTTTCTAGATTTGGAGTGCCGCGAGTGTTGATTAGTGACAGGGGCACCCACTTTAGGAATGATCCCATGACACGCCTTCTGGCAAAATACGGGGTCACTCATAAAGGGGGCGTCCCATATCACCCTCAAACTAGTGGCCAAGTTGAGAATTCGAATAGGGACATTAAGACCATCCTTGAGAAGACCGTTGAGACCCATAGGAAGGATTAGTCCGATAAGTTAGATGATGCGCTGTGGGCACTCCGTACAGCGTATAAGACACCCATTGGCACTACTCTGTTTCACTTGGTTTATGGGAAGGCGTGCCACCTTCCGGTAGAGATTGAGCATAAGGCTTATTGGGCCTTGAAAACGCTGAATAAAGATCTTTCATTGGCGGGTCGTGAGCGGCTTTGGAAGCTCAACGAATTGGATGAGTGGAGGCTTATGGCCTATGAGAACTCTAAGATTAGTAAGGAGCGTACTAAAGCCTATCACGACCGGCATATCAAACAGGGCAAAGAGTTTCGTAAGGGGGATCAAGTTCTGCTATTCATTCCCCGAATGAAATTTTTTAAAGGAAAATTGAAGTCTAGGTGGTCTGGCCCCTTCGTAGTAAGTGAAGTTTTTCCATACGGTACAGTTGAGATAGACCATCCTGAGAAAGGCCGTTTTAAAGTCAACGGCCACCACCTGAAGAAGTACTACGGAGGACCGTTAGACCGCGAACGTGAGGTGACCTTTGTCACGAATTTTGAGAGATGAGTGCGTAGTTGCGTCGGGCAAACGACGTTAAAAATAGCGCTTCTCGGGAGGCAACCCGAGCCTAATTTTTGTTTCCTTAGCTGTTTTACTGTTTTCCCATGTTTTTTTTTACAAAACAAGGCAGGCACGGTTGTGCCTATCATCAGGCACGCCGTGCCTGATTCAACGATTTGGGAGTTTTCTTACTGGGAGGCAGGCACGGTCGTGCCTGGAAGTCAGGCACGCTGTGCCTGATCTGTTTAGCGAACAAAAGTCTCTGGAGGCCAGGCACGGTCGTGCCTGGCAGTCAGGCACGCCATGCCTGGCGAAAATTACGAAATTACCCCTGCGTAATATTATACCCCAACACAGGCAGCCTTTCTCGTTACGCGTTTTTCCGAAGAACAAAAGAACTTCCCCCTGCGATCGAACCCTCGCCGACCAACGCAGCTCTCCGCCGACCACCGCAGCTCTCCTCCGACCACCGCACCCCTCCCTCTCTCTTCTCAACTTCAAACAAGGTAACGTGCTTCCTCCCTCTTCTTCTTTTCTCCATTAATGGAGGTTTCAAGCTTTGATTGTGAAAATTTGCTTTTGCTTGAAAAATAGGGATTTTGATTTCTTGTTCAAATTAGAAGCTTATATTGATGTTTTTAATGTTCCATGTTGATGATTTTGCCTCTAGTTAATGAAATCCCTATTTTTTGAGTTAATTATTCCAATTTAGGGTAAATTTTGCCAATTTGACCATAAAATTGGGGTTTTTTGTTGCATTTGCTTTCTATGAGGTTTAATGTGAGCTTGTGAGGATGCATGATATTTGTTAACTTCATTTCAGCATAAACCCCCAAATTTTAACCTAAACTTTGTAAAAATTTAGAATTGAGAGTTTTCCCCCAATTTTTGATTTTATGTCTATTGCATTCGGGGAAAACTCCTTTCTAAACACTTGTGGTGATTTATGATTCTTACTTGTGTACTTGTTTACACCGTGTGTCGTTGAAAATTTGACTTTTATTCAAATAATTTTTCTTTGATTAAAGTCCAACTTTTTGACTATTCTAGTTAAACTTGGGTTTTCCTTTGGCATATTTAGATGTTGGTGGATCAGTATAGCTGACGGGGCTATTCTTTTTATTGTGCTTTATTCTAACACCTTGAAGCCTCGTTGGAATTCTTTGGTTTTGATTATGTTGAGGTTTATTCCCCTCAACCCACAGGCCCAACACGTAACCTGGGGGTTTCGAATGGGTAGAAGGCAAATGAACTCACTAAACAACAGGGGGTGGATTTGTAATTGCTATGTTCACTGTAATGATTACAAGCCAAAAGGCTGAACGTACCGAAAATATACTATGTGCTGCTGATACTATTACAATTCTAGAGTCACGAAGTGCGAACCCTTTACAATGAAATAAATGCGACTATTTATAGTACCCCCTGGTGGTTGGGGGCCTGACGTGGCCGGCTGTGGGCGACATGATTCCAACTACCAAATCTTCAGCATTAAATGCGCTTCCCGCCAAGATCTCGGTTTCCCGCCATAACGCGGGGGACGTCCGTCCCCTAACACTGGACTCGACTCTTTGGTGGCAACCTGGGCCCCTTAGTATAGTCCACAAGACGTCCGTCCCCTGGCCCTTAGGCCCTGGAGGCCTAGTTGTGCTGGGCTACGTACGTCCCCTGACCCTTGGACCCTGAGGCCTGGCTACGCTGGGTTACGTACGTCCCCTGGCCCTTGGACCCTGAGGCCTGGCTACGCTGGGCTACGTACGTCCCCTCGCCCTTGGGCTTTCCGGGGTTGATGGGCCGGTCCTGGAAGGCCATTAACCTAACACAAGTCCCCCACTTCTGATGTTCCGAGCCTGCGCGGGACATAAAGAAGTAAGATAACTTCCGCCGTACCGCCTTGAGCCGTTGCTCCCTTTTCTCTGAGTGACGGTTACTTTCCGCCGTACCGCCTTGAGCGGGGCTCTAGGTGCCAGCTATCAGGCCGGTTCAACTTCCAATGAAAAAGTAATCATTCCGTATCAGCCCGTCTCTATGCGACACGCGTCCCTGTATACGCTCCTTGCCACGTGTCGCCCGCGGGTTGGTTGTTGAGTCGGTGCCTTCCCTTATAAATACCGGAAATCAGGGAAGGGTTAGGGCTTTTCATATGTTGTCTTCTCTTGCCTTCTCAGCGCTGATCAGCGAGTATTTCGGTCCCGGTGTTCGTTTCTTTTCCAAGCTTCTAGCAAAGGTAATTCCCCGACTCCAATTTCTTCCTTTCTTCTCGTACATCTCCCCATGGCCAGCTCCATGGAGATTTCTTCCTCCTCGGAAACTAGCTCCGGTTCTTCTACTGGTTCTTCGGCCGGTTCATCTTCGGCGTCAGAACTCAGATCCCGTTCTTCGGCTGAAGCGAGCGGTTCTGGCCGTTCCAGCGCTTCTTCAATGACAGTCCCTGATGTAGTAACTGATGTCGCCGTCCCGGTCGCAGGGGAATATGTTGACATGGCCGTTGACCCTGAAAACGCCGTTGCGATGGCGGTACAACCTGCCGCGGCAGCGGGGCATCCAGCCGACCACGACTCAGGCGAGGAGGCTGAAGAAGGGGATGACCTCCGAATCTACAAGCGTGGCATCCCCATGGACAATCACAGGCACATTGTGCTTATCCCGAACGTAGCTGTGATCGAGCGGGTTTTTTCCAAAAGGGCCTTGAGAGAACTGCAAATTATCCTCCCCTACCTGCCTATTATAGCCTCCGGGGCGCAGATAATCTCTTTATGAGACGTCCGGGGATGGTGATGGTACATATGGACTCTCTAAAGGCCGGACTGCGGTTCCCGCTACATCCGTTTTACCTAAACTTCTTCGAGTTTTACAGTGTGGTCCTGGCTCAATTCACGCCGAACTCCTACCGCCTGATCTCTGTGTTTCTTGTCCTCTGCAAATCGTTGGGGCTCGCCTTCTCACTAGAGCTGTTCCATTATTTTTTCCAAGTTACCCCTCAAAACGCTGATGGGTTCCTGAGCGTGGCCGCTCGTCCCAAGAGAAAGCTGTTCGAGGGGCTCCCTCCTCTATCCATGACTGGAAGAACTACTACTTCTTTATTCGTTACGCGGACGATCGGCTTCCTGTAAGGTGGAATGGGTACCCTCCGAAGGTTCAGACACCGGAGCTAACCCCAGTGTTGCGGGAAGCCGTGGACAAGCTGAGGCTAGGCGGCATTAGGAAATTAAAAGCCTTCTGACCATTGAGGCACTCTCCAACGCCGGGATAGGTACCGCCCGTGATCCCTGGACTGGCCTTCTCTAGTGTTCATCTTGTGGGCCCATGCGGTCTGTTCCCTGAGGAGAGTGCCTTTGTGATTCGCACCGCCCGGTACTAATGTTACTTTTTCGTTTTTTCAGGTCCTCCCCCTACTCAAGAGCAAATGGACAGTGCGGCTATGGCGGCTCGTCGTGAGGCAAAGGCTGCCAAGGAATGGGAGGCGCTAGCCAAGGCTCGTGCAGCCGCTCAATCCTCTGGGGCCACCTCTTCTGCCGCGTCCCAGGCTAGTCAGCGGGTCGTTGATGCAGAGCGGCTTCTGTTCGCTGAGGTGACTGGGCAAACCTCTGAGGCCCCTCTTCAAGACAACCGGGTTCTGAATGTGAACCCGATCGGCGTTGGTATCCCTGTTGGCATGGAGAAGGATAAGGGGAAGAAGACAAAGAGGCCGCGCCTTGTGCCCTCTGCTCCCAAGTCTACGGGCGTCGCGGTGCCCTCCGCCGTTCGTCCCATTTCTGAAGTCTGGAAGGACATGGCCCTCAAGACCGGGCTGGAGTTATCAGGTCGTTCCTCGGGCGACTCTGTTGATAACGCCCTGCTTCTGAGCCTTGAGGTATGTTCTCCACATTCCTCTGTGTTATCTTCTGAATCCGCTCCTCGTGTCCACCTAACCCTTTTTCCTTCCTTGCAGGCTGGGCTGAGCTTGCTGCAAGCTAGGGCTGCTCGGGAGAGAGATCTCGCTGAGCTCAAGAGGAAGGCCGATGCGGCTTCCAAGAGGGAGCAGGAGGCTTCGCTGCTGCGGGAGGCTGCTCAGGCGGAGGCAAAGAAGGCGCAGGCTGCCCTGGCCCATGCCCAACAGGAGCTCCAGGCCGTTCGTGCTCAGGGCGAGCGTGAGAAACAAGGCCTGCTTGCCAAGCTAGCCCTTGCTGAGAAGCATGGGATTTCTTTTGTTCTTGCCGCAGATCCTGCCTCCCGTCCCGAAGGTGGAGATCCTCCCAGCGACGTTCTGACCCTGACACTTAATGTGGAGGAGTTCAAGAAAACTTCTCAGTTCCTCCAGGCTGCTTATGAGTACTGTCGGGGCGCTGTTGGAGAGGTTTTTGAAGCCGAGCTACAGTCGGTGGCGGATACGGAGCGTTTAGGCCATGGGGTGCAGCTTTTGGGGAAGACCACCCTTGGTGGTGAGTGGCTTACAGAGCTTGCCGATGATGCCTTCGCCAAGGGGTACTTTGAAGGTGTTAAAGCCCTTAGAACTGTGCTCCCTCTGGTCGGCTGTCCCCCGTTTAATGTGGATGATTATACCGATGGGGCTGAGCTTCGGTGAGTTATGGGCAAACTCGACCGAGACGAGCAGCGCACGGCGGCCGTTCAGAGGGGTGATATCCCTGATCCCCCACTCCCGAGCATCCCGTTGTGCCATCAGAAGAACCGCCGACCTCCCCACGCTCCCCTCCCCATGGTTTCCTTACATAACTTTGCTAGTTCCCCTTCTGCTTAATTGTATGTTCCGGCCGGTAGGACCGAAGAATAAAGCCTCCTTTTGTATTTATAGCTTGCGTTCTGTTTACTCATCCGTACTTCCCTACTTTCTCCTTTCCTTTTTTTTTACGAGGGACAGCTCCTGTCCCCTTTTGCTCATGGGCTCTTTCCTCTTCTTCTGACGAGGAACGACCCTCGCTCCTTGTTCATGGGCTCTTTCCTCTTCTTCTGATGAGGAACGACCCTCGATCCTTGTTCATGGGCTCTTTCCTCTTCTTCTGACGAGGAACGGCCCTTGCTCCTTGTTCATGGGTTGTTTCCTCTTCTTCTGACGAGGAACGGCCCTTGATCCTTGTTCATGGGTTCTTTCCTCTTCTTCTGACGAGGAACGGCCCTTGATCCTTGTTCATGAGCTCTTTCCTCTTCTTCTGACGAGGAACGGCCCTTGCTCCTTGTTTATGGGTTCTTTCCTCTTCTTCTGACGAGGAACGGCTCTTGATCCTTGTTCATGGGCTCTTTCCTCTTCTTCTGACGAGGAACGGCCCTTGCTCCTTGTTCATGGGTTGTTTCCTCTTCTTCTGACGAGGAACGGCCCTTGCTCCTTGTTCTCTTCCTTTCTTCTCCTTTTTTTGGAGAGGTCTTTTGTTTTGCCCCGTCGTCCGTTCGTCTTACCTGCCCATTTGGCCCGGTCCTTAGGATCCTGAGCTGGGCTCGGCCGCGATTGTGACGCGGAACGGGTTGATCCCCTTTGGGGATTCCCCAGTGCCTTTTTTTTGGATAGGTCTTTTGTTTTGCCCCGTCGTCCGTTTGTCTTACCTGCCCATTTGGTCCGGTCCTTGGGATCCTGAGCTGGGCTCGGCCGCGATTGTGACGCGGAGTGGGTTTATCCCCTTTGGGGATTCCCGGGTCTTCGTCCCGTCATCCATTCATCTTACCTGCCCATTTGGCCCGGTCCTTAGGATCCTGAGCTGGGCTCGTCCGCGATTGTGACGCGGAACGGGTTTATCCCCTTTGGGGATTCCCCAGTGCCTGTCTCCCTTATTATTTTTTTGGAGAGGTCTTTTGTTTTGCCCCGTCGTCCGTTCGTCTTACCTGCCCATTTGGCCCGGTCCTTGGGATCCTGAGTTGGGCTCGGCCGCTATTATGACGCGGAGCGGGTTTATCCCCTTTGGGGATTCCCCGGTCTTCATCCCGTCAACCGTTCGTCTTACCTGTCCATTTGGCCCGGTCCTTAGGATCTCGAGCTGGGCTCAGCCGCGATTGTGATGCGGAACGGGTTTATCCCCTTTGGGGATTCCCCGGTGCCTCTCTCCTTTTTTTTGGAGAGGTCTTTTGTTTTGCCCCGTCGTTCGCTCGTCTTACCTGCCCATTTGGCCCGGTCCTTGGGATCCTGAGCTGGGCTCGGCCGCGATTGTGACGCGGAGCGGGTTTATCCCCTTTGGGGATTCCCCGGTCTTCGTCCCGTCATCCGTTCGTCTTACCTGCCCATTTGGCCCGGTCCTTAGGATCCTGAGCTGGGCTCGGCCGCGATTGTGATGCGGAACGGGTTTATGTTGGTCCCGGTTGTACTGGATACAGTCTAGAGGGGGGGGGGGTGAATAGACTATATTGGTTTTTAACTTTTTCAAGCTAAGTACCAGATTTAACAGAATAGCCTGTTCTGTTGACAGAACAGACTGGCAGCGGATGAGGTTCTGGTAGGGAGTTCTGTTAGTAGCCTCAGAGAAGCAAAGGCAGTAGGCCTTCTGTTAACTCACAAGACAAGTTCTGCTGAACACAGATACCAAGTCTTTGGAGTTAAACAGTTCAAATAAAAACAATGAATGTAAAGCAGTAAGTAAATGACACCAGGGCTTTTTATAGTGGTTCAAGGAACAACTTGTTCCTCTAGTCCACTGTTCCACTAAGCTTGTAAAAACGTCCGTTTACAATGCCTTAGCCCTATCACTTAAGAAGCTCTCCATGTCTTCTTCAAGTGTAGATGTCTTCTTGGATGCACTTCCGGCTTCCCTAAGACTGGTCCTTTCACTGAGCTTTTCAGAAGTATCACCACTTCACTGCTCCAGGTACTTGGACGTCCTTCTTGTGAAAGAAGAGGTTCTATCTAGAACAGAGGTTCCTCCAACTTGCTTCGTTACAAAGAATTTGTATGTGATGAGCTTGAAGAGTTGAAGAACACTTGGAACTTTGCTTGAGTTGGAAATAAGGATTTTTCCAACTTCTGCCTTCTCTTGTAGAGGATGATGAAGTTTCAATCTCAAGGAGGCTTTTTGCGTTTTTGCGTTTGAATATCTTGTATGCAGAGTTGTAGCAAAAGTTAGCAAAGTTATCCGGTTGTTCTTCGTAGTGTATCTTTTATACTGAGGTTGTCTTCCCGTTGGAGAAGGAGGACAACTGCATTAAATGAGCGAGCAGTTGACTTGACCAGTAGGACCCGGTAAAGTTGGCGGGTTACTATTTTGGGATAAAGTAATCCTGACATTGCGGCCAATCATCTGCAATTACTCTACGGAGTATGGAAGGCATTAAATGTGCATTTAATGCGCGTACTGTAGCTTTTCCGTTCAAGACTCCTAGCCGTTGAAGGAATCTTTCAGTTGGTTTCCCGGCTTGGTGGAATTCTTCCAAGTGTCAGGCCTTCTGGTGTCTTTAGAAGAGAGTTGATCAGAGAAGGTCTTGAGCACTTCTGTTGAAAAGATATCCAACAGAGAACCAGGAGGATTTCTGCCAAAGTAAAGGCTAACAGAGACCCTGAGGTCTTCTGTTCAAAAGCAGAGAACCAAAGGTCCTCTATTCAACCAATGCCTTATCAAGGGTCTTCTGCTCTGGAGGCTTTCTGCTAAGTAGGTCTTCTGCTCTGGAGGCCTTCTGCTGAGTCGATTATACTAAAGAATTTTACAAAGGAAAATTTTAATACATTAAGTCTAAAGAGGGGTACTCTAAAGTCCTAATTAATCTAGCATCATCAAAATCTAATTACAAATATTCCTTACAATTTCCCCCTTTTTGATGATGCCAAAACCCTTTAACTATTTCCAGAGAAGTGTCTTCACCATAAAGGATTTAAAGTTTAAAACTTTCATTAAAAACTTGGTGGGAAACTTGGCATAGGAAAATAGTAAGAGTACAGTACATTCAGATAGCAAATAATTTAAACAGCAAACAAACACATGCAGAAAGCAAAGAGACAGAAATTGAGAAACAGCCTTACAAAGTGAAAGGCAGAGATGTGATTTTATTAGTTACAGTTTACAGAGATATTTCTTACACATTCTCCATAGTAGCTGCTTGCAGAGCTTCTTCCTCCAATCTTTGAAGCCTTAGCATCTCTTCATTGATTTCTGCTCTGATCTGAGATAAGTTACCAGAGCTTTGATAGGATGCCCATATGGGAGATAGCTTGCAATCCAAATAGCTGAGGACTCCTTCATGTATGGTCTTGCCAGGAACAATATTCTTCTTGTACCAATCTTCAGCTTCTTCTAGGGATCCCCCATATCTGACTCGTACAACACCATCCTTATCCAGAAAAAGGTTCTGTTGTTGGGTGAGAGTCATTTTCATCTTCATTTCTTCAAATTGAACTCTATCAATTTTCTGGGATCCACCCAATCTCCACTCAGTAAAACTGAGGATTTTCTTCTTCTTGGTGCCTTTATTTACTGGAGATGGGGGTCTAGGTATACCTGCTGCTCTCTTTTTCTGTAAAGCAGCTTCAAAGTATGGTGCAAGGTCTACTATTGGTTCAGCAGAAGAGGATGCTCTAGCAGGAGTTCTGGTGGACCGAGGCTTAGTCTGTTGAGGGTCCTCTTCCCCCTTTTTGGCATCATTGAGGTCCTCTAGCATAAGGCTAATCTTCTGGAACTCTGAGGCCTGGGAGGAGGCTATCTGCTCAAGGGCCTCTGGTAAGGTCTGAGTGACAGAAGTGAGGCCTTCTATCAGTCCTTGCTGCTTCTGAATAGCATTGAAGATGTCCTTGTTGTTGGCTTCCAGCAGAACCATCTTCTGGTATCTGTCTCTGTCAGCAGAGAGAAGATGTTGAGCTTGATCTTGGTGAGCTCTGCACATTTCCTCTATGGAAATCAGTTGCTTCTTAGTTCTGGTGTCAGATCTTTGCAGTGCCTCAAGATTCTCAGAGATTGTGCTGATGGCCTGTCCTTGATTTAGGAGAGTTTGATGAAAAACAGAAAGGGTCTTGTGAATACCTACCACTTCTGTTGACAGTGCATCTGTTCTGGCAGAGGAGGAGGCCATGAAGTTGTGGAGGGATTCTGTGAGGTTCTCAAAGCGGTCTGAGATAAACTGCATCCCAGAGTTGAGATTATCATTCACATGAGCAAGGTGCTCAAAGTGCTTATCGATTATCTGGATCAGTTTGTCCATGCCTTCCAGGACCTGACCACCAAACATTTCTGCTGTTTCAACAAACTTGTTGAAGGGGATTTGAGGTATAGATTCTTCAGGCTCTAGCATTCCTAGTCCCCTAGACCTGT
Organism: Cuscuta europaea; assembly: GCA_945859875.1. NCBI lineage: Eukaryota > Viridiplantae > Streptophyta > Magnoliopsida > Solanales > Convolvulaceae > Cuscuta > Cuscuta europaea. The sequence continues at coordinate 5,549,115 of CAMAPE010000036.1, read as the reverse complement.
GCATGGGAGGCCTTCTGGTCTGTTGCAGAGAGGGTTTCTGGGAGAGGGTTCTCTGGGAGGAGTAGGTTGGCGTTTAGATGTAAGGTCTCCAGCAAGAGAAGATGACAGGAATCCATTATTATCACTTTCAGATGATAGAATGCGGTGAAGAGGCTGTCTCTTGGGTGTAGATGCAGTAGAGTGTAGAGAGGTTCTGGGAGAATTTGCTGTAGGAGAGGGTGAGGGGTTATTTTGAGTAGAGGTGGATTTCTGTTGAGGGAGGGAATTCTGGTGTTGTGGTGTAGGTTTGGGAGAAGGGATGTTTTGTTGAGGGGAGGCATTTTGTTGAGGAGGAGATGGTGGGGGTGAAGGGGAGCGGTTTCTGATTGGGATAAGTTCTTTGCAAGGTGATTTGGTTTTCTTATTTGAGGAGTGAGGAGAGGTGGGGGTTTTCTGTTCTGGGGATTTAGGTTGAGGGTTTTCTGTTGTAATAGGAGGTGAAGGGACTTGGGGTTCTGTTGAGATATGAACAGAAGGGGTTGGAGAGATTACCTCAATTATATTTTCTTCAAACAAGGATGTCCTCCATTCCTTGATGAGCTCCATCATAACCTGCCCTTCTGTCTTAGATACAGAAGGTTCTCCTGGGGTGAAGTTTGGTTGAACAGATTCCGTTGCCTTCTTGGCAAAAAGCCATTCTTCAAATGCTTCTATCTCTCCTTCTTCCAGGGGTTTGACTGTCTCCTCCGAAGGTGAGGATATGAGAACAGCTTTTCCCTTGTAACCTGCCTTCTTCTTCTCTAGGACAGAATGGAGGAAGTTGAGGGCAAAACACTTGGAGACATCATCAGTGCCTACCCACTTCAGTATGGCCTCTTCTTCAGGCTCATAATGATCAAAGAATGGGATGATCTTGTGAAGGGGTCCCATCCTCCATCTTCTCCATTCAAGAACACGAGCAAACTGTCTATCTAGCAAAGACATATACCCTTCTTTGCCTGTGCTGGGGTGCTCTGTTGGTGTTGGCACCCTATTCTGTTCAGGAGTGGTAACAGAAGTGGGGTTCTCTGGTTCCCCCTGAATGTCTGCCACCTTCTCAGACATGGTGACCAAAGGTTTAACAACCTTCTTTTTTGTCTTGGTGGTCCTCTTCCTTTTCTGTCCAGCCTTCATGGTTGGAGGAGGAGCAACCCGTTCTGTTTTCTTCACCTTTTTCTTCTTCTTCTCCACAGAAGGTGCTTCAGAGATAGGTTTCTGAACCTTGTCTCCTTGTTGTCTTTTGTTGTCAAGCTGAAACTGTCTCTTCAGCTCTGCCTTGATGGCTATTTCCCTGTTTGGAGAAGCAGATAGGAAGATTACCTTTGTGTGATCCAGAGGTATGGCCTTCCTCAAGGTTACACCTTGATTGAGAAGTAGTTCTGAGATTAGCAGCCCATGCCCTAGCTTTCAAGAATAAAGGCCTGTCTTGGGGTTTTTCTTCTTGATGAACTCAATCAGAGATCTAACCATAACCTGTCCCCAGTTGACATTTACCCCATGATGTACTGCATATAGGGCCTTGGCATTTGCAGTAGTAACATCATCAGTAGAGGTAAACTTGCACCATAAACACTTGTGGAAAATGTTGATAAGCAGCTCAAAGTCCTTCTTGAGCAGGTTTTTCTTGATGTTCACCTTCTCCACTTCTTCCCCTTTTCTGCAGTAGTTCCTTTTGAATTCAGGAACAGTGATGTCAGTTTCCTCCAAATCAAATAGAGAGGCCATGCCTTCCTCTAGTTGAATGTCAAATACCTTGTTGATGACGTCAGAATAAACCAGTATTTCTTCTCCTTGGACACTGGAGGTGTGGTTTCATCCTTGAAGGACGCGTTGAGATAGAACTCAACAGTGTCAATGTTGCTGTAGACTTCATAAGCATAGGTGATGACCTTGCTTAGTTGACAATCTATCAGCCCGTCAATGATATTGGTCATCCTCTCTCTTTTTTCAGCAAATCTGGGTAGAACATCCAGTTCGCATTTCATCCCTGTCAACACATTCTTGAGCAGGGTTGCTTTTTGTTCCATGGAAAGATCAGTGAAATTCAAGAAGGCCATAGTCGGATTTAGCGGTTGAGAATTTTGGAGAAATAAGAGTTCAAAAGCTTGAGAGTAATGGAAGCAGTAGCGGTTTAGGTTGAAATGAGAGGAATATATGGGTACGGGTTAGTGGATGTTTGAGATAATTTGCGGTTCCAAGGTACCAATAAATGAAAAAGGAGGCGCAGTAAATATTTTGCGGCTGTATACCGTTTTAAGGGTAAAAGGGTAAAAGACCTTTAATAATTTACTAGGTCACCCGGTTTTTCAGAATTTTGCTAAGTCCACAACCTTTTCTGTTAGATATAAGAAGAGGTTTTCTGAAGAAAGGAAGGGAGGGTTTCTGTTGCTGAGGTGTTCTGCCAGGATAGAGAACAGAAGGGGGTTAACAGAAGGGGTTCTGCAACAGGTATTCTGTTAGCAGAGATTTTGCAACAGAGGGCCTTCCTTTTCAACTTTCTCTTGGAATTTCATTCATCATTCCCAATTCCTCTCTCAGTTTGTTGAATCTAGCCTCAGGAAGAGGCTTTGTCAGAATGTCTGCAAGCTGGTCTTCTGTTGGCACATGCTCCATGCATATGTGCTTCTTTTCAACATGATCTCTGATGAAGTGATGTCCGATCTCAATGTGTTTTGTCCTGGAGTGAAGAACTGGATTCTGTGTGATGGCAATGGCACTGGTGTTGTCACACAGCAATTTGATCTCCTTTGCTTGAATGCCATAGTTTTTCAGCTGTTGCTTCATCCAGAGTAGCTGAGCACAGCAACTCCCAGCTGCAATGTATTCAGCTTCTGCTGTACTTGTTGAGATTTAATTCTGCTTCTTGCTAAACCAGGAAACAAGCCTTCCTCCTAGCATTTGGCAATGACCAGAGGTGCTCTTCCTGTCTAATCTGCAACCTGCAAAATCTGAGTCAGAGTAACCAATTAGTTCAAAGTTACCTCCCTTTGGATACCATAGGCCTGCATTTGGATTTCCTTTGATATATCTGATGATTCTCTTTGCAGCACTAAGATGGCTCTCCTTGGGCTTTGATTGGTATCTGGCACAGATTCCAATAGAGAATGAAATTTCTGGTCTGCTTGCAGTCAGATACAGAAGAGATCCTATGATTCCTCTGTAGGTTGTTGCATCGACATCCTTTCCTTCATCATCTGGACCAACTTCTTGTGAGGTGTTCATGGGAATCTTTACTGAGGATTTGGCTTCCACTCCAAACTTCTTGATCAGATCTCTAATATACTTCCCTTGATTGATAAAGATTCCTTCTGGAACTTGTTTGACTTGTAGTCCTAGGAAGTAGCTGAGTTCTCCCATCATACTCATTTCAAATTGACTCTGCATCACTTGAGAAAATTTCTCGCACAGTTCTTGATTAGTACTACCAAATATAATATCATCAACATATATTTGTACTAACAGAATATGATTAGCAACAGAGATTTGAAATAGAGTTTTGTCAACCTTTCCTTTAGTAAACCCATGGTTCACTGGGAAAAGGGACAATGTGTCATACCATGCTCTGGGAGCTTGCTTAAGACCATAGAGGGCCTTTTTAAGGTTGTAGACACAGGAGGAGTGAGTAGGAATGACAAAACCTAGTGGTTGTTCCACATAAACTTCTTGTTCAAGATCTCCATTCAGAAATGCACTTTTGGCATCCATCTGGTAGACCTTGATGTTGTTGTAGGCAGCATAGGCTAGAAAGATTCTGATGGCTTCAAGTCTGGCTACTGGTGCAAATGTCTCATCAAAATCTATTCCTTCTTCTTGGCAATAAACTTTAGCTACCAGCCTTGCTTTATTCCTTACAATGTTGCCATCTTGATCAGCTTTGTTCTTGAACACCCATTTTGTTCCAATGACATTCTGGTGCTTAGGCCTAGGAACAAGTTCCCATACTTTGTTCCTTTCAAATTGAGTAAGCTCTTCTTGCATTGCACTGATCCAATCTGAGTCTGCAAGAGCTTCTTCCACAGTTATGGGTTCCATCTGAGATATATAGCAGGCAAGCATTGCTTCTCTCCTTGATGATGCTGATCTGGTCTGCACACCACTTCTGATATGCCCAATAACTTGATTAGGTGGATGGTCTCTTAACCATGTCAGATTAGGTTCTGTCAGTTGCTGTCTGGGTCTTTCTTGTTCTTCATCTTCTGAGTCTTCATCTTTATTCAACAGAAGAGGGTTTGGTGCAGGTGTTGGAAATGCAGGGTTATCTGCTACCTCTTCTGTTGGGTCTGGTGTTCTGTCTTCTATGCTGACTTCCTTGAGGATCTCTGTTACTTCTTTGACAGAGGTGCTATCATCAAACTTCACATGTATAGACTCTTCAACATGTAGAGTCCTTCTGTTGAGTACTCTATAGGCTTTACTGGTGTTTGAATAGCCTATAAAGATACCTTCATCAGCTTTCTCTTGAAAGACTTTCAGATGCTCCTTTCCATTGTTAAGGATGTAGCATTTGCATCCAAACACATGAAAGTAACTGATGTTGGGTTTTCTTCCTTTCGAGAGTTCATAAGGGGTCTTCTGGTGATTCTTGTTGATCATGCTTCTGTTCTGAGTATAGCATGCAGTGTTGATTGCTTCAGCCCAATATCTCATAGATAGTCCAGATTCTGCAATCATTGTTCTTGCAGCTTCTTTTAAAGTTTTGTTCCTCCTTTCTGCTACGCCATTCTGTTGAGGGGTTCTGGTGGCAGAGAGTTGATGAAAGGTTCCATTCTGATCACAGAAGTCCCTTATGACTTGGTTGACAAATTCAGTTCCTCTGTCAGACCTGATTGTCTTAACCTTCAAGTTCTTCTGAGTCTGAAGTTGCTTTAACAGAGATGGCAACTTCTGAAGAGTTTCATTTTTCTTTGATAGAAAGATAGTCCATGTATATCTGGAATAGTCATCAACCATGACTAGAGTGTATTTCTTGCCACCAACGCTTGAAGTTTCAACAGGTCCAAATAAATCCATGTGGATCAGATTTAAAGGACTTGTAGAAAGATCTCCAGCAATAGGTTTGAAAGAGTTCTTCTGTTGCTTTCCCTTCTGGCATGCACTGCAGAGGGTCTCTTTCTTGTAAACTATGTCTGGCAGTCCATCAACTATGTGTTCTCTTGCCAGTTTGTTGATTGTTTTGAAGTTCAAATGGCTAAGCTTCTTGTGCCAGTCCCAGCTTAGTTTTGAATCTCCCTTGGCTATCAAGCAAACTCCATCCTTTGCAGTGTTCCAATTAACCACATAGATGTTCTTCTTCCTTGATGTTGTAAGAACCACTTCTTTGGTTGTCTCATGCTTCACATAGCAGAAGTCCTTAGTGAATTCAACAGTGTAGCCTTTGTCACAGAATTGGCTAGCACTCAGCAAGTTGAACTTCAGTCCTTTGACATATGAGACATCATCAATGACTATCTGGTTCTTGATCAGCTTTCCTCTTCCTTTTGTTTGACCTTCTTTGTCATTACCTCCAAAGGTAACTCTAGGTCCTTTGCATTTCTGGAACTCAGTTAGGCAACTTCTATCACCTGTCATGTGCCTGGAGCATCCACTATTAATAAACCATTCTTGCTCTGAGATAGCTCCAGCACACAGTTCGTGCAAGATCAAAAGAAAGATTTAGGTACCCAAGCAATGCTGGGTCCTGGGGGGTCATGGAGTCTGGGTAGTTGGTACCATTTTGGTCTCATCAGGTGAAACCTTGGTGGGTGGTACCCATTGTCCACCTGGTAGTTATAGTAAACTGAAGTGTGATTCACTTTGGGCAGATGCTTGTGAGGGTCATGCTTCCTGTTTACATACTTTTGCATAGCTTTCTTTGTTGGAAAGAAGTCCCATATACTATCAAGAGCAGAGGGACGGTTAGCTTTGGGCTTCTGAAGTTGACCAGCCAACCTCTTCTGCCTAAAGTTAACTCTCTCTTGATATTTGCCCTTCTGGTGGTCATTTCTGGCACGATTGTCATGAGGTTGTCTGTCAATGAATGGTCTTTTATTTTTGTTATTCTGAAAACCTTTTCTGTTGTTAGGTTTTCTGTCAGGTTCATTATTTTTCAAAAAGGGTTTCTGTTGAGCCTTTATCTTTCCCTTTTCTGGTCTAACTTCCTCATGAACAACCTTGGTGCCAAATACACCAGCTTGACAGATGGGGCTAGAAATCAGTGGCATTATGACCTTATCTGCCTTAGCAACACTGGTGCTAGGCATTACAGAAGGCTCACCTGATTCTGTTGAGCCATAACCAAGACCAAAGCCAGTGCCAATCTGTTGATCAAGTAAAATCTTTTCCATGGAAGACTGGGCCTTCTGGTAAGCTTTGTACTTAATCTCAAGAGGGTCTATTTCTCTTATTCTCTTGAGAAGAGAAACATTTTCAGTCTCCAACTGATCTCTTTCCTTAATTAGAAGATTGATTTTGATCTCAACCTCCTTTTTCAAGTCAAGAATTTCAGCTTTCAACTTACTGTTTTCTTCTGTTACAGAGGAATAAGTGGCTTGGATGGCCTTAAACTCTTCCCAAAATTCTGACATTGAATCAGAATCAAAAGCTAAGCCTACCGAAGAAAAACTAGATGCAGAAGTAGAGGTTACCTCATCATCAGAATGAGCCATGAGGCATAGGTCTTCTGTCTCAGTATCAAGGCAACAGAAGGCCTCATCAGAATCAGAGTCAGAACTAGATTCTATCTATGACAGAGGGTCTTTCTCGAGCTGTTCTATCACAAGTGCTTTTCTTCTTCTGGAGTTGTCTTCATACTTCTTCTTTTCTCCATCATGCCCTTGTTTCTTGGACACTCTTGGATGTGGGCATTCTGCCTTGAAATGTCCAGGTTGTCTGCAGTTGTAACAGAGAAGCTCACCACTACTTTCTGTTGTTTTGACCTTCTGGAATGGCTTTCTGCTGAATGATGGACTTCTTCCATCTTTAGGATTCTTCATGAACTTCTTGAATCTCCTAGCAAAAGCAGCCATATATTCGTCAGATAAAAGTACTGAAGGGTCAAAATCATTTACCTTTGATGTGCTGGCAGTGAGGGCTGTAGTGGTCCTCTCTTCTGGTACATCTTCTTTTTCTTCAATCATTTCAAACTCGCGAGCTTTGAGATCTGAAATGAGCTTATCAGTGGGATAAGTGTTCACATCCTTGCTGGCTTGGACAGCAACCACCTTCATCTTCCATGTTGAGGGCAGTCCCCTCAACACCTTAAGGTTGATCTCCTTGGTGGTGAGTTCCTTGCCAAGCTCAAAGATCTCTCCAGTGAGAGTGAGGAGCCTGTCATACATCTTGGAGATGCTTTCACCAGGAAGAAGCTTGAAGTCATCAAACTTCTTATTGGCTATTGTCAACTTGTTGTCCTTCTCTTGCTCATCACCAGCTCCAATGAGCTCAAGAGTATCCCAGATCTCCTTTGCAGTCTTGCACTTCTTTATTCTGTTGAAGTACCTATCATCGATGGACTTGTAAAGAATATCCTTAGCATTGTTGTCCAGATTGTACTTCCTTCTTTCTTCAGTAGTCCACTCAGATTTAGCCTTGTTGATCATCTGAGGTCTAGTGTTGTCAATAGCATGTTCAGGGTTGACCTTCTGGAAGCTTGTGAAGGGCCCAATGTCAAGTACTTCCCACATCTCATCATGCAGAGCACAGAGATGTGCCTTCATCCGGATCCTCCAGTCATCAAATTTGAGATCTGAGAACATAAGATTCTTGGAGAAGGAGTGATCCATTATATCAGATAAAAATTAGGTAAAACAAAGAAACAAGTGGATCTTTGTTCAGTAAATAACCTAAGAGATTATTAGAACAAGGAGGCTCTGATACCACTTGTTGGTCCCGGTTGTACTGGATACAGTCTAGAGGGGGGGGGGGGTGAATAGACTATATTGGTTTTTAACTTTTTCAAGCTAAGTACCAGATTTAACAGAATAGCCTGTTCTGTTGACAGAACAGACTGGCAGCGGATGAGGTTCTGGTAGGGAGTTCTGTTAGTAGCCTCAGAGAAGCAAAGGCAGTAGGCCTTCTGTTAACTCACAAGACAAGTTCTGCTGAACACAGATACCAAGTCCTTGGAGTTAAACAGTTCAAATAAAAACAATGAATGTAAAGCAGTAAGTAAATGACACCAGGGCTTTTTATAGTGGTTCAAGGAACCACTTGTTCCTCTAGTCCACTGTTCCACTAAGCTTGTAAAAACGTCCGTTTACAATGCCTTAAACCTATCACTTAAGAAGCTCTCCACGTCTTCTTCAAGTGTAGATGTCTTCTTGGATGCACTTCCGGCTTCCCTAAGACTGGTCCTTTCACTGAGCTTTTCAGAAGTATCACCACTTCACTGCTCTAGGTACTTGGACGTCCTTCTTGTGAAAGAAGAGGTTCTATCTAGAAACAGAGGTTCCTCCAACTTGCTTCGTTACAAAGAATTTGTATGTGATGAGCTTGAAGAGTTGAAGAACACTTGGAACTTTGCTTGAGTTGGAAATAGGGATTTTTCCAACTTCTGCCTTCTCTTGTAGAGGATGATGAAGTTTCAATCTCAAGGAGGCTTTTTGCGTTTTTGCGTTTGAATATCTTGTATGCAGAGTTGTAGCAAAAGTTAGCAAAGTTATCTGGTTGTTCTTCGTAGTGTATCTTTTATACTGAGGTTGTCTTCCCGTTGGAGGAGAAGGAGGACAACTGCATTAAATGAGCGAGCAGTTGATTTGACCAGTAGGACCCGGTAAAGTTGGCGGGTTACTATTTTGGGATAAAGTAATCCTGACATTGCGGCCAATCATCTGCAATTACTCTACGGAGTATGGAAGGCATTAAATGTGCATTTAATGCGCGTACTGTAGCTTTTCCGTTCAAGACTCCCAGCCCTTGAAGGAATCTTTCAGTTGGTTTCCCGGCTTGGTGGAATTCTTCCAAGTGTCAGGCCTTCTCGTGTCTTTAGAAGAGAGTTGATCAGAGAAAGTCTTGAGCACTTCTGTTGAAAAGATATCCAACAGAGAACCAGAAGGGTTTCTGCCAAAGTAAAGGCTAACAGAGACCCTGAGGTCTTCTGTTCTAAAGCAGAGAACCAAAGGTCCTCTATTCAACCAATGCCTTATCAAGGGTCTTCTGCGCTGGAGGCTTTCTGCTAAGTAGGTCTTCTGCTCTGGAGGCCTTCTGCTGAGTCGATTATACTAAAGAATTTTACAAAGGAAAATTCTAATTCATTAAGTCTAAAGAGGGGTACTCTAAAGTCCTAATTAATCTAGCATCATCAAAATCTAATTACAAATATTCCTTACAGTTTATCCCCTTTGGGGATTCCCCAGTGCCTCTCTCCTTTTTTTTGAGAGGTCTTTTGGTACGGTGGTTATACCGTTTGGATGATTAGTCCCGCCCGGCGGGGGATGTTGGTTTCCCCCGGGAGGCTCGCAGTGTTTTTGTGATGACGTTGTACACCATGATTTTATCGTGGAAACCCGGAAAGGGAAAAACCACGGGACTTTTTGGGCTAACGTCCAAGCCTCGTCTTTATTAATTCCTGCTGTTACATTTGTATGATCGGAATTCTCCTTTATGGTCTCTTCCCCATGTCTCTTTTTTTTAGGGGGTCCTATTGGTAAAATTTCTTCAGGTGCTCCACGTTCCATATGCCAACGGAACGTCCTTCCATAGTTTGTAAGAGGAACGTCCCTGCCGCCAATCTCTTCTCGTATACCCTGTACGGCCCTTCCCAATTTCTGGCCATTTTTCCTCCTTCAAGCGGCTTGCTCTTCTCCCGCTTCTGTAACACCAGGTCTCCGACCCTGATTTCTCTGACTTTTACCGCTTTGTTAAAGTACCTCTCGGTTTCCCGATGATATTCCTCCATGCACCGTGCGGCTAGGTCCCTTCTTTCCTCGATGAAGTGCAATTCGGCCCGATGATATTCCTCCATGGTGGTGTGGTGTAGGTTTGCGTCCACATGCGGGTGCCAATGCCACCTGGTTGAAGTGATCCCTCGACCACCAGATTATTGACATGTGTCCCTATCTAGCATTTATTATAACTATAAATAGCAGCCCCTTTCCCCATTGTAAAGCACGCTGAATTCATATTGAATACTCACTCTCTCTCTTACTTATTGCTCTGACTTCTCTCTAGTTATTCCCGCAATAACCCCCCGGATAAAATCCCCCCGGTACACGATCCATCATTTGGTGCTCTCATTGAGAAGTCGAACAATCAAGTAAGAAACCCTCCCCTTCATCTCCAAACACCTACCAAAATGGGAAGAACCACTCGTGCCCAGTCCAAGACCCTTGACGACAACAACCTGGCCCTCGGCGGAGTCATCGCTGGGTTGGAACAGGCTGCTGTTGACCTGCGCCTTCAGCTGCAACAAAACGCTCCTGATGCCCGTCTTGGCATCGAAACCCGAAAGAGGGACCGGAGCGAAAATCAAGTGAGCCCTCCGGTCCTCACAATTGACGTACAGTCGGCATTTTCTGCCTTCATCCAAACACTCACCCAGAATCCAGGTGCCTTCGGCACGCTGGTACCACTTCAACCGCAGGTCGGGGAGAGCGCCATTCCTCCCCCTACTCCGCCAAGAAGTCGAATCGCGGGACCAGCGCAGTGCGAACAAAGAGAGGCCTCGGACCTCCGCCCTCGACAGGCTCGGAAGGGTGCAGGATCGCCGAGGGGTCCAAGACCGCCTCGGTGGTAAAACTCTCCAAAGACCTCAAGAAAACAGGGGTTCAGTATTGAGGGAAGACAAGAGGCGTCCCCCTCAGGGTAAAGGAAAGACACCGCTGCATGCCGATGACGCCAGACACCAAATCAACCAGGCCCACTCGGCCCGTGTACAATCACAGGGGGCGGAGGCCCTCCTGAAGGATCACATGGACGAAATTATTGAGGCTCTGCAACATCGCCTTGATGAAATGGAGGCCCACCAAGCGCGCACGGCCGATTCCGCCTCGCAGGCGGACCCCAAATACGCCGCCATGCTGGCCAAAATGGAGGAGATGCAGAGGAAATTTGCCGAGGGCTCTGGGGAACCCGTCATCCAACTCCGGACTAGGACGCCATTCAGCCCAAGAGTGTTGGCGGCCCAGATTCCGGGAAAATACCGAGGGCAACCCATCAAGCCCTATGAAGGAAAGACTGACCCCCAAGAGCACTACAACAGGTACCAAAACAGCATGATGATGATGGGGGCATCAGATGAATATTTGTGTCGTTGGTTCCTCTCCACCTTGGAGGGCACGACATATGAATGGTTCAACCGGTTACCCGAGGGCAGCATTGACTCTTGGCAAGAACTAGCCCAAAGCTTCTTGACACAATTTGCGGGAAGGCACCGATCCAAGAAGTACTTCTCCCACATGCTCACAGTAAGGCAACAAAGGGAGGAGTCCCTTCGGGATTTCCTTGAGCGTTGGAGGCTAGAGACGGACAGGGTCGATGGTGCCGATGATAGGACCCTCATGGCTCTCCTACAGACGGTCCTCCGTACCGGCAACTTCTCCAGGAGCCTTATTATCGAGCCTCCACGCGACTATATAAAAGCCCTCCAGCGGGGAGACCGATACACGGAGGCCGAGAAAGTGGAGAGGTCCCATTGAAACCCCGAACAACAACGCCCCAAGCAGGATGATAGGAACAGCCGGGGGCTCCATTCCATCAATCCAAAAGTCCGCCCCCCTCGAGCGATCGCCCCCGGCATGGCCAAGCCAAGCCTAGGGGAGGTTACAAGAATAACCCGAAGGCTTGGGCACAACCCATCCTCCTGGAGCACCCTTAGACTCCCCTTATGCAGCCCATCAGCGTCATCCTGGATTATGATGAGGAGAGGGGCCTCGTGGAGCGCGACTCCCGCGCACCCCTAGAGTTATACGCCATCAACCCCAAAGAACCATACTGCCGCTTCCATCGTAACCAAGGGCACATGACCGATGGATGTCACCAGCTGAAGACAGCCATCGAGAGGTTGATACAGGCGGGGCATTTGTCCCAATTTGTCAGGGCCCCCCAGCATCAGGGGCCCCCTCGAGGGCCACAGGCGAAGGAAAACGCCTGGATCAATCCGAATATTATCCCCCTCGGCAACCTGAGCAGCAAGAAGAGGGATATCAGGAATCTTGATGAGGAAGAAGGGTACGACCAGTACCAAGACAAGAAGCGCCACATCCACATGATCACTGGCGGCAGCACGGGGGGAGACTCCACTAGCCAAAGGAAGAAATGGGCGCAGGCCCTTTACGAAGGGGAGGTCACTCATATGCCCCCCATAAAGCGGTTGAGAGAGGAGCCCATCATGTTTACCAACGTTGATCTCCCCCCGGCTCCCTCCCCTCACCGGGATGCGCTAGTGATCCGGAGCGAGATCAATAATATCATTGTCCACAGAACTTACGTTGACACGGGCAGCTCCGTCAACATAATGTACCTAAGCACATTCAAGGAGCTGCTCCTGGAGAGGGAGTCCCTTCGGCCTATCCGGACCCCTCTGTCAGGTTTCACCGGAGATACAATAGATTCCGAGGGGGTGATAACCCTCCCGGTACTCTTCGGTGATGGGCTCCATAGAGCCAAGCTCGAGGTGGAGTTTGTCATCGTCATCATCGACTGCCCCCACAACATCAACCTCGGCCGTCCCGCCCTCGAAGATTTGGAGGTTGTCATCTCCATGAGACACCTATGCCTCAAATTCCCAGCTAAAGGGGGCATTGGGTAGTCAAGGGGGAATCAGAAACTCGCCTGGACCTGCTACCTCCAAATAACAAAGAAGGTCAGTAAGGCTGAGTTCCGAGTAGACACCATCACCAGAACTATGGAGGAAGAAGAGAAGAGGCCGAGAGCAGAACCAGCCGAAGAGGTAAAGGACTTTGCGCTCGATCCGGCCAAGCTGGAGAGAGTCGTGAAGATAGGAGCCAGGCTTCCTGAAGATTTGAATATCGCCATCACCGATGCCCTCCGCGCCTACTCCATTGTTTTTGCATGGGGCCGGAGGACATGCCAGGAATCAGCCAAAGGGTAATCACTCATCGCCTATCGGTGGACCCTTCCTCCAAACCCGTGGAACAAAGAAGAAGGCCCCTCTCGGCCGAAAGGAGGGATTTTGTAAAGAAAGAGGTCACCATGCTCCTTTCCATCAGACACATCAAGGAGGTAAAGTACCCCTCATGGCTGGCCAACGTGGTCCTCGCGCAAAAGCCACCCACCTTCCGCATGTGCGTGGACTACACGGATCTGAATAAGGCATGCCCCATGGACCCTTTCCCACTGCCCAATATTGACCAACTGGTGGACGAGACAGCGGGATGCGAAATCATGTCATTCCTTGACGCCTTCCGCGGATATCACCAAATCTTCATGCACGAGGAAGACGCTGAAATAACAGTCTTCATGAGTCCCGAAGGCATCTTCTGCTATCTGGTGATGGCCTTCGGCCTAAAAAATTCAGGTGCCACCTACACGCGGATGGTGGCCAAGATCTTTCAAGTCGTCCTTGGGTGCATCATGGAGGCCTATGTTGATGACATGATCGTCAAAAGCAAACAATCATTGAGCCATGTTGACGACCTCTGGGAAATTTTCGCCATCATGCAAAAGTTTAACCTTCGTCTAAACCCGAAGAAATGCACTTTCGGAGTGCAAGGAGGCAAATTCTTGGGCTATATGGTGAGCCGAAGGGGTATTGAGGCCAACCCCGAGAAAATCCAGGTCATCATCAATATAAAGCCCCCACGCAATGTGAAGAAAGTCCAAAGGCTGATGGGCCGCCTGGCAGCCCTCAACCGCTTCCTATCCAAATCAGCGGAGAGATCCCTTCCCTTCTTCGAGATCATGAGGAAAACCACTAGTTTCCAGTGGACATTAGTGTTAGGAAGCCTTTGAAGACTTGAAAAGGTACTTGTTCTCACTCCCTGTGCTCTCCAAACCCAAGATGGGGGAAACTTTATATCTCTACCTCGGCGTTAGCCCTGTTGCCATCAGATCAGTACTAATGCGGGAGGAAGACTACATCTAACATGCCATCTTCTATGTTAGAAAAAGTCTCAGGAAGGCTGAACTCAGGTATTCTTCCGTGAAAAAGACGGTGCTCGCCATCGTTTGGACCGTCAAGAAACTGGGCTATTACTTCCAAGCCCATCCGGTTCAAGTCCTCACACACCAACCCCTCGGCGCTTTGATGAGGAGCCCCACCAGCTCCTCCCGAATGGTAAAATGGGCTATCTTCCTTAGCCAGTACGACATTGACATCCGTCCGAGGCCCACCATAAAGGGCCAAGCACTGGCGGACTTTGTAAAGGAATGCACGGCGAGATCGGCGGTGGATGATGAGCCTTCGGCACCCTCGGATGATTGGTAGACCCTCTATACCGATGGCTCCTCTGCCGCCAAAGCATGCGGAGGAGGGGTAGTTCTCATTACGCCCGAATGCTTCCGCGCCTACTATGACATCCGCTTCTCCTTCAAAGTCTCCAACAACGAAGCGGAATATGCAGCCCTCCTCTGTGGCCTTCGGCTGGCAGCTAACATGAAGGCCAGACAGATCCATGTGAAGTGCGACTCCAAGTTAGTCGTCGGCCAAATTTCAGGGGAATATGAGGCCAAGGAAGGAAGAATGAAACGGTACAAGGAAGCGGCCAAGGAGTTGCTTAAGGTATTTGAGGCCCATTCTCTCACTCAAATACCGAGGGCTCAAAACTCTGAGGCCGACATCTTATCAAAGCTCTCGGCTGAGTCCCCAGAGCACCTCTCAAAGATTGCGAGAATTGAGGAACTCAGCATCTCAAGCATACAAGCCATCCCCATCATGCGGATACAACAAAGGCTTGAGGGCTGGATATCAGATATCGTGAACTTCATCTCCACAGGGAAACTGCCCGAGGATGAAACCCATGCCAAATTGGCAAAGCTGAGGGCTCCCAGCTACACTATTGAAAACGGAAGGCTCTACAAACGATCTTACAACGATACACTACTCCGCTGCCTCCATCAATATGAGGCCGAAGTTGCAATGGAGGAGGTGCACGGTGGCACTTGCTCAGCTCACCAGGGACCCTTCTCCATGTCCCGAAGGCTCATAGTCTAAGGCTACTTCTGGCCCACAATGGCCCGAGATTGTGAGGATCTCGCCCGAAGGTGTGTGGCCTGCCAACACTTTCAGAAGGCTTCCGGCAGCCCGACGGTCAACTATGCCCCCATCATCACCGCAATACCCTTCTCCACATGGGATATTGACCTTGTAGACCCACTTCCGAGGGGTACCTCTAACAACATGTAGATCATTGTGGCCATCGACTACTTCACCAAATGGGTGGAAGCCGAACCCCTCGCTAGCATTACAGAGGCCAGGTGCCGCCATTTTGTCCTCAAGAACATCCTCACGAGGTTTGGCGTCCCCTAACAAATCATCTCCGATAACGGGACTCAGTTTGAGGCTGCCCCTTTTTGTGCCCTCCTAGAGGCATGGGGCATCAAACATACTTTCTCGTCCGTTGCCTACCCTCAGGGCAATGGTCAAGTGGAGAGCGCCAACCGAACTTTACTTGAGGGCCTAAAAAAGAAACTTGAGGCCGAAGGGGGGGGGGGGGGGTTAGAAGAGCTTCACAATATCCTATAGGCCTATCGCACCACCCCTCGGCGGGCAACAGGCGAAACGCCCTTCTCCCTTTGCTATGGATTCGAGGCCAAAGCTCCTACTGAGGTGACCCTTCCTACCCGAAGGGTGGACCAGTACGAGCCAGAGGTCAACGATGCCAAAATGGCCCTCGACCTTCACCTGATCTCAGAACGCCGAGAGCAAGCCTTGTTAAGGGTGGAGAACTACCGAAGACAAGTGATGGGCTACATCGATGTCAAGGTTCGATCCTGAGAATTTCAAGTGGGGGACTACATCCTCCAAAGGAGAGAAGCTAGCCAGCCAACCGAAGGTGGAAAGATGGTACCGAAGTTTGAAGGCCCTTATATCGTTGCAGCCATCATCAAGCCAGGAACTTACAAACTCAAACGCCCCAATGGGACTGAGGTCCCTCGACATTGGAATATACACCACCTCATTAAATTTTATCAATGATGTTGAAGCGGCCAAGCCCTCATAACTCACGAATGTATTATCCAGTGACCCAAGGCCCCCAATTTTTCAAGAATAAAGATACATTGAAGACACCAAGTACAAAGAACAAAACGCTTGTGAGCGGCCAAGCCCTCATACAAGCTCCTGGCCCAAGGCCTTATCATAAACAAGATCCCCTGGCACCAAGTGCCGAGGGCGGACCCTCTAGACAACTATGATAATAAAAACACCAAGTGTTTTCAAAAGAAGACCCCTCGGTCCAAGCACCGGGAGTAGTGTATGAGAAATAACACCAAATGTTAAAAATAAAGTCGCACCCCTCGAGGACACAACTATACCGAAGGCACCAAGTGCCCCCGGCCATTTGCAACTAATATGCAATTAAAACCCTTCCCTGAAATGCTTTCCAATCCATTACCCCAAGGGAATGGCAGGCAACTAATATGCCCGGGATTCGACTTTCAAAAACGAAACGTTTCCCGCGCCATTACCCCAAGGGAATGGCAGGCAACAGACTATGACTCGGGCTGAGGGAACGACTTTCAAAACTTATTTGCTTTCCATGCTATCCCCCAAGGGGAGGCAGGCAACAAACTATGTCTCGGGCCGAGGAAACGACCCTCGATCCCCTCGGAACCCGGAAGATTAATCCCGAGGGGGAGCCAACGGTGTATTTACCATTGCCTTCTGATAGGCCAAGCCTTACCAAGAAACAAAGTTTTTTGAAGCCTTCCCTTCACTATCCAAAAAAAAAAGAAAAAAAATTGGAGGGGAGCAGACTCAACGAGCAATCAATGAGTATAAATTTACAACAAAACACTCGTCAGCGACTAGCAAGAATACTTTTCACAAGGCAAACCAGACCATATCGAAGGCTCCCCCTGGGAACACCTCCGGCATCAGAAAGCACTTATTCAGGAAATCGCCTTTGACAGTGGCCCTTATTCCGAAGGCTACCATTCAGCAAGTGTTGCCAAAATGTGGCTAAGTCCACAATCTGGTTGCCTCCGGCATCACCCGATACCGAAGGCTCTAATCTTACAAAGGGGTTGAATTGGTTAAAAATCCAAACAACAGAAGCCTCCGACCCTACAATAAACACCGGGGGCTCCTTTTCATACAAATGGGTCAACCTTAACTAACCTCACATTTATACCGACGGCTACTTGCTGCAAAGGCCATGGGAATTTTCTAAGTCCACACTGCGGAAGCCTAGGGCGAAGGCCACTCTATTTCATGCACCTGAAAGGAGGCTTCAATTGAGGGCCTAGGGGTAAACAACACTTAGAGAATTTTCTAAATCCTAAATGTTTGGCCCTCAAACAACTCATGACATCCACACAAAATAAAAAGGAAGCTTCAACCGAAGGCCTAGTAATACACATCACTTATAGAATCTTCTTAGTCCTAGATATTTGGCCTCCGATCAACTAATGTTGCAAACAGACATTCAAGAAAGAAAGCATGGAAGAAAAACGAAGGCATCAATAAAAAACATGCATTCCTAAAGCTCCGAAGGCTCTCGCTATGCACCACCCTCCAAATGTTACCCCGAAGGCCCTAATCGGGGGGTCCACCAAACCCAAAGGCACGTTTGCTCAACAAAGATCGAAGGCCAACACTGTACACTACCGAAGGTGACTACTCATTGACATGGGCTCGAATTGCCTAAATCCACATTCTGATAGCCTCCGGCACTACATCCAACATCGGAGGCTCCCTTTCTAGAAGTGGGTCCGAAAACAGCTCCCCACATTTCTACCGAGGACTACTGCTTCCAAAGTCAAGGGAAATTTTTCTAAGTCCACAAGCTGAGTGCCCCCGGCACCACCATGATATGCTAAGGGATATTTAACCTAAGGCCACAGTGAACCGAGGGTGCCACAGGCTACAAAAGATGTCAACCGAGGGCGTGTTCATGACACTGGCCAAAATTTGGCTAAGTCCACAACACCGGACCCCCATCCCCCCAAGAGTTTAAGATGAAGGTTATTCCTACCTGAACACCGAGGGCCTACATGTGGATAACACTTAGAAAAATTTTCTAAGTCGCAAATGTTTATCCCTCGGTCAACTCACCATGCGGACATACATTCATACAACTAAGGAAGAAAGCATAAAGAAAATGGAGGCATTCATTCAAAAGACAATGGGAAAATTCAAACATCAATGCATTCATTCACCCAAAAATACATAAAGGAGTTTGTTACATCAGGGCCGAAGCCTAAAGCTATGAATGTTTGTACTTAACATTGCTTAGAAAATGTTTAAAAATGCATCAAAAGTGATCAGCTTCAGCAGCACCCCCCTCGGCAGGCTTTGAGGAGACGTCCCATCCGGCTTCCTCTTCATCACTGGCCTCTTGCATCAGCATGGAATCTTCAAGATCAAGCCTTTCAGCATCCGCAGGGAGGAGGACTCTGGTGTCTGGCTGAAGAGGGGGAAGACCGTGAGATGTCAGGTCAAATGCCTTCGGGTCCACTCCCAGGTGCCGGGCTAGCCTCTGGTATATAAGGGCTTGAGTAAAGAACTCGCCCCCATCATAATACTCTTTTCCCTTACGGGCTAGCCACATGGCCCCGTGGCCCTTCACCCTCTCATCCACCGAGGCCTCCACCACAGAAGCCACCCACTCCTTGGGCCCCTCGGTCTTCCACTTCTCGATGACGAAGGCAGCAACGGCGTCCTCCCGGGCCTTGGCCACGGATTCTTCCCTGGCAGCCTCAGCATCCTCGGCAGCCTTTTATATGCCATCTTCTTGGCCTCAGCTCTACCCTCGGCTTTGGCCACCACCTAGCTGCTCTCGAGGATTTTGCTGAAGGTCCCCTGCGCCTCCTGGAGTTGCTTCCGGGCAGCGATCAGGGCTTCATCAGCTTGTGCCTTCTGAAGTTGCGATTGCTCTATCCTCTGGATGAGCGCGCCAAGCCCAAGGCATGCCTGCAAAGGAAGTCCAAAGGCATTGAGAGTTAAGCTACTACGCACAGGGTGTTAAAAACCATTTGAGTAAAGGTAAGAGGGAAGGAAGAATCTTACCGTGACCGAGGCCTGGAGGACCTTGGAGCAGAGGGCATCGTCGGCATGCTGGGATAGCACCGACTTATCTGTCGGGGGTGGAACCCCTCAAGAACTCCCTCGGGTTCAAAGTGCCATGCATGATGGCAGTCCCCTTGGTGATGGAGAACTGCACATTGTCCTGAGGCCATGACATCTCAACGACCTTGTAATACCCGAGATTAATTTAAGAGGATTAATAGTACTACTCATACCAACAGAGGTGCATCTCCTTTTAAGGGAGCTCATCACCCAAGAACTCAAAAGTTAAGCGTGCTTGTACGAGAGTAGTCTTGGGATGGGTGACCCCCTGGGAAGTTTCTCAGGGCGCGCATGAGTGAGGACAAAGTGCGCGGAAAAGGTTAGTGGCGGTTTGTGAGGACAGTACTAGAGGTCAGAAGTAACTACCTCGGGGCCTACGGGGCCGGGTTGTTACAAATGGTATCAGAGCAACCCTGCGAAAGTGTGCTGACTTGTTTGATATCGTGCGGGCACTTAGCGGGGGAGGATCTGGGGTTTGATTGAGAGTGTTAAGGGCGCAACGAGGACGTTATGATCCTAAGTGGGGGTGATTGTAATACCCGAGATTAATTTAATAGGATTAATAGTACTACTCATACCAACAGAGGTGCATCTCCTTTTAAGGGAGCTCATCACCCTAGAACTCCAAAGTTAAGCGTGCTTGCACGAGAGTAGTCTTGGGATGGGTGACCCCCTGGGAAGTTTCTCAGGGCACGCATGAGTGAGGACAAAGTGCGCGGAAAAGGCTAGTGGCGGTTTGTGAGGACAGTACTAGAGGTCAGAAGTAACTACCTCGGGGCCTACAGGGCCGGGGTGTTACAGACCTGGCCCGGGGGCTCGGGAGAGGAATGTTCATCGACGATGACGACGGGGGCATCCTTCTTCTCATTGGCCCCCTTCTTTTGCTTCGTCCCCTCCAGGGGCACCACGCCCTTCCCGGCCTTTTTCCTCTTCACCTCACCGACTAGGGAGCCCCCGACATCAGAGCCGACATCTTCACCAACAACAGCCTTCACCGAAGGCTCTCCATCCTTTCCAGTTCTTGCCTTCGGGAATATTTCGTCTACTGTCCTCTGTTGAGCTGGACCCTCCTTCCTTTTGCTCTCCTTCGCCAATTGCCTCTTTAGCTTGGCGAGGTTCTTGGCATCCATGACCGGCCCTGAAAAAGAAGGAAAACGTGCAAGGATTAGAATACTACTACAACAAAAAAATCCTAAGTATAAAAATGAGATCTCTCGGCAAACACCTTCGGCACTCTGATACACAAGGTCGATGACAGGGTACTTCTCGTCTTTCTCCCCCATCATCCGATACCGGCGGAAGTTCAGATAATAGAGCTCGTCCGGGAGGGTGGCATCCCTAATCAGCACATGTTTCTCGGACCCCTCCGGTTTCTTGGACAGTCTCCTTCCATTCTTCTCAAGGGCGGCACTCCCCACCTTCGGGTGCCTCCGGAAGCTATCACGAAGTGGGGCACGGAAAGGGTTCTCCACCATACGGATGTAACAAAATTTATCCTTCCATCCCTTGTAGGACGAAGGCACATCATCGAAGAGCCTGAAATTGGGGACTTGCTGCAGATTAGCGAAACCTCCGATGTTCGAATGCCCGCCCCGGCAGAGGATGAATGACAGGAAGAACTGGTCCAAAGTTGGTGGGACCCCCCGGCTCCGGCACAAGGAGAGGAAGCCGACGATATAGGAGTGGTTGTTGGCCGTCAACTGGTAAGGGGCGAGCTTGATGAAACGAAGGTATTCGAGCACGAAGGGGTGAAGAGGGAACCGGAGGCCCAACTCCACCGAGAGTATATGCATCGCGAAGCAACCAGCGGGGGCATGTAGTAGCACATCATCTGGCCCCGGCTCCACCACCTGCGCTGAGGGCCCAGCCAGAAACTGTGTCGCCATGTACTCACCGTGTGTGGCCTTAGTCTTCACCTCTAAGGCGGCCGTGTTCAGGTAGGAATAGTCTTCGGGTATGCCCATCGGCTGCCCAGCATCGACGGCAGCTTGCTTTTTATTCGGTGCAGCTTTTGCCTTCTTCTTCTTTCCCGGGGCCACCCTAAGAGGCACCGGGTCAAGGGGTCGAGAGCTCCCAGCTTCAGCATCATTTCGAGGGGGTGGGACAGCGATGGTGACCTTCATCCTCTCCTTTTGTGCCTCCTCCTCAGCTACCTGGAGGCGATGGCCAACTCCTCGTCTTCGCACACCTGCTCGAAGTCTTCGGCCTCCATTTTGATCTGAAGGGTTTTTTGTACTTCCTCAGCTACCGCGAGATCATTGTTGCCCGAGAAGTGCTCGCTTGAGGACTCCACCTCAGATATGCTCTCGACGGCTACCGAGGCCTCCCTCGAGATGTCTTGGGAGTCACTTTGTGAAGACATTACTGAATACTAAACTTACTACGGATCTAGGGCCGGAAAGCTAAACTTACTAATATAGCAAAGAACAGGTGGAGAACTGACCTCGGAAAGAATAATTTGATCGAAGGAAGGTGTTTATCTCTCTAGAAAAATTGCCAGAGCTTCGCTACAACAAGGAATGCGTAAAGGAAAGTGAAGCCAGGCCTTGGGTATTTATAGCCTTCCCAATCCGGGCTTGGGCCGAAAACCGGGCCCCCGGTTGCCAAAACCATCATTGCAAACTGCCATTTCGGCCAACCGGTAACACCTGCCCGCAGACAGCCAACGAACACGCGCCACGTGGAAGCCCTCTCCAACGGTCATATTCCAACGGCTATTTTCTGAGAGCCCGGAGGTGCCCCTGATTAAAACCCTCGGGCTATCACACTCAAAATCCTCCATCAATAGGAGCCCCCATCACCAAAATGGGAGAACCCCTTGAGAACCTTTAGTCCTCATAAGTTGACAGCCAGGGAACCCCCCCGGCACTACAGGAATTATCATCTGCATTCGTCATGCCCTCAGTCCTTAAGGACTGGCGGACTCCCCCTCAACATCCCCTGGATATCAACAAGGTACCTTCGACAAATCAAAAAGCAAGCCCTAAAATCAAGGGTATCCTTCGGCATCAGCATTATACTCAGACCAAGGGTCCATCTTTTTCGATTCATCATTGGGGGAACTCAGTGCACTCTTTTTCCCTCATTAGGATTTTTTCCCACAAGTTTTTTCCTTAGGAGGTTTTTAACAAGGCATTCCCCCAAAATGAAATGAAAATATTCGGCCCTCGGCCCCATATTGAAGACAGGCACTGCTCTACTCCTCTTCACCACATTACATGTGCCTCAAGGAGTGGGGGACTGGAGGACCCCTTCGGGAAAATCACAAAACGTTAAACTTCCCCCAAAACATCAACATAATCCTTCAAATCCCAAAATGTGGGGGACTGAGGGACTGCCCTCGGCAAAACGCGCAGACGCAAAACTCCTCGCAAAATTTACAAACTACAACAAAGCAGCATCAGAGGACAAACGCAACTACTCCTTTTCCCTCAAGTACCTTTCGGCAAAAGGAGTGAGGGACTCCTAATGGAGTATATGGCCCGGGGACCCCCGGCCCACGCACTTCCACTACTGCAAACAGGCCCAATAGGCCCAGACGGGCCCAGCCCAGCAGGATGAAGCTCTAAGTAGCCCACAATACGCAAGGGGGTGCCTTCGGCCCCGTGACCGAAGGCTACCATTGACAGATTCAAGCTCAGAAACATCACAGAAGAACAAGGCTTGAACACCAAGCTTTCGGCATATACAGCTCTCGGCACAGGGAAGCCCCCGGTTAGAAGAGCCTTTGGCCCAACACCCTTCAGCCGAAGGCGTCCTCCTCGACAGGATCTCCTCTCCACATGCGCCTGAATCACCGTACCAAGTACAACGTCGCATACAACCACCGCATTTAATGCTACCACATGCGGGTGCCGATGCCACCCGGTTGACGTGACCCCTCGACCACCAGATTGTTGACACGTGTTCCTATCTAGCATTTATTACTACTATAAATAGCAGCCCCTTTCCCCATTGTAAAGCACGCTAAATTCATATTGAATACTCACTCTCTCTCTTACTTATTGCTCTGACTTCTCTTTAGTTATTCCCGCAATAACCCACCGAATAGATACCCACGGGTACACGATCCATCAGGGATCAAGCCCTCAACGGGATCAAGCTCTCAACGGGATCAAGCCAATAACAGGATCAGACCGTAAACGGGATTAGTATTAACTAGCCGCTAGGCCTAACTAGGAATCAGACTCACAACAGGAACCCACAACCAGGCCAGGCTGGAGAGCAGACCTCGAGCCTGGGCGGAGTCCTAGTGAGGTCGGAATATTCCTTGGGCTTACGTGGCAGTCTATCATACGTGTATAGCTATCTAGCAGCAGGCAGGTATAACGTAAGAACATGGACTTAAAGGAACAATCATTGCACAACGGCCAAGACGTTACAAGAGTTCTACTCGGAGTAATATGTAATTAATAGCATTTATTGTAGCAGTTTCCTCCTAGAATACTAGCTCCTGTAGTCTATAAATACTTCCTGTAATTCTCATGTAAAGGGATCGAACTCCTGATAATAAAATACTGCCTTATGCTGCCATACTTTCATCTGCTTTCGTAGATATAGCTCTAGTAGTTAGATTAAACTCCATCAAAGTGTATTACCAATATTAAAAAAAAATATACATTTCCAAATATATTTTAAATGTATTTTTAATTAATTAACAACCTTAATTAATTAATCAAACTGCCTTCCAAAAAGGCAAAGAAATCAGTGACAGTATTTTAATGCTTAAACATGTGATAAACTATCTTGATCATAAAAACAGAGGTCACAACATCCTTCTCAAATTTGACATGTTAAAATCTTTTGATAGATTTGCATGGGGCTTTATTTATGATGTCCTAAGTGTCTTCGGTTTCCATCCTCGGTTCATACAACTCATCAAAAACAACCTTGAGAGCACTTGGTTCTCTGTTTTAATTAATGGGCAGCCCAATGATTTTTTCAAACCTAATAGGGGTGTTAAACAGAGTGATCCCCTTTCCCCCCTGCTTTTGATTCTTGTTTCTGAAGTTCTTTCCAGGCACTGCAACAAACTGTTAAAAGAAGGTAAATGCACTCCTTTTCATACTTATATTGCTCAACCTATCATCTCTCATCTTAGTTATGCTGATGATTTGGTTATCTTCTCTAATGCGGGTAAAAGATCCCTCACTGCTCTCAATCTTTGTATCAAAGACTATGAAAAGTTTTCTGGCCAGAAAATTAGCTCTACCAAAAGTTTTTACATTCTTGGTAAACATGCCCCTAAAGCGACCATTAAAAATGTTGAAAAAATTTTTGGTATTCAAAAAGGTTCTTTCCCGTTCACTTATCTTGGTGCTAATATCTTTCAAGGCAGACCTAAGATCTGCCATTTTGAAAATATTATTTTAAGGTGGATCATAAACTGGCTGGTTGGAAAAACAAAATTTTAAATCCTGGTGGTCGCATTACTCTTATTAATGGTGAGACTAGGTCTTTGGTTAATTTCAAGAGGTTTCTTAAGGACTATCAAAAAGCTTCTGGTCAGGAAATTAACTTTGGCAAAAGCTCAATTATATGTGGCAAGTCAGCTTCCAGAAGGATTAATGTTATTAAGAATATCCTGGAAATGAAGGTCTCTTCTCTCCCTATTAAATACCTAGGTGTGAATCTGCATAAAGGTATCGATAGGTTTAATTATTGTGGTCACATTATAAATCAGTTTGAGAATAGACTAACTCCCTGGAAACAGAAAAATCTATCTCAGGGTGGAAGACTCATCTTTATCAAGTATACGCTGAATGCAATTCCAATGCATACTTTAGCTGTGGATAAGTTACTTAAGAAGGTTATTAAGATACTCAACTGCAAAATGTCTTCTTTCTTTTGGGGATCTTCTAATAACAAGAGGATGTATCATTGGATTAGGTGGTCTAAACACTGTTTACCTACTTTGGAAGGAGGTTTGGGGATCAGGTCATTAACTGACATTGAGAAGGCTTTCACTCTTAAGTTATGGTGGAAATGGAGGACAGAAGATTCATTTTGGGCTACTTTTATCAAATCAAAATATATCAGAGGGGACAGTATGATACCTAGAGTGACTGACTCCACCATTTGGAGAAGGATCTGCAGTATTCATGACCTGGCTACTACTTTTGTCTCCTGTGATGACAGTGGAAGCCTCATCTGGAATGAAGAGAAGGATGGACAATTCTCTTTCAGATCTGCATTTGAAGAGGTAAGAGAGGTATCTTTCAATCACTCAATTTATCAGAATATTTGGGATTCTAAACAGGAGTTAAAAATTAAATTGCTCCAATGGAAGATTGTCAAGGGCATAATTCCTACTGCTGATACCCTAGGAAGGTTCAATATTGTTTTGAATCCTTCTATATGTCCTTTATGTAGAAGAGATAGTGATTCTTTGGACCACATGTTTTACAAGTGTTACATTGCTAGAAGGGTTTGGCAATACGTCATTGGCATTTTAGGAATTTACATTCCTATTGGGCAGGATATACTTCTTTCAAATACTGGAGGCCTAAATCAAGCTCAACTAATCTGGTTGGTGTCTTTATCCATAACATATTTGGTATTGTATGTTGGTTTCTTTGGAAAACATACTCCAACCTGATCTGGGGTACAGGGGAAGTTGGGCACACAACTGAACAAATTATTTTTCAGATCAAGATATACACGCAGAGCTCGGTAAAATTTTTGCCTAAGGATAAGATAAGGACTGTTGGGAGTATCTTAAAGGAAGAACATATCATACCAAACAATTTCACGATTAAACGATCAAACATTCAGATTCTCAAATGGCAAAAACATAGGAGGAAGAAGCTTAATGTGGACGCCAATTACTTATCTGATAAATCTTTTGGAGGAGCTGTTTTGCGAGATGCTAGCGGAAAAATGCTCTTAGCTGTGGGATTTCCGATAGATGCGAACTCTACGCCGGAAGCTGAACTGAAGTCCATTGTCTTCGCAACACGATGGATGATTGATAGAGGTTTCTCGGATTTCTTGTTTGAGTCGGATTGTAAGGTTGCATTGGAATACCTAGACGGAAGGGAGACGAGGAGATGGAAAGGGGAGATTCAGGAAACCGTACACCTAACGAATTGGAAACAGGTAACCTTCTCCCACGCGTACAGGGAATGCAATTGGGTGGCCCATCACATTGCTGTGGCCCAATTCAGACACACTGTATTTTTAGAGAGCCCAAGTTCTTTACCGGTTCATGCCAAGCGGGCCTTCTGGATGGTTTTTTTTTGTATTCCATCCTTCCGTTTTTAGGCTTGTTTTGTTTCTCTCTTATTTTTGATAAGGAAGTTTTGGCCTAGTCCCCTTCCTTTTGTAATTCATTGATTCATTATAATATCCTGGTATATGACTCCCATCATATATCCCACTGATTTTGGTGTTTTGCCTTCCGGGATAAAAAAAAAACTGTACTCACCTCTCTTCCACTCTATCACATGGCCAATGCCATTATCCCGAAAACTGTTCTCCATACTATTGAACAAAAATGCTCCAGATTTTTATGGTATAATGCTGATTTTGAAAAACGTCATATATGGAAAAAGTAGAATAAGATTACCTATCCAGATAATAAAAACGGTTTGGGTTTTAGAGACCTTTTTACTATACAAAAGTGTTTCTATCTGAAATGCTTATGGAAAGCCAATAAAAAGTTGGCCTTTGGGGGCACTGGTTTTCTCAATTAAAAACCCCCAATAAATCCTACATGTGGAAAGGTTTGACTACGGTTAAGCATATTTTTTAAACTCTTACTACTGTGGTGATCTGTAACGGAAATTTCTCATTTTGGGATTCTAACTGGTCTGAATTTGGCAGGCTTAAGGATCAATTGAACACTGAGGAAATTTTACACCCTCATATGACCGTCAGGGAAGCTTACCATCACCCATCTTTCTTTCAGGAGATCCAAACAATGATACCCGAATACATAATCAGTAGTATCAAGCATACTAATCCCCACTTCTCCTCCGCTGAGGACATCACGGTTTGGACCTTTACTCCCGCAAGATCCTAATCCTTTCGGAGTTCCTATGAGGATATCAGACCTAAAAGAGACGTTCATCATAACGTTTTGAAAATCTGGAATAGAAATATACCTACAAAAATCTCATTTTTCATGTGGAAGGTCATAAACAATTTGCAACCCTTTCAGGAAAAATTACATCTTTTGGCAATTACGGCCCCTTTAAATGTCCCTTTTGCAACAATGACGATACTAGAGACCACTGTTATACCTCTTGTGATCTTAGCAAAAAACTTTGAACCCATTACGGTAACCTTCTCAATATCAAGAACCATAACAGTGAGTCTCTTGTTTCGATTTTAAAAAACTGGTTTACTGTCAAAGATGACTTTGCTAATCTAAATAGTCAAGTTGCCATCTATATTTGTTGGACCATTTGGAAAAGAAGAAATGGGTATATTTATGATGATAATAATATTTTACTATTTGAGGCTATTGAGTATATCAATAGGGAGATCCGGGATGTCAGTAGGGCCAAACCTCTTGTTAACAACGCCATTGACCCCCCTATACCTGAAACTCATATTATCAAACCGAAGATGAAACCTCAAAAGCCTACCACTCAGGCTGTTAGTTGGATTAAACCTCCTGCCAATATCATCAAGATTAATATTGCCGTGGGAACTATGTGGGACGGGAGTATTATCTCTGGATTGGTTATCCGAGATAGCTGTGGACAAATGATTCACTACAACTCCCACAATCATACTCATCCCGATTATACTTCCATCTTCTGTGAAAACATGATCAATTTAAACAATCTGATCAACGAGAATAACTATACTAATATCATTCTTGAATGTGACAACTTACAGGTACTCAAGACCCTTCAAGGACTCGACGGGCCAAGATGGACATCGATTGCTAATCTCTATGCCTTCAACGAAAAATTCCAACATGTCAGTTTCAGTTATTCTTGTATCAAGAAACCTTGTAATAGGGCAGCTTACTATGTTGCGATTAACGATGACCTTTTCAGTAGTAGCCCAAACATTTATAATAAATTCCAGGGTATCCTTAAATTTGATGCGATTAGTTATCCATACATTGTATAATTTGGTAGGTATTGGCTTGATGTCCCCCTACCATGTATCTCGGTCTTTAAAATAAACAGGTAAGGTGTTCCTCGGCCCTTACCCCACATTATGTGGATTAACACCGGGAATTAAAAAAAACAACCTCACTAATTTAACAATTTTAATTATTTAAAACCCAAAAATTAAGACCTATTAAAAACGATACATAATTCAAATGACATACCTTATCTGCATAAACAGGGAAAATGACGTAAGATAGGTTACAACCTTGAATCATTCAACAGATATTGTATTGTACTCTGACTGATTTTTAACTGGTATGAGTCGAATGAAACTAGCTGCCATACATAAATTTTTTGTCACGGATAAATCCGCGACAAACACTTTCCCGTACACCATTAATACCGTGACCATTGAAAATTCAATAATTCAGCTTTGTGACGGATTCTTACTGTGGCCGGAGTAAATTGTCAATCGCCGGAAGCTTTTTTTGTCACGAATTCAGCCCGTGACAAACACTTGTCACGGATTTTATCATGGATAAATTTATGATAAAATTTCTTGATGACAAATCACACATTTCCGTGACAAAGACCGTGACAACTTTGTCACGGACCAAATCAGTGACAAAAATCCTTCACAAAATGGATGTTTTTTTTGTAGTGGAATCTTCCATTTAGAGATAGAGATTTTGGAGCTAGGACTAGAACTAGCTAGGCTCCTAGTATTCCAAATCAAACAATCTTACGATATACAAAAGAGAGTGGAAAAGAGACAAAATTCCCGCCTAAAGATACGGGTTAAAATAACGGGTCTGGATGTTTGGGAAATTTTAATCCTTACGTACGTAGGCCGCATTAAAAATAGCTTTGATAGTCTGATGGTTGTCCGCCTGTCACACGGAGTTGTCGATTTCAACTGTTGAAATGATACTCCGTATTTGTTTGCGCCTTGGATAAAGTAAAAGTTGTCAGAGAGTAACATGTATGGGCGATGTTTGGAGTTGGCTTCCCATTTCCCCAAATGCCAAGATCTCTTCGCCCAGCAAAAAAAATCATCCAGTTACTGCCCAACACAAAACGTGTATCGGCCTTTGAAACAATTTTGAGCACAACAAGCATGTCGTTAATTTCCTGCAAGGCTGCAAGTCGACTTCCATCTATCCACGCCCTTGTGTTAGCCAACCATTAGAATTCTGAACGCTAAGGGTGTAACAAACGATGATGAAGACTATCAGAAAAGCAGAGCTGGTCACCCTCAGAGAACAACAAGAAACAATCTTGAAAACTGAGACGTCGTCACCCAGAGCCCAAAACCCCCGACTTCTGAGACCGACAAGAGTGCGAGACTCAAAGCCGGAAGAGGCAGCATGGGACGATTGAAGATTCTGATTTCCGAGCTTAATTGCTTCCTACGCAGTTTGATATTCTTCTGAAGCTCCAAGTAATTTCAACCTTCCTGGTACGAGAGTCGTTGGTTAATTTCTTCAGACCTTCTTTCTGCAATTGGGAGTTCTACCACTGTCCACGGCTACTCTATTGAAGTTGCTGGACATATTTTATTTTTTTATTATCACATTATACGTACCTTTTTTTTTAATCAAGGCTGAAACTCACTCCATTGAGTTTCAAACCCTTTATGTGACTAACGGGTTTCGAACTCGAGATCTCTCACTAGACACGGTAACCTCGCAACCAGCTAGCTGGAATGGTTGGTTGTACCTTTTTGTTAATAACTTAAGAAGAAATGTTTTAATGTTATTATTATTATTATTAATTATCAATCATTTATGTTTTTTACTAATATTTTATATCTATCATTGTATTAGTCATTTAGTATTTTGATGATTTTTTTATTATTTGGTACGGACTATTATCTAAGGAGTATATACTACGGTATATGCCAAACATGTGGCCATTCTCATGACAGTCCGACAGGTAATTAGAAATTTGACTCCACATGAATTGATATTCTTTTATAAAAATGTAATGATATTTTAGTAACCACTTTTCACATTTCAGGTATGTGAAAAATAATAGAGTATCAAAAACTACACGTTTTGGTGCATTTTGCACATGTTATCCCTAAAATTTTGCTGTTTTGATGTCTACAAAATATGTATATGTATATGTATATGTACATGTAAATGTAAATGTACATGTACTTTTATTCATTTGAACATTAATCAAGAGAAATTCAAGGAATTTAAGAGCTTAAGTGTAGGTTTGAGCTTCCAACACCCACTTTTGTTTTGGACCTACCCATTGGACAATATGAGTAGCTTATTATAAATAAAGTATAGCAAATAGATCTATTAATTTCTTGAGTCGTGAATAGCTTATTATTAGATAATATTTGTTAATACGTTGTCAATTTTGGGAATAAAATAAATAAAATAAATGAAAAAGTTCAATTAAAGATGTTTTGAAATGGTTTTCCTAAAATAGAATTGATAGATCTATTTGCTATTTTATAAGATGGCAATAATTTTATTTAAGTTTGTGAAAATAGAATTAAAATATTAAACAAACAAAATCAAACAAGAATAAAAAATTGTACGAATCCAAAGGGGAGCTATATTTGCATTTAGTAAATAAAAGTGATTAGAGTATTATTTATAAAAATGTGATCACTCAAGTGTATTGATTATATAAATAACGTAGTTATAGTAGCTTAATGTTTACTTCCTTCGCCCCGTTAACATTGTCTCGTCTTTCTTTTTTAGTCCTGTTTCACTAAATATGCAAATTTGTGTGATTCCAAATCATTCTTACTTTATTTTTACTTTTATCAATTCCATATCAACCACATAAATTCATTTTTCCTAACAATAGCATCACCTTCTCATGTCCTAATTTTAGTGGGACGGTGATAATTTTACAATCTCTTTTAATTGCATTTACACATTGCATTTATTCAAAAACCATCATCTATTATTATTGTAAGCAAATAATACGGAGTAATGCATAATATTTTACTAATCTTTTCCCGTGCATCGCACGGGTGAAAATCTAGTTCATTGAGAAAGTTTCAGGCAGCTTTTTTGCTGCATTCCTGAATAGCCCTAACCACCTGCTCTCTTCGATATCTTTTGGCTTTTTTTCCCAACAGTGATAAAACCTTCTTTATCCGCTTCAAATTCATTGACAGATGAGACCTCCTAGGTTTTAAGTCTATTTTCTTATTGTTCTTGCTCAATTCATGATGTGTACTTAATTTTTGAGCTTTGCTCATTTCAATCTTCAAACAATTATCTTCATCTTTTTTCGGACTATTAATGAAATATATATAATTGATTCACTTGTGATTTTTTAAAATTTTCCAAATGAGTGACTAACTATACTATTTATACATTTTGCAAAAAAAAAACTATATATACTTTATAAGCCCTTATTTAACATTATGTAGCATAACATTTATTTATTTGATTTTAATTTTTAGGAGGAAGTATAACATTTACTCCCCCCGTCCCGCTAACAATGGGACAAGAGGGAGTGACACGCAAATTAATAAAAAATGATTTATGTGGTTAATATTGAATTGATAAAGTAAGAATAAAGTAATAATGATTTAGAGTCACACAAATTTTACTAAATTTGGTATGAGACGATCTTACTGGGACAGACTGATAAGGTAAAATGGGATAATCATAGCGGGACGGAGGTAGTATTATAGAAGAGTAATCCACGTAGCTAACAATATAATACACCCCACCCGCCATGCATCGCCATATCACTAACGATGATGTTAAATTAGTGGCCTTAATTTATTAGTGTTTTTTGAAAAAATTGTCCAAAATGGGACTAAAAGATGGACTAAATTCCTAAATGAGATTTTAAGTTTTTTATTCCCTAAATAGGACTTCACATTACAATTTTACCCTTCCTCTTATTAAACTCAACTCCTCCCTCTTTGTTCTGCGATTTCTTCCGCCCCGGGCCCCCACCTCTTGCGTTTCTCCCATCGGCACCATCGCTCTGCAGATCAAAGCTTACCATCGGCGAAATCAATCGTAGTTCTCCCAATTGAAGCCGCTGCAGGTTCCTCCAACAATTACAAGTATCCTCCTCTCCTCCTTTCCTCCTGCTCCTCTTCTTCCTCTTTTTCCTCTTCTTCTTCATCTTCTTCTTCTAATTCTCTTCAAATTTCTAGTCCTCTGTTCTCTTCTTTGAATTTTTTGGATTTCAATTTTATATATTAATTTGGATTTTTTGGATTTGAATTATATTTATTCTACAAAATGCCACTTTTATAATCTGAGAATGTCAAAATTATTGGTTATTTGAACAACTGACACATTTGTGGCAGTATATTTATCAGGATAACAATTTGAAAATGTCATATGTTCATAAGAAAATGTCATTCTTAAGTCATTTTATGGCATTTTTATTGCTTATCTGATAATGACATAACTACTGAGAATGTCATGTTTTTATATGAAACTTCCATCATCATGGCATTTTCGAAAATAATATTGCTATAAATGACAATATTTGGCAATCCAGTAAAAAACATGTCATTAAAATATTGAGTAATAAAAACCCAAATCCAATTCTTCAGTTTTCATATCCAAAATAGTATTTTGATTTATCATCTGAAATAGTAAATGAATTAACAATAAACAAAAATTGAAAAATGAAGAAACAAGGATCAAGAAGATGAGAAGAAGAGGAGGAAGACGATCGAAGAAGAAGAGAAAGAAAGAAGGAGAAGGAAGAAGGGAAAGAGGAAGAAGAGATTTCTTGGTGCGCTGGTATGGACCAGATGTATCCTCCTTAAATTACAGGTTCCTCCGATGCTAGTCTGCCGCTTGCTAGTCTGCCGTTTATGTACTGAGATCGATAATCATTAAGGGTATTTTTGTCCAGTTAGGTAATTTGTAGTCCTAATTTTGCATTTTAAACATAAGAATCCTATTTTTACATTTATTAGATGTTTTAGTCCCATTAGGGGAATTCTCTCGTGTATTTTTAATACGGAGTATTCTTCAAGTTCATGACTGCAATATATTAATTATTTCGTTTTCTTGAGCGCAGCTAATCCCATTGAAACACAACACTAACATTTAAGATCCAAAAAATTGTAGCTTAAGGGTTGGGAAAGGTCTTCATTGTCTCCGGCCGGCATTGATGGCCATGGTGAATGAGCTGGCTTGGCTGGTCTCGATCTACCTTTATTTAATGCTTACTTGCTTGTCATGGACGGAGAGGCAGTAGTTCCTATTTTATTCTTGCCCTTATTAATTACCATATTCCATATCTCACTGTATCTTACCTGCCCAGCCATATATAATACCAAGATGAGCAGGAATATTTTATTTGTCTTCATTTCTTGCGAGATGGGAACTAAATTTTGGGCTGGCCGGTATGTCACCATTTCAAAATTAATAATTGCGGCCACGGAAATTTCAATACCAATGCTCCAACGGCAACTTATTTGCTTCCAAATTTCAAGCACTTTTTTCCATTGAAGATGCTTTATAAAATTTCAAGCACTATATATAATAAGATGCTTTATACAAGTATATACTCCCTCCGTCCCTTATAACTTTGACAACTTTCCTTTTTTGGATGTCCCACTAACTTTGTCACTTTCCCATTTAAGTAAAGAATTTGTGGTTCCAATTAATTCTCTCTCCTCTGCACAAACCTCAACCACACAGTTTTTACTTTATTAATCCCCGTGCCGGTCAAACTTGGCAAAGTATTGAGGGACGGAGGGAGTACTACGTACTCTGTATGTGATTACTTTTAATTGGAAAGATAAGGACTTCTTTACTAACACACGATATTTTCTAGCTTTCTTTTCTGTTTTCCGTTTTCCAATTTTCTATTTTTATTTTCCATTTTCTCTCTCTCCAATTTTCTCTTATCATTTTTTTTTGTTTTTCATTTTCAAATCTGAAAACATATCCATCAAACATTTCACCAGGTTCTGCGACCGATCAGAACACTTAAAGTACAATCCCTGCCCAGAACCGAACCTAGTACAACCCAAATAGGGTACCAGCTCCCGTATATAGGAAAGTCGAGACCGAAATCGGCCGATTTCGGTTGATCACAACGGTTAGTTTGACTATATCTTTTCTCATTTCTATATTGGGTGACAACTCAACGACAACTCTTTGAAAACTCTTCACTTTAAAAAGTGAATTAAGAAAACCGAGACCGAACCGCTAGGACATTGACCGGCCCCGATAGGGACCGCCGAGTTGTTGATGGGACCGGCCCGCGACCGCTCAGTTGTCGATCGGGCCGAACAAATACTGCCAGGTCATTGGTCGGACAGGACGGGGACCGCCGAGTTGTTGACCGGACTAGACGGGTAGCACCGAGTCCTTAACCGGACGAGGGACCGAGACTGCCCGGCGTCGACTGGATCGAATAGGTACCATCTGGTCGTGGATCTGACAAAATAGGGACCACAATGTCATCGACTAAACCGAGACCGGGAATGTCGGGTCATCAACCGAGCCGGGTTTGTTGGGCCATCGATTGAAATTGACAGGGACCGCCGGGTCGTTGACTGGACCAGATAGGGAACGTCGGGTCATTGATCGGACCGGAACTGACCCCGGAGCGGGATTGGATCCACCACTACGTGTAAATATGCAAATTCATTGCAGCGGCACTGCAACATCCACTTTTTCCAAATTCATTAAAAAAATAGAGACATATCTCTTTTTTTTTGTTTTGAAAAACGATTTGGTAAACACATTTTTCTGTTTTCCTTTCTCCAGTTTTTCAGCTTTCAAAAATATTTGTATTAGTAAACAGGCCCTAATTAGGGGTGGACAAAAATACCGAACCGACATGATACCGAATCGGACTGGTATGCTATGGAACCAAAAAAATGAGGTTTGAAATGGATCTCAATTTTTTTGTCCCGTACCGGTTCCAAACCATGCCATAACCGGTTCTCATAAACTCATAATCGGACCAAACTGGACCGAAGTGTGATTTAAACGTACATCTCAAATTAATGATTTCTGATATATGTTATGTACCACTATAATTTATCTGAAATTTATTAATTACTACCTCTGTCCCATTTTTTTTGCAAAAGCAACATTTCTTGGTCAATCGATGTTAAAGTTAAGTTTTCTCCCTATTGATAAGTAATTCAGTTTTAATAATTAAAATTTAAATATTTAGAAACTACAATAAAATCTCTATAAAGTTGCAAATCCAAATTAAAATTTAATCAAGAGTTGATATCTTGATTAAGTGAATAAAATGATCTGAGTCTGTTTGACCAAAAAAATCATTTTTACAACTCAATTTGGAACGCATGGAGTATGTAATATGAAAATTGATGAATTGTGTGAATTTTTTTAGGATGGCTAAACTTTATTATCCTCTTAAACAATAAGAACAATGGAATTGCTTGGCATTGATATTGGGTAGTACTGTCCCTGATAGAGTATATTCTAGAGAGAAGTGAGAGCTAGAGAGAGAAGTGCAAGTAAATGCTTCAATAAATGATTTTCCAACCCCTACAACTACCTCTAGAGGAAGTATTTATAGGAAAAATACGGGCTGAGCTCCCAAGCCTTGGGCTTGAGAGGCCCATTTACAACTGGACCGCTATTGGGCCGAATACAAAGTAAATGATGGAGTGTGCAAATGAGTAAGTGCAAAATTCGGTTCTGGGAGTGCTTTATGGCCGACGAGGGTCTGGCCGATGAGGGCATGGCCGACGAAGACCCGGCCGACGAGGTCACCCGGTTCTTCTGGCTTCCGGATCATGTTCTGGGTTGACTTCGTTCTGGCCGATGAGGGTCATCTGGCCGATGACGGTCCTACTGGGTGACAGCTGTGCCTCTTGTTCTCCTGAGTATGTGGGTCCTGGGGTCTAGACCCATATACTCCATCAGTCACATTTGAAAATGGAACCATACCGGACCGGTTTAGATCTAAGACCGAACCAAACCGTTTCAATAGTCACGGTACGCGTACAAGTTCGGAAAAATATTGGATCATCCCGGACCATGCCCACCCCTTCCTTTAATCAGAACTACCAACTTGGATTCATGATTTATTTTGACTTAACTACTTTGATTTCCACGATAATTTGACTGAAATTGCTTCAAATTACTATATTAGTCATACTTATATACGGTTTTTCTTTGTTTTATCAATAAAAATCAAATGTAATTATTCACAATTCAGCAGATTCAGCCAATTCAAACACGTTTGCAAGAATTTCATCAGTTTCACAATTGAGACGAGAAATTATTACTCTCATTGGTTTTATGTATTGACTTTTCCAGTATACTCTATAAAAATGTGTTTAGCACCTATTAATGGAGTACAAATCGGATGAAAGAGTAAATGAATAGAAGAGGAGAGTTATCATTTTATAATTCATTATTGTTAAAAAGGGTACTGTAAAGTTTAACGCGGGACATCATAAAAAGGAAAATAAAAACTTACTTGGTTAAGAATGAGAGGGAGTATTTAACAATGGCGGAGTCAGAATTTTATGATTAAGGAGGCCGAGCTTTGAGAAGTTTACTCCCTCCGTCCCAATAAATTCTTCCAACTTTGAGTTGGCACACATATTAAGGAAGTGGAATAAAATGAAAATGTATGGTTGTATTTGTGTAAGAAAAATGTGAAATGAATGTGAGCCACACAAATTGTCCAAAAAGAGAAAGGTGAAAGATTTTTTGGGACGGCCCAAAAAGGAAATTGGAAGAATTTTATAGGATGGAGGGAATACATTGTAGGAGCCAAAGTTTAAAATATCAACATACATTCTCTAGATTCAAAGTATTTATACATAATATATACTTAAAAAATTCTTGCAGGGGCCAAGGCCCCCTCCAGCCCCTCCCTGTCTCCACCCCTGACTAGACTACTAGTTACTTAAGGGCATTGTTGGTCCAAGGTAGGACGCTCGTAGGCTTATAGGAAAACTACATTAGACACTCAAGCAGGAATCAAGAAAGTAATATGAAGTAGGAAAGTTGCTATGGAGATTTAGTTGCCAGAAATAGCCTATAGAAATCGCCCCCTAATTTATATTACAATCCGCCTTTTATAGGCATATAGAAATCGTAACCATTACCGATAATAATGACTAATTAATTACAGCATAATTCGGAATTAAATACATAATTAAGCAGCACATTAATTGTTTGACTGTTACTCTTCCTGACTGGCAGGTCGGTCGGACTAGCAGGCTCCCCGCTGGGCTGGTAGGCAGTCTCTAGGTTGTGGACTTGGATCTACGGATCTAAGTTCGGGGCTTGGGCCGATTAGGCTCGATCTGGGCCTAGTCCCATAACTCCATCACGAATTCCCCACTCCCTTAGTCGAGTAGTAGACTCAACTAAGAGGGAGTAGTCCAAATAAGTTGCTCTTCTCCGAGACTGGAGAAGTACATAATTAAACATCACATTAATTGCTTGACCGTTACTCTTCCTGCTTGGCAGGTCGGTCGAACTAGCTGGCTTCCCACTGGGCTGGTAAGCAGGCTCCAGGTTGTGGACTTGGATCCACAGGTCCAAGTTCGGGGCTTGGGCTGATTAGGCTCGATCT
Organism: Cuscuta europaea; assembly: GCA_945859875.1. Classification (NCBI taxonomy): domain Eukaryota; kingdom Viridiplantae; phylum Streptophyta; class Magnoliopsida; order Solanales; family Convolvulaceae; genus Cuscuta; species Cuscuta europaea. Next base: position 5,511,318 of record CAMAPE010000036.1, on the reverse strand, counting down.
GGGCCTAGTCCCATAACTCCATCAGGCATGTTTAGTAGGCTTAAGTCTATGAGTATGTTTGGCACAACTAGCTGAAAAGATACTTTTGTAAGTTTTTTAATAACTGTTGGCTTTTAGTGCATGTTTGGCGGGCATAAATCTCCGCTTTCTAGCTTTTGTACTATTTAAAAAGTATCTAAAAGCTTCTAATTATATGTTTGTCATGACAAATTTTAAGAGCTTTTCAAAAAATAAAAGATCTTTTTTGAGATGCTACAGGGAGTAGCATCTGAGAAAAGTCTGTAGCTTTTAGTATTAATTAGTCGTAACAACTTGTATACCAAACCGAAATAAATCTAACAGTCAACTTTTTACCAAACAGCTATCACCTTTTTCTTTTAAGATTTTTTCATTCACTAAAAGCCAACAGTTACTAAAAATCTTATAAAAGTATCTTTTCAGCTAGTTGTGCCAAACATACCCTTAGTGACTGAAAAGGTCTTAAAGAGAAAAGGTGGTAGCTGTTTGGTAAAAAGCCGACTGTTTGATTTAGTCCGGTTTGGTATACAAACTGTTAGGACTAAATAATACTAAACGTCACGGGCTTTTTTCAGATGCTACTCCCTGTAGCATCTCAAAAAAGATCTTTTAATTTTTGAAACGCTCTTAAAAATTATCATGACAAACATAAAACTAGAAACTTTTTGAGACTTTTTGAACAAGACAGAGGCTTATGCGTGCCAAACATAGCCTATATCTTCTAACATTTGTACTATTTGCAAAATCTTTAAGAGCTTCTAGGTTTATAATTGGCACAACCAATTTTAAAAGATTTTCTAACACTAGCTTTTCCAGAACCTACACTGAATAGCTTCTGGGAGAAAGTTTGTAGCTTTTATTATTTAGTCACAACATGTTGTTACACCGAACTGAACTAAATCAAATGCTACATAGTTTGTTTTTTTCCACACAGCTACATTTTTTTTAAATCCTTTGAGTCATTAAAAGCCTATACAGTTACTAAAAAACTCATAAAAATATCTTTTTAACTAGTTGTATCAAACATATCCTAAGTGCATGTTTAGTGAACATAAGTTCTTCCTTCTAACTTTTATACTATGCAAAACGTTTAAGTTCTTTAGTTCTACATTTGGCACAATCATTTTTAAGAGTTTTTTAGAAAAAATAAAATCCTTTTTTAAAAGGTATATGATGTGAGTTTTCTCGCACAAAAAATACGTAGCAGTATAGGGTATAAGTATGAGTATCGTCTCCACAGAGACGGAAAAAGGGGATTTAAGAATTAAATAAATTCAGCAATTAAAATAAGGGAGAATTTGAGTTTGCACCCCATATTTTGGATGATATTTGACTTTGCACCCCATTTTTAAAATCATTAATGTATGCACCCCATTAGCCCAAAAAATGTGAATGAGTGGGGTGCAAAGTCAAATGATTTTATAGTGAATTGGGGTGCATACATTAATGATTTTCAAAATAGGGTGCAAAGTCAAATATCACCCAAAACATGCGGTGCAAAGTCAAATTCCCCCTTAAAATAAATAAAATAACGTGATACGCGAGATTTGGGTTGTTAGAAAATTAAAATAATGCGAATAAGCAATAAATCTAAAAGGTTCTTTCTAATTAATGACGTAAGGGAACAAGGATTGAAAATTACTTAATTGAGCAACGTTGGTCAATACTAAGTTCTTACCGCTCTCGCGGCCTAAAGAACAATAATTTAGGGAACCAGACTGATCTCTCATGTGACAGGTATCTAAGTTATTGCCAAAATGGGTGAGCGTACGGCTCCATAACCGTTACTAGTCTCTTAGCGAATGATTAAGTGTGTGTGAAGGTGTCCTAGAATAAATTAGATCTCTCTTACGTTACTCTATGTGCAATTATAATCCTAGCGGCCGTTCCAGGTTACAAAAGATATCAATTAAATTATTCAAAAACAAATTAAATAAAGATCATGCAATTAAACCATCAAAAAATTAACCCTAGATCATGATTAACCCCTTCATCAATCCCAAATCCCTAATAGAAACTACTCACAATTCATAATTGAGCAACCAACAGAATTGTGATGAAAAGAATTAATTTTTATTAATTAAAAAGATGGAACTTACAAATAATCTTAGAGTCTTGAATAACAAAGCGGAAAAGTACTCAAAATTTCGTCCTAGGCCTCTCTCTAAGCTCCGTTCCCAAAAATAGAGGTTTACATGCTGTTTAAATAGAAAGAGGAGCAATTATGTTCGAGAAAGGACACCTGGAATGCACAAAATGCTGAAAACGTGCCGGGCACGGCGTGCCTCCCTGGCAAGCACGGCGTACCTGACCTCCAGTAGATATTGCGTGATTTCTTCTTCTGCGCACGGTGTGCTTACTTTGGGCACAAAGAGTGAGTCTTTAACTTCCGAATTGGACTATTCCTCTTTCACCAAAGTTTTAGATAATGAAGTCCTCTATCCACCTAAACTTGAAAACCCAAGATTGGATCATCTAATCAAAAGATATGAATAAAATAGTGGAAGGTCCCATCCTGAAATCTCAACAGCAATTATCTGACTTCCTCGTCTTCTTTTACCTTGCTCCTCTCCAATTCTCGTCATGGTGTCTTCATATGATTTGTAGCCCTTGAAGTTATCTTTCATAGGAAACTTGAATCGTGTACTTTGGATGTTTCTACAAAAAGGTATGCTTGAACGATTGCTAGAACGTCATCCTGATCACCGTTTTCAAGATCTACTCATCCACGTTTGATCTCATACTTGATCCTTGAGCTTCTTTGACTTCAAGATCTATCCTTTAATGAGTCTTGGACCTTCAATGTTTCTAAAAAAATTCTCAAATGTGTCTCGAGTCCTCCCGAGTAATTCTCCAATGCCGGTGTCAGACTTAGTTTCCTGGTTTTCTTTCTAAAAACACCAAAAACACACCAAAACCCATTAAACACTCTTGAGCTAATAATGAGCCTTGTAACACATTTAAGCTAGGAAAACTATCAAAATCCGATCTCAACACGCATCGAATGCGTGTCGAAATACGGACTTATCAGTATAGTAAATACTTTATGGGAAAAACTTTATAACTTTTAGCAGTAATTAATCATAATAGCTTATTATATCAAATTGAACTAAATTGAACAGTCTATTTATATCAAACGTTCAACTTTTTCTCTTAAGATGTTTTCAACCATTAAAAGCTAACAATCATTCTTTTTTTGGATATCCCAAAAGCGTACTTTGTCACTTTATCTTTTAATTAATCCACTTGTAGTTTTTATTATTTCTCTCTCTCTTTTGCATAAATTTTAACCACACGATTTTTACTTTATTATATCTCATGTATGTCAAACTTGATTTTTACATTATTATTATAACCACATGATTATTAGAAACTCACAAAAATATTTTTTCACTATATGTGTAAAGATACTCTAAACTTAGAACTTACTCCCTCCGGTCCTAAATAAACTTCACACTTTCACTTCACACAAATTAAGAAAATAAATTTGACTTTACTGTAGAGTACACTGTTGTGACACTGTTTGACACTGTTTTGCACTGTTTTGCATTGTTTTGATGTTGATAATATGCCAAATAAAGAAGAGAAAAAAAGTGTGAAGTTTATTTTGGACCTACCCAAAAAGGAAATTGTGAAGTTTATTTAGGACCGGAGGGAGTATTTGGTAACACTGAAATTGGCTGAACCGCTGAGTCTGCTGATATTCATGAAATCCTGACTGAAGTGGGTGATTTGGTTAAATTTGCTTAATTTTGGTCATCTACGATAGTTTCAGTCAATTCAGACAAAAGTAACTGTAATCTTATTTTTTTTATATTACTAGTGTGTGAAATGAAAAGCTACTTACGCAGTATAAAAGCTAACTTATAAGCTGCAAATTAGAATCGGCCTTTAATTTGCTAAATGGGATCAACATCAAGCAGTTAGTTCACTGAGCCGATAAATTGCAATGCACTAAATGGGTTGTACTTGGGGCCACTATAAGCACATATACTATCGTATATAATTGCAGTCACATAACCATCTATGGAAATAATGCGCCGATCTCAAATTGCGAGACTTAAAAGAGTAGTTGTGATGTTCTCTAAAAAAAAGATGGCACATCATCCCTGAGTGCCCCCAAGTATGCTTATGTCCTCCCTCTCATCAGAGTTGCTGGGATTCGAATTCAGGACCTAATTCTTGTGGCACTCCCTTGCTACCAGTTGAGCTATGCCCACCGATGTTGTGATCTTCTCTTCAACGACAGAAAGAGTAGTTGTGTGAGGTTTGAACTTTCTACAATTAATTTTATTTTCAGTCCTATAAATATTACGGAGTATATTTCAGCTTATCAATCAACTTTTTCACTAAACATGTATTTTTGATTTCGCATTTCAGGGCTGTCTAATGAATTTGGAGGCCGGTTCAAAAAAAAAATTGAGGCCCAACATTAATATAAAAAATTAAAAAAAAACTTCAATCCAAATACTTATACTTAAATCAATTATTTACTCATTAAATAATGTAATAAAAAAAATTCTAAAACTTACTTAATACTTGATTTAAAGCAACCTTTTATTAATAAATTTGGGTAGTGTTCCTCGGCACTCCCTCCACCTAGTGTGGTTATTTCCGGAAAAAAACTTGATTTAAAGCAACCCAAGTCATTATTTAAGCAATATGAGTAAAAGTACACTTAAATGACCAACGAAAAAGTAATGGATGAAGAAACGAGGATTCGTATGGAGGAAAAATCTTCCTGTATATTTCTGTATATTTTCATTGAAGGAAGATGACCATATATACTAGATGAATGATACAAACTTCCTTATTTACAGTCTATAATTACGGAACTAAATAAGGCTAATTGCTACAATCACGTAAATGATTGAGCCAAAAATAGCTCTCGTCAACACTCCCTCTCAAGGTGGAGAATGTATATCTATCATTCCCAGCTTGTCAAGAGAGCTATGAAACACTCTCCCACACACGGCCTTCGTCAGCATATCTGCAAGTTGTTCCTTGGTGTTGACGTGAGGGAGTTCTACAGTCTTCCTTTCTAAGTGATCTTTGATGAAATGTCGGTCAATTTCGACATGTTTAGTTCTGTCATGTTGTACTGGGTTGTTTGCTATCTTCACAGCAGATTCGTTGTCACAGTGTAACTTCATAGGTGACATTAAGGAGATCCCTAAATCTCTTAAGATTCGTTTTATCCATAAAAGTTCACACACTCCATGAACCATTCCTCTGAATTCTGCCTCAGCACTTGATCGTGAGACGACTTTTTGTTTCTTACTTCTCCATGTGACTAAGTTACCCCCAACAAATGTGAAATACCCAGACGTGGACCTTCCATCTGATCGATCTCCAGCCCAGTCTGCATCAGTAAAACCATTTACTTGATGGTCTTGATTCTTCCCAAAAAACAACCCTTTACCTGGTGATGATTTGAGATATCTTAGAATTCGATATACAGCATTCATATGTCTTTCACTTGGAGCATGCATGAATCTGCTCACCACACTCACAGCGTAGGCTATGTCTGGTCTTGTGTGCGATAAATAGATAAGTTTACCAACTAACTTTTGGTACCGATCTCTATTTGCAGGGGTCTGATTCAGGGCAATTTCTAGATGATGGTTTGTTTCAATTGGAGTATCAGCAGGCCTACAATCCAACATTCCCGTTTCTGCTAATGGATCCAAAACATACTTCCTTTGACTCATGGATATTCCCTGTTTTGACCTTGCCACTTCGATTCCTAAGAAATACTTCAAATTCCCAAGGTCCTTGAGTTCAAATTCGGTGGACAGTATTCTTTGAAGTTTCGCCATCTCTTCTTTGTCATTCCCAGTCACTACCATGTCATCAACATACACAATGAGTGCTGTTATTTTTCCTTTCTTTGACTTCACAAACAAGGTGTGATCAGCGTCTGATTGTTTGTATCCGATTTTCTTCATAAATGTTGAAAATCTGCCAAACCACGCTCGTGGAGACTGCTTTAAACCATATAACGCCTTCTGTAATTTACATACCTTCCCTTCACAGTTGATGCCAGGAGGAGGGTCCATGTACACCTCCTCTTCAAGATGTCCGTTCAGGAAGGCATTCTTCACATCAAACTGCTTAAGTGGCCAATCTGCATTGGCTGCAAGAGAGACTAGAATACGAATTGTGTTAATCTTTGCTACCGGTGCAAACGTGTCTCCATAATCAATCCCATATTTTTGTGTATACCCCTTGGCTACTAATCTCGCTTTGAATCTATCTATTCTTCCACTTGAATCCAACTTTATGGTATAGATCCACCTGCACCCCACTGTTTTCTTCCCATTCGGAAGTTTAACCAACTGCCACGTTTGATTCTTCTGAAGTGCCTCCATTTCTTGATTCATTGCATTCTTCCATCTTTCATCGTTTAGGGCCTCTTGCACATCACTAGGAATAGTGACGGTAGTCAGTTCTTCCACCACCAGTGCATGTGGTTTTGCGAGATGGTGTTGTGATACGTAGTTAATGATCGAGTACCTTCCTTTTGCCTTTAATTCTGGTTGGTATTGTCTCTTAGGCTTTCCCCGGTTGCTTCTTATTGGGTATCTTCGATCTCCCTCGTCTCCCGGCTCTACTTCTTCGTCTAGATCTGTTGTTTCTTCAACTTCATGATGCTCGAGTTCTTGTTCAGTAAGTGTATCTTCATGTTCCTGTAAAACAGAAATGGTAGCATTGTTTTCTGTGTTAGTGTCAAAAACTTGTTCTGGAGCTGTAGCCTCGTCCTCATCCTCATGATTAGGTTCTGCACTGTTCTCAATACTAACACTTTCACTTCCTTGTTGATGTTCAGCAACACTATGAGGTTCAGAAAAGTCTGAACAAACGGCTTGTGCATTGAGGTTCACTTCACACAGTTTCTCCCCCTGAAGTGCACCCTCATTGAAGTAAGGTACAGTTTCATGAAAGGCAATATCACGAGTAACATACACCTTCCCAGTCGTGGGGTCCAGGCAGCGGTACCCCTTTTTGAAATCTGCGTAGCCTATAAAGACACATCGAGTAGCACGTGGTTCCAGCTTACCCACATTTTTATGGACATAGGCAGTGCAACCAAATATCCGGGGTTCAAGATTCTGATGTGGTGGTGTTCCTATGATTTCATGAAGCTTTTGAAGTGGCGTTCTGAAGTCGATAACCCTTGAGGGGGTTCGGTTCATGATATGTGCAGCGGATCGAACTGCCTCTCCCCAGTACTTGCGAGGGACTGTCATATCGAAGAGGGAGGCTCTAACAATTTCAAGAATCATTCTATTTCTTCGCTCGGCTAGCCCATTTTGTTGGGGTGTTCGGGCACAGGACGTTTGGTGCCGGATTGAGTTTTCTTTACAGAAGTTTTTCATTTCAAGATTGACATACTCGCCCCCATTGTCGGATTGGAGTGTGTGAATGTCCCTCCGATATTCAGTTTTTACAAGTTGATGTAATTCTTTGAATGCTTTGCACGCATCTCCTTTGGTTTTTAGGAGAGAGATCCAAATCATACGTGTACACTCATCAATAAACGTAACAAAGTAACGAGCACCACCTGGAGTTGGAATCGGAGCCGGACCCCATACATCGGAGTGTATTGTCATGAATGGTATCATAGTTTTATTATTACTGGGAACATAAGAAATTCTCTTATTTTTTGCTAACTCACAAATGCCACAATGAAAATCATTGTTTGATACATTGAAGAACAAATTTGGTTTCAACTTTCTAAGGTAACTAAAGGACAAGTGTCCAAGTCGGCGATGCCACAACATGGCCATGGACTTATTTGCTCGAGCCATTCCCACATGATGAGCTTGACTACGATAATTCTCTTCAAGGTAGTATAACCTTCCTCTTCTAGTACCATAACCACGAATCTGATGTGTCACAATGTCCTGAAACACACAATCATTTGGCCAAAATGTCACATAGCAGTTAAGGGCTTCCGTAATCTGACTAACAGATATCAAGTTTGATGACAATGATGGAACAACTAAAACTGACTCGAGTTCCATAGAATTTGATACTTTCACATTTCCTTCGGCTGTGACAGATTCTAACTCCCCACTAGCTGTATAAATGTTCCTTTGTTTCGGTTTATGCGTAGTAATTAAGATTTCAGAGCTGTTTGTCATGTGATCTGTGGCTCCTGTGTCGATTATCCAGTCATTACTATGAGTAGAGTCACAACGAGACTTACCCGTATTCGTGGAGGTGTGTGCTGCTATAGGGGTGGGTATACCCTGGTTTTGAGAGGAATTCGAGGTTGCTACTGTCGCTTGCCCAATCTTCTTCCTAGGCTTCTTCGAGAAATCCCACCAATTCGGGTAGCCTATGATTTCATAGCACCTAGTTTTGGAGTGTCCCTCTTCCCCACAGTGAGTGCAAGTGAGGGTGTTTCCTCCTCCGCCCCTTCCAGCAGGTCCCTTCCCTTTCATAGGGCGATTTCGTGTTGCAGCATGAACCATACTGTCTGGTTCAACATGTCCTTCCTCCATAGCTTGTCGCTGGTTCGAGTCCTTCCTGATGTAGGCGTAACACAACTCGAGACTGAGAGGAGGGTCCTTTCTTAAACATTCACTCCTTGCCTGATTGAAGTCGGAGTCCAAACCTGCCAAAAAAATGTGGACTCGGAATCGAGACATGATTTTGTTCACTGCAACAGTTGATTCGACGGTATTTCCCTCTTCAGTCAATCGAGTATCAATTTCTTGGAAAAGACAAATCAATTCATTGTAGTAAGTAGGAAGAGGCCGCCCGTTCTGACGGGTGTTGAAGGATTTCCGATTCAACTCGAAGAGTTGAGTTTCATCAGTTCCATCATAAAAGGTTTTGGAAACAGCACTCCAGATCTCAGTCGCCGTTTTTAGTCGAATGAACCGACGCATTAAGGTTGGAGTCATTGAATCAATCAACCAACTCTTCACCCTATTGTTATCGGTCATCCATGTTTCAATCGCTTTCTCATTCGCTTTTGGTTTCACCGATGTGCCAGTGAGGAACCCTAATTTGTTTCGAGCTCCAATGCGCATCTCCATTAACTGAGACCACAATGGAAAGTTTGTGTCATCAAGAATGACTCCAGTGGGAAACGGTGCATCCTGGACATTCTGGACGATGACAGGATTGGATGTTTCTGCTGTGTCTTCGGTCCCCATAATGCTTCAACAGTTCGATGGATCAGAATTTAACCTTTCTCTGATACCATGAAGAAACGAGGATTCGTATGGAGGAAAAATCTTCCTGTATATTTCTGTATATTTTCATTGAAGGAAGATGACCATATATACTAGATGAATGATACAAACTTCCTTATTTACAGTCTATAATTACGGAACTAAATAAGGCTAATTGCTACAATCACGTAAATGATTGAGCCAAAAATAGCTCTCGTCAACAATGGATCCATATTTTCTTCCTTACTAACTGTATTTTACTAATAAGTATTAATACACAGAGTATGTAGTATAATATTATTGTGTAAGAGGAATTCTCCTGTCCAGCACCTTCCCATCCGAACGTCGTCCGAATACCGCCGTTTGAGAGGGTTACCGGGGGATTTTTTTTTATGAAACTTTTTGAGCATGTTCCTCATCAAGTCTAGTTTATCCATACCAAAATTTAGCTCAAAATTCGACCGGAAAGTCAGTCAAATAATTCGTTGAAGTTAACTGCGTTTTTCATCAAAAAAATGACTGCCTTCCCGATTGAATTTGGCGCAGTTAACTTCAACGAATTATTATACTGTCTTCCCGATCGAATTTTAAGCTGAAATTTGGTATGGATAAACTAGACTTGATGAGAAATATGTTCAAAAAAGTTCATCAAAAAATTTCACCGGTGACTATCCAAAACGGCGGTGTTCGGATGACGTTCGGACGGGAAGGTGTTGGACAAGAGAATTCATCTATTGTGTAATACTATTAAAAAGGATAACCTGTTGAACCCCCTAAAAACGGCCCTGTGCGCGCTGAATTGTGTAATAATAAGAAAAAGTAAGGTTAAAGTTACTTTTCTGGTTGGATTGGCCGAAGTTAGTGTAGATGATCATTTTAGCTATTTTTCATATAATTTGTTCTTTATTTATTAATAAAAAATATTTTAAATACAATACTTTCATAAATCAGCAAAATCAACCGATGCAGTCACTTCATCCAGAGCTTCATAAGTTTCAGCAGAATCAACCGATTTAACCAATTTTAGTGCTATCAAAGAGGCTCTTAGTCCTTGTTTTATTATTTTGCTCACTCTTGATAAATGACTATTATTGCTTCTTGTGTGGCCAAATTTTCAACACTTCCTAAGGTAGTCAAGCATCGAAATGGGATACGGAGGGGAAGCAGAAATGAGACCAATATCTTTTCAACAATGTTCTCCACCTGCCGTAATAATGAAAAATTTCCACACCGGAATTTCATCATCTTATTCTTATACACAGATCATATATAGATAAGAAACATTAGTCACCTATAGTGAATAGAGAAAGAGCCCATTTGGAAACTTTCATTTCAGCTTATCAAAATTTATAGAGTAAAATGCATAAATGGTCCTTGAACATCATCATATATTAATCAAGTCCTTCCGTTAGATTTTTTCGTTAACTTTGACGGAAGCTAATTAATTTATTAACATCTCATAATTTTAAACATTTTGGAATAATACAACCATTCTTAAAATTTAAGTGGCTAATCTAGGTTTTTTTTAAATATACATATATGTACACATACACATATAAAATTTATAAATAAATAATATAAAATCAATGTATGGCCTAATAATACATAGTATATATATGAGAGAATCAAAGAAACAATTATATACATATGAGCAAATAAAATTAAATAAGAAAACGAGGGTGATTATTATTATTAATTATATTAATAAAAAAAATAAAACTTGGTATGACTAAAACTCGTCCACTTTCTCAATACATGACCTCATTAGTTCCTTCCCTCAAAAAAAAAAACAATACTCCGTATTTAAATTCGTAATACTTATTAAAATAAATAAATAAATAAATTTTATGGACTAATTTGCCCTTACATTTTTTTACCAGAATATACTCATAGATAGATATTATAAAACTCTAACTTCCTACTCATTTCCTAAAAACCACACCGTCGTGACACACACCTCCCATGAGCATGAAGTTAGAGTTTTATAATATCAATCTAAGAGTATATTCTGGTAAAAAAATGTAAGGGCAAATTAGTCCATAATATTTATTTATTTATTTTAATATATATTACGAATTTAAATACAGAGTATTGATTTTTTGGGAGGGGAGGAACTAATGAGGTCATGTATTGAGATAGTGGATAATTTTTAGTCATACCTAGTTTTATTTTTTTATTAATATAAATAATAATAATAATAATAATAACAATCACTCTCGTTTTCTTATTTAATTTTATCTGCTCATATGTATATAATTGATTCTCTCTTATATATTACGTATTATTTAGGCCGCACATTTGATTTTATATTATTGATTTATAATTTGTATGTGTGTATGTGTACATATATGTATATTTTAAAAAAACTAGATTAGCTACTTAAATTTGAAGAATGATTGTATTATTCCGATCCAAAATGTTTAAAATTATGAGATGTTAATAATTAATTAGCTTCCGTCAAAGTTAACGGCAAATCTAACGGAAGGACTCGATTAATATAGATGAAATAGATTAAGGACTAAAATGATAGCTTTAATAGTTCGAGGACCAAAATGATATGGTGATGATAGTTAAAGGGCTATTTATGCATTTTACTCAAATTTATATGATAAATCATAAATGACTTGGGATGTTTTGTTTTGAACTGAAATTTGCTAGTTTAGTCTGCTCTGATCTAGTTTCTTTAAGTCTGGTCGACTGGTCTTGTTTGTTAAATGTCTGCTCTTTTTGTATTTTATAACTATTCAAGTCTGATCTGGTCTGATCTCATGTGGTCTGTTTAAATCTGGTCTGATCTGATTTGTTTAAGTTTGGTATGATCTAAATTGATCTGGTTTGGTCTAGGACTGAAAACAGTCCAAAAGAAAACATCCTTATCAATATCAACAAAACATTCAAGACAATTTCAGTACAACTATTACAGATCTGATCGTAAGCCCTATAGACATAGAGTCAATCACACTATACAAAACAAACTGACTCGCTAGATATAAAACGGTCAATTTTAAGCCTTAAAGAATGAGAATCAAAGCTCTGCCTCTCAAGAGTACTCCAAATATTCAAATATGACAACCATACATACTCGAATTAAAATAAAAACAAGTACTCTTAAAGAAATAAAATATTGAAATAAAACATTTCCGCAAATCTCTTCCTGACATAGAGGTTGTTCCAAAGGAGGACGAGCTACTTCAATATATGGGTAAATACTAAATTTTCTCTCCCGCTTCATTCCAGATAGGTGTAGAAACGGGTGGAGTACCAAATACTACCTTCGTCCCAAAATATTTAGCCAAATTTTATAATTTGGACCATGGTTTTGATTAGTATTACATATAATATTATGGAAGTTATAAATTTTATACTTATATGAAAGTACTTTTAACCAAGAACATTTTAACATCATTTTTGTATTATAAATAATTTCCAATAAGTGTCATATATATATATATATATATATATATATATATATATATATATATATATATATATATATAGTTGCTCAAAATTTTGAATATGGCTAAGTAATTTGGGATGGAGGTAGTAATATCTATGGGTCTATCATTCTCTATGCAGCAAAAAAGAAGATAGACATAAATACAAGATCGGGCGAAACTGGTCAAGACATCAAAGCAACTTCCCAGAGTGAAAAGAACCATCATAGAACAAAAGAAACACATTAATAACGGAAGAACAATCAAATTGAATCACAACACTACCAATGAATCTCCTACAAGGCTAGGCCAACTGATGAGAAGCCATCCTGCAGCGCCAAAACACCATCACAATGTAGAAGATCCAGGACCATTCATTACCGCTTGCTGAAAGAGGTACGAAGCTAACCGATTGGAAAACAAATGGAGAAAAAACCCATTGCTGTCACCTAAGATTTTGTACCGACTCTCATCCCCATGATAACGGAATTGAAACACATGCTTTACTTTATTAGAAAATGAAACACATGCTCTTATCTGAAAATGGTTCAAATCACAAATACGTTTTCTGTAATTTTCCCTAATTAATACAATTCATTTTGGATTTGTACCACGCAAATAACTTATCAATCTTATCGGTCAACTTTTTACAACACAAATAACTTTATATTTCGCACGCTGTAATAATCGGAATAAGTAAGGTTGAAATTATTTTTCTGACTGATTTGACTAAAGTTACTGTAGAAAATCATTTTAGCTATTTTCTATTTAATTTTTTCTTTATTTTATTAATATATACTCCCTCCGTCCCGCTAACAATGGGACAAGAGGGAGTGACACACAAATCAATAAAAAGTTGATTTATGTGGTTGATATTGAATTGATAAAGTAAGAATGATTTAGAGCCACACAAACTTTGCCAAATTTGCTATGAGACAATCTTAATGAGACGAACCGATAAGGTAAAACGGGACAATCATAGCGGGACGGAGGTAGTATGATTTATATATGCACGTAGTATAACTTTTCCATAATTCAGCGGATTCAGTCAATTCCAACGCTTCAACAAGAATTTCATCAATTTCAAAAGATTCAAGGACAAATTGACAATAAAAGTTCCACCTTTGATCAGTCTCATCATAATAATCTCACTTTTACGTAATCTCATAATATTCTCACCTTTGTACCTCATCTTCTTTCGTTGGATCCTGACCGGTTTATGACCTATTATACCATTTTTTTTCTTTTCTTCGAAAATCTTATATAAATAATCCCTCCTTGAACAAATCTGCTCAAAATAGTCCCACGTTTCATTTTTTTCCCTTCTTTTTTTTGTTTATGTTTTTGTTTTCCTTTTTCTCAACAGATTTTTTCTTTCTTCTTCTTCCCCATTTTTACGTTTTCCCTTTTTTAACATGTATTACTATTCGGCTAGTTCTCTTTTAAGTACTATTATCTCACATTACTCGTTATTATTTTAATTATTTTTTATTTCAAATTTTCTTTTCTTGAAATTCTCCTTTTTCTTCTTTTTCTCCTTTTCACCTTCCTAAAAAGTATTTGTTTGTTCTTTGTCCCTTTTCACCCCATACTTTTTTGCTTATTTTGACATGTTAGCGAATAGTGACGATTTCTAGACCTAGATTTCTTTGTATCCTTTCCTATTTGAAATGATGTTTATCACATCTACCCCTCTTCGTGCAAATAGTATATGTAATTTTTTCATTCTTACATTTCCCAATTGTTTTATTTTTCTTTAATCTGTTTTATCACAAAGATTTTTTTCCCATAGTTATTAAAATTTATAAGTGGCCTTACTTAGAAAAAATATGATGATGCAAAGAGGAAAAAAGTATATTGATGATGGAATTAAGATACCAAGAAGAAAGAAGAGAAAACACACAAAAAAGTAACAAGACCAAAAGAAAGGCAAAGTGAAAATAGAAAGGAAATATAACAAAACGTAAAGTGAGGAAAAGGTCTTTGAAAAAAGAATAATTATGAAAAGAAACACGTAAAAAGAAAAATGAAATAAAAGTATCGGAAGAAAAAAATGACACTAAAATCTATCCGTAAAAGAAATTTTACAAAAAAACTCTCATAATAGAGTGAGAAATAGTGATGGGAAAAGGAATAAAGAAGTGTATAGGGATAAAAATTAAGAGAAAAATTTTAGGGACAAAAAAGAAAAAATGAAACAGAGACTGTTTTGAGAAGATTTATGAAAGGTGAGATTATTTATGTAAGATTTTCAAATAAAAGACAAAAACTGAGTATACTAGATCATATTTTGAAATTTTAAATTGTTTTTACTTTTTACCCCTATTTCGGGAATGTTCTCATACTATTACTATTGATGTTCACTCAAATATGTTTCTATTCACATATATACTTTATAAAATTTTCTAATATAGGATTCAAAACGTTTATGGATTCTAAAATATGACTTTTATGTGTTTACTTTTAAAATAAACATAATTACTGGCCTATTTTAACATTACCGGACTTTAAAATTTGATAACATTTTCCAGGTTTGGTAGTAATAGCTAATATTTAGAGAATAAAAAAATATCACTTCTATTTTGAAATTTCAAAACATTTTTATTCCTATTTCATGAACCCTCCCATATATTTAAAATTATGTTCAACAATATTTTTACAAAATAACTTATACCATTGTTGCAAAAAGAAAACTTATACCATCTCAATTTGTATAAAACCAGTATTAATTCATTAGTAAATAATATTCCCACCTTTCCATTTTATGCGTGTCTCTTATTTTCCATTTTAGATTTCAAAATAAGTGTTTTGTCAGTTTTTTGAAATGAAATATGTGGTATATATAATTTCACTTCATCATATTCAAACATCAATTACATCTTTCACATTTTCATCAACTTTATTGATAATTGCGACAAATGAAAATAATAGCTCGTTTGGTGACCCCTTTTTTCGGCTTATAAGCCAGCTTTTTCACCAAACACATAATTTTTGATTTTGCGCGCCGAAGATTGTAATAAGCAGAAAAAGTGAGGTTGGAGTTACTTTTCCGGTTGTATTGGCTGAAGTTACTATCGAGCATCATTTTAGCTATTTTCATATAATTTTTTATTTAATTTATTAATAACAAATATTTTAAATACTCCCTCCGTTTCTGAAACAAGTTCCACCTTTCCTTTTCGGGCAGATTCAAAATTAAGTTCCACTTTCAAACATTTCCTTATTATCTACATCAAAACAGTGTCAAACAGTGTCAAACAGTGTCAAACAGTGCCAAACAATGTTCAAACAGTGCCAAACAATGTTCAAACAGTGCCAAACAGTGCACTCCACAGTAAAGTCAATTTTATTTTCTTAATATGTGTGAAGTCAAATGTGGAACTTGTTTAGGAATCGGAGGGAGTAATTTTTTCATGAATCAACAGAATCAGCTAATACAACCATTTCAACCAGAACTTCATAAATTTCAGAAGAATAGTCAATTCAGTCAATTTTAATGTTATCAAATGGGATCTAAGAGACATAATAAAATGGAACGGATGTAATAATAATATTATTAGAAGTATATGGAATGCGTGGATACCGCAACATACTGAAATATCAGTCCATGAAAGAATTTATGGGTGAGCTTATGACAATCCCACAAAGGCCACAACGCAAGCAAGTCACATGCCAAAGTTTGGGAAATTCGGGGCCAAATGTGCATATATAATTTAAAGCTAAATCAATATGTTACTGGATAACGGGACAGTACCGTACCATTTTAAGTCCGGCCTTAATCAAAGGGTGTCAACTGATATCAAGTCTAACAACATTATTTAAGTAGACTTGTGATCGAAGTAAAATCTAATAATACTAGTCATATATGAACAAAGAGAATGCTTCCCCTGACAAAAAAATGTCACAACTTATCTGAGGGACCCCAAAATCGATCGGACAGTTATAAGGGAGAACGTAAGTTGAGCTTTGATCACATTTTGATGGACAAAGATTGAGGCTCCGTCAAAATTATTATTTGGAGTTGAACTTAAGACATCTCCGTTATAACACTCTCTTTCTATCAGGTCAGTTAAGTCCCCTGGTAATGCTTCCCATAGAAAATATGTAAGGATGCATCTTTACATTCACGGGTGCACTTTAACCCTTAGTATTGCATCCTCACATTAAGGGCTACACAAGAATAACTCGAACCGACATAATCAGTCCGACCAACCCTACCCGACCACTTTTAGTCAGGTATTTGATTTAAAAAAATATTCATGGGTAGAGATGCGGAATCAAAATTGCAAACCCGATAGTAGATGACCCGACCGAAAATTCATTCTGTTATTATTATGCTACAATGTTTTGTTGGATAATTTCTATTTAAAACCGATGTGCTCTATCTAAGACTTTGTGATATTATAATTATAAACATTTACCATTTTGATTAGATGATTATTATATATTTATGTTTGCTTCAAAATGAACTTCCTTTATGCAACGATGTTTTGACACTACTGCCCAAGGTTTACGCTTATAAAAGATAATTGTATTTCTTTGTGTATTTTGGAAACAAGTTAATTGAGTTTCAAATTGGCTGAATTGGTTGCCGGACCTGGTATTGTTGAAGGGGTTCACATGAACACCCAAAAACTTCAATCTTTTAAACGTTAGATTCTATACAAATTGAATGGTCATATTGTTGGGAGTATATTTTTGCTTAACATTTTATTCAATTTATTATTGTTTTACTCAACATTTACTTAAGTTTGGTTTAGTTTATCTGTTGGTGGTAGTTCGGGTATGGGGGTTTTTCTTAATTTTTTGTGAATTATGCTTGATTCATTTGAGTAATGTGTATTTGAAAAGATTTGCATATATATATAATCGATAATCCACTATATTTTGATTTAACATTCAAACTCAAAGGAGATAATCGTGATTCTTAATTTAAATTTTAAAGTAATTTTGAACACCTAAAACTGTGAATGCTAGATCCGCCACTGTTAGTTGCCACATTAAAGACAAAACCCGAAGTGATATTTTTTCATTACCCGATCCTAACTAGGCCCGGGACTGGGAACCGTATAATCGGGAAAACTGATCTGAATCGAACCAAATTTTACGATTCGGTTCGGTTTCTATAATTTTGGACTTCATCTTTTTCGGTTCAGTTCCTATAGTATATGATCGGTTCCGGTTCGGTTCCGGTTCCTAGGTAGGAATCGAACTTTTTATACATTGCATTAGTAATCTTCATTTGAGGTGCTTCTAGCTGGAATTTTTTGATGAAATTTTGTGAGCTTGTTTTCAATGAAATGTAAATTATGTCACTAAATTTGATCTTAAAATTCAATCGGAAAGTTACTTAAATAAATTATTGAAAAACACTACGACAAAATACATATAAAAAACACAATGGTTTTCAATATTTTATTTAACTAACTTCCCGATTGAATTTTAAGATGAAATTTGGTTGATGTAATCTACCCTTCAGGTAGAACATGCTCACAAAATATCATTAAAAAATTCTACGCGGAGTCAAAAAATTCTACGCAGAAAACTCTTGTCAGGAATATTTGTCTTGCATAATATACCTGATGGAGTATATGGGCCTGGACCCCAGGACCCACATACTGAAAAGAATAAGAGGCACAATTGTCACCCTGTGGGGCCTCCGTCGTCCAGATGGTCCTCCATCGACCAGAAAGATATCAACTCAGAACATGGTCCAAAAGCCAGAAGAACCGGGTGACCCCGTCGGCCGGGACTTCTGTAACACCCCGCCCCGTAGGGCCCAAGGTAGTTACTCCTACACACCCTCCAGACGTCTAGTACTGTCCTCACAAACCGCCACTAGCCTTTTCCGTGCACTTTGTCCTCACTCGTGCGCGCCCTGAGAAATATCTCAGGGAGTCGCCCATCCCAAGACTACTCCCGTGCAAGCACGCTTAACTTTGGAGTTCTTAGCTGATGAGCTTCCTTAAAAGGAGATGCATCTTGTTGGTATGAGTAGTACTATTAATCTGTTTAAATTAAATCTCAAGTGTTACAGCTTCGTCGTCCATGGTTCCGTCGGCCACAAAGGGCTCCCAGAACCGGACTTCTCATTTAATTATTTCTACATATTTTGTACTTAACCCAACAGTGGCCCAATTGTAAATGGGCCTCCCAAGCTCAAGACTTGGGAGCCCAGCCCTAATTTCCTCTATAAATACTCCCCTTGGAGGTAGTTGTAGGGGGTTCACAAATCATTTATTGCAAAGAGTTATTGCACTTCTCTCTCTAGCTCTCACTTCTCTCTAGGAGTTAATACTCTATCATTTGGTGCTCTCGTTGAGAGCTAGAACAATCAAGTTAGCCTCCTTTGTTGCTGCCAAGCAAAGCTAACTGATCATGGGGAGAACTAAGTCCAACCGTAACCTCCTCGGCAAGACCATCCCTGAGGCCCAGGAGGACAGGGAACACGAGGAGGATGCTACGGCCGACAAGGCCGCGGGCGGGGATGTTTTCCAGGAGGCCATCGACCTCACGAATGATCTTCGCCATCAGCTCAACGGCAGCGCCCCCGACGCTCGCATCAGCCTGGACAAGAAGCGCCAGGACAAGGGCTACAACGCCTCGAGGCAACCGGCTTCTCCTGCCATTGACCCCCAGCTCCAAGCCGCGCTCTCGGCCATCATCGCCAGCTTGGCCCAGAACCCCACCGTCCTTAGTGCACTCATGCCAAGGACGGGGGAGAACACGACCCCGCCTCCTCAACCCTAGCCGTTGGCCGTCAAGCTAGGCAACGACGAAGGGGTGATGCCCCAGGACATGATGTCATCCCACTCCCACCCTGCTTCCCCGCTTCGAGCTGGACCGACCCCAGCGCGTGGAAAAGCCTCAGCCTTTAACAGGCTAGGTGACACGTGTCGTTGGCCTGCGTCAGAGAGGATGGCGGGACAGATTGGTCAGCGTGAGCCTGGCTCACCGAGGGAAAGCTTGGGGTCCGTATCCCGGACAGCGGATCGGCCCCGCATGGACAAAGGCAAGGGAAAACTGCATGAGGGTGGCGCACGCCATCAAATCAACACGGCTCATGCAGCCCGTTTGTAGACACAGGGCACCACCAGGGCCGCCAAGGACCCCAGGGACGAGGTGATCGCCCAACTTGAGAGAAGGCTCGCTCAGATGGAGGCCAAGCAGGTGGCCGCCACCGCCACAGGCATCTCATCCAGGGATCCCGGCTTCAACGCCCTTCTACACAAGGTCAGCACCCTTGCCGAAGAAGCAACGGACAGAGGCGATCACCTTCACTGACAAGGATCTGCCTCCAGGCTCCGCATCACTGTCAAGAGTGAGCAATCTACCACTCATGCTGACGACCTCCGGGAAATTTTTGAAATCATGAAGAAGTTCCAGCTCTACCTGAACCCCAAGAAGTGCACCTTCGGCGTCTAGGGAGGCAAGTTCCTCGGCTACATGGTCAGTCGAAGGGGCATTAAAATCGATCCGGAGAAGATCCGGGCCATTGTTAACATGGAGCCACCACAAAATGTGAAGGAGGTACAACGGCTGACGGGGCGCCTCGCGGCCCTGAACCGTTTCCTCTAAAAATCGGCTGAAAGGTCTCTCCCTTTCTTCCAGATCATGCGCAAAGCAAATGGCTTCAAATGGACGACGGAGTGCCAGCAAGCATTTAAGGAGCTGAAGAAGTACCTATCGTCCCCTCCCGTGCTTTCCAAGCCCAAAGCCGGTGAAACCCTTTGCTTGTACTTGGGGGTGAGCACATCGGCCATCAGTTCCGTGCTCATCCGTGAGGATGAAGGGGTACAAAAGGCAATTTTCTACGTGGATGGTGAAGTGGGCGATCTTCCTCAGCCAATTCCAGATTGAAATCAAGCCAAGACCATCCATCAAGGGGTAAGCCTTGGCCGATTTTGTCACCCAGTGCACGGCAAGGGAGACGGCCGCTACCACACCCGGGCTAGAGCCAGACGAAGCATGGACTCTCTTCACTCACGATTCATCGACCGCCAAAGCGTGTGGGGGCGTCGTCGTCCTGATCTCCCCTGAAGGATTCAGAGCCTATTATGCCATCCGCTTCAACTTCAGGGTGTGCAACAACGAAGCCGAGTATGAGGCCCTCCTCAGCGGCCTCAGACTCGCCACCGGCCTCAAAGCGCGACACATTAGAGTCAGATGCGACTCCAAGCTGGTGGTGGGCCAAATTGAAGGCTCATATGAGGCCAAGGAAGGGAGAATGAGACAATACAAGCAGACGGCCGAGGAGTTGCTCAAGGCATTCGAAACCCATGAGATCACACAGATCCCAAGGGCGGAGAATGCTGAGGCCGACATCCTCTCCAAGCTCAACACAGACACGCCAGAGCGCATCTCCAAGATAGCCAAGGTCGAAGAGCTAAGCATGTCCACGAACCATGCCAGCCCGGTCATGTGCATTCAGCATCGACCGGAGGACTGTATCACCGACATCACAACCTTCATCACTTCGGGAGAGCTGCCCCAGGACGAGGAGAGGGCCAAGCTGGCCAAACTCAGGGCCCCAAGTTACACCATCGAGGATGGAAAGCTTTACAAAAGATCCTACAACGGCACTCTCCTCCGATGCCTACACTCGGATGAGGCCGAGGTGGCCATGGAGGAAGTCCAATGCGGCGTCTGCTCCTCACATCAGGGGCCTTTCAGCATGTCCCGGAGTCTCGTCGTCCAGGGCTATTTCTGGCTGACGATGGCGCGGGATTGTGCCAACCTTGCAAGGAAGTGTACTGCATGCCAGGTCCTTCAGAAGGCCCCTGGTCGGCCAGCTGTCAACTACGTCCCGTTCAGCACCGCAATCCCATTCTCAAGATGGGGGATTGACCTAGTTGGCCCAATGCCCAGGGCCACCGGTAACAACCGCTACATCATTGTCGCCGTCGATTACTTCACCAAGTGGGTTGAAGCGGAACCTTTGGCCAGCATCACAGGAGCCAGATGCCAAAGGTTCATCCACAAGAATATCCTTACCCGCTTCGGCGTTCCACAGGATATCATATCCGATAATGACACCCAGTTCGAGGCCGCACCCTTCCAAGAGCTCCTCCAAGAATGGGAATCAGACACCATTTCTCCTCCGTTGCCTATCCTCAAGGTAACGGGCAAGTCGAGAACGCCAACAGGACCATTCTGGAGGGGCTGAAGAAGAAGCTCCAGGACGCAGGAGGTAGTTGGGCCGATCAACTCCCCAACATCCTGTGGTGCTACCGTACGATACCGAGGAGGGCGACGGGCGAAACACCATTTGCCCTTTGCTATGGTTTTGAGGCAAATGCACCCACAGAGGTCACCATACCCAGCCGACGGGTGGAGCAATATGAGCCTGAGGCCAACAAAGAAAGCATGAAGATTGATCTCCACCTGATCGAAGAAAGATGAGAGCAGGCCTTCATCCGGGCAGAAAACTACCGGCGTCAAGTAAAATCATACTACGACACCAAGGTACATTCCCGGGAATTCCAAGTGGGGGACTATGTCCTCTGCTGAAGGGAGGTGAGCAAGCCGATGAAAGGTGGCAAGCTAGCACTCAAGTATGAAGGCCCCTACATCGTCAGTGTCGTAGTCAAACCCGACACCTACAAATTAAGACACCCGAATGGGTCTAATGTACCACGAACGTGGAATGTACATCACTTGGTGAAATTCTATCAATAATCCGAGGACGGCGCAGCCGGCAAAGCCCTCACCTTCCCATGGGTTGTTGATCGAATACCACCCTCGGCCTCGAGCCACTTATCAATAAAAGTTGTACTCTAGTTGCTTTTTTCAGAAAAGTTTAAGGAAAAAATACCATACTACATCGACCCCTCAGAGCGAAATGCTCAGGAAAGGTCGACAGAGCACATCGTTTTGGCCCTTTAGAGCGAGACGCTCAGGTAAGGCCGACGGTGGCCCTAGGACGAAGGGCCCGCAAAGAGCCCACGTCTTGAAATGGGAAGCTCACCGCGTCGTCCACTCGCGAAATCGCAGGACGACGGGTCTGAAATCATGGCTGAGGTGACAAAAATCCCCCAACTCAGGGATGAGGAACGGCGGTCGTCGATAACCGACCAAAAGCTTAGCCCGCGTCATAAATAGGCGACGAGACCTCCCTGAGATCACAGGACGATCCAGTAGGACTGCTTACCGGCTGAGGGACTATCGACCCCCTCGACCGAAGCCTGAAAGAAGGATACCCACTCCTTTCTCAAAGAAGCAAAGAGGAAGAATATAAAAGAGGGACAGCCGAAGGTCCGTGCACTTTCCGGCCTAAAGCGATATCCCCAAAAATAAAAGAGGGACAGCCGAAGGACGGTGCACTTGTCGGCCTAAAGCGATATCCCCAAAAATAAAAGAGGGACAGCCGAAGGACCGTGCACTTGCCGGCCTAAAGCGATATCCCCAAAAATAAAAGAGGGACAGCCAAAGGACCGTGCACTCGCCGGCCTAAAGCGAAATCCCCAAAAATAAATTAGGGAAGCCGATGGACCGCGCACTTCCCGGCCTCGCGCAATAAAAATAAAATCCCCAATAACTAAGTACATATCAGTTAAACAGTTGTAGTATGGACGACGCATTCATACACAAGCTACCCAAAAAAAAACTTGGACAAAAGTTCCAAGGCAAACTCTTTTAGCCGATGAGGGCACCATATAGCTGGCATGAAATCAAATGATCCCGGGAAACTCCCTCAGCCGACCAAAGGGAATAGCTACCTAAGTCTGTCCAACACTTAGAAAAATTTCAATGTACTTGGGAAAAATTCTTAAATGGCATCGAGAGCGGCCGACAAGAGTCCCAAGGCGAAGGTGAAACCAACCACCTAATTCCCTTCAGTCGAAGGTGGGAAAAACTCATAGCGGCCGAGCCAGAACCAACAACCTTCATTGTCTACACAGGGGCAAAGCTACTACATACTCTAAGCTAAACACTTGGAAATATTTCCAAAAGAACGAGATAGCTAACAAGTACTACGAAGCCGAGGAGGACATCTCCCCCTCAGGCGAGCAAAGGGTGAGCTCTCATTAGCCACAAGCACGGGAACCAACTACTTGAACTTTTTGTTTGATACTTAGAAAAATTTGCAAGTGAAAACAAAAAGGGTGGGGGAGTAACATAAGATGAAGAAGATATTAAGGCCGGAAGTGGCGGCTAAGCATTTTCATTCATAAGTCAAAAATACTAGGTGGGGGGCACAACGGCCTTTACATATACAGGCAGTGCGGCCGTCACATAACAAAAAAAAAGGGTAGAGAAGGGATCATGCGTCTTCTTTGGCGGCGTCCTGAACTGACGTACCGGCGGCCTCATCAGACTTGGAGGTGGCAGCATCTACAAAGATGTCATCGTCGCCCCAATCCTCCTCGCCGATTTCAAAGCTAAGAATATGATCCTGCCTCTCTTCCATAGGGAGCTTGACATCGGCCTCCAGATCCTTCATCTTCGGGGGCAGTTTCAGCTTGGCGGCGAAGCTTTTCGTAAGCTTGAGCTCAGTAATCCGCCTATGGAGCCTCCGGTAGATTAGACGCTGCATCCGCTGTTGGCTCATGTCGTAATAGACCGACATCTCCCTCTGGAAGTACTCCTGGCCGGCAGGGCAGTTTTGGCCAAAGTCTTCTAGCTGGGCCGCCACGACTTCATAGCAACAGGGCCAACGTTCTTCCGCTTTCCAGCCTTCGGCCAAGAAGTTATCAATAGCAGCATCAACGGCCTTCTCAGCGGCCTTCTCGGCCTCAGCTCTGGGCTTCTCGGCCTCCTCAGCACGATGCAAGGCTTCTTCATGCCCCTTCAACGCCTCATCTTTTTCCTTTAGGGCATCATCCCTATCGGCCGCCACTTGATGATAGGCCGCATCGGCCTCATCGACCCTCTTCTTCATGGCCTCCACCTCATCCCGAAGCCGGTCCAAGCAGATCATGGCCTTCTCGGCCGAGGCATCCTTTTGCTCGACTTCTTTCAGCTGAGCAATCTCTTGTTCCTGCCTCCTATGGCTCTCCATCAGCATAAGGGCTCCATGCAAAAATGGAAACGTTAGGACGATCAAGACACTTATGACGACAAAAAGAGACGGAAAAAATAATGCAAGGATCTTACCTGGACGACGAGGTCCATATAATCGTCATAGATCCTGACGGGGCCGAGCTTCTTGAGGTAAGCCCGGTCCTCGACTGGGACGGCTTGTGCAAGCACATTGACGAGCACTTTGTCACGGTGCGTCAAAATAAATTCAATACTAACACTTATACGTAGTATAGCGTAGTAGAGTTCGTATCCACAGGGAAAGGAAATAATTCTCTTTTTATGAACTTAATGAATAAAAAGGGGGGTTTTGGTTTTGAATGATTTAATTTAATTAAGAAACTAAGATGAACAACCTATATGTGTTTAATTAAAGAATAAAAAAGAACTTGGCATTGCTACTTTCCACTTGTTGATATATTTTAGTCGATCATTGTTATATCTATAACTTATTCCCTCTCGAATACTCAATCGGGGAGTATATCCACTTCATCGAGGGTAGTTATTAACAACAACCGTTCATTAATAACCCTTACTATTAATCAAATATAGAACAACGTCTTATACCGATTTAATAGTAGCATTTAATCTTTCTAACTCCTTGATGAAATCAATTGAGATTGATAACCTCAACACAACGGTTTCAGTTTAACCAACAAAATTAATCCCTCTTAAGTTTATTAACCACGACCATGCATTAATAAACCGAAGTTACTTACTTGTGAAACCATCAACGATTAACCATCGGTTCGTTGATCGTTTCTAGTAATAATTAATATATGAAACAAAACTAGTTGATCCTTTAAGTAATGTTCAAAATATTAATATGAAATATGAGTAGGAATTAATTAATATTCAAGGAAGAATATAGTTAAAGAAGATGAATCCTACTATAATTAATATCAAGATGTTAACTAATTGTCATCTTAGCAACACTCCTCAACATTAATATAGAGGAAGAAAATACCATTCTAACTAATGTCGAGATGTTAACTAATTGTCATCTTAGCAACACTCCTCAACATTAATATAGAGATGGTATTAAGGAAAGAACTATTAAGTAATATTCAAGGAAAGAAGTTAAGAAAATAACTCACAACTTTAATAATCAACAAGCTTCAAGAGCAACACCAAGAATGGAAGTTTAGCTCCTCATTTGGACACTAAACATAGCTAGAAAAATATAAAGAAATATTATTCTAAACTGAGCTTAAGAGTATGGAAGAAGGGGTGCTTTTTTAGAGAAAAAAGTGTGCTATTTATAGGTGTTTTTCAACACCTTTGGCCGGGTACCCGACCGGGTCAAGTACTCACCCGACCGGGTACCGGTCAAAATCAGATAATCTTCCACGTTTTTGTGTTCCATCACGTTAAATTGTCCCGGGTCAAGTCAGACCCGACCGGGTCAAGTAAGGGACCCGACCGGGTTTGGTCTAAATCAGATTTTTCCAAATCTTTGTGATCTTCAGCATGTTCTGGTGTTCCGGGTCATATCTGACCCGACCGGGTCGAGTAAGGGACCCGAACGGGTCTTACTTTTTCTTCTTAGATCCGGTCTTCAACTGACCCGACCGGGTTCAAGGTCTGACCCGGTCGGGTTTTTGTGCTCCTGGGTATTTTTGTCTTCATCTTTTCTCCCCTTTTCCTTGCTACAAACTCTATCACTATTCTATAACTACGAAAAGAAGGAGAAAACAATTACAAACAAAATAAAACAAGTACTGACAAACTAACTAAAAGCGATGGAAAATCCACACCCAATCAACATAAAAACATACATTTATGCACTATAAACTAGTGCATATCAAACACCCCCACACTTGAATTTTTACTCGTCTCGAGTAAAACAAATTCTGTCCAAGAAGTCCTTAATTGACAAGAGTAGCAACACCAACATCCACAAGTGTTTATAACAAATACATAAAGTATCTCCAAAACCAAAAGAGTAAAGATGGGTCTTCAATTTCAATTTCCTCATCCGACGAACTCTCTATAGTAATCACCCTCAGGATCTTGCAAAATCAAAAGAAATAACTTTCTCTCATTCTCTCATTTTGCCTAGGTGCCCTTTCAGGTTTTCAACCCAGCTTCCCACATTTTTCTTTAATGAATCTCACAACTCAATCTTATTTTTTTTTTTGCTTTATTTTTTCTTAAGCTGCCCTTTGTGGGTTTTCAACTTAACAAGCTGTTTTTTTTTAGATAAAAATGAAAAGAGTGGGAATTTTGAGCTTACCAGAATAATCTCAACACCCCCACACTTAGTATCTGGCACTGTCCCTAGTGCCCGCCCATACCTCCACCGTGGTGTCTGTCTTCATCCATGTGGTCCCCGCCATAACCACCATCATCGCCTCCACCACCGGAACTCGAGTCTCCAAAATACCCCCATGTAGTCGGATCGTACCAAGAGGGTGCGGGAGGGGAATTTGCCATAGATGCAAATCCACTCTGATGTGCCACATAGGAATATATAGCGCCATAGGTCCTACGCTGATCCTCCTCAGATCTCCGCCTGTCCTCCTCATACCTACGCCAGTCTGCTTGCCGCTGCTCCTCCATCCTCTCAATGCTCTGGTTGAGCGTGACCATGTTATCGAGCATTTGTTGCTCGAAAGGTGTGTAGTGGAATGCTTGAGGTTGTGGTTGTTCGGGTATGATTGAGGGTTCTTCATCATCTTCATCTTGGATGGGTTCTTCATAATGATCCGGGATTGCCCCGGGAAGACAATAATGATGACCATCCTCAATTTGGTGATTGATGTTATCCAGGGGGACGTCGGCCGAGGGTATCTGGAGGTAGATGGAAGTGCGTGGGAGAATGCGCCAATTATAGATGTGTGCCCCAGTTGGTGTTGTGTGCGAGGGGACCAAGTCTAGCGTCTTTTGTAAAAGCCATTCAGTGCAAATAAGTTGTCTTGAGGTGATGGGGCCGGGGTCTATAAAACCATATAAAGTGGCTAGATGTGTGATTAGGCCCCCCATAGCAATTGGTCATGTTGATGTTGCCACGTTGTTGAAATGAGTCCATAAGATGGTGGCAACATCAACTTGATCTGGGCCCGGCAAAACAGCTTGTGCTAGAACACACACATCCCAGATACGTGTGTGATGATTATTCGGTCTTCCGAGAAAACAATTTGAGCAAAATTTTAAGAATAGTCGGAAGACCGGATGTTGCACACGATTCACACTCAGTTTAGATAGATCAACCACATTCTTTCCGGTCATTCTTCTCCACAATTTATACCCCACAAGAGAATCATATGTACGTGCTTCATCAAACCATGGGAGACCAAAATGTTGAACAAATTCTCTTTTGGTTAATGAACGATCCTCATTTAGTAAACGAAAGGTGATTATGTCATTTGCATGATCATTCACATCTTTTGTATACGCAAATGAGCTAAAAAATTCATACACCAAATGAGGATATGTCACATATTGCATTTCAAACATTCTAGATATTCCAATTCTTGCAAATATGTCACGCATCACAATATCAATCCATAGTAGTGCTAAAGTAGTTAAGCACATAAAACGGGATTGTTTTACCTCCCTCTTTGCTTGGTTGATGAAGTTTTTCCGTTGAGCCTCCGTAGCAAACTCCACGCTCTCATAGCCCGCTACCGGTGGGATAGCCCGATTTCCCCTTGAGGAAGAGGCTTTTGACTTTCTTGGAGCCATTGAAGTCCTCTTTTTTTGGGTTTTTTTCTTGAGTGATTTTCGGACTTGGGAAGGGTGGGGTTTGGAACTTTGGAATTTTGGTGGGTCTTGGGTATTTTGGGGTTGTGAGAGTGGAGAGGATGATTATTAGGAGAAAAAATTGGGATTTCTTGGGATTTTTAGTAGAAAAATCGGAACTTTGGGGGATGGGGGGTTAGGGTTTCGGATTTTTGCAAATGGGGAAGAAAATGGGATTTTATGGGTATGGGTGTGTTGAGAAGATTGAGGAGATGAAGATTATGATGTTATTTAGTGGATTTGGTGGAGAAATGGTGTAGAATCGAAGGTTGTGGTGTGTAAAAATGGAGGGTTTTGAGGATTTTTTTCGTGGGGAGGAAGATGAAGTGGGTTGGGGAGTTGGTCGCCCGACCTGGTTAAGTGCGAATTCCCAGTTTACCCGGTCGGGTGAGGTCTTCCGCCCGGTCGGGCTCTGCGGTGTTTCTTATCCAGTAGCTACTGGAATGACTACCCGGTCGGGTGCGTTAGGGTACCCGGTCGGGTCTTGCTGATTTTTTAAAAATTAAATGCGTACCCGCCCGAGTTTCAGAAATATCCGAATGGGTATGCATTCCAGTGTGTTCAGAGCCAAGAATATGCGCAGACCCGGTCGGGTTTTGGAAGTCCCCGGTCGGGCCTATGCTCTTTTTGTTTTCGTTAGCAATCCGGTGGCCATGTTGCCCGAGTATTCTTTTTTTATTAATAAACCTGACCGGGCTGTTTGAGATACCCGGCTGGGTTTCAGCCCAGGCTCATTTTTTTAAAAAAAAAATTATAACACAATCCCGTTTACAACATTGCAAGATACCCGGCCGGGTTTCAGCCCAGGCTCATTTCTGGAGTTATTTTGACGCGGTGGCATTTTCGTAATTTTTTTGGAGGGGGTCTATAAGTTATGATTTATTGGTTAAAAATTCGTGTTTTGAGCTTATAAGTTAGACTTCGCAGCTTCTCAGTCTAAAGGGGACTTCTCACATGATCTTTTCTATATATATAAAGAGTGAGAGAGAGGGAGTGGATCAGGTAAGAAGTGCCCTTAGGCTGAGAACTGCGAAGTTTAACTAATAGACTACAAACATGAACTTTTAACCAATAAATCATAACTTATAGACCCCGTCGAAAATAATTACGAAAATGCCACCGCAAAAAATAAGCCTGGAAACCTAGAAATTTTTTGGATGCAGTGGCATTTTCGTAATTATGATGGAAATCTTTATAAGTTATGATTTATTGGTTATAAGTTGCTATATTCAGTCTATAAGTTTACTGCGTTGCAAGATCACATGCAAATCCAATGACTGAGATTACTTCTCACTTCTCATTTTAAGGGGCACTTCTCACCTGATCTTTTCTATATATATATGTGTGTGTGTGTATATATATAGGGAGCGGTTCCGGTAAGAACGGATCTGGACCGTTGGATTGTATTATGGGGAACCGAATTGTGCATTTGGTGAAACTGATATGTGCATTAGATGATATTGAAATGTGCATAATAAAAATTTAAACTCAAGTGTGCATTAGGTGAAACTGAAATGTGTGAAATAAAAGGGAAAAAAATAACATCACATCAAACCTTTTATTCTGCACATTTCAGTTTCATCTGGTGCACATTTCAATTTCACCTAATGCATAATTTAGCTTCACATAATGCATACTATATCGTACCCTTTGTGCTACACATTTGAATTTCATCGAATGCACATTACAGTTTCATCTAATGCACATCGAATTTCACTTAAACCAAATCTAACGGCCCAGATTCATTCTCATTTCTCTCCTAAGATCATGTTCTTATTTGAACCAAAACCTATATATATATATAACCTATATATATATATATATATATATATATATATATATGTGTGTGTGTGTGTGTGTGTGTGTGTGTGTGTGTGTGTGATGGATAGTGTACTCGGAGGGTAGCTTATCCGAGGGGTTACTGCGGGGAGTAACTTAGAGAGAAGTCAGAGCAAATAAGTAAGAGAGAGAGAGAATTCAAATATATCAGTTATGTATTCAAGGCGTCTCTTACAAAGGGGAAAGGGGAAGTTATTTATAGTAGCAATAAATGCTTAGATAGGGACACGTGTCAGCATTCTGGTGGTCGAGGGGTGACCTCAACCGGGGTGGCATTGGCACTCGCATGTGGGCGCATTAAATGCGGTGGTTGGATGCGACGTTTGTACTTGGTACGGTGATCCAGCGCATGTGGATGGGAGATTCTGTCGAGGAGGATGCCTTCGACTGTAGATGACAGTCTGAAGGCTCTGCGTGCCGGGGGCCTCATAGTGCTGAGGGCTCCAATTGCCGAAGGCTTGGTTTTCAAGCCTTATTTTCCCGTGATGTTGCTGAACCCAATTCTGTCACTGATAGCCTTCGGCCATGGGGCCGAAGGCACCCCTTCATGCATCCTGGGCTGCTTAGAGCTTCATTCTGCTGGGCTTGGCCCGTTGGGCTTGAATGTAATAGTGGGAGTATGTGGGTCGGGGGTCCCTGGGCCATATACTCCATCAGGAGTCCCTCACTCCTTTTGCCGAAAGGTACTTGAGGGAAAAGGAGTAATTGCGTTTGTCCTCTGATGCTGCCTTTCTGTCATTTGTAAAAGTGGTGAGGAGTTTTGCGCTCGAAAATTTTGACATTTTGTATTTTTGTGAACTTCCCGAAGGGGTCCTCCAGTCCCCCACTCCTTGAGGCACATGTAATGTGGTGACAAGGAGTAGGGTAGTGCCTGTTATTAGCATATGGCCGAAGGTTTGACTCTTTTCGTTTCATTTTGGGGGGATGCCTCGTTAAAAACCTCATTAGGAAAAACCCTTTGGTAAAAAATCCTAATGAGGGAAAAAAGTGCACCGAATTCCCCCAATGATGAATCAAAAAAGGTGAGCCCTTGGTTTGAGATGAAGAGCAATGTTGCCGCCGAGAGCTATCCGTGATCTGAGGGTTTGATCGTTGATTTTGCCGAAGGCTCTTCGTTGGTGTCCTGGTGATGCTGAGGGTGGTGACTGCTGGGAGCACTCCTCCGAAGGTGTCTGTAGTTGATAAGCAAGAGTGAGCATTTCAGGGACTGCCAAGGTTAGTCCCCCAGTTATTGAGGGCTTAGGGCGTGTTGATATGGGTGATAGCTCATGTGTTGCCGAGGGGGTTCCTCGGTTCTCAACATGTTGAGGGCTAAGGGGTCCTGAGGGGTTTCCCCGTTGTTAGGCCGGGGGCTCCCCTTGATGAAGGAGTCTGAAGGAGATTGCCCGAATGCATGCATAGTGTTGTCTGAGGGGTGCCAGATGAGGGAACTTAGTATGTGAAAGAGAGCCGTTGAGACATGACCGTTGGAATATGACCGTTGATATATAGCCGTTGGAGGTGATGTCCACGTGGGGTGTACTCGTTAGCTGTCCGCGGGCGGGCGTCACCGGTTGGCGGAGGAGGCGACGTGTAATGATGATTCTTCCATCGGGGGCCCGGTTTCTTGGCCCAAGCCAGGAGTGGGGGCCTATAAATACCCCCAAGGCTGGAAACCATCCCTTGTGCGATCATATTGTAGCGAAGTTCTGCCGAAATATTTCTAGAGAGAGAAAATTTCCTACGATCAAATCCCAATTCCTGAGGTCAGTTCTTTTTCTATCCTTGGTAATTGTTGCACATTTTGCTTTCTGGCCTTAGATTAGGTGTTATAGTCCCAGGCAGAATTTTTCCTTGGACCCTTTGCACACCCTACCAAGGATGTCGTTTGCGAGTGACTCTCAAGACATCTCGAGGGAGCCGTCTGCTCATGCTGAGAGCTATTCATCTGTTGAGTCTTCAAATGAGAGGTCCTCGGTACGCAATGACTCCGTTGTAGCCGAGAGGATCCAAGACAACCTTCGGACTGAGGCGGAAGCAGAAGAATTCGAACAAGTGGTAGAAGATGAGGAATTAGCCCTCGTTGTTCAAGTTGCGGAGGAGGAAGAGGAGGAAGAGAGGCAAAAGGTCACCGTCGCCATCCTCCCCGCACGTAACGCCAGAGAAGCCAGCACCTCCCGGCCTCTAGACCTGACGCCTATTAGTGTGGCCCCCGGGAAAAAGAGAAAAGCAAAGGCTGCTCCGAAGAAGAAACAAGTTGCCGTCGACGCTGGGCAGCCAGTAGTAATTCTCGAAGGCTATTCCTACCTGAACACAACTGCCTTGGAGGTGAAAACCAAAGCCACACAGGGGGAGTACATGGCTACACAGTTTTTGGTCGGGCCCTCGGCGCAGGTGGTAGAGCCGGGGCCAAATGACGTGTTATTGCATGCCCCCGACGGCTGCTTTACCGTTCATATACTTTCGGTGGAGTTGGGCCTCTGATGCCCCCTCCACCCCTTCGTGATCCAATACCTTCGCTTTGTCAAACTCGCCCCCTGCCAGCTGACCCCAAACAGACACTTCTACTTGGCTGGTTTCCTTTCCCTTTATCGGAGCAGGGGCGTGGAGGCCACATTAGATCAGTTCTTCCTTTCCTTCAACCTCTGCCAGGGGGGTCACTCAAATGCTGGAGGCTTCGCCAACCTGCAGCAGCTCCCCGAGTTCAGACTTTTCGACGATGTCCCCTCGTCTCACAAGGGGTGGAAAGACAAATTTTGCTATGTCCGTATGGCGGAGAATCCCTTCCCAGTCTCCCTCCGTGATAGCTTCCGGAGGCATCTAAAAGCAGAGAGTGCCGCCTTGGAGAAGAAGGGGAGAAAACTTTCCAAGAAGCCGGAAGGGATCTGACAAGCATGTTCTGATCAAGGTCGCCACCCTCCCGGATGAGCTCTATGATTTGGGCTTCCGTCGGTACCAGTTGATGGGGGAAAAGATGAGAGATATCCCCCGAGTGCCGGAGGTTGTTGCCTTGCCGAGGGCTCTTATTTTATACTTAGGATTTTTTTGTGTCTTGTAGTAGTATTCTAACACTTCTATGTTTCCCTTGTTTCTCAGGACCAGATATGGATGCTAGGAATCTTGCCAAGTTGAAGAGGCAAGAAGAAGGAGGCTCTGGTGCAGCAGAGGGCGGTAGATGAGATATTCCCAAAGGCAGGAGCTGGGAATGATGGCGGGCCTTTGGTGAAGGCTGTTGTCGGTGAAGATGTCAGCTCTACAGCCGAGGGCTCTCCCGTCGAGGAGCTAAAGAGAAAGCGGGCCAGGAAGGCCGCGGTGCCCCCGGAGGGGAAGAAACAGAAGAAGGGGGTCTTCGAGAAGAAAGAGTCTCCCGTTGTTGTTATCGAGGAACACTCCTCCTCCGAGCCCCCGGCTCAAGTTGCTGGAATGGCATGGCCCAAGGAGAACGTGCAGTTCTCTATCACCAAGGAGACTGCCATCATGCACGGCACCCATAGCCCGAGGGAGTTCCTGAGGGGTGCCACCCCTTTGACAGATAAGTCGGTGCTGTCCCGGCAGGCTGACGTTGCCCTCTGCTCCAAGGCCCTCCAGGCTTTAGTCACTGTAAGATTTTTCCTCCCTTCTTTCCTTTAGTCAAATGTATTTTGCATATTGTGCGTAGTAACTTAACTCTCAGTTTTTCCTGGTCTTCTCGTAGGCAAGCATCGGCCTAGGTCAGCTTATTCGGAGGATGGAGGACTCTGCCCTCCAGAAGCAGAAGGTTGATGAAGCCTTGGCCAAGTCCCGAAGGCAGCTTCAGAAGGCCGAAGAAGCTTTCCAAGTGGAGAAGGCGGCCTTCAATAAAATTCTTGAAAATTCCAAGGCAGTGGCCTAGGCCGAGGGAAGAGCTGAGGCCGAGCAGATTGCAGCTGAGGCCGCCAGGATAGCCGCTGAGAGGGCCGAGGGGGATAAGAAAGAGACAGTGATCCAGGCCGAGAAGGATGCGTTGGCCGCTTTTGTCGCCGAGGGCTGGAAGGCTGAGGGGCATCAGCAGTGGGTGGTCTCGGTGGTGGAGGACTCGGTAGATAACTGGGTGAAGGGCCCCGGTGCCATGTGGCTAGCCCAGAAGGGCAAAGAGTATTACGATGGGGGTGAGTACTTCACTCAGGCCCTCATCTACCGAAGGCTAGCCCGGCATTTGGGGGTGGAC
Organism: Cuscuta europaea; assembly: GCA_945859875.1. NCBI lineage: Eukaryota > Viridiplantae > Streptophyta > Magnoliopsida > Solanales > Convolvulaceae > Cuscuta > Cuscuta europaea. Next base: position 5,476,909 of record CAMAPE010000036.1, on the reverse strand, counting down.
CCGAAGGCATTTGACCCGACAGCTCATGGTCTTCCTCCTCTCCAGCCTGATCCCAGAATTCCCCTTCCCGAGGGTGCTACAAGGCCTGATCTGGAAGATATTGTACTGATGCAGGAGGCCAGCGATGAAGAGGAAGAGGCCGAAGGGGATGCCACTTCGAAGCTGGCTGAGGAGATTGTTGTTGTAGCAGATAATCCTTAGAAAATTTTGAACACTGTTGTATGAACATTTTGTATCTTTCGGCTTCGGCCATTTGTTGTAATTTAAACATATTACTCTTTTATTTTTTATGAATGAATGTATGGATGTCTTCAGGCTCTCGATGTTTGCATCTATCTCTTTTTCCGTTTATGATGAATGAATGCCTTCTTTCCTTAGTTGCATGTTTGTTTGTATGGTGAGTTGACCGGGAGCCAATCACTTAGGACTTAGGAAATTTTTCTAAGTATTGTTTAGTGTTGGGCCTTCGGTTGGTGCTTCCTTCTGAACTTGGGTAGCTGTCATGAATTGACCGAGGGCCAAAATTTTAGGACTTAGAATATTTTTCTAAGTGTCTGTTCACAACTTTTGCCCTCGGTTGACATCTTCTTTCGTGTGCCTTGTGCTGCGTAAGCTGTAAGCCCTCCTCCATTGATGGTCGGGGGCTAATAGTTCAAGACTTAGAAAAAAATCTAAGTAATGGTCACTGCTGTGCCCTCGGCTTGTGTCTCCATTTAGTCATGAGCTGACCGAAGGCCTAGGATTTAGGACAGATGTTTTTCAAGTGTAGTTTTACCACTGAGCCTTCGGTTGTATGTTGAGTTGACCGAGGGCAACTCTTTTTAGGACTTAGAAATTTTTTCAAGTGATGTGCATCACGTGGCCCCCTATGATTTGAGCCTCCGGTGTTGATTGTGATGTCGGGAGGTGCCCTCGATTATCCTCAAACATGTGAGCCTTCGACTTTGGTGGGTTCCCAAAGTGTAGAGTTAGGAAACTTGGTAGTCCAATTATGTCATAGAAAAGGCAAATGTCGTCGGCCATGCTGTGATGGAGAGTGCTGCATAGCAAGAGCCTTCACAGCTTGGCCACGAAAATGTGAACCTTTAAAGGATGCCTTCGGTATTTCTTGAAACTCCGGATAATGTGGACTTAACCAAATTCATCCCAACTGTAGGGTTAGAGCCTTCGGTATGGGTTGATGTCGGAGGCAACCAGGTTGTGGACTTAGCCATATTTTGGTAACACTTGTTGAATAGCAACCTTCGGAGTAAGGGCCACCGTCAAAGGTGACTCCCTGAATAAGAGCTTTCAGGTGCCGGAGGTGTTCCCCAGGGGAACCTTCGGTATGATCTGGAATGCCGACGGGTGTTTGTTGTAAGTTTATACACGTTGATTGCTCATCGAGTCTACTCCCCTTCACCCAAAAAAAAAATTGGTAGTGAAGAGAAGGCTTCAAGAAACTTGGTTTCTTGGTAAGGCTTGGCCTATCGAGAGGCAACAGTATACACCATTGGCTCCCCCCTCGGGATTAACCTTCCGGGTTCCGAGGGGATCGAGGGTCGTTTTCTCAGCACGAGACATAGTCTGTTGCCTGCCTCCCCTTGAGGGACGGCACGGAAAGCGCCTCAGTTTTGAAAGTCGTCCCCTCAGCGCGAGACATAGTCTGTTGCCTGCCATTCCCTTAGGGTAATGGCGCGGGGAGCGTTTCGTTTTGAAAGTCGAATCCTGAGGCATATTAGGTGCCTGTCATTCCTTTGCGGTAATGGTGCGGAAAGCGTTTCAGGGAAGGGTTTGATTTGCATATTAGTTGCAAAAGGCCATGGTACTTGGTACCTTCGGCACCGATAGGTGGGGCCTTCGGTATGATTGCGTCCTCGAGGGGTACGGCTGTATTTGTAACACTTAGTGTTTTTTTTTTGCATACAGTACCCCCGGCTCTTGGTACCGAGGGGTCTTCCTTAAAAACACTTGGTGTTTTCTTCATTTTTGAAGGTGATTGGAGTGTCTACCCTCGGCACTTGGTGCCGAAGGGTCTTGCTTGTAATAAGGCATTAGGCCAGGTGCTTGTATGAGGGCTTGGCCGCTCAAAAGTGTTCTGTTCTTTGTTTTTGGTGTCTTCAACATGTCTTCATTCTTCAAAATTTGGAGGCCTTGGGCCATAGGATAATACATTCATTAGTTATGAGGGCTTGGCCGCTCCAACATTACTGATAAATTTTAACTAGGTGGTGTACATTCCAATGTCGAGGGACCTCGTTTCCATTGGGGCGTTTGAGTTTGTACGTCCCGGGCTTGATGATGGCTGTGACGATGTAGGGCCCTTCAAATTTTGGGGCCATCTTGCCGCCCTCTGTTGGTTGGCTAGCTTCCCTTCTTCGGAGAACATAGTCCCCCACCTAAAATTCTCAGGAACGAACCTTGGCATCGATGTAGCCTTTGACCTGCCTTCGGTAGTTTTCCGCCTTTAGGAAGGCTTGCTCTCGGCGTTCGGGGATGAGGTGAAGGTCGAGGGCCATGTTGGCGTCATTGATTTTGGGATCGTATTGAGCCACCCTTCGGGTAGGAAGGGTCACCTCAGTGGGAGCCTTGGCTTCGAATCCGTAGCAAAGGGAGAAGGGTGTTTCTACTATTGCCCGCCGAGGGATGGTGTGGTAGGCCCATAGGATGTTGTGAAGTTCTTCTACCCAGCTTCCCCCTTCGGCTTCAAGTTTCTTTTTCAGGCCCTCGAGTAAAGTTCGGTTGACGTTCTCCACTTGTCTGTTGCCTTGAGGGTAGGCAACGGATGAGAAGGTATGCTTGATGCCCCATGCCTCTAGGAGGGCACAGAAGGGGGCTACCTCAAATTGAGGATGTTCTTGAAGACAAAGTGGCGGCATCTAGCTTCGGTGATGCTGGAGACGGGCTCAGCCTCCACCCATTTGGTGAAGTAGTCAATGGCAACGATGATATATCTATTGTTGGAGGTATCCCTCGGCAGGGGGCCTACTAGGTCTATGCCCCACCTGGAGAAGGGTATTGTTGTGCTGATGGGGGCATAGTTGACTGCTGGCCTCCCGGGAGCCTTCTGAAAATGTTGACATGCGGTGCACCTTCGGGCGAGATCCGCACAATCCTGGGCAATCGTAGGTCAGAAATAGCCCTGGACTATGAGCCTTCAGGACATGGAGAAGGGTCCCTGATGAGCTGAGCAAATGCCACTGTGCACTTCCTCCATCGCGACTTCGGCTTCATCTTGGTGAAGGCACTGGAGTAACGTACCGTTGTAAGATCGTTTATAGAGCCTCCCATCTTCTATGGTGTAGCTTGGAGCCCTCAGCTTTGCTAGGTTGGCGCGGGTTTCATCCTCGGGCAGCTGCCCTGTGGAGACGAAGTTGACAATATCTGAGATCCAGTTCTCTGGCCTTTGTTGTATTTGCATGACGGGGCTGGCGTGTATGCTTGAGAGACTGAGTTCCTCAGTTCTCGCAATCTTCGAGAGGTGCTCCGGGGATTCATCTGAGAGTTTTGATAAAATGTCGGCCTCAGAGTTTTGAGCCCTCGGTATTTGAGTGAGAGAATGGGCCTCAAATACCTTAAGCAACTCCTTGGCCGCTTCCTTGTATTGCTTCATTCTTCCTTCCTTGGCCTTATATTCCCTTGAAATTTGGCCGACGACTAACTTGGAGTCGCACTTCACATGGATTTGTCAGGCCTTCATGTTAGCCGCCAGCCGAAGGCCACAAAGGAGGGCCTCATACTCTGCTTCATTGTTGGAGACCTTGAATGAGAAGCGGATGGCATAGTAGGCGCGGAAGCCTTCGGGGGTAATGAGAACTACCCCTCCTCCGTATGCTTTGGTAGCTTAGGGTCCACCATTCATCCGAGGGTGCCGAGGGCTCCTCATCCACCGCTGATCTTGCCGTGCACTCCGTCACGAAGTCTGCAAGGGCTTGGCCCTTTATGACAGGCCTCGGACGGATGTCAATGTTGTATTGGCTGAGGAAGATGACCCATTTTACCATCCGGGAGGAGCTGGTGGGACTCCTCATCAAAGCGTCGATGGGTTGGTGCGTGAGGACCTGGATCGGGTGAGCTTGGAAGTAGTGGCCCAACTTCTTCACGGTCCAAACAATGGCTAACACCGTTTTTTCCACGGGAGAATATCTGAGTTATGCCTCCCTGAGAGTCTTGCTAACATAGAAGATGGCATGTTGAATGTCGTCTTCCTCCCGGATTAGCACTGAGCTGATGGCAGCAGGGCTAACGCCAAGGTAAAGGTACAAAGTCTCCCCCACCTTGGGTTTGGAGAGCACAGGGGGTGAAGATAAGTACCTTTTCAGCTCATCAAAGGCCTCCTGGCATTCTAACGTCCATTGGAAGCCGGCGGTCTTCCTCGTGATCTGGAAAAAGGGGAGGGACTTTTCCGTCGACTTGGACAGGAAGCGGTTGAGGGCTGCCAGGCGGCCCCGTCAGCCACTGCACCTCTTTCATGTTGCGTAGGGGCTCCATGTTGACGATGGCCTGGATTTTCTCGGGGTTGGCTTCGATACCCCTTCAGCTCACCATGTAGCCCAAGAACTTGCCTCCTTGGACGCCGAAGGTGCATTTCTTCGGATTTAGCCAAAGGTTGAATTTTTGCATTATGGCGAAGATCTCCCGAAGGTCGTCGGCATGGTTTGTCGATTGTTTGCTCTTGACGATCATGTCGTCAACATAGGCCTCCATGGTCCGCCCTAGGACGGCTTGGAAGACCCTAGCCACCATTCGGGTATAAGTGGCGCCTGAGTTCTTAAGGCCGAAGGCCATGACAAGGTAGCAAAATATGCCTTCGGGAGTCATGAAGGCTGTTTTTCGGCGTCTTCCTCGTGCATGAAAATCTGGTGATATCCGCGGAAGGCGTTGAGGAATGACATGATTTTTCATCCCGCCATTTCGTCCACCAATTGATCAATATTTGGCAGAGGGAAGGGGTCCATAGGGCACGCCTTATTGAGATCCGTGCAGTCCACGCACATGCGGAAGGTGGGTGGTTTCTGTGCAAGGACTACATTGGCCAGCCATGAGGGGTATTTCACCTCTTTAATGTGTTTGATGGAGAGGAGCATGGAGACTTCCTTCTTCACAAAATCCCTCCTCTCGGCCGAGAGGGGCCTTCTTCTCTGTTGTACGGGTTAGGACGAAGGGTCCACCGACAGGCGGTGAACGATGACCCTTCGGCTGATTCCCGGCATGTCCTCCGGCCCCCATGCAAAAACAATGGAGTAGGCGCGGAGGGCATCCATGATGCCGGTCTTCAAATCTTCGGGGAGCTTGGCTCCAATCTTCACGACTCTCTTCGGCTTGGCCGGATCGAGCGCAAAGTCTTCTACCTCTTCGACTGGTTCTGCCCTCGGCCTCTTCTCTTCTTCCTCCACAGTTGCGGCGATGGTGACTACTCGGAAATCAGTTTTACTAACCTTCTTCGTGATTTGAAGGTAGCAGGCGCAGACCAGTTTTTGGTTCCCTCTTAAGTACCCGGTGCCTCCTTCGGCTGGGAATTTGAGACACAGGTGCCTCATGGAGATGATGGCCTCTAGATCCTCAAGGGCAGGCCGACCGAGGATGATGTTGTGGGCGCAGTCAATGTTGACGACGATGAACTCCACTTCAAGCTTGGCCCTATGGAGCTCGTCACTAAAGAGTACCGGGAAGGTTATGACCCCCTCGGAATCAATAGTGTCTCCGGTGAATCCGGACAGAGTTTTCTTGATGGGCCGAAGGCAACTCCTCTCTAGGTGCAGCTCCCTGAAAGTGCTGAGGTACATTACGTTGACGGAGCTGCATGTATCAACGTAAATTCGGTGGATGATAGTGTCGTTGATCTCACTTTGTATTACCAGCGCATCCCTATGATGGGAGGAAACCGGGGGGAGATCTGCGTTGGTGAACATGATGGGTTCCTCCCTCAATCGTTTTACGGGGGGCATATGAGATACTTCCCCAACGTAAAGTGATTGTGCCCATTTTTTCCTTTGACTAGTGGAATCTCCCCCAGTATTGCCCTGGTAATCATGAGGATGTGGCGCTTCTTCTCCTGGTAGTGGTTGTACTCCTCCTCCTCAACGAGATTCCCGATTTCCCTTTTCTTACCCTTCGGGTCACCAGGGGGGATGGTGTTCGGGTTAACCCAGGCGTTTGCTTTCTTAGGGGGGCCATGGTAGTGAGGGGTCCCCTGAGGAGGAGGGCCTCTGATGAACTGAGACAGGTGGCCTGCCTATATCAACCTTTCGATCGCTGCCTTCAGCTGGTGGCAGTCATCGGTCATGTGCCCTTGATTACGATGAAAGCGGCAACGGCTCATTGGGGTTGATGGCATATACCTCAAGGGGTGCGCAAGAGTCGCGCTCCACAAAGTCCCTCTCCTCGGTGTAGTCCAGGATGACGCTGATGGGATGCGTTAGAGGTGTCCGAGGGTGCTCCAGAAGGATGGGCTGGGCCCAAGCCTTCGGGTTGTGCCTATAACCTCCCCCGGGTTTGGCTTGGCCATGCCGGGGGCGATCACCCGAGGGGGGTCGAGCCTTTGGATTGATTTGGGGGAGCCCCCATCCCCTGTTGCTTTTGTCATCTGGCCGAGGGCGCTGCTGATCGGGGTTGTGATGACATTTCTCCACCTCCTCGGCCTCGGCGTACTGGTCCCCCCGCTGTAGGGCCCTTATGTAATCACGGGGAGGTTCGATGATGAGGCTCCTTGAAAAGTTGCCGGGGTGGAGGACTGTTTGAAGGAGAGCCAGAAGGGTCCCATCGTCAGCGCCGTCAACTTTATCTGCCTCCGTCCTCCAGTGTTTTAAGAAGTCCCGAAAGGTCTCCTCCTTTCTTTGTCTCACCGTCAGCAAGTGGGAGAAGTGTTTCCTTGACCGGCGTTTCCCTGCAAACTGCGTCAAGAAACGTTGGGCGAGCTCCTGCCATGAGTCGATGCAGCCTTTGGGCAATCGGTTGAACCATTCGTACGTTGGTCCCTCTAAGGTGGAGAGGAACCAATGGCACAAATATTCGTCCGATGCCCCCACCATCATCATACTGTTTTGATATCTGCTGTAATGCTCCTGGGGATCTGTCTTTCCTTCATAGCGCCTGATGGGTTGCCCCCGATATTTTTCCGGAATTTGGGCCGCCAATACCCTTGGGGTAAATGGCATCCTAGTTCGGAGTTGGATGACGGGTTTCCCGGAGCCCTCGGCCATTTTCTTTTGCATCTCCACCATTTTGGACAGCACAGCGGTGTATTTGGGGTCTGCCTGGGAGGCGGAAGGTGTTGTGTGTGCTTGACGGGTCTCCATCTCATCAAATTGGCGTTGGAGGGCCTCAATGATTTCGTCCCTGTGGTCCTTAGGGAGGGCCTCCGCCCCCTGCGAACGAACACGGGCCGAGTGGGCCTGGTTGATTTGATGTCTTGCGTCATTGGCATGGAGTGGTGCCTTGCCTTTGGCTTGAGGGGGACGCCTCTCGTCTTCCTTGAGACGGATCCCCCGCTCTCTTGGGGTCTTTGGGACGCCTTTCCGCTGAGGCGGTCTTTTACCCCGCAGCGGTCTTACGCCCCTCCGAGCCGTTCGAGGGCGGAGGTCCTAGGTCTTTCCTTGTTTGCGCCATGGTGGTCCCGGGATTGGACTTCCTGGGAGGTGGTGTCTTGAGCCACGACCCTTTCGTCGTTCCCAACCCGAGGGGTAGGGTTCACGAAGGGGGGTGGACGCGGGAGAGGCATTGCGTTCTCCCCGACCTGTGGTTGAAGGGGCACCAGAGTGCCGATGGCACTTGGGTTTTGGGTAAGTGTTTGAATGAAGGCATAAAATGCTGATTATACATCGATGGTGAGGACCAGAGGGCTCACTTGATTCTCGCTCCGGTCCCTCCTTTGGGTTTCGATGCCGAGGCGGGCATCGGGAGCATTTTGCTGAAGCTGAAGGCGCGGGTCAACAGCAGCCTGTTCCAACTCAGTGATGACCCCTCCCTCGGGAGACTTTTTGGAGGCTTCGGGGGTGTTGACTTCACCGAGGGCCAGGTTGTTGTCCTCAAGGTTCTTGGACTGAGCACGAGTGGTTCTTCCTATTTTGGTAGGTGTTTTAGAGCTGAAGGGGAGGGTTTCTTACTTGATTGTTCGAGCTCTCAACGAGAGCACCAAATGATGGATAGTGTACCTGGGGGGTAGCTTATCTGAGGGGTTACTGCGGGGAGTAACTTAGAGAGAAGTCGGAGCAAATAAGTAAGAGATAGAGTGAATTCGAATATATCAGTTATGTATTCAAGGCGTCTCTTACAAAGGGGAAAGGGACAGCTATTTATAGTAGCAATAAATGCTTAGGTAGGGACACGTGTCAGCATTCCGGTGGTCGAGGGGTCACCTCAACCGAGGTGGTACTGGCACTCGCATGTGGGCGCATTAAATGCGGTGGTTGGATGCGACGTTTGTACTTCGTACGGTGATCCAGAGCATGTGGACGGGAGATTCTGTCGAGGAGGATGCCTTCGGCTGTAGATGACAATCCGAAGGCTCTGCGTGTCGAGGGCCTCATAGTGCCGAGGGCTCCAATTGCCGAAGGCTTGGTTTTCAAGCCTTATTTTCCCGTGATGTTGTTGAACCCAATTTTGTCACTGATAGCCTTCGACCATGGGGCCGAAGGCACCCCTTCATGCATCGTGGGCTGCTTAGAGCTTCATTCTACTAGGCTTGGCCCGTTGGGCCTGAATGTAATAGTGGAAGTATGTGGGCCGGGGGGTCCCTGGGCCATATACTCCATCAATATATATATATATATATATAGGGTATATGGGTAGTATTCTCCTAAGGTAGGCCTAAAATTTACAAGTTTTAGGCCTCTTTCATTTGAGGGGCTTCCGGGTCGAATCATTTTTATGAAAGTTTGTGAGTCTGTTCTCCATAAAGTGTAGGTTATGTCTACCAAATTTGAGATCAAAATTCAATAGGGAAGTCAGTTAAATATATTATTGAAAAAAATTACATTTTGAATATATAAAAACTGCACAATTTTCAAAAAATTATTTAACTGACTTCCAAATTGAATTTTAAGCTGAAATTTGGCAGATATAATCTACTTCATGGAGAACAAGCTAACAAAATTTCATCAAAAATTTCGAACTAGAAGCAACTCAAATGAAAGAGGCCTCAAATTATAACTTTTAGGTCTACCTTACATGAACATTTTCCTATATATATAGGGAGCGGATCAGGTGAGAAGTGCTTTTAGGCTGAGAAGCTGCGAAGTCTAACTTATAAGCTAAAAGTACAAACTTTTAACCAATAAATCATAACTTATAGACCCCCTCGAAAATAATTACAAAAATGCCACCGCGTCAAAATAACTCCAGAAACCTGGAAATTTTTTTGACGCTGTGGCATTTCCGTAATTAAGATGGAGAGCTTTATAAGTTATGATTTATTGGTTATAAGTTACTATATTCAGTCTATAAGTTTGTTGCGTCGTAAGATTAGATGCAAATCCAAGGGCTGAGATTACTTCTCACTTTTCATCTTAAGGAGGACTTCTCACCTGATCTTTTCTATATATATATACATATATATATATACACACACACACACACACACACATATATATATATATATATATACATATATATATATATAGGGTGCGGTTCCAGTGAGAACGATGCTTAACGTGATAATGTGAGAACACTCACATTTAAATCAATGTGATGCAAAATGGAGCTATTCTGTTGCACATTTTAAATTTCACGAATTAAGCCTATATTGAATAAACACGGTGGCATTTTGGTAAATATTGTGAAAATGAGCAATATACAAGCTTCGTTGTGCAGTACGTTCATTATTTTTGTGATTACATGGAAAAAAAGTTTTTAAAATATTATAAATAAATTCCGCCTATTATACTTATTTTTTTATCATTACCTATGTATGAAGAGAGGCCCATAGATCCTAAAGAACAATACAACGAGGTTAGTAACTTATTTCATCAATTATTTAATGAATTTCATGCATATTACGCTAACGCACTCCCTCAACGTTCCCAATTTTATCGAAGATGGCAAAGCAAGTGCAATCAATGCTGGTGTCAACAATAGCCGTGGAACAAGAATTTAGCGCAACCGGCAACGTCCTCACCTATCATAGAACAAAATTGAGCGCAAAATCTCTTGAAACGCTCATTTGCTTTCACGGTTGGTTGAAGACGCAAAGTAGAATTCAAGAAGTTTGCATCACCCTCAACCGCCACTTCATGAATGAAACAAAAACCGACACTAACGAAGATTCCGACTATTATTTACCAAATGTATTTAGTGTTTGAAATTATTTTCAATTATCAATTGTACTTCATATTTCAATAAATATACGTTGAATTTTTTTATAGCCCTTGCGATTTAGTTATAAAAAAATTAGCCTGACATGACCCAGGCTCGACCCGAAGCCCGTCCTGACTCGATACCGGTACATAATCGGGCCAGTACCGAGATTGTTTTTATGGACCTAGAGCCCACCCAGTCCCGGCCCAGTCCACCACTAATACGAGTTGCACTAACAGAGAGCTCAACTATAGATGGATTGCCCCTCCATTTTTTCTTATCCATTAATTGTTTTGGTCTTGTTTACCAAAAAGTCTCTGTTTATATTAATACTTTTATTTTTATTCTTTATGAAAGCATTGTAATAAGGGACCAGCTTTTATTCCGGGGCTAAAAGCCTGAAAATTACTCCGTACATTGTATTAAAAGAAATTGCATGCACGATGCGAGCGATTTTTTTCTAGGGTTGCCGACTCAAGCGACGCCTAGCTTTTTGTCTGGCGATGCTTCGCTTAGACGAGTACGGCACCGAGAAGGACTTTGTTATTGGCTACAGGAGGAGATCACATGGAGGATTTTGATAGGGAAGAGTCAATGAGCATCTTATCGTGGCATTGTAGAGGACGGTACAAGAAGATGGCGATTGGGGCAGAGGAAGAAGGACTGGATCTAGATGAAGATGATGTTGAGGGTGTGACAGATGAGCGGTGGGCGCGTCCCCCTTCTGAGCCGCTGCCATGGAGTGCAAGCAAGTTTAGAGTTTGGAAAAAGATGGGTGAACTCTATTTTAATTGCGTTTTATTCGGTTTGTGTTTTTCTGTCGAATTGCATGTTGTTTTGGACGTGTTCTTTTTTCCTAACAGAGAAATTTTTAAATTTAGGTTAGGTGATGAGAAGTCTGATTTGCAAGTCATTGGCTCAATTATGCCCATTACAAGATCAATGAATGTAGATGATAGATTCTCAGTCTGATTCGAGGGCGGACGGTAGACATTAGGCTTTTTATCATTTTATTTATTCCTTTTTCCTTAATTGTATTATCAACCATGTGACGAACGTTATTTTGATTTAATATATTAGTGGGATTTGATGATAAAAAAAGAAATTGCATGCACTTAAACTTACTTTTTGGAGTATTAGTTAGGAGTAGGGGTGGATTCGGTTCGGGCCACCTGGCCCGGCCCGGTACTGTGCGGGCCCGGGACCGGCCCGGGACCGGCCCGGTCGGGCGGTCCGGGACCGGGTATGGACCTGAACCGGTGGGAATGGGCGGGGTGGGCTCGGTGCTGGATTAATGTGACCCGGCCCGGCCGGGTCGGGCCTGGGCCCGAGTCCGGTCTTAATTTAAAAAACAAAATTGGGTCTTGGGCTCTTGACTAGTGGGCTACTAGCCGTTGGGGGTGGGGCTGGGGACAACCCAAACGGCTATATAGTCATTGGGTGGGGTAAAGGAGGGGGTCCGGGGGGGTTGGGTGGTGGGGGGGTGGTGGGGGGTGGGGGGTAAAAAAAACTATAAATACTCCTAATCTTAAACATTTTTTCATCTCTTCTCCAATTCTTCCTAAATCCTATTCTTAACTCTCTACTCTCTAATTCTCTTATTCTCCATTCTCCAATATATTATATTTATTATTTATAGTTTATATTAATTATCTACTTATATAAACTATAAATAGATATAAATAGTATTATATTACATATCTAATTATATATTACTTATATATTTATTATATCTATTAATATAGTTGGAATTATATCTAATTAATTTGAAGTCATTCTATTACTCCCATCCGAAAGACCGAAAATCCGAAAGAGGTACGAAATTATTCTATTATTTACAGTTGTTTAATTACTAGTTAATTTGCTACATTTGACTCTTGTTTAATAGTTACATAAATAGTTAATTAGTTTTTTACAATTTTTTATTAATTGCTACATTTGAGTCTAGTTTAAAAAATATGTTGTACACAAAACTAGTTAATTCACTACCTAATTTGCTATAACTCGAATTAATAGTTAGATAAATAGTTAATTAGTTTTTTACAATTTTTTATTAATTGCTACATTTGACTCTAGTTTAAAAAATATGTTGTACACAAAACTAGTTAATTCACTACTTAATTTGCTATAACTCGAATTAATAGTTAGATAAATAGTTAATTAGTTTTTTACAATTTTTTAATACTTGTATAAAACTATAAAGTATAAAATATAAATTAAAAAAAAAATCAACCGGCCCGGCCCGGCCCGGCGGGTGGCCCGACCCGTGACCCGGGCGGGTGGCCCGGCCCGAACCGGACCCGTCCAACCCTCAGGCCGGTCCCGGGCCCATGTGATACGAACCGGCGGCCCGACCGGGCCTAAGCCCGGCCCGAATCCATCCCTAGTTAGGAGTGGACTCGGGCCGGGCCAACCGGCCTGCAACCGAACCGACCCACTACTGTGCGGGCCCGGCCTTGCCTGGCCCGGTGAACCGGTTGGTTGCCCGGTTCGGACCACCTGGCCCGGTGGGATGGCGGCTCGGGCTCGGGCCCTTCAAAAGGTGAACCGGCCCGGCCGGTTCAGGCCCAGGCCGGGCCTTTTTTTTTTTGATTTTTTTTTTTAAGTTTTTGGGTTGGGCTGGGTATTTTGGGCCATTTGAGGTGGTTAGGGTTGGTTTGGGGGTGAGGGGGAGGGTTGGGGTTAACTAGGAAAACCCAAAAAAAAAATTAGAACCGAGGCCCGGTCCGGACCCGGGGTTTACCCGGGCCTGTTCCGGGCCTCCCCTTCATGAACCGAGGCCCGGCCGGGCCCAGGCCTGAACCAGGCCCGAACCGGAACCGGTCCACCCCTAGTATTAGTTACTGTCTTGTGATGGGTTGGCATTTCACAGACCGGTTTTAGTCGTCCAATCAAGACTCTTCAACCCAGTCCTGCCCAGATTCTTAAGTCCACCCCTGCCCCTGCCCCTGCCCAAGCCAGAACTGTATTTTAAACTTGCATTAAATATTAAAATAAAATTAAACAGATAAAGTTATCACATCTTTTGCAATACATAAGACGTTCTTCTCACTAATTAACTCTATTCTATGAATACAACAGCTTTAGGGTATTAGCAAAAATAAAACAGCAAAGGGAACAAAAAACACACGTTGCCATTGCCTGAAACAGATAAAGCACTTATAAAGTTGATAAATGATACCAGACGCCATTCCAGGTTTGCCAAGCTCATTCTATGTAAACCTTTGTTCTGAATGAGGGGCTCGATTGCCCGGAAGAGTGCTGAATCTCATAGTCAAAGTCCACTTCCAGCAACCTGTGGTTTTCTTTAGAGCGGTTCATGCCAAAATTGATGATCAGATTGTCTCCTTTGCTAACATTCCTGGGCGGATGCAATAGAAAGACCTGACAACACAGCATATTTACAAGTATAACAGACTAAGTCAAAAAAATGTTCATTGCTGTATTGAGATTTGAGAATCAGATGCAAAGACAGCACGAACCTGCTGTCCCCAATGTGTAGAAAACTCTTCACTAGGAGCAGTTGTCAACTCCACCTCCTGTTTAACTAGATTGTCAACACGTCCCTAGCGGAGTGAACCAAAATGAGTTTGTATAAATGAAATTTGTACAGAAAACCTAAAAAATGACAAACTAAACAAGTAAACTCACCTTAAAGTGCACATCAAACCATCCACCAAACCCACAAAGCCTGGTATTTTCAGCAGTAATCAATGATGAAAAACTTGAGCGCAGATTGACTATGTCCTTAACAGTAGACGTCAGACAATCGATTTCCTTTATAATAGCAGGCTGTCCAATCACTTGATTGGGATGAAGGCTGCCCCAAAGCGACGTCTATAGAATCAATAGCATGGTTTTAATATATTCAAGGCAACGAAAGAATCATTTTATCACTTATGGTGGCAACATTTACATAGGACTCGTATGATACATACATGCACAACTTACATATTACCTCCCCGTCTAAACACAAGGCTTCTAAAAAAATTGATTGACCGAGGTGCAAATTTTTAGAATTGGTAATGTACAACTGCCATAAACCATGAATACTACTTGTATTTTTTTATCTTACTTGTTGGTTTAACTAATTTCCATCATTTTCAATGGAGCCAAAAACTCACTATTTTTTGGCATGGGAATATGATGGAATAAAGCAAAATGGCTCACTAAAATGTCTCTTTGTGTTTTAGTACGGGGTAAGGTTGCACACATCTGACCCCCCCTTACACCACTTTAGGTGGGAGCCTTTGCGGCAATGAGGTAATGTTGTTGTTGTTTTATTTGTTTGTTTAACTAAATCTATCATATATTCATATGCAACTTTCTTTGCCTCTTTTTGGCAAATCACATGGATCAAAAGCTTCATTTGATAGTAAAAAACAACTCTTCCATGGGACAAAGGTGTTGAAAACATTACATTTTTTAGTCAGGGAAATTTTACTCAATGGATATTGGTACCTTATAAATCATTCAACAAAAATGACAAAACCTGGAATAATGTGTTATGCATGCCAACCTGTAAATAGTATTTCTTCTGCTCTTCCATATAGGCTTTTGTTAAAACACCCATATCAACACCGTAATATTTCTTAGTATCATTCACAAATTGATTCCAGTCATTCATGGCTCCATCACAATCACTTTTCTTTTGATCCACTAATCCAGATCGAATAGGTGCTACCCACATCCTAGCATGGCTAGGATACCTGTACAACCCATGTTACCAAATCAGAAAACATGCATCACAGAAATTAGGCTTTAAACAAGTTAAGTACTGAAGCAAACATCATAATGTTGGGTGGAGACTGTAAGAAACAGCAATCCAATTCACAGCCAAAAAGAGATTCAATGTGCAGAAAAACCTACATAACTCCATTAGGCTTGAGCCATCGATCACGCGCAGAGATTACAGAGTCAAACATTGACTCACGAAGAAGAAAGTATCCCATCCATTCCGATATGATCACATCAACTGCCAACCAATGCATTTATCACATAACTATCAAAAATCGTTTTTTTTTTGCGCTGTATCAAAATCGATTTTTTAAACTTCTTGTAACATGAAATATATGAATTGCTCTCAGTCTCACCCTTCTCTGGTAGATTAACATCTTCCATTGATCCTTCAATAACTTCAACAACTCCCTCAAGGTTATTTGCTCTTATTAGTTCACGGGCATGGTCAGCCATCTTGGTGGCTTCCACTGCATAGACTTTTCTTGCACCTGCTTGCGCAGACCATATTGCTAGAATACCACTCCCTGTTCCTACATCCAATACAGCCTATTGTAGGGATAACCCTCTCAGTCCCGACATTAATACAAACTACTCCCAAAATAAAAAGAGCAATTGTCAACACATGAATTATGGAATGAGAGTTGAGATAATTTCTGTGTTATTTGCAAGCTCCCTCATCAACAAATACGACAGTGATATACTGATATAGTGTGGGCCACTTTCCTTTATTTGCTAGCAACATTAAAAATGATATCGAATAAAATTTAGGATGGTGATAGTTGGCAGCACAATCTAAACCCATACTGAAAACAAACCTGAGATGCAATAAATGTATTAATCCCATTTTTCACAATATAAACCTCAGTCCCAGAAGCACAGGACAATAAGTGTGTTTCTTCAAAGTTTTTACAATTTATGTTCATGTGGAACATAAATTCTTTTGGGAAGGTTGGGTGTTGTTGTGCACACATACTTGCAAGGAAAAAAACTAAGCTTTTACAATTTATGTTCATGTGGAACTTTTATACTAAGAATCATGAGTTTCAGGCTCACTAAGCACGGTAATTCAACACCTTAACGTATGAACATAAAAATTCAAAGCAGCTTTGAAAGTTTGAAGGACAGCGAACTTTAAGGTACGAACTAATTTAAACTATTGAATACTTAAAAAAGATAGGCAAGTTAAAAGTTGCATTCATAAACTCAAAAGAATAAAGATCATTTAGTCTTCTTCTGTTTAACTTGAATGCTAAATACGTGTAAATGGTTAAAAGGGGTAAATCTCAGACCTTTCCAGCAAAGTGGTGCTTGTTCTGGAATACAGCATTGTAATATGAGTCCATCCGAACGCGGTCAGTGAGCATGTCTTTTTGGTGGTAGAGATAAGCGTAAGTGCAGAAATAATTGGCGAAATCAACACCCTTGTCCACCACAGTTGCGCCTCCGTCACCGCGGCTGGCTGTCGCGGCCGTATGGTTGCCATTCGATGAGCTCCCCATGTCAGCTATAGAAAGATCGGAGCACTGCACAGAGAGAGAGCAGTGAGTGAAATAGGGAGGGGATTGGCTCTCCTTATTGTTTGTATTTAGGGCAGCGTTTGTGTTCGCAATCCAGTGCGGATGGTCGAGTTCCTATACTGTACACCCCTGGTTTTTTTTGTAATTTGATTAATGTTTAAGGACCCGTTAACTTTCGACTTAATGGACTTAATAGAAATGCTGACTTATTCGCTCAGCTATATAGTCGTGTTTACTTACGACTTAATATAAAATGTGACTTATTCGCACAGACATTTTCTCACTTATTCGTTCAGCTCGTTTTATGTTGTCCTTCCGGTACAGACATCTACGTTTATAGGAGTCTCCCTTTTAACCCTGACTTCTCCATCACATTAATCCCCGACACCAGCCTTCATACCGAATACCTGCCCTCTTCCTCACCTTATTTCAGCGCAGACCATCACATGTCTTCTTCTCCACCCTTTGATTAGTCTCCTCTAGAACAATTTATTGAATCTCTGTTTTGAATTTTGATTTCGATGGGTATTGAAATTTTAATGGGTATTGAAAATTTTCTATGGGTATTGAAGTTTGTGAATACACTATCAAAAAAATTATCATGTTATTTATCTGTGTATTTTGATTTTTATTAATACTTATGAATTCATGAATTAATACTCAACATATGATGTTTTACATTTAGTTTTTACAGTTTCATTTTTTATTCTCTATTACAATGACACCTTATTTAGGATTTTATTTCATGTTTAAGAAAATTAGATCACTATTGAGTGTTTTGTAGTTTTTATATAATTGCATCTAAATTTGTATGTAGGTGCTTCACTCGAGTGCAACGCACGGGTGGAATAACTAGTCAACAATGAAGCACAAGAGAAAGGTGAAGATATTGGAGAAGAAGTTCATGGAGCACAATAAAATGTTGTTCTTGTAAAATGTTTGACCTATTAATCGCTAATTGCCTAGTAGGAAATTTTAAATTCAAAATATTGTTCTTGTAAAATGTTTGACCTTTTCTTATTATGTAATGTGATTCTTTTATTTAAATAATTCATATATTATTATTATAGGCATATGAAATTATCTTTCAGACCAAAAAAGTAAACAGACAATATACATTCAGCTCTTGTTCCAGTCAAGAGGGTTATTTGGTCATTTGATATTATTCAGACATCTCATTCAGCTCACTTGGTTAACAGTTTGTTATCTCAGTGTCACTTAATCTAGACAGACGGCTTAATGCAGACAGACGTCTTATTCCATTCAGGACTTAATGGAAAAAAAATAAACGGCCCCTAAGTCTATTTGATGCTTACTCTTTCAAATCCTTTTTAATGTTTGTTTTTTACACTAACGCAAGAATTGAGAAATGTTTGTTTTTTATACTTTTTGCTCATCTTCCTAAAATTAGATGACTTTAAGTTGATGGAAAAAAGTAAAAGTAAGGATAAATTTATCACTTTATTCTTATTTACTTACCTAAAATAGAAAATTGAAAACCATTTCGGGATAACCAAAACAGAAAATTTTGCAAATCAAATTGGAACGGAGGGAGTATTCTTTATAAAGCTCCCCGCTTTACATTCTTTATTTCATTTTATTTTATATTTATATTCTTGAGTTTCAACAGATAAGAGTATTTAAATTGACTCTTGTGAACTCAAAAAAAAATGGATGACTATTTGAATAAAAAACAGACATTTTCCTCTCCAGTGTAGTTTTTTTAACATTGATTTATTACCAATTGTTCGAAAAAATTACAAAGTGAGTTTTAACCTCTTTCTTGATCGAATATTTGACTAATTGATGCACTTGTATAATATGTTGATATATGTAAGATTTGTTTTTCTTTAAATTTCTTGTGACTAGATTCTCTAATTCTTTTCCAATTTTATACTTTGTGATGGTATCTTGGACTACGGTCATGGCCCAAATGTGAATTTATAATAAAGCCCATAAACGGGATCAGCCCTTGACGGGATTAAGTCCTCAACGGGATCAGCCCTTAACGGGATTAAGCCCTCAACGGGATCAACCCATAAACGGGATTAATATTAATTAGCCGTTGGGCCTAACTAGGAATCCAACCCACGAAAGGAACCCACAATCAGGCCAGATTGGACAGCAGACCTCGAGCCTGGGCGGAGTTCTAGCGAGGTCGGACTCTTTCTAGGGCTTATGTAGTAGGCTATTGTTCGTGCGTAGCTATCTGGCAGCAGGCAGGAATAACGGAAGAAACGTGGACCTAAGCGAAGCAATCATTGCACAATGTGCAAGGCATTACCGGACTCTTATTCAATTAATAGCATTTAATGTATCGGTTTCCTCCTAGAATACTTCTTGTGTACATCCTATCAAAGGACCGAATTCCAGAATAATAATACTGCCTTACGCTGCCTAAATGTTATATGCTCTCGTAGATATAGTTATCATAGTTGGATTAAACTCCATCATTTGGTGCTCTCGTTGAGAGAACGATTTACGAAGACGATGGTTGGATCACATAGTCACAACCGTGTTGGTAGCAATCAAGGTTATGCATGATTTGATAAAGTCATGATCGAGGACGAAGGATCTTGTTCATAGCGAAGCGATTTCCCGAAGAAGAAACGATAATGTGGTGACTCAGGGTGACTTGAGGAACCAATTGCAAGGCATTGGGAGTTCCACGCGACCAGCAATGCGTCCACCACAGTTCCAGATGTCGGCCATTGGGAACCTCATTCCCAACGTAGATCCAGCATAAGCTTTGGCGAGTTTGGCGACGTTTCAGCGAGCGGTGGAGACCTTGACCACTGCTTTCCAAGGTATCGTCCCTAACACCAATGGAAGGCCTCCGTTCCCGCGTCGGGCTCCATCTGAGCCCAGGAGGGGAGAGGATATCTCTGTGCAACGGTAAAGGAATTCTCCACCACAAAGGTCTCAGTGATCTCATCATTCCAGGCAGTCCTTGAGAACCTCAGTGATGAATAGGACTGGAGGGCGAAGGTCTCTGTGCATGACAGGCTCTCCTCCTGGGCGGAACGAAGTGAGGAGGCGTCCTCCGTGGCTGTCTCTTCCCACCGTCGCAAATCGGCGGGCCCGCGAAGATCGCCCTTCTCCACCCCATTCCAGGACATGCCATGATGATGACGATCTCAGAAGGAGACTTGACGAGCTCAGGAGGGTGGTAGATGGTTGGGTTAACCTCAACCATGATGTGAGGATTCCCGATCATTCATTTGCCAGATTATGGATGCCCGTTACCACAAGGGTATAAGCCTTGTAACATTGAGGTCTACTAGGGGAACTGTCACGCCTCGGACCTACCCGGACACGTCAACAACCCGCCGTACAGTATGAATAGTCAACCACAGTCCGACTCGTCCATACTATACAAGGCGTCTTGAATACCATTCACACATAGTACATCCATAAATGAACATAATGTAAAACATTTATTAAAGCAGCGGAAACAGTTGATACAAGTGTTCAAGCCACACTTGGCATAATTAGGCATGCAAGCTCCCAACGTAATTATTCAGAAAATATTATCCATGAGCATTGTTTTAAATTGTTTTCCCAAAACAGAAACGGAAGAAACACGAACCACGTCTTCTCCCTTCGATCCTCCCGAAGCAACGGCGGTGGCAGCAACCTTCAAGTTCTACCTGAAACTGTGAGGTGGCCTCCCCCGTGAAGGGGAGGTCAGTACTTGGAAACATTTGATAAGTACAATAGCAACTATACTAAGTATAATCAATGTTTAAATTTCTAAGACCCTCAATTCAGGGTGATGTTACATTATAGGCCATAACCCTCGGTTACCCCTTTTTGTTATTTAAATCATACTTACTTTATATGAAGTCAAGTAGTCGGCCCGTGGGCCCATATTCATTTAGAATTCATCATTTCCATTCCCCCGTGACCGCAGGTCACGATAACCCCGTGGGGTCCCATCGAGCCCCAACTGTATAGCAAGGGCTCTGCCCATTTACATTTCTATACAATCCTCTAACTCAATATAACACATCAAAATTGTATGGCAAGGGCTCAGCCCAACTACGTTTCCATACCAACCATAACTTCGTGGCAAGGGCTCGGCCCAACTACGTTTCCACGGAGATCACATATACATGGCAAGGGCTCGGCCCAACTACGTTTCCATGCTAATCACATTACATGGCAAGGGCTCGGCCCAACTATATTTCCATGCAATCCTAGAGTCCAACTCTACTTTATTTTCATAGTCCAATTCTCAAGCAAATCCTATGCCTAGAATCAATTCACTTGGGTAGCCTTTAGGCCTACCCCTACCACACCTTAGTGTTCATACAATTCAACCTCAAAGTATCTCTTAAGACTACTTAAGGCATACCCATTTACAATCCTATCTCTTAGGATTAATTCCATCATTGATTTATATTAATCTCCCGACTAGTATCCCAACACTAGTCGGATAATCTTAGAACCACCAAGTTCTTAATTCATAGCCAATTAATTCATCTCAATTGATAAATATAGTTTAATCCAAATATCAAGAATATCACTTTAACCATTCATGAATTTCATACATGAAGTAAAAGTATATTTTTATCACAATATTATCATAGTTAATTTCATCATCATGCCATCACTTTCATATCACATAATCATACACAATTTATTATAAATTTGTATATCATGCTTCACTTTTTCACATGCAATAGTATTTTCATTTAGGCATTATTATTCATTAATAATCCATGAAAATCACATTTAATAACTTAGGTAATCTTACGAAATTAACCCAACAATTATAAGCAATATAGTCAGCCATCTTCACCTCGTGATGTGCTACAATAGTTGCCTTTGTTAAGCCCCTCGATCAATCCCCGTTCTAGGCCGATTGAAAGTGGAAAATTAGACTGCTGGGCAAAAGCCGGGCGGCTTTCACGAAAGCCGGGCAGCTTTCGTAGTCTGCAACTACGGACAGCTCCCTATATGTGGCAGTTTCCGACGATTTCGACTCCTATCGATTCACCAACACTTCTAAGTTAATTGACACCACTATATAACAATTTTCTACACTTTTAAACGTGTAGAACTCGAGGTTTAATCCACCATATGATTTCTTAAAAATCATACACAATAAAACTAGTTAAAAGAACCATATGTGTTCTTACCTCAAGGCTTAGCTTTTTTTTCCTCTATGGATTATCCTCCTTGCTGCTCCCTCCAATTGCAGATATGTTGAGAGACTTTCCTGGAGTCTTTCTCCTCTTGGGTTGTTCGGATGGTGCAAGAGAGGTGGAAGGCCACTCTACTCAATCAAGCATCAAAATAATGCATGAGTAGGGCCTTAGGAGGTGTGATGGTGCCTTTGGCCATCCCTCATTAATTCAGTCCGCACACACCCTCAATTCATGTCCCTTCCAGCTTTCCTTTAGTCAACTAGGTCACATGAAGACGTGGGGTGGCCCCCACTTATGTGGGAGGTCATCCCATTATGTCCTGGTGTGTACAATCGGCTCCGAAAGTTGTATTTTTCGGACGATTTAAGTCGTATTTTATTTTATCGGGCCGGATAAAATATATCACGCGTTCCCAATAATTATGGGCCTTAAGAATAGATGTACATTCCCCAACATTAATTTAGGAGTCTCCGAAACTCACTTCGAGCTGTTATCCGCTAAATTACCCATATCGGTAATTGGGCCCCGTTTGACCAACCGGTCAACTCCATGCCTTTCTTATGGCCCAAATAGAATATCCACCACCATATAGATGTCATCTAGACCAAGATGAATATAATATGTGGTTCGGGAATTATCGGGCGGTCCCCGTTCCCGCTGTGGGCCCCACATGCAATTTACTATTCACGTAAAAGAAATGATAAAATTTAACAATTACGTAAATTCATAAATCATCTTTCAAGGTTTACTACATCATTTACCAAAAGTAAACATGCTTGGGGGCGGTGTCACAAGTTCACCCCCCCCCCCCCCCTTAACGGGAATTTCGTCCCCGAAATTCACCACGATTATTCAAACAGAAATGCATACTGATCCTTCATCGAGGCCTCAGTCTCCCAAGTTTCTTCTTCCACTCGGTCACTCTTCCAAAGGATTTTGACCATTGGAACTCTCTTGCTTCTTAGCTTCTTTACTTGCCTGTCAAGTATCCTTACCGGTTGCACGGCGTAGTTCAAGTCTTCCCGTATTTCCACGGGTGGTTTCTCTAGTACATGAGATGGATCCGGAATATACTTCTTAAGCATAGACACATGGAATACATTATGTACTTTCTCCAATTCCGGAGTCAACTGTAATCGGTATGATACGGCCCCAATTCTCTCAAGAATTACAAATGGCCCTATGTAGCGTGGGTTAAGTTTCCCTCGGCTCTGAAATCGGGTGATTCCTTTCCAAGGTGAAACTTTCAAAAATACATCATCTCCAACCTTAAACTCTAAGGCTCTTCAGCGCTTATCGGCATAGCTCTTCTGTCTATCCTGTGCCGCCTTAAGTCTATCACGAATCATCTTCACCTTTGACTTGGTGATTTCCACCAATTCCGTGCTCTCGAGTTTGGCCATGCCAACCTCGTCCCAACACAAGGGTGTACGACATCTCCTCCCATACAATGCCTCGTATGGAGGCATGCCAATACTCGCCTGATAACTGTTGTTATAGGCAAACTCCACAAGTGCTAAATGGTTGTCCCAACTTCCTTGGAACTCCAATGCACAAGCCCTCAACATATCCTCTAATATCTGTATAACCCTCTCAGACTGTCCATCCATCTGTGGATGAAATGCAATACTGAACTTCAGTTTTGTCCCCATTGACTCTTGGAATTTCGGCCAAAATCGTGATGTGAATCGTGAATCTCTATCGGATACAATGGTTATCGAAACCCCATGTAGCCTCACGATCTCGTCCACATACAACTTGGCTAACCTCTCCAGTGCATAGGTGGTGTTGATAGGTAGAAAGTGTGCACTCTTCGTGAGCCTATCGACCACAACCCATACGGCGTCATAGTTCTTAATCGTCCATGGCAGCCCTACCACGAAATCCATAGTCACGTGTTCCCACTTCCATTCAGGAATGGAAAGTGGCTGTAATAACCCAGCTGGATGCTGATGTTCTGCCTTAACTTGCTGACAAGTAAGACACCTACTGATGTATTCGGCTATTTCTCTCTTCATACCCGACCACCAGTAACTTTCTTTCAAGTCACGGTACATTTTCGTGCCTCCCGGATGCATGGCATATGCCGATGAATGGGCCTCCTCTAAGATAGATTTTTGGAGCCCATCATCCGACGGTACACACACTCGGTCACGAAATAATAAGAGACCATCGTCTCTTTCCCTGAAATCCTCAACCGGTCCCGCTAGTATGCGTTCACGGACCTTCATAAGCTCTTCATCAGTTTCTTGACCCTTCTTGATTTCATCAAGTAATGTAGGTCTCACCTCGAATCTAGCTAACAAGGCACCATCGCTAGATACCTCCAATTGGGCTCTCAATGCCCTCAAACTAGTCAACAATGCCCCAGACGAATTCTTTCGGCTCAAGGCATCCGCTACCACGTTGGCTTTACCGGGGTGGTACTCGATAACTAGGTGGTAGTCTTTTATCAACTCCATCCACCGTCTCTTTCTCGTGTTTAACTCTTTCTGAGTAAACACGTATTTCAGGCTTTTGTGGTGAGTGTATATATGACATGTTTCCCCGTAGAGATAATGTCTCCAAATCTTCAATGCAAATACCACTGCCCCTAACTCTAAATCATGATATTTGTTGGTCCCAGTTATACTGGATACAGTCTAGAGGGGGGGTGAATAGACTGTATTGGTTTTTAACTTTTTAAGCTAAGTGACAGATTTACAGAATAGCCTGTTCTGTTGAAAGAACAGACTGGCAGCGGATGGGATTCTGGTAGGGAGTTCTGTTAGCCTCAGAGAAGCAATAGGCAGTAGGCCTTCTGTTAACTCGTAGAACAAGTTCTGCTGAACACAGATACCAAGTCCAAGGAGTTATACAGTTCTAACTAAGTGCAAGTATTAAGCGCAGTAAGTAAACGACACCAGGGATTTTTATAGTGGTTCAAGGAACAACTCGTTCCTCTAATCCACTGTTCCACTAAGCTGTAAAAACTGCCGTTTACAAAGCCTTAGTCCTAGCACTTAAGAATCACTCCACGTCTTCTTCAAGCCTAGATGTGTCCTGGGATGCACTGCCTGGCTTCCTTTAACACTGGTCCTTTCACTGAGTTTCCTTGAAGTATCACCACTTCACTACTCCAGTTATTTGGACGTCCTTCTTGTAGCAAGAAGAGTTTCTGTTGAAACAGGGGTTCCTCCAACTAGCTTCGTTACAAAAGATTTGTATGTGATGAGCTTGAAGAGTTGAAGAACACTTGGAACTTTGCTTGAGTTGGAAAGAGTATTTTTCCAACTTCTGCCTTCTCTTGTAGAAGATAATGAGTTTGAATCTCAAGGAGGTTTTTTGCTTTTCAAAGTTTGAATATCTTGCTTGTAGCAATGTGATCTTGGCAAAGTTATGGCAAAGTTATGTTTTGTTCTTCGTAGTGTATCTTTTTATACTGAGGTTATCTTCCCGTTGGAGGAGTTGGAGGACAACTGCATTTAATGCGCGAGCAGTTGACTTGACCAGTAGGACCCGGTAAAGATGGCGGGTTACTATTTTGGGATACAGTAATCCTGACATTGCGGCCAATCATCTGCAATTAGTCCACGGAGCATGGGGAGCATTAAATGAGCATTTAATGCGAGCACTGTAGCTTTTCCGTTTCATACTCCTAGCCGTTGAAGGAATCTTTAAGTTGACTTCCCGGCTTTGTGGATTTCTTCCAAGTGTAAGACCTTCTGGTGTCATTGGCAGAGAACTGATTCAGAGAAGATCTTGAGCACTTCTGTTGAAAGTAGCTTACAGAGGACCAATAGGGTTTCTGTCAAGCTAAAGGGTAACAGAGACCCTGAGGTTTTCTGTTTCTAGACAGACAACCAAAATCTTCTGTCTGGAGGACTTCTGGTAGAGAGGCCTTCTGGTAGTCGATTATGCTAAGAACTTTACAAGGGAAAATTCTAATACATAATTTCTAAAAGGGGTACTCTAAAGTCTTAATTAATATAGCATCATCAAAATCTAAATACAATTATTCCTTACAATTTCCCCCTTTTTGATGATGCCAAAACCCTTTAACTATTTCCAGAGAAGTGCCTTCACCATAAAAAAAATTTAAAGTTTAAAACTTTTCATTAAAATCTTGGTGGGCAACTTGGCATAGGAAAATAGTAAGAGTACGATACATTCAGATAGCAGTTCAAAAAGAAACAAGTACAGAATGAAATAGTAAGTAACAAAGAGTAAAGAAGCAAAGAGACTTTAGAAGGAGCAGAGATAAGCTTTTATTAGATCAAGAGTATTAAGAGAAGTTTTAAGGAATTACAGATTTTCCCTTTCAGCTTCAGCTCTGGTTCTGCGATCTTGTTCCTTCAGATTCTTCAGTTCAGCATTCACTTCTTCTCTTATGCCAGCCAGATTTCCTGGTGCTTGACATGAGGCCCAAATGGGAGATAGCTTGCAATTCAGATAATGAAGTACTCCTTCATGTACATCCTTGCCTGGGAGTACTCTCTTGTGGAACCAATATTCAGCTTCTTCCAAGGAACCACCATGTCTGACCCTTATATGACCATCTCTGTCAAGATAGAGATTCTGTCTTTGAGTTGGGGTCATCTTCTGTTGAATTTCTTTGAACTGTGCTCTATCAATCTTTTGGGAGCCTCCAAGTCTCCACTCAGTTAGGCTCAAGGGTTTCTTCTTCTTGGTAGAACCTCTGCGAGGAGAAGAAGGTCTTGAAGTACCAGCTTCTCTCTTCTGTTGGGAGGCCTGGAAGTAAGGGGTTGGATCAATACCAGATGAGGGCCCAGCAGTTGGCCTAGGGGGCAATTTCTTCTGTTGGGGGTCCTTTTCCTTTTCCCCCTTTTTGGCATCATCCAGGTCAGAGATCATCATGGCAATTTTCTGGAACTCTGTTGCCTGGGAGATGGCTATCTGCTCAAGAGTTTCTGGCAAGGTCTGCGTGACAGAGGTCAAACCTTCTATTAAGTTCTGTTGACGATCAAGAGCAGACTTGATGTCCTGAGAGCCAGCTTCAAGTAGTATCAGCTTCTGATACCTTTCTTGATCCTTCTTGATCAGGGTGGCCACTTGATCCTTGTGATCATTATTCAAGAGTTGTAGCTGCATAAACTTCTCAGCAGATTGGTCTTCATACCATTGTACAATGTCAAGGGATTCTGTTATATCCTTGAGTTGTTTATTCTGCTTATTGAGAATCTGAGACTGGGAGTAGAGAACAGAGTGGACACCATCCACTTCTCTGGCAACAGCATTAAGCTTTGCAGATGATGATTCCATGAAGGTGACCAGTGTCTGGGTCAGAGCTTCAACCTTCTCTGAGATATGCTGAAGTCCAGCCTCAAGATGATTGTGAACAAAGGTGAGATGTTCATGGTGATTGGTGTTGATTTCAGCCAATTGATCCATTCCATCAAGCATTTTACCACCAAAATCCTCAGCTGCAATGACAAACTGATTGAAGGAGATTTGGGGCTTATCTTCTTTGGATTCTGTGTTCCCAGGCATACCTAGACCTCTTGATTTAGGCATAGGAGGCCTTCTGGGTTGTTCTTCATGCTGAGGAGGGGTCTTCCTCCTTTTGGAAGTTTCATCAGCAGCAATGTAGGATGTAAGAAATCCATCATTGTCACTGGAAGAGGAAGGCACCCTGAAGATAGGTTTCCTGATGGGGGTAGAAGCCACAGAGTGTTGAGGGGAGATAGGAGTGGCTGCATCTTGTGGTGTAGGTTGTGGAGAAGCAGTTCTGGACTTCTTGATGGAGGGGTTTTCTTGTTGATGTGAGGGAGCATTCTGTTGTTGTGGAGGAGAGGGTGGAGGTGATGGTGATCTGGATCTGATTGAGGGTTGGGATTTGCATGGAGATGGATTTTTGGTTTTGGGTGAAGAGGTATTCTGTTGGGGTGAAGGTGTAGGGGAGATGACTTGTTGTTGTTGGTATGGGATAATTTGTCCTTGAGGGGATGGTGATTTGTTCTTGGGAGGAGAGAACGGTTTGCAGGGTGAAGGAGATGAAGATTTGGGGGTGGAGGGTTTTTGGTGTGAAGGGGTTTTCTGTGCAGAGACGGTTTTCTGTGGGGGTGAGGGGGATTTCTGTTGGGGTTGGGGAGAAGAGTTTTTAGGAGAGGGAAGGGGAGAAGGAATGATTGGGGGAATTACCTCTAGTATTGTTTCTGTGAACAAAGAGTCTCTCCATTCTTTGACAAGTCTTTCCATGACCAGAGGTAGATTATTGGCAGTAGAGGGTTCACCTTCTCCATGTGCACTGTGGCGAAATTTGATCATTGATTCCTTCCTCTTCTTCTCGACTAACCAAGCATCAAAGTCATTCATCTCATGCTCTTGAAGAGCCTTCACATGGTCTTCTGGTGAGTTTCTGACCAGAGGTGCTTTTCCTTGAAGTTTCTCCTTCTTCTTCTGTAGGACAGAAAGAAGAAAATCCTTGTTTAGGCAGGACTCCACATCTTCTGTGTCAGCCCATCTGAGTACTTCGTCTTCTTCAGAGATGAAGTAGGACAAGTTCTTGAGGAGCTCAGTGAGAGGTCCCACTCTCCACTTTCTCCATGCCAGAACCCTGATGAATTTCCTATCAGGGCTTGAAGTACTGCTTCCTTCTTGGTGTTCTGGTGAAGGAACCACCATAGGTTGATCATTTGCAGAGGCAGGAGGAGAAGAATGTAGTTCCCCCTGAGGAGTGGCATTCTGCACCATTACTTCTTCTTCTGAGTCACTTGACTCAAAGATGATCCTCTTGCCGTGCCAAGCATTTCTGTTGGCTGGTGCAGAGGTGACAGAGTCCTCCAGCTTCTCCTGTGCTGCAGGTGCCAAAATTTTGGTCTTCTTTTGAATGTGGGAGGCAGAAGGGGTGCTTGCTGAAGAGATAGGTGAAGGTGCCTTTCTCTTAAGGACAGATTTCTTTGCCACCATCTTGTGGACTTTGACAGGTGTGGTCTTCTTCTTGGGAACCTTCTTGACCACCTTCTTCACCAAAGGCATTTCTTCTTCAGAGTCAGAAGGGGTAGGAGGTTTCTGTTGCTTCTTTGAAACTTTCTTTGGTTGAACAACCTTCTGTTGTTGCCTTTCTCTGTTGAACTCAAGGGTTCTGAGTCTCTTCTGCTCTGCCTTGAGAGCAACCTTCCTATCACTTGAAGTGTTGAGGAAGAGCAACTTGGTGTAGTCGGCCTCAATGGGGTTTCTCAGCCCTATTCTTGCCTTGAGCAGGATTTCAGAGATTAGGAGACCATAACCCATGGGGGTCCTGAACAGACTGGTCTCCTTGTCTTTCTTCTTGATGAATTCAACAAGGGATTTGATAGTTACCTGTCCCCAGTTGATGTTCATCCCATGATGAACTGCAAAGACAGCCTTTGCATTCAGTGCATTCATGTCATCTGTGGAGGTGCTCTTGCTCTAGACACACCTATGCAGGATGTTGACGAATTTCTCATAGTCGCTCAGAAGAAGATTTTTCTTCATGTAAAGCTTTGGAACTCTACCCACTTCAGGTCGGCAGTAGAGTTGGACAAAGTTGTCCACAGTGATGTTGACACTGTCCAGAGTGAGGAAACCTTCAGTTTCTTCTTCTTGTGGGTCCTCTACCACGCCAAAGAGAGCGTTGAGGTCTGCAGGAGTGAGGGTAATGTCTTCACCATTGACATTAGACCGAATGGTCTCCCCTTCGTATGTAGCGTTGAGATAGAACTCTGCTACGTCCCTTGTACTGTAGGATTCAAAGTGATAACCTACCACTTTGTTCAGTTGGGAGTCCTCCATTCCCTTGATGATCTTCATCATCGTTTCGTGGTTTGAAGCGAGTTCCGGGAGTGCGGAGAGATCGCAGTTCATCCCTGTGTAAATGTTTGAAACGAGGGTGTTGATTTCCTCCTTGGTGAGGTCGTTGATGTTGATGAAAGCCATTTGATCAGAGAAGAATTGCAGAAAGCTTGAGAGCTATGGAGGTTTGAGAGTTTGAAAGTAATGAGAGCAGTAGCGGTTTAGGTTTGCGAAAGGGGGAATTTATGGGTTTGGGTTAGTGGACGTTTGGAATTAATTTATGGTTCCAAGAAACCAATAAATGTAAAAAGGGGCGGAGTAAATAAACGGGGGCGCAGTAAATATTATACGGCTTGATACCGTTTTAAGGGTAAAAGGGTAAAAGACCTGTAATAATTTACTAGGACACCCGGTTTTCAGAAAATTTCTAAGTCCACAACCTTCTGAGGGTTTTTCTGTAGAAGGGGGGTTTTCTGTTGCTGAGGTGTTCTGCCATGGTTGGGACCAGAAGAGGTTAACAGAAAGGGGGGGGGGGGGTTAACAGAAGGGGTTCTGCCACAGGTAATCTGTCAACAACAAAAGAGCAACAGAGGGCCTTCCTTTTCAACTTTCCCTTGGAATCTCATCCATCATTCCCAATTCCTCTCTCAGTTTGTTGAACCTAGCCTCAGGAAGAGGCTTTGTCAGGATATCTGCAAGTTGGTCTTCTGTTGGCACATGTTCCATGCAGATGTGCTTCTTTTCAACATGATCTCTGATGAAGTGATGCCTGATCTCAATGTGCTTTGTTCTGGAATGAAGAACTGGATTCTGAGTGATAGCAATGGCACTGGTGTTGTCACACAACAGCTTGATCTCCTTTGCTTGAATCCCATAGTCCTTCAGTTGTTGCTTCATCCAGAGTAGCTGAGCACATCAACTCCCAGCTGCTATGTACTCTGCCTCAGCTGTACTTGTTGATATGGAGTTCTGCTTCTTGCTAAACCAGGAAACAAGCCTTCCTCCTAGCAATTGGCAGTGACCAGAAGTGCTCTTTCTGTCTAGTCTGCAACCTGCAAAATCTGAGTCAGAATAACCAATTAGTTCAAAGTTACCTCTCTTTGGATACCATAGGCCTGCATTTGGATTTCCTTTGATGTATCTGATGATTCTCTTTGCAGCACTTAGATGGCTTTCCTTGGGCTTTGATTGGTATCTGGCACAGATTCCAACAGAGAATGAGATGTCTGGTCTGCTTGCAGTTAGATACAACAGAGATCCTATGATTCCTCTATATGTTGTTGCATCTACATCCTTCCCTTCATCATCTGGACCAATTCCTTGTGAAGTGTTCATGGGAATCTTCACTGATGATTTGCCTTCCACTCCAAACTTCTTGATTAGATCTCTGGTGTACTTCCCTTGATTGATAAAGATCCCTTCTGGAACTTGTTTGACTTGAAGTCCTAGGAAGTAACTGAGTTCTCCCATCATACTCATTTCAAATTGACTCTGCATCACTTGAGAAAATTTCTTGCATAGTTCTGGATTAGTACTTCCAAATATAATATCATCAACATATATTTGTACTAACAGAATATGATTAGCGACAGAGATTTGAAATAGAGTTTTGTCAACCTTTCCTTTAGTAAACCCATGGTTCACCAGGAAAAGGGACAATGTGTCATACCAGGCTCTGGGAGCTTGCTTAAGACCATAAATGGCCTTTTTAAGCTTGTAGACACAAGAAGATTGAGTAGGAATGACAAAACCTGGTGGTTGTTCCACATAAACTTCCTCTTCAAGATCTCCATTCAGAAATGCACTCTTGACATCCATCTGGTAGACCTTGATGTTGTTGTAGGCAGCATAGGCTAGAAAGATTCTGATGGCTTCAAGTCTGGAAACTGGTGCAAAGGTCTCATCAAAATCTATTCCTTCTTCTTGACAATATCCTTTAGCTACTAGCCTTGCTTTATTCCTTACAATGTTGCCATCTTCATCTGCTTTGTTCTTGAATACCCATTTGGTTCCGATGACATTCTGGTGCTTTGGCCTAGGAACAAGTTCTCATACTTTGTTCCTTTCAAACTGAGTGAGCTCTTCTTGCATAGCATTGATCCAATCTGAGTCAGCAAGAGCTTCTTCAATTGTCATAGGTTCCATCTGAGATATATAGCAGGCAAGCATTGCTTCTCTCCTTGATGTGGATCTGGTTTGAACTCCACTTCTGATTTGACCAATGACTTGGTTAGGAGGATGGTCTCTTAACCATGTTAGGTCTGGTTCTGTCAGCTGCTGTCTTGGTCTCTCTGGTTCCTCATCTTCAGAGTTTTCATCTTCATTCAACAGAAGGGGGGTTGGAGCAGGTGTTGGAAATGCAGGGTTGTCTGCCACCTCTTCTGTTAGTTCTGGTGTTCTGTCTTCTATGCTTACTTCCTTGAGAATCTCTGTTACCTCTTTAACAGAGATGCTTTCATCAAACTTCACATGTATGGATTCTTCAACATGTAGGGTCCTTCTGTTGAGTACTCTATAGGCTTTACTGGTGTTTGAATAGCCTATGAAGACTCCTTCATCAGCCTTTTCTTGAAATACTTTCAGATGCTCCTTTCCATTGTTGAGAATGTAGCACTTGCATCCAAATACATGAAAGTAGCTGATGTTAGGTTTTCTTCCCTTCCAGAGTTCATAAGGGGTCTTCTGGTGATTCTTGTTGATCATGCTTCTGTTCTGAGTATAGCATGCAGTGTTGATTGCTTCAGCCCAATATCTCATAGGCAATCCAGATTCTGCAATCATCGTTCTTGCAGCTTCTTTTAACGTTCTGTTTCTTCTCTCTGCTACGCCATTCTGTTGAGGGGTTCTGGCGGCAGAAAGTTGATGAAAAGTTCCATTCTGATCACAGAAATCCTTTATGACTTGATTGACAAATTCAGTTCCTCTGTCTGATCTGATTGTCTTCACTTTCAAGTTCTTCTCAGTTTGAAGTTGTGTTAACAGAGATGGCAACTTCTGAAGAGTTTCATTTTTCTTTGACAGAAAAACAGTCCATGTGTATCTGGAGTAGTCATCAACCATGACTAAGGTATATTTCTTGCCACCAACGCTTGGAGTCTCAACAGGTCCAAATAAATCCATGTGAATCAGATTTAGAGGACTTGTAGAAAGATTTCCAGCAATGGGTTTGAAGGAATTCTTCACTTGTTTGCCTTTCTGACATGCACTGCAGAGGGTCTCCTTCTTGTACACAATGTCTGGTAGCCCTTCTACAATGTGTTCTCTGGCCAGTTTGTTGATTGTTTTGAAATTCAAATGGTTGAGCTTTTTGTGCCAGTCCCAGCTCAGTTTTGAATCTCCTTTGGCTATCAGGCAAACTCCATCTTTTGCAGTGTTCCAATCAACTACATAGATGTTCTTCTTCCTTGATGCTGTAAGAACCACTTCCTTTGTTGTCTCATGCTTCACATAGCAGAAGTCCTTTGTGAATTCAACAGTGTAGCCTTTGTCACAGAATTGGCTAGCACTTAGCAAGTTGAACTTCAGTCCTTTGACATATGAGACATCATCAATGATTATCTGGTTCCTGATCAGCTTTCCTCTTCCTTTTGTTTGACCTTCTTTGTCATTACCTCCAAAGGTAACTCTAGGTCCTTTGCATTTCTGGAACTCTGTTAGGCAACTTCTGTCACCTGTCATGTGCCTGGAGCATCCACTATCAATAAACCATTCTTGTTCAGAGATGGCTCCAGCACACAGTTCCTGCAAGATCAAAAGAAAGATTTAGGTACCCAAGCAATGCTGGGTCCTGGGGGGTCATGGAGTCTGGGTAGTTGGTACCATTTTGGTCTCATCAAGTGAAACCTTGGTGGGTGGTACCCATTGTCCACCTGGTAGTTATAGTAAACTGAAGTGTGATTCACTTTGGGAAGATGCTTGTGAGGGTCATGCTTCCTGTTTACATACTTTTGCATAGCTTTCTTTGTTGGAAAGAAGTCCCATATACTATCAAGAGCAGAGGGATGGTTAACCTTGGGCTTCTGAAGTTGACCAGTCAACCTCTTCTGCCTGAAGTTAATTCTCTCTTGATATTTGCCCTTCTGGTGATCATTTCTGGCACGATTGACATGAGGTTGTCTGTCAATGAATGGTCTTTTATTTTTGTTATTTTGAAAACCTCTTCTGTTGTTAGGTTTTCTGCCAGGTTCATTATTTTTCAAAAAGGGTTTCTGTTGAACCTTTATCTTACCCTTTTCTGGTCTGACTTCCTCATGAACAACCTTGGTGCCAGATACACCAGCTTGACAGATGGGGCTAGAAATCAGTGGCTCTATGACCTTATCTGCCTTAGCAACTCTGGTGCTAGGCATTACAGAAGGCTCACATGATTCTGTTGAGTCATAACCAAGACCAAAACCAGTGCCAATCTGTTGATCAAGCACAATCTTTTCCATGGAAGACTGGGCCTTCTGGTAAGCTTTGTACTTAATCTCGAGAGGCTCTATTTCTCTTATTCTCTTAAGAAGAGAAACATTTTCAGTCTCCAGTTGATCTCTTTCCTCGATTAGAAGATTGATTTTGATCTCAACCTCCTTCTTTAAATCAAGAATTTCAGCTTTTAACTTACTGTTTTCTTCTGTTACAGAGGAATAAGTGGCTTGTATGGCCTTAAACTCTTCCCAAAATTCTGACATTGAATCAGAATCAAAAGCTAAGCCTACCGAAGAAAAACTAGATTCAGAAGTAGAGGTTACCTCATTATCAGAATGAGCCATCAGGCAAAGGTCTTCTGTCTCAGTATCCAGGCAACAGAAGGCCTCATCAGAGTCTGAGTCAGAACTGGATTCTGTTTCTGACAGAGGGTCTTTCTCCAGCTGTTCTGTCACAAGTGCCTTTCTTCTTCTGGAGTTGTCCTCGTACTTCTTCTTTTCTCCATCCTGTCCTTGCTTCTTGGACACTCTAGGATGGGGACAATCAGCCTTGAAGTGACCAGGTTGTCTGCAATTGTAACAGAGAAGCTCTCCACTGCTTTCTGTTGATTTGACCTTCTGGTATGGCTTTCTGTTGAAAGATGGACTCCTTCCATCTTTGGGATTCTTCATAAACTTTTTGAATCTCCTGGCAAAGGCAGCCATATATTCATCAGATAAAAGTACTGAAGGGTCAAAATCATTTACCTTAGATGTGCTGGCAGTGAGGGCTGTAGTGGTCCTCTCTTCTGGTACTTCTTCCTTTTCTTCAATCATTTCAAACTTATGAGCTTTGAGATCTGAAATGAGCTTATCAGTGGGATAAGTCTTTACATCCTTGCTGGCTTGGACAGCAACTACCTTCATCTTCCATGCTGAGGGCAGTCCCTCAACACCTTCAGGTTGATCTCCTTGGTTGTGAGATCCTTGCCAAGCTCAGAGATCTCTCCAGTGAGAGTGAGGAGCCTATCATACATCTTGGAGATGCTTTCACCAGGGAGAAGTTTGAAGTCATCAAACTTCTTATTGGCTATGGTTAGTTTGTTGTCCTTCTCTTGCTCATCACCAGCTCCAATGAGCTCAAGAGTATCCCAGATTTCCTTAGCAGTCTTGCACTTCTTGATTCTGTTGAAGTACCTATCATCAATGGACTTGTAGAGGATGTCCTTGGCAATATTGTCTAGGTTGTACTTTCTCCTTTCTTCAGTGGTCCATTCTGACTTGGCTTTACTGATCATCTGGGGTCTGGTGTTGTCTATGGCATGCTCAGGATTGACCTTCTGGAAGCTTGTGAAGGGGCCAATATCTAGAACTTCCCACATCTCATCATGCAGGGCACAGAGATGTGCTTTCATCCGGATCCTCCAGTCATCAAACTTAAGATCTGAAAACATAAGATTCTTGGACAAGGAGTGATCCATTATATCAGATAGAAATGAGGTAAAACAGAAAAACAAGTAGATCTTTGTTCAACAAATAACCTAAGAGATTATTAGAACAAGGAGGCTCTGATACCACTTGTTGGTCCCGGTTATACTGGATACAGTCTAGAGGGGGGGTGAATAGACTGTATTGGTTTTTAACTTTTTAAGCTAAGTGACAGATTTACAGAATAGCCTGTTCTGTTGAAAGAACAGACTGGCAGCGGATGGGATTCTGGTAGGGAGTTCTGTTAGCCTCAGAGAAGCAATAGGCAGTAGGCCTTCTGTTAACTCGTAGAACAAGTTCTGCTGAACACAGATACCAAGTCCAAGGAGTTATACAGTTCTAACTAAGTGCAAGTATTAAGCGCAGTAAGTAAACGACACCAGGGATTTTTATAGTGGTTCAAGGAACAACTCGTTCCTCTAATCCACTGTTCCACTAAGCTGTAAAAACTGCCGTTTACAAAGCCTTAGTCCTAGCACTTAAGAAGCACTCCACGTCTTCTTCAAGCCTAGATGTGTCCTGGGATGCACTGCCTGGCTTCCTTTAACACTGGTCCTTTCACTGAGTTTCCTTGAAGTATCACCACTTCACTACTCCAGTTATTTGGACGTCCTTCTTGTAGCAAGAAGAGTTTCTGTTGAAACAGGGGTTCCTCCAACTAGCTTCGTTACAAAAGATTTGTATGTGATGAGCTTGAAGAGTTGAAGAACACTTGGAACTTTGCTTGAGTTGGAAAGAGTATTTTTCCAACTTCTGCCTTCTCTTGTAGAAGATAATGAGTTTGAATCTCAAGGAGGTTTTTTGCTTTTCAAAGTTTGAATATCTTGCTTGTAGCAATGTGATCTTGGCAAAGTTATGGCAAAGTTATGTTTTGTTCTTCGTAGTGTATCTTTTTATACTGAGGTTGTCTTCTCGTTGGAGGAGTAGGAGGACAACTGCATTTAATGCGCGAGCAGTTGACTTGACCAGTAGGACCCGGTAAAGATGGCGGGTTACTATTTTGGGATACAGTAATCCTGACATTGCGTCCAATCATCTGCAATTACTCCACGGAGCATGGGGAGCATTAAATGAGCATTTAATGCGAGCACTGTAGCTTTTCCGTTTCATACTCCTAGCCGTTGAAGGAATCTTTAAGTTGACTTCCCGGCTTTGTGGATTTCTTCCAAGTGTAAGACCTTCTGGTGTCATTGGCAGAGAACTGATTCAGAGAAGATCTTGAGCACTTCTGTTGAAAGTAGCTTACAGAGGACCAATAGGGTTTCTGTCAAGCTAAAGGGTAACAGAGACCCTGAGGTTTTCTGTTTCTAGACAGACAACCAAAATCTTCTATCTGGAGGACTTCTGGTAGAGAGGCCTTCTGGTAGTCGATTATGCTAAGAACTTTACAAGGGAAAATTCTAATACATAATTTCTAAAAAGGGTACTCTAAAGTCTTAATTAATATAGCATCATCAAAATCTAAATACAATTATTCCTTACATGTAGGATAATTTACCTCATGCTTCTTCAACTGTCGTGAAGCATAGGCAATCACCCTCCCATCCTGCATCAAGACACATCCAAGCCCTTGGATGCTCGCGTCGCTATAGACATCGTACCCCATACCCTGTCGGGGTAATGCAAGTACCGGCACCTCGGTCAATCTCTTCTTCAGTTCAAGGAATCCCTTCTCACATCGGTCATCCCATACAAACTTGGCCCCTTTTCGAGTGAGCTTTGTCAATGGCGATGCCAAAACTGAGAACTTTTCCACGAACTTTCGGTAATGCCCTGCCAATCCAAGGAAGCTACGAATTTCCTTGACGTTCTTTGGCCTCTAGCATTCAGTAATGGCCTCAATCTTCTTGTTATCTACGGCAATCCCTGATCCCGAGACCACATGCCCGAGAAAGCCAGTCTCCCTTAGCCAAAATTCACATTTGGAAAACTTGGCATAGAGTTGCTTCTCCCGTAGTGTCTCAAGAACAAGTATCAAGTTCTCCTTGTGCTCTTCTTCACTCTTTGAGTAAATCAGGATATCATCTATGAACACAATCACAAACCGGTCCAAGTATTTATGAAATACTCGGTTCATCAAGTCCATAAATGCCGTCGGGGCGTTGGTTAGCCCGAACGACATAACTAGGAACTCGAAATGACCATACCTTGTGCGGAATGCACTCTTCGGTATGTCATCCTCCTTTATCTTAAGTTGGTGGTACCCCGACCTCAAGTCAATCTTTGAAAACACCGTCGCTCCTCGGAGCTGATCAAACAAGTCATCAATCCTAGGCAAGGGATACCTATTCTTGATTGTGACCTTGTTCAGTTGACGATAGTCAATTCACATTCGAAGTGTTCCATCTTTCTTTTTCACGAAAAGGACTGGTGCTCCTGTGACACTCCAAAAATTTAAATAAAAATAAAAATAGAATGTAATACTTAAGAATTTGGTTATTTTAGTTTATGTTTCGGGACGAAACATCTTTTAAGGAGGGTAGAATGTGACACTTCAAAAATTTTTAAAAAAATATATATATTTATTAGTCAGATAAAATGTTACGGAAATGACATTTTAATCATTAAGTGAGTCAAACAAAAATTCAAGAGTCGTGATATTCTCATCAGATAAAATTTCAAAATTTACGACGCTTTAGTCAGATAAAAATATTTCAATAATAGAAATAACATTTTTATGATAGTTATGAAAGTGACATTTTTTATAAATGTTAAAAACAATTAATAATAGTTGAACAAATTATTAATTATACACATAAAAACACATATGTAGTAATAATGTTAGAATACAAAACCTAGTATAAACTAATTAAACCTACGGTAAAGATTAAAACCTACTATGTACGAAGTACATAACAAAAGAAAAGAAAAAAAAAATTTAAAACCTACGTAAACAAAAAGGAAAAGAAAAATACTAAACCTACGTAAACTAGGTATATATATTAACTATACTCCTAGCTAAGCGAGGTAAACTACCAACGGTGAGGCCGGAAGAAGCTAATTATATTCAACTCAAAATCTAACATCTCAGCCTAAAACCCTCATCTTCCCCTATAAATAATAGGCCAGAACCTGCGTTTTCTTCATCCCAAAAACTAAGAAATATACATATATACGTATTTATATATATTTTTACGACCCAGCGTTTTAGCCAGAAACAAGCCCTGAAAATACTTCTCAAACCTTCCCCTTCGTGATACGAATCCAACGGAAAAAGAATCGTCGAAAACGGCCGTGAAACGAGGGAGAAAAGCATCGCCGGAGTTTCGCCGGAGAAAATCTTTTCGACGGAAAACGGAGAAGAGGGAGGAGCTGCCGCTGCCGCCAACCCACCAACGTCAATCGCCGTCCCAAACGGAGCCAATAGCCGGCCGTTTCGCTCGTCCGACGAGGTAACACCTCCCCCCCCCTTAAATTCCCGTTTTTCCGGCGACTTGGTGGAGAAGACGACCCAGCCAAGGCTGGGGTCTGTCTTGGGCCTGATTTTTTTGGGCCAGAATAATTTAATTTGGGCCAGTTCGGCCCAGTTGCAATAAAAATTAAAAATAAAATAGTAAATGAAATAAATAAAATCTGGAAAAATATAAATTAAATACCTAGTATAAATATACATATTCGGACCATCCAGAATTGGGAAATAATTGTTTTAGCTATTTTTAATGGATTTAATGGTAATTGGGCCAATTTATACACATTTAGTAAATAATTAACTAAATAACGAAAATAATTATGAAATAAATATTGGAGTAAACTAGGATAAATATATGACTAACTAGGACCTTATGGACCATTTATAATTAATAAATATTAAGATTTAGTATATTTAATTGTAATTGAACCGGTTAATAGATATATGAAATTAAAGGAATAATTATGGAAAATAATTATAAAATAGATATCTGGACAACCTAGGTCGAATATAGACCCAAAATATATTTATGGAAGGTTTTTAATTTATAAAGTCGATTCTTAGTCTATTTATTTAAATTAGGCCATATAAAACTAGTTAAGTAATTAAATAAGGAAATATTAATATTAATAGTGATTATTGAATAAAAAATTGGATGTTGTAGTCAATTATATTCATATATTTTATTTCAAATATTAAAAATTAATGGATAAAATTATTAAGGAAATTTTATTAATAGAAAGTGAGTAATCAAATAAATTCGGATAATTAATAAATTAAGTTAATAAATTCGAATAATAAAATAAAAGGAGAAAATCGGGTAAAGTAATTACAAATAGAATAAGTGACTAATTTATCATATTTAATTAAAAAGGTGATTATCTAGAGACCGGATTAGAGGAGGATAACTAGGAGCATCAGGACTTAAGGTAAGTTTCTCTGCCAATCCAAAATTGTTTCCTCGTATTATATGCTTATAATGCATTATGTGATTAAGTGTGAATTGTGAATTTTGTGTATGTGATTTTGAGGAGATATTATATATATGGTAGTTAAGAAGTATAAATCAAGTACTTTTGGGGTATTAAATATTTTTAAATACCTTTGAGACTTTTTAGAGGAATTAAGAAGTATTTTTGAAGTATTATTAAGCGAAGATAAAATTTACATTTTTATAAGAAGATAGCATCTCGGGAGTAATCCGAGGTGTCGGTTTTTCCACATCCGGATAAATGTGGAGGGTGATTAGAGCTACTACTACCAAGAAGTACAGTTTGGATCTATGATCCCTTTTAAGCAAGATTTGGATCTATGATCCCTTTTAAGTAAGATTTGGATCTATGATCCCTTTTAAGTGAGATTTGGATCTATGATCCCTTTAAGAAGAAGTTATAGTAGTAGTCCCTAATCATTCAAGAATTTTAGAATTGGGGTGGTTGGGTTCCGACCACTCGGGATGACTTACTACTCGGAGGGCTTGGAATCCCTTTTAGGGGGTGTGCACACTTAAGGTAGTCGTTTCGTTTCCAACAGAGCAGTTGTGGTACCGGCACTTGTTCGGGGTGGCCGTCCGTAACCACGGTCCACCGGGCTCTATCGAAAGGTTGAGCACCGCCCTTCTAAATTACTAGGAAGTTAGAGAAGAAGTGATTTTTGAGGAAATCAAAGAGAAGAGTTATTATGAAGTTTTAAAGAGAAGTTGAGCATTTTTGTAAAGAAGAAGTTTGAGAAAAATCAAAGTAAAAAGAATTTTGATGGTGTGGGTATTTTTATATATTATTATATAAAAATCTATTTTTTAGCCAAACCTGATTATTTTACGGGGTTGGGTAGTACTTACTTAGCTCTAAAGCTAATTTTTGTTATTTTTCTTGTCTCTCTCTTCTCCCTTAAATTTTATCAGGTGATGAGTTGGATACCTATGTGGATTGACGGATTGCTCGAGTTTGAGTGCGAATTAGAAGATGCCTTAGTTAAATCTAGTCATAAAACAAACATTTACTTATTATTACATTAGTTTTTATTGTTTTACTTTGAGTTGCCTGTGCATTCGGTTAAGAGATGACCGAATGTGGCGGTAACACTCATTTCCCTTTTAGACTTCCGCTGTATTTCTTCAACTCTTTGATGAATGAATAAAGTATTTCTTTTAAATATATCAATGTTTTGGGCGGGAAATTTAGGGGTGTTACAGCTCCCCACGGAGAGTGACTCGGCCTTATGAAACCGTTATCCAATAGCTCTTGCAATTGGGTTTTCAACTCGTTAAGTTCAGCGGGTGCCATTCTGTATGGCGGTATAGAGATTGGTTTGGTGCCGGGTTCAACCTCAATCACGAACTCAATCTCCCTATCGGGTGGAAGCCCCGACAAGTCTTTTGGGAAGACATTCGGATATTTTCACACTATCCTCACATCATTGATGTCTACCTCTTCTTTGGTTTTGTCCACCACGTATGCTAGATATGCGTGGCATCCCTTTCTCATCATATTCCTCGCCCTCACGACGGATATGATACAACTGTTTGATTTACCTCTATCTCCCTCGAAACGTAAGGTCAAACCTTCACCGCTTTCGAGTTCTAGAACCTTTGTATAACAATCAACCCTAGCATGATGCTTCCTTAGCCAATCCATCCCGAGGATCGCGTCGAACTCGATCATGCTCAGCGGTACGAAGTCACACGTCAAGTTCTGTCCCTCCACCTCCACCTCACACGATGGATAGTAGCTACCTCTTTCGATATCATCCCCTAGAGGCGTGGATACCAATAGGGTTTGAGTCATCGGTACAAGTGGTCCGTTGAATCCGCTGGCGAACGCCTCACTCACGAATGATCGTTGCGCCCCGGTATCAATAAGGATCCTTGCGTCTCTCCCGTTTATCTTTAGTGTTCCTACATTCATAAGTAATGTAAGACACATTATCTAATTAATAGGCTCGTTTCTTACGTCATAGAGTATGTTGGTTGTGGTTCGGGTGGAGTCCGTTCGACACCCTTCCAAAATTTCCCGGTTTCTAACCTTTAGAACCGCTCTAGGACCAACCCAGGTGAAAGCCGGCAGCTTTTCACGAAAGCCGACTGGTTTTCGTCCACCCCGAACCCGTCGTTACGTAAGTCGGCCGGGCTTTGCCAAAAGCCGTCCGGTTTTCGTTGCCGCAGTTAAATTCCCACTATTACGCGAAAGCCGGCCGGGCTTTGCCAAAAGCCGTCCGGTTTTCGTTGCCTCAATTCATGTCCCTTCCAGCTTTCCTTTAGTCAACTAGGTCACATGAAGACGTGGGGTGGCCCCCACTTATGTGGGAGGTCATCCCATTATGTCCCGGTGTGTACAATCGGCTCCGAAAGTTGTATTTTTCGGACGATTTAAGTCGTATTTTATTTTATCGGGCCGGATAAAATATATCACGCGTTCCCAATAATTATGGGCCTTAAGAATAGATGTACATTCCCCAACATTAATTTAGGAGTCTCCGAAACTCACTTCGAGCTGTTATCCGCTAAATTACCCATATCGGTAATTGGGCCCCGTTTGACCAACCGGTCAACTCCATGCCTTTCTTATGGCTCAAATAGAATATCCACCACCATATAGATGTCATCTAGACCAAGATGAATATAATATGTGGTTCGGGAATTATCGGGCGGTCCCCGTTCCCGCTGTGGGCCCCACATGCAATTTACTATTCACGTAAAAGAAATGATAAAATTTAACAATTACGTAAATTCATAAATCATCTTTCAAGGTTTACTACATCATTTACCAAAAGTAAACATGCTTGGGGGCGGTGTCACAGGAACACTGATCCCCAGCATCATGTCTCTAGGTACATGGCCTACATGGTGATGATAGGGTATAATGATGTAGAGGATTCTTAGTGACACTGGACGGGCTAGCCCGGGAATGGTATGAGTCCCTGCCTGACGGGAGGATCCAAAACTTCCGGGAGTTAGCCCAAGCATTCATTGCGCGATTCGCCAGCTCTAAAGATTCCAAGAAGAACTTCTCTCACCTCCTGGGAGTCAGACAAGGACGTTAGGGGAGCTTAGTCGCCTTCCTAGCTCGTTGGAGGGATGAATCGGTGAAGGTAGACGGCCTGGATGACAGATCCGCCATCGCCATTCTCACCAATGCCCTGAGGTCGGGTGAGCTGTATAAGGAGTTTGTATGGCGCCCCCAACCTCCCATGAGGAGGCCTTGCATCTGGCTGACGCGCATCCCGAGGTGGAAGAGGCTGAAAAGCGGAAGAG
Organism: Cuscuta europaea; assembly: GCA_945859875.1. Taxonomy (NCBI): domain Eukaryota; kingdom Viridiplantae; phylum Streptophyta; class Magnoliopsida; order Solanales; family Convolvulaceae; genus Cuscuta; species Cuscuta europaea. The sequence goes on along the minus strand of CAMAPE010000036.1, from coordinate 5,433,935 downwards.
AGAAGAGGAGGAAGGAAAGCACCAACCTGAGGATGGAAAGAAGAAGATTTCAGAAAAGGAAGCCAATCAGAGTTTTCACCTGATTGGTCCAAAAGAAAGAAGAAAGGTTGGGGAAAGAGCAAGTCGGGTGTTCCTGTGGACCTCTATCCAGCCAATCGGAGTTTTCACCTTTGACACCTCCAGTCAGTAATGTACTGGATTACGCGGCCAAGCAAGGTTTGATAACGATCCCTGAGAGTTGCAACATTGTCAACAACTAGTCCACTCGAGGTAAGTATTGAAAGCTCCACAAGAGCGATACTCACGAAACTGACGACTGTTATGTCCTTAAAAAGTACGTGGAAAGGCTCATTCGTGAAGGGTAGTTAGACCAATTCGTGAAGAAGAGCCGGCAGGGACAGCCCTCTCAAAAGAGGAACACCTGGAGCAGGGGAAAAGACGAGTCGGGATCAACCTCTAAGAAGAGGGAGGTCGGAGGTCGGAGCCTGGTTCGAGGATGACGAGGAAAGGGAAGATTCAGGCTGGCAGAAGCACCCACATGTCAACCAAATCTACGGTGGACCTGCGGGAGGAAACACTGCAGGGGAGAGGAAGAAGTGGAGTCGTCAGCTATTCAACGAAGAGATCAACCACCTTCCTGCTAACAAAAAAGCAGAAGCGGGAATCTATCGTCTTCACAGATGACGACCTCCCGCCTTGTCCTCCACCATACAGGAGCACTCTAGTTTTGAAGATGGAAGTAATGGACGCAATTGTCCATAGGGTTCTCATAGACAATTGCAACTCAGTCAACATAATGGACATTGACACTTTTCTGGAGATCGGCCTTCAGAAGGAAGCTCTGAAACCGGTGAAGACCCCCCTCTCAGGTTTTACCGGAGACGTAATTGAACCAGAGGGGTTAATCACCCTCAAGGTTCAGCTCAGACCAGAGCCATGCATGCAAATCATTGAGGCATATTTTGTTGTGGTACAGTTGCCAAGTGTTCATAAGGCCATCCTGGATCGACCTCTGTTAGAAGATCTCGGAGCCATCATCTCCAAGGCTCACTCATCCGGGATAGGCGCGGTGAGAGGAGACCAGAAGATGGCACGAAGCTACTATGTGAGGGCCTACAAAGCTCACAGGAGGAATGATATGACGGTTAACGCCGTCGAGCAAGACTTGTCAAAATATGAGGAGGCGCAATTCAGAGCTTAGCCCGTCTGAGAGCTCGAGGAGGTCGGAGTCGATCCCTCTCGGCCAGAACGCCGGGTTAAGATTGGTGCAGGTCTTCCGACCGACTTGAGAGCAAAATAGTACAGATCTTGATGGAGTTCAAGGTGATGTTTTCTTGGGGACCTGAGGATATTCTCGGGTTTGACCATAGCATAGCTGTTCAACAACTGAACGTGGATCCGAAAGCAATTCCTATGAAACAAAAGCGAAGGTATTTGTCCTTAGACCGAAAAGAATTTGTAAAAGGGGAGGTAAGCATGTTCTTGGGCATCAACACATTAGGGAAGTGCAATATCCAGAGTGGCTAGCCTACGTGGTCTTGGCCCCAAAGCCCCCGACCTGGAGAATGTGCGTAGATTACACAGATCTGAACAAGGCCTGCCCGATGGACCCTTTCCCTTTTGCCGAGTATAGACCAATCGATGGACCAAACAACTGGATGCGAACTCCTTTCATTCATGGACGCATTCAGGGGATACCACCATATCTCCATGCACCCCAATGATGCTGAGAAGACCTCATTCATCACCCCAGAAGGAGTAATTTGTTATATGGTAATGGCCTTTGGGCTAAGGAATTCTGGGGCAACATATACAAGAATGGTGGGCAAGGTCTTTTGAGCTGTACTCGGAAGGAACATGGAGGCATATGTGGATGACATGATTGTGAAGAGTCAGAAAGCAGGAGATCACGCAGACGACCTCAAGGAAGGGTTTGGCATTATGAAGAAGGTAAATCTAAGACTTAATCCTAAAAATGCACTTTCGCGGTTCAGGGCAGCAAATTTCTGGGATTTATGGTGACCCATAGGGGCATCGAGCCCAATCCGGAAAAGGTCAAGCCAATCCTGGAGATGGAACGCCCCAGGAATGTAAAAGAAGTCCAAATCCTTACCGGGAGACTGACCACCCTGAGGAGGTTCCTATCCAGATTGGCCAATAAATCCTTACCATTTTTTCAAGTCTTGAAGAAGAGTAACGGGTTTGAGTGGACTCAAGAATGCCAAACTGCCTTTGAGGACCTCAAAATAAACTTGCAATCAGATTTACTACTCGGCAAACCTAAGGTCGGCGAAATGCTTATTCTCTATTTGGAAGTGACCCAAAGTGCAGTCAGCTCCGTTTTGGTACGTGAGGAAGGAACCGTGCAGAAGTCGGTCTATTAGATAAGCAAGGTTCTCCATGGAGCCGAGCTCAGATACCCAGCCCTGGAGAAAACGGCCTTAACGGTATACGTAGTAGCCAAGAAGCCGGCCTATTACTTCCAAGCTCACCCTATCAAGATCTTGTCAGACCTGAGGGTGGGTACCCTATTCAGAATGGCCAAGACTGCACGAGTGGTGATATGGTCCTTATTAATCAGCCAATATCAAGTAAGCTTCAAACCTAGAACATCAATCAAGGGCCAAGCTTTGGCAGATTTCGTGGTGGAATGTACTGCATGGGATGTGGCCGAGGAATGACGCTGTGATGAAGAAGATTGGTGGACCCTGATGACTGACAGATCATCATCAGGGTCCAAAGGTTGCGAAGGAGGGGTAGTCCTCATCACCCCTCAAGGCTTCAAGACTTATTACGCCCTCAAATACTTGTTCCCCCATCAAACAATGAGGCAGAGTACGAGGCCCTACTTTCTGGCCTCAAGATAGCAAGTCACTTCAAAGTATAGAAGTTGAGGGTCAAAAGTGATTCTAAGCTGGTAAAACAACTTAGGGGGGAATACGAAGCCAAAGAAGCACGAATGCAGCAGTACCAGGATGCAGTCCTGGAGCTCATCAAACAATTTGAAGAGTCCGACTTGGTATGTGTTCCACGAGCTCAGAATGGGGAGGCAGACATCCTGTCAAAACTAACAACAGATGCCCCTTCGCACCTCATTCGCATAGCTCGGGTGCATGAATTAAGCAAACCAAGCGTTGAAGTCACCAAAGATCGGGAGGTCCTGTAACACCCCGCCCCGTAGGGCCCGAGGTAGTTACTCCAACACACCCTCCAGACCTCTAGTACTATCCTCACAAACCGCCACTGGCCTGTTCCGCGCACTTTGTCCTCACTCGTGCGCGCCCTGAGAAACTTTCCATGGGGTCACCCATCCTAAGACTACTCCCGTGCAAGCATACTTAACTTTGGAGTTCTTAGCTAATGATCTCCCTTAAAAGGAGATGCACCTTGGTTGTATGAGTAGTGTTGGTTGGGATGAATTAATCTTTGACGTTGAATTCTGGGGAAGACGTGTTGTTGTTTGTCTTCTGGTGCTGGAGCAGATATTGGTGATTTCCTTTGTCTTCACTGATGAGCCGCTGAAAGATCACTTCAGGATCAATTTGATTATTTATTGTGTGTGTCTCATGCTCTAGGCCCCATGTAAATTTTAGCATTAAATGCCTATCAAATTTTGTCTTCAATCATACACATGCATTGCATATGATATTCGTACGTTTTTTACTTTTACATTCTCGTGACAAGATTAATTTTTGTGTCAAATAAATTTATACTAGTAGGATTTGAATATCCTTTTAAAGTAAACAAAAATGACCTTATTGCATTTTTAATTTACAACATAATTTATTTGTTACAAAATTGTACATATGATTTTTGTCACTTATGATTATTTTTGTTCATAAAGTTGATTGTGTACTTTTTCTTTTTCTTTTCTTTTCTTCTATTAGTACATTGATAACCTTTGGACACGGTCACTCAAAATAAATAGAACAGAATGTACAAGAGCAAAGTATAGTGACATCATCAAATCTATCAAAATTGGGTACTAACAATTTCCCCCTTTTGATGATGCCAAAACTATACAAAGCAGGAAACAACTATTTTATTGATTTTTAATGAGAATAGTACATTGTTCTAAGGTACAATAGTTTTTAGTCACTTTCGGACTGATGGTCAAATCGTCTTTTGTTGACTTCTTCCATTTTCATCTTGGACTCTTCTCTGGCTCTTGCTTCTTCTTCTTTTCTTTTCTTGAGTTATTGTTCTTCTTGAAGTAGCTTGTTCTTCCTTCTTGTTTCAGCAGCTTTCAGTGTTGCTCGTTGTCTGATGGAGGAGGGTCCTGCTGCTGGAGTATTTTCCCCTTTTTTGGCATCATGATGTGTAGGGGTTTGACTGTCTCTGATGAGTGCTTCTATTTTTTGATCAGAGTCAGGGGATTCATTTCTTCTTCTTGCTGGATTCAGGCCATAGACTTCGATAGATAATGCTTTGAGGATGTTGTTAATATCGATGTGGTCCGTCTTCACTTCATCCTTGACTTCATTTTCCAAGTTCTGAAGCTTTTTCTTTGTTGTCTCCAAATCTTGGCCCAGCTTCTTGAAGTCACTTCCTTGCTTCCAAACGGTTTCTTGAGTGGCCTTTTGTAGAACTTCGAAGTTGTGAGCAATTACTTTTGTTAATTTCTCATAAGCTTCAGCATGAGCCTGCTGCTCCATGAGGAATTTTTGGGATAGCTTGAGCATGACCGGGAACTCCTCATTCTTTAGCTTGTTGAGGTACTCTTCATGCTCCTATATCTTTTGAAGAGCATGTTCAAGGTTAGAAGGAAGAGAAGGAAGAAGAGGTAAATGGGCAGAGGACTCTGCTGCTGGTTGGGAGGTTGTTGCTGATTCTTGAAGCTGCTGCTGCTTCTGTAATGCTAGAATTTTGTTTTCGAGCTCTTCATCTCTTGCTCGAAGGGCTGCTAGCTCATTCTTGAGTTCTGAGATGATAGCTGGTTGATTTGCAAGTTGGATCTGAAGTTGAGCTTTTTGCTCAGAGTTGAATGTCTGCTTGATCATCAGGTTACTCCTAATGTGTCTGTGGACTTCTTCAAACCGCATGTCCAGTCTTTCATCAATTTGTTTCTTCATCTTGATGAGCCTCTTGTGAAGTCTGACTTCTGCGTTGCTTATGAACTCTGTTGTAGCCCTCCTTTCTTGAATGAAGACATCTACCATGGTAGGAGTGTCTTCTTCTTCCCCAACAGTTGCTTCTTTGTTTTGATCTGAAGCTGGAGGTGGTTGCTGTGAGATTGTAGTAGGCTGCTGCTCTGGAGTTTCTGTGATTGCTTCTTTCGCCATTGACTTATAGGTTTCTCCACCTCCATGTGTCTCCATTCTAGACTTGTCTAGTATTGCTCCTAAAATTTCATCACTGGAAGAAGAGGAAGTGATGATTTGTTTACCTTTGTTGCTTGGTGGTCCCTTGGGAGCATCTTCATCATCATCATCATCTGAATCTTCAATCGCTGTCTTGGTAGTCAACTGTTTTTTCTTCAGTGCATAAACTTGGTTGATCTTGAAAAAGAGTGGTTGCAACTGCCATGTCTTGTGTCCCAAGCCACTCTACTGCAAAGTCTTCCTCGTCAATGTATGTTGCTAGAGTTTCAGCTTGCTCCAGGATGCGAGATAGCTTCCATTTCCTCCAATCCTTCACTCGGACACATTCAGCATCCAGCTTTTCTAGAGGTGTAAGCACTGGTGAACTGGCTGGTGGTGAAGGAGGAGTCTGCTGCTCGTCTAAGTGAGTCGGCTGCTCTTTAGTTTGAACCGGCTGCTCTTCTGCTTGTTGTAGTCTGGGCATGATCACAGAGAGAGGAGTAGCTGAGTGATCAGTTTTGTCTGAGATTGATGGTTGATTTGCTTCTAGCGTGCCTAAGTGGGACCCTGCTTCTTCATTGATGGTTGTGAGAGGAGAGGCATCTGCTTCTTCCATTGCTGATGCTTCAATTTCTTCTTGTAGATTTCTTGTAGCATTTCTTGTCCTTTTTTATTGAACCTCTTCGCATCCTGATCTGAGTCTCTTTATAGTCTTGGTTTTGATTTTTTTGAAAGTAGTTCGTAGAGGCTCGTTGGAGGGGACGTCTATTCCTAATGGAATTTTTGGGGCTCCCACCTTTGAAGTTTGGAAGAGAATCTTCCTCCAGTTTGTGGGGGCTTTAGTGGTTCCCAGGATTCCCTTCTTCTTTAGAATTTCTCCAATGAGAAATCCATACCCTACCCAAGGTACGGTTTTGTCTTTTCTTCTCTCTCTGTGAGACTTGTTAACGTAGTCTTGGAGTTGATTGTAGACATACCTTGACCAGTTGTATGGAGACCCAGAGATGATTGCGGTCAAGTATTTTGCCCTTTTCTCATTTAGTTCATCCAGGGCAGTGCTCTTTGTGTCAACACATTTGTAGAGGATGTCCAGGAGCAGAGCATACTCATGGACCATTTTCTTCTTCTTGACTTTAAGAGATTTGGTTGTCTGAGCACTTCTAAGTATAACCATTTCCTTGAAATGTTATGTGTCCAGTGCGAAGTCGTCAACTGATGGAGCTTCTTCGCCTGGTAGAGAGAGCAGCTCCCTAATTTCACTTTCTTCTATTTCCACAGGTCTGTCGTTGATCACTGGTTTTAGTGTGTTTGGAGTGGAAATGATGTAGAATTCTGCCACCACTTCGGGATAGAAGTGAGAGTAAGGATAGGTTGCCATCTTCACAAGGCCAGTTGTGTCCAGTTTCCTTAGAAGATCTCTCATAAAATCACTATTTTGAGCTTTATTCATGGATATGGGTGTGTTGAGGAGAGATCCAGTGTAGATGGACTTGGATATTTTGATAAGAGAGGCCATGGACTTAGATGAGAGAGTAAGAGGGATGAAGTGTTGAGGGAATATAGGGTGGTAGTTTGAGAGCTTTGAGAATTTTGAGACCGTTTGAGAGTGTAGAAAGAGTTTAGAGAGGGATTGTAATGTAAAAGTGTGAAGTAGTTGTACGGAGGATGTATTTATAGTCTATCGGAAACTAGCCGTTGAGATATAGCCATTGGAGAATGCGGCTGGTCACGCATGGCATTAATTGCTAGACTATGTTCACACTTGGAGCAGTAGGCTTACTGCTTGAGAAAACTTTTTGTAATTTTTGAGAGAAAAATTCACGTTTTTGGAATCATTGAAATGTGAGGATCAAGATGACATATGTCAAGTGCTGAGATTCCATGTATTTGTGTCAAAAATTGAGCCTACTGTTGTCCTGAGACAGCCAGCTGCTACCCTGAAGTAGCCAGCTTCTCGAATTTTATGAACCGGTGCTTTTACCTCCATTCCACCTTCCTTGTTTCACTCTTATGCTCTTTGTATGGTTTTAGTGGGCTAGTTGGCAGTCACCTGCTCAGCCTGCTGCTGCTGCTCTTTGTTTGTGGTTTGCTTCTCTTGTTTGTAAGGTTTGCCTCTGAATATCTTCTGAGTGTAGTGAAGATATTAGTTTTCTCATACCTTGGACTTTGGTGAGCAGTTCTCTGAGATCTGGGAGCCTGCTGCTCAGTCAAGGAGTCTGCTAAGGTATAAGCTTTGCATGTTTAACTTTTTGGGGCTCCCTTGATGTTCAAAAGTCTGAATTTGACTTTCTTGGACCTTAATGCTTCATTCCTTGTTGTCTTAAGTATATATCCCTTCAGCCGGTGGCTGCTTCTGAGTACGGCTTAGGAATCCCCCCTCAATTTATGCTTCAAATAATTGAGTTCCCCCTGAATAGGTGCAGCGTTATTCTTTCACTTGATCAAGATCATCTAGCATCCCAAGCTCTTGTCTTAATGTATTGAATCTTGCTTCATTCAATGGCTTGGTGAAGATGTCAGCCAACTGCTTTAATTTAATGGTCTTCTTCTCAACATGTTCTCTGATGAAATGGTGTCTGATCTCAATATGCTTGGTTCTTGAGTAAAACGCTGGATTATGAGTAATTGCAATAGCACTTGTGTTATCACACAAGATTCTAATCTCCTTTATTTCTTAACCATAATCCTTCAATTGTTGTTTCATCCAGAGTATTTGAGCACAGCAGCTGCCTGCAGCTATGTACTCTGCTTTGGCAGTGCTAGTAGCAATTGAGTTTTGTTTCTTGTTGAACCATGAGACGAGTCTTCCTCCAATTAATTGACAAGTACCAGAGATACTTTTTCTGTCAATCTTGCATCCAGCAAAGTCTAAGTCTGAATAGCCATAGAGTTCAAAACCTCCATTTGTTGGGTACCATAATCCAGAGTTAGGATTACCTTTGAGGTACCCTAATATCTTCTTTGTTGAAAGGAGATGGCTTTCTTTAGGTTTTGATTGGAACATTGCACATACCCCAACTGAGTAGGATATATCAGGCCTACTAGTAGTGAGGTATAGTAGAGAACCGATCAATCCTCTATAGAGTGTGGGATCAACATCTTTTCCATCTTCATCTTGACTTAAACCTTGTGAAATGTTCATTGGAATTTTCACAGTAGACTTGTTTTCAACTTTGAATTTCTTCATGAGATCTTTGGTATATTTAGCTTGGTTGATGAAGATACCTTTTGGAGTATGCTTCACTTGTAGTCCTAAGAAATAGTTCAACTCTCCCATCATGCTCATCTAAAATTTCTTTTGCATGAGAGTTCAAAATTTCTTACATAATGCTTGATTTGAACTTCCAAAGATTATGTCATCAACATAAATTTGGACAAGGAGTATGTATAGATCCTCTTCTATTTTGAATAGTGTTTTGTCAACTTTGCCTTTAGTTAACCCATTACTCACTAAATATTCAGAGAGAGTATCATACCATGCTCTTGGGGCTTGCTTGAGTCCATAAAAAGCTTTTTTTAATTTGTATACTTGATATTTCTCTCTATTGATTTCAAATCCAGGAGGTTGTTCCACATAGACCTCCTCTCCTAGTAGACCGTTTAGGAAGGCACTCTTTACGTCCATTTGATAGATAGTGAATTACTTATGGGCATCATATGCTAAGAATATCCTTATTGCTTCAAGTCTGGCAACATGAGCAAAGGTTTCATCAAAATCTATCCCTTCTTCTTGGCAGTAGCTGTTAGAATATTATTTATTGTGTTCAATTTATTTGTAATTTGTTTAATGAGTCTTTGTTTTAATTAGATTAGTTGAGAGAGAATTAGGCCCAAATATAGTGCTCTTAATTAAAGCCCGAACGCCTAAGCTGCTTTCCTTATTGTAATAGGGCTGGCCAAACCACTCCCTATAAATACAGAAGGAGTTGGTCGAAATCAGCTTTAAGTCTCTACACATTCTGTTTCCGCATATTATTCTGGTAGAGCACGTAGATTAGAAATTCTCTCTCTATCTATGATACCAATTGATAGACCCAGTTTCTAAATCAATCAACAATCATACAATATAATAGAAGCAGAGAATCACATAATGATTTTACAATATTTGAACGATGAACTCCGTCTTCCTTATACCGTATCAGCTCTACAAAATGATATGTGCGTTAATGTGCATAGAGGCTTATTCGAGACTTAGGGTATGCTTAAGTTAGCATCCTTTTAATTTATACATAAGGATGTCTAACTTAAGGCTTACAAGTGGGCTAATGGGCTGAAATACATTTGTGGCCCATATTACACATTTAATTAATAACTACACAAATACAAAGATATTTAATTAGATTGGACACCATAAAATATTCTCAATAATCTCCCCCTTGGTGTTCAATCGTGTTCAATCAGCATTGCAGCGTTGATATCTTTGTCTTTGTGTTTATTCAGCAATGTAGAGGAGAGCGTAGATAAAATCGGTTGAGTTGCTCCTCTTTTGTCTTGATCTTTAGTGGAACTCAGCTTCCTTTGTCTTCGTGTTGAACTCGACTTCTTTAGAGGGCTTTCTGAAGAAATCCTAGCAATCTCCCCTTTGATGTCTTCTTGGCCATTTGATCTTTGATGTCAGGGTTGAGGAATCTTCAGTGTCTTGCATGTTGTCCTTGCCTTCCAGAAGTTGGTTTTGATCAGCTTGGATGAAATCCGGTGGCACCTCTAGAATGAATGTCCTTGAAGAATTGCAGACGCACATGGGATTCTGATTACCTGACCTCTGTCTCCTCCACAATGTAGTCTTTTTGACTATTTGAGGTGAATGCTTTTGAGGAGAACCAGTCGGTTGCACAGCGGAAAATGATGATTGACTTGTGAGCGTAGCTGACCATTTGATGTGAAGCTTACTTGGCAGTTTTGATGATTTTAGAGAGTAGAGAGTCGTCGTTTTTTGTGTTGGAGGAGAAGTATCCGAGAATGATTTTTGGGAGTAAACCGCATGCGGACCACTCTCCCCCTCATGACGATCCGATGAATCGGGACGTCATGCCTTTATTCTTTTATTATGTGTAACAAAATAGAAAAAACAAACAACAAGGTAAACACCGGAGACACCATGGTGTTCCGTTATCACAACATCAATGTAAACACTGACGTGTGGCCTGTATAAAAAAGATAAAAGCTCTAACATGACTTCCAACCAGTCATTGTGAGGCATCTAAAGTAGATGTCACTATGGTTGTTATGGCATGATCATAAAGATCAGCAAAGATAATGTAGCCCCTCGGGGTCGTGTAGACGCCCATTATCATCATTATAGAGATAAACTCTGAAGTGATGGCCTGAACATGTTGGTGATTTCTATGTTGCAAGAATAGGACTTCCTTCCAATCATTGGTCTTCATCTATAGTAGATGAGCCCTATGGAAGTTCTCGCGGGTCATGAAGACTTTCAACTGACTCTAAAAGGTGTCTGTGTCCTAGAAAATTCAAAACATTTGGGAGTGAGATAACTAGACATGACGTGATCAATGAATGTTCACTGGCGTGGGGCTGTGGGCCACTGTAGTCAGTATCAGTCGCCTCAGAATGAGACGGTGATAAGAGATGACATTCCCCGTGAAATATGATTAAACATTTGTCTGTTGGGAGACACATGAGTGATCTAGGGTAGGGTTGAGCATGTGCCGTTTGGACAAAATGCAGCGACTTCTACCTGGGATCTGAATAAATTCAGTCCTGAACCTATGGGGATTGTCCAGAGTATTTGAGTGACTGAGATTAATTTTCTCGATTGATAGCACAATGGAGGTAGCAGATTTAACAGTGATTATTGTTCTCTTGCTCACTTATGCTTTCTGCTTCCTCACTCTCATAGTGTTCACTCAGTTACTCACTCACTCACTAAATGCTTTGTCCCTTGGGTAGGCTTAGTTGGGTTTGCTAAGCCATCAGGACTTATGTCTCATTTCTCTTTGATCTTTTGTCTCTGTGCTCCCCCTCAACTGGAGCACTCAGTAGGATACCTTTGACGATGATTGGCGCTTGGGAGGAGAAGTTTGAAGACTCCCCCTCAAAATCTGCATCCTTGAGAGAGTCCTTGCATTTTACATTTTCTAGCACCATAAGGAGAAAAATGAAACCCCCCTTAGAAGTTGCAAGTGTTTTGTTTGTCACCCGGGGAGTAATGTAGAAAACTCCCCCTTGAAATGTGCTTTCTTCATTGTTTGACACTAGGAGGACAAAAAAAAGAAACACTCCCCCTCAGAATATGCACTTGTTGATTCTTGGCATGTGTTCGTGTTGAAGTGTGCATTTCCTAATTTACTGCTCAGTGGGGTAGTATACACGCCAAAACCCCCCCTTGATAATGTGCACCTATTGATTGCTCACAGCTCGTCTTCATACCCGCCATGTGTGTGGATCAATCAGATCAATTACCACACATGACGGACCGCGGAACAGATTAAGTCTTCTTTGGTACCCATTTCCAGATGGGTCCTTCCTTTGCAGCATTGAGGTCTGGGTCACTGTTGCTGAAGACACAACACACAATCCCTTAATCCCTCCTCAAAGGAATCTGAAAAGTGAAGAAGACTATACTGAAGCCGAAAAACTCAAGCAAAAGCTGATCTTCTAGCTGCTACATATCTGCTCCAAGCCATCCCCAATGACCTGTTTATGCAAATTGATAGTCTCAGCACTGCTACGGACTTGTGGGATGAAATTCATCAGATTATGCAGGGCACTGATGTTGGAATTAAATCCAAAAGAGCTCACACCCTAACCGCTTATGATTCTTTTACTGCTAGATCTGATGAGGAGTTAGAAGACACATATCAACGCTTTCTGATGGTCCTTAACGAGATGAAGAAGATCAACATTCTGAAAACCAACATGGAAGTTAACCTTCGCTTCCTGAGGTCTCTCAAACCCGAATGGAAGAAAACAGCAAAACAAATTAGACAAAATAAAGATCTGGATGAGCTGACCATCCACAATCTCTATGACTGTCTAGGAGAATTCTCTGAGGATATTCGTGAAAAGATAAATTCTTCAAAGGGAAAGAACATTGTTGACACTCTTGCCCTTTTGTCAACTGAAAAGAAAAGAAAAGAAAAGGTTCCGAAAATTACCTTTGAAGATGACTCATCCGATGAAGAGAAAAACATGTCTGATTCTGACCTAGATATTAATGAGTTGAAGAAGGAGCTAGCTTTGCTAACAACCATGACAAGAAAGATAAACAAGAAGTTCACAAGGTTCAAAAATCCTACAACAAACAACAAACAAAGAACTTCTTCTTCAAACTATTATGACAAAGCTAGAAAGCCTTCGGATAAAGCTGTGAATGGCGATTCAATGAAGTGCTTTAAATGTGGGAAGCCTAGTCACTTTGCCAAGGAGTGCCGTTCTTGCAAGAAAAAGGACTTCAACTACTACATGCAAAAGGAACACGATAGCTGGCTAGAAGACACTGATGAAAGTGAGCAAGAGAACATGACACTGATGGCGAGAGTGACAGACTCTGAAAGTGATAGTGACAATTCTGAGGAAGAAGAAGACAATGCCTCTTCATCTGCTGAGAATGAGGTAAGTAATCTGAACACTATTATTTCCAAACAAAGCGAAAAGATAAATGAACTCATCTCTTCTCTAAAGAAGGAGAAAAACAAGATTAAGGAACTTGAGGACAGACACATAGACAACACTAAGATTCTGGAATGACATATGATAGAAGGAGCTCATCAAAATGTCCGCTTAAAGGATTCACGCGATAGGGTCACTAGTTTAGAATTTGAAGTGAGTAAACTTAAGAAATCTGTCTCTGACCTAACTAAGGAACGAGATGACTTTAAACGAGAACGTTATGAAGCTGTTACTAAATTTCAAATACTTAACAATGAGCGTGGTCGTCTTTATTCAAAAATAAATGAGTTAGAGGATATTTTAGCCAAGAAAGGACAAACTGAACAAACTATTCATCTTTTGAACATTAAAATCAAAGACACTCAGTTTTACAACTCTAGAGAAGGTCTTAGTTATGATAACCCAAAGAACTTAAAAAAGGTTGATTGTCAACATTTGTATGACATTAACTACATGAATCTAGGATTAACTAAACTGATGAAATTCACTAATGCTTCTGAAACCATTGAGGAGGAAGAGGAGAAAAGTAAAAATAAGGCTAAACCTGAAATTAGTTTTGATTATACTGCTATAAATGACAGCTATGCTACTAGAGAAATTCCTTTGTCAAATTACTATTCTACCTATTCTCCTCCTGAGAATCACAACGTGTCCAGTGAGGAAGAAGCCTCAACCTCAAAGGTTTCAGAACCATATGTTCCTCCTCTCATAAAGAAAATTGCTGATCTTCATACTTCCTTTGAAGAGGAACGAGAAAAGTTTAAAATTGAAAAGGAAAAACTTTTGATAAAACTTGCTAAACTTACTAAGAAATCCTCTCATGGCTCAAAATCTCCTGAAACTTCTTCTTCTAACAAAAACAAAGAAAGAAATCATTTTGTAAAAAAAGAACTCATCTTCTACTCCACATACAGGAAAAGCTTTTTCTAAACCCAATGCAGTTGGGATGATCTGGAGCTCAAAGAAAGATGCAAGCAAGGAGACAAGACTAGAGCACCCAAAGAAGATTTCCAAAATCAATAATTTTGTGGAAAAGTCTTGTAATAGATTTAGAAATTGTTTTCGTTCCAATTCTTCTCCTAGTTCTTCTAGTTATGTTTCAGACAGTTCTCTTAAGTTCTCCTCTTCTCATTCTAGCTTTGATGGTTCAAATTCAAGTGATTGTTTTAAGCGTGATTATACTTATTCCCCTTTTTCTCTAAATGATGTGAGTGATGTTGATGTTGAAAATGATTGTGTTACTTTCTCTTCCTGCAAATGTGTTAGTTTAAAATACCCTTTAAAGGAAAAATCTGCCAAACACTTTGAAAGATTGACAAGAGAGAAAATGTTCACTAATCAAAGACCATCTCACCCACAGTTCCAGAACTCAAGTAACCTATCTCTAAAGATCAAACGTGTCTGGATTCCTAAAAGTGATCTTATCAAAACTAATCCAATTCTTTGTTCACATAAAAAGGATGGACCCGTCCTTAAATGGGTACCTAAGTCTGCTTAATTTTGCAGGTTAGTCATGTGTCGTACTTATATTCAGGTTGCTCCACACACATGACAAGTTTAGTGGAAAAGTGAGATTTGGAAATAGTGACTCTGCTCCTATCCTTGGATTTGGAGATATCTGCAATAGCAGGGTCACAATCAAAGACGTTTCTTATGTCGCTGGATTGACACACAACTTGTTTAGCATCACACAATTCTGCAACAAGGGCATGAAAGTCATATTCCGAGCTAACAAGTGTTGTGTGAAGGATGATCAAGGGGACACCATTCTGAGGTGTAGAACTTTGTAAGCTTTGCTATGAGTAGAGTATCCGAGGAAGACTGTTTCATCACTTCTTGCATCAAACTTGCCAATGTTGTCTTTCCTGTTGTTGTGAACAAAACATTTGCATCCAAATGTTCTTAGATGACTAATGTTGGGCTTTATTCCTTTGAGTAGTTCGTAGGGTGTCTTCCCTAGGATTGGACGGATCATAGCTCGATTAATGATGTAGCATGCTGTATTTAATGCTTCAGCCCAGAAGTTTCTTGCTAGACCACTAGAAATAAGCACCGTTCTTGTCATGTCCTCCAGTGTTCTATTCTTCCGTTCTACTACCCCATTTTGTTGAGGAGTTCTAGGGCAGAGAAATTGCGTTTTATCCCTCGTTCTTGGCAAATTATACCGTGCAACCGGCGCACCATGAGGATGGTGCGCCCGGTTGCAAAACGACGCAGCTTGCCCCCCCCCCCCCCCCCTTTTTTTTGCTTTTGTTGTTAAAAAATGATAATAACTTTTTTATTTTTGATCCGATTTTTATAAAATTTATATCAACATTTTTTATTTTTCATGATCTTTCAAATGAGACCAATATTGCTTATGTAATTTTAAGAAATTATCGAACTATTATATTAATGAGTATTGGATTATAAGGAAAATCGAATCTGTTTGGGAGATGATAGGTTTGTGAAATAGAAGATCGAATCTGTTTGGGAGTGGATCAGTGGCCTCAGTTACATTTGATAATACATTGAGTTACATCTTTTTATGAGCGAGTTACATCTTTTTATAAGCAAGTTACATCTTTTTATAAGTAAGTTACATCTTTTTATAAGCAAGTTACATCTTTTTAAAAGCGAGTTACATATATATAAACACGAGTTGCATTTGACATGCCTGAACGCGACTTACATATATTTACACGTAAAGTTACATATTTTTACACGTAAAGTTACATATTTATACACGCGAGTTACATATTTATACACACGAGTTGCATTTGACCTGTCTGAATGCGAGTTACATATTTTTTTACGTAAAGTTACATATTGTTACACGTAGAGATACATATTTATACACACGAGTTGCATTTGGCCTGACTGAACGTGAGTTACATATTTTAACACGTAAAGTTACATATTTTACACGCAAATGTTAACATGTTAAAATTACATAGGCAATATTGGTCTCATTTGAAAGATCATGAAAAATAAAAAATGTTGATATAAATTTTATAAAAATCGGATCAAAAATAAAAAAGTTATTACCATTTTTTAAAAACAAAAAAAAAAAAAATATACCGGTCGTACGGTATAGGGACTCCTCGTTCTTGGCACAATGTATCAAAGAGTGAGTTGTCAAATTCAGTTCCATGATCCGAACGAATCTTAATCAATTGCTGCCCTGTTTGATGCTCAACTTTCCTTACAAAAACAGCAAACTCATTAAAAGTATCTTTCTTGCTTGCAAGAAAGATAGGCCAAGTATATCTTGAAAAGTCATCAACAATAACTAAAACATATTTTTTATTTCCTCAGCTACGGACTGACATTAGACCACACAAATCCATGTGAATTAGTTATATGGGCTTGCTTGTACTCACCAAATTCTTTATTTTAAAAGATGATCGAGATTGTTTTCCGGTGGCATAAGCGGAGCAAATATGATCAAGTGAATATTTTATATTAGGCAGCCCAATTACCAAATCATTATTTTTCAGTTTATTTATTAATGAAAAACTAGCGTGTCCAAGCTGTTTATGCCATAGCAAGGGATCATTGTCAATAACGCTTAGGCAAGTTAGACTTATATTTGGCAATAAATCAAGATCAACCTTATAAGTATTTTCAAGTCTCTTGCCTTCTAGTATAACTTGTTGTGATTCGTTATTAACAATGCGACATACATTATGATAAAAAAACTGCATTGTTACCTCGGTCACAAAATTGAGAAATACTTAGCAAATTAAACTTTAAACCTTTGACTAGAAAGACATTGTCAATTGCAAGGTTAGGTGACTTTCCAACTTTTCCCACAGCAATTATCTCTCCTTTACCATTGTCTCCAAATGTCACCCTTCCACCGCGAAATGGCCGCAGTGAGAGAAATAATGATTTCTCCCGTCATGTGCTTAGAACAACCACTGTCAATGAACCAATGATTATTCCCCCTCACTCGGCGCTGTTCCAGAATTAAGGGTTAATGCGTGGAACCCAGGTCTGCTTGGGTTCCATTTTGTATTTGTTTGAGGAATATTTACTATAGTTAAGACTCCTTTCTAAGGCCTCTTGCCGAGAGTGACATTGATATCACTGGTGTGTAGCATATAATGGGCACACAACTATTTTAATTTTTTACCCAAGGAAGTAGGGTGTCGAACCACAGAGAAGCGGGAAATAAAATAATTAAGCACAAACTAAGGATTAAAGTTGGGAATGCGTTTCTTTTGATTTTTGTTTGCTTGGAAAAGTAATTAAATAAAAGTGATTGAGAGAAGAGATTTTTATCAACACAAAGTTCAACCAATAGCAAGTAGGGGTAGAAATTGTTAACTAATTGTTCAATGCTCATTTGAAAGACATAATTGCTAATTTTATTCTTAGATAGATTGTGAGAAGTTGTAGATAAATATTTTAGGACCCAACACAAGTCACCTAAAATAAGTAACTAGTCAACATTTCCCAGTGATGGCCAAAACGAGACTAGCTGTTTAAGTGCAATGACAATCTTAATTATTAACTATATTATTTACTCAACCCCGTGGTGTAAATAATATAATTAAATAATTAAATTCTCCCGTAAAACTTCAATCCGGTGATAATTATTAACTATATTATTTACCCAACCCCGTGTGTTCAGAAAGTGTTCATTTGTGTATTTAACAAACAATATGTTTATGATTGACTACTCATAATATATATCACAAACACAACATAATTAATTTTCTGAACACAACAATCTAAATAGAACAAACTTAACAATTAAAATCAATACAAATTAAAACATGATAAGAACAATTAATTAACCAATTTCTAGCCCCAAATTTATTTAGCTATACATGTTGAGAAGCTTAGAAATAGATGAATCCATGATTAAAGTACAAGATTTAATGAGATAAGGAAGATCAAACTTGTGGTAGATGCTAATCCTTGGAGCTTTGATGCTAATCTTGATTTAATCTTGAATGAGAAAGTGATTAATTGTGGTTGAAGATGGGTTGATGATTTGGGGTTGAGAAATGAAGAGAGAAGGAGGATGAAATTTTTCTGGGAGGTGTAGAGAGATAATGGTTCAAAGTTCTGTGTGGAGAAAGATGGATTAAGACAATATAATGATAAGGTGATTAATCATTAATTGCTGGAATTTATAGAAGGGATACATTTATGTAAAACAAAGCGCAATAGCATTCGAACATTGTGTAGCAGCCCAGCGGAGGAAGTACTTGAGCTATCTCGGAGGTTGTGGGTTCAACACCCGGCTCTCTCCCTTTTTGTGTTCCTCTTTCTTTTCTGGCATTCAAGTGTAAACAACTTTCCAGCTGACAATTTCAACTTTGACAACTTAGCTCACTGGTTCAGATTGGCTCTTCTCTATACTTTGTCCAGGGTTTGAATCCTTGTTCCACCTTTTTTATTTTTTGCTTCTTTTATTCAATTTACTCCTTATTTGCTTTGAATAAAATTCCACTTTTATTAACCTCCAACTTGAACTTTTATTTTCTTCTTTAATTTATGCACATATGATCCAAATAGCATCAAAAGTACCTGGAAATACAAAATACCCGTGTAGGATAGCACTAATACAAACTAATGACAAATAATAAAAATATGTACAAAAGTACAACTTTAATAACTAAAATTATCAACAAACTAAGCCTAAAAAGTGTGTAAAATATAAGCAGTTTGAGGAACCCGGGCCTGCTTGGGTTCCATTTTGTATTTGTTTGAGGAATATTTACTATAGTTAAGACTCCTTTATATGGCCTCTTGCCGAGAGTGACATTGATACCACAAATGACCGATTTTGCCACAATGCCCGCAAATTCGGCTATCATAACCAGTTTAATAACAAACTAATGACAAATAATAAAAATATGTACAAAAGTACAGCTTTAATAACTAAAATTAGCAACAAACTAAGCCTAAAAAGCGTGTAAAATATAACCAGTTTGTGGAACCCAGACCTGCTTGGGTTCCATTTTGTATTTGTTTGAGGAATATTTACTATAGTTAAGACTCCTATCTAAGGCCTCTTGCCGAGAGTGACATCGATACCACAAATGACCGATTTTGCCACAATGCTTACAAATTCGGCTATCATATGTATCAACGTATTTGGTTTTCCAAGTTCCATAAAAACTTTTGTCCTTTTATAAAATTCTCGGTTAGGCGTTTGTTTATAACCAGCTTTATGCTTTTGAACCAATTTATCGAACCAGGTTGCTCCAGTTCTAGATTGACTTTGGTATGACCTAGAACTGATTTGTCCTCTAGTTCTGTTACCGTTAAAGAGTTGGTTCTGAAAAGCAGTTTTTCGATTTATTTGGGTTTCCCTCAGAGCATATCTGAGACCAACAATCTCGTTTTCCTTTCTTTTGTACCGAGAGGGTTCAGTTCTAGAATAAGGTCTAAACCTGGTTCTGTTCTTGGTATTTTACGGCTGGTATTCCGGTTTATTTTTGAAATCTTGTCTCTCAGCCTCAAGGCGATTAAGGTGTTCAATCAGCACACCAATGTTCGGAATTTTTGAAAGAAGTTTCTCACTTTAATCAACTTGTTTATTCATACTATCGAGCTTTAGAGAACAAATAATATTGTCTTGTTCTAAAACCACTTCACTATATTTAAGCTTCTCATCTATCAACTCTCCCACTTTAGTTTCAAGCTTTAGCTTTGCTCGTGTGGTTTCATCGAGTTTAGATTCAAGCTCAGTGATTTGTGATTTTAGATTTTCATTTTCCGAAAGATTTTGATTAAGCTCGATAGTTAGTCTTTTAAAAATTTCTGAACTTTGGTTTTAGGCAAAGAATCAAACTTAGATAGAAAGATTTCCAAATTTACCTCAAAGTTCTCTTAGTCGGATTCCTCATCGGGATTAGTCATAAGACACAAACCTGCATGATTGGAACTCTTATCACCTTCTTCCTCATCATCATCGCATGAGTCTCCCCAAGCTGCCATCATCGCCTTCTTGAGGTCTCTATTGAACCCTTTGTCTTCACTGGACCTCAGGTGGGAACATGTCTTGTTTTTATCATAGGTTCTGTCATTCTTCTTTTGGGAACAGTCTTTTGCCTTGTGCTCAAAGGATCCACAAACAAAACAGCCTTGGTTATTAAAAGATTGAAAGTTCTTTTTACCTTGCTTGTTTCGGTTGCCTTTGAATTTCCAGTACATCTTCTTGAATTGTTTCGCAAACATGCTCATTTCGTCTTCCGATTCACTTTCGGATTCCTCCTCTTCCTCTCGAGATTTGAGAGCTATTCCTCTTTCTTTTCTTACATTCTCGGCATCCGACTCCTCTGGTAGACCTAACTCATATGTCATGAGTGAACCGGTCAAGTCCTCGAGCGTCATAGTTGATAGGTCTTTTGCTTCCTCTATTGCCGTAGTTTTTGGATTCCATGTAGAGGGCAAGCTTCTCATAACTTTTCTTACTTCATCTCAACTTTGAATTTCTTCATGAGATCTCTTGTATACTTAGCTTGGTTGATGAAGATACCTTGTGGAGTCTGCTTTACTTGTAGTCCCAAGAAATAGTTAAACTCTCCCATCATGCTCATTTCAAATTTGCTTTGCATGAGAGTTGAAAATTTCTCACACAATGCTTGATTTGAGCTTCCAAAGATTATGTCATCGACATAGATTTGAACAAGCAGTATGTGGGGACCTTATTCAATTTTGAATAGTATCTTGTCTACTTTGCCTTTTGTGAACCCATTATTCACTAAATATTCAGAGAGAGTGTCATACCATGCTCGTGGAGCTTGCTTGAGTCCATAAAGAGCTTTCTTTAGTTTATATACTTGATCTTTCTCTCTATTGATTTCAAATCCAGGAGGCTGCTCCACGTAGACCTCTTCTTCTAGTAGACCGTTTAGGAAGGCACTCTTCACGTCCATTTGATAGACAGTGAATTGCTTATAGACATCATAAGCTAGGAATATCATTATTGCTTCAAGTCTAGTAACAGGAGCAAAGGTTTCATCAAAATCTATTCCTTGTTCCTGGCAGTAGCCTTTGGCTACCAGTCTTGCCTTGTTCTTGACAATGGTGCCTTCCTCATCCATTTTGTTTCTGAACACTCACTTGGTTCCTATCACATGTTGATGATAGGGTCTAGATACAAGCTCACATACGTTGTTCCTCTCAAACTGGTTGAGTTCTTCTTGCATGGCTTGAATCCAGTCAGAGTCAAGTAGGGCTTCATCTATTTTCTTGGGCTCAGTTTGTGAGATGAAGCATGAGAATAGTGATTCTCTCTGAATTGTTGACCTAGTTTGAACCCCTTCATGGATTTTTCCAAAATTTTGGTGGGGAGGATGTTTATTCAACCATCTAATGTCAGATGTTTGATTTATTTGAGTCACCTGCCTGTCCTCCTCTTCTTCTTCACTTTCGTCTGGTAGAATGTGGATATTTGGAACTTCAAGCCTTGATCTTGAATCAACAAGAACATTTGGGGAGTTGATTATGGGGGAGTTAACTGCTGGCAGTGGCCTGGAATTTGAGTTACCTGCTGGCAGTGCCTTGCCTTGTGAGTCAACTGCTGGCAGTGGCCTGCCGTTTGAGTTAACTGCTGTTTCCAAAGTCCTTCCATCCTTTTGAATATCATTACTGGGAAGGCATCTTGGAGTCTTTCCAATATCCTTCTTTGATTTAGATGGCTCACCTACATTCCTTTCATGAGCAGTGGAGTGGTTTTCAAAGACCACATGAATTGATTCTTCTACAACCATAGTTCTTTTGTTTAGAATTCGGAAGGCCTTACTAGTTGTCGAGTAGCCCAGAAAGATCCTTTCATCAGATTTGGGATCAAATGACTTGAGATAGTCCTTTCCTTTGTTTAGAATGAAACATTTGCATCCAAATATATGGAAGTGACTAACATTTGGCTTCCTTTCCTTTCATAGTTCATATGGAGTCTTTTTGTAAGTCTTGTGAATAAGACTTCTATTCTGGGTGTAGCAGACCGTATTGATTGTCTCTGCCCAAAATCTTTTGGGCAGTCCTGCTGCTTCAAGAATTGTTCTTCCAGCCTCCTTAAGAGTCTTGTTCCTTCTTTCAGCAACACCATTTTACCGAGGTGTTCTTGATGCTGAAGTTTGGTGATATATTCCATTTTCTTCACAGTACTGAATTAATATAGAGTTTAGGAATTCAGTACCCTTATCTGACCGAATTTTTTGAATTGAGAGACTCTTTTCATTTTGGATTAGTTTCATCAATTCAGGGAGCTTCTTCTCTGTCTCATTCTTCTTCTTTAGGAATATGGTCCAAGTATATCTAGAGCAGTCATCAACTATAACCAATGTTTACCTTTTGCCACTTAAGCTTGTTGGTTCAACCGGTCCAAACAAGTCAAGGTGTAAGGCTCAAAGGTCTAGTTGATGACTCAACTTCTTTTGATTTGAATGATACATTGGTTTGTTTTCCCTTTTGGCAGGCATCACAGAGATGGTGCTTCTTGAAGTTGATTTAGCAGGGAAACTAATAGCTGGCATACCCTTGTAACGTGTTAAAGATTTAGCAGAGAGAGATCGAGCAGTCCTATTAGCAACTACATCAGCGAAAGATTTACCAGACCATACATTGCCTAGCGGCGGTGGAGGTTCCGCCAATGAAGAGTATGGTTCGGTCGTCATTCACTCTATTTTCTCAAAATTTTCACTTTCAATCTAAAAAAATTATGTTACTAAAGAAGTGTCGACTATTATATACAATATAAATATAAAGATATAATATAAAGATGAGAACCTTTCCACGGACGAAGGTAGTATATATTACTATTATAATACCACTAATGGTTAATACACATATGTATATAATATAAAATGCATGGCCATATGAATAATAAATGACTTTTAATTGAATTAATTGTGTGTCTAGATAGACCAAACAACTCAATTGCAAAATTGCAAAATCAATTGAGCACTACAATTGCTTTAGGAGGGAAAATTGCAAAATCAATTGGCCACCCAATTGATTTATATAATATAAAGATTAATTGTGTGCCTGAATGGACCAAACAACTCAATTGCAAAATTGCAAAATCCATTGAGCACCAGAATTGCTTTAGGAGGGAAAATTGCAAAATCAATTGGTCACCCAATTGCTTTATATAATACAAAGATGTCATCCCGAATAATAATAATAATATTGGAGATGATTGGAGATGATGTTACAAACTTGCAAAATCAATTGGTCACCCAAATGAGCCGATTGCTCTATATAATATAAAGATTAATTCTGTAGACCAAACAATAGAATTGCAAAATCGCAAAATCAATTGCCCACCCCAATTGCTTTAGGTGGGAAGATTGCAAAATCAATTGACCCTATATATCATAACTTATAGATCCCCTCCAAAAAAATTACGAAAATGCCATCGCGTCAAAATAACTTCAGAAACCGGGATTTTTTTTTTATTTTCATGATTATTTTTGAGGGGGTCTATAAGTTATGATTTTTTGGTTAAAAGTTCATGTTTTTTGCTTATAAGTTAGACTTCGCAGCTTCTCAGCCTAAGAGGGACTTCTCACATGATCTTTTCTCTCTCTCTCTCTCTCTATATATATATATATATATATATATATATATATATATTGTTAGGATATTGGACTGAAGGCCCAATACCCGGGCCAAAAGCCCGAAATATCCAGTCCAATAAATAGCCCAGAATCCAGACGAAGCACAGGCCCAGTGAGATATATGCCCCGAACGGGGATCGGGTTAACCAGTGTACTTGGGCCAGATCAAGGATTTTTCCGGCATGGTCCATCACCCCGTTCGGGCAACAGATAGCTAGCAAGTGGAAAGGAGCATTTATTACTACGGAGTGACCTCAGCAAGTGGGAGTATGGACATTCAAGTGGCTGGATGAGCAACCAATCAACATGGAGCACCCCATACCCCCCATTAGTATAAATAGAGGGTTTAATCTCATTGTAAAGGGTTAGCATTTTGATACTCAGGGCCTAGAATAGCTTTCTCATTCTTGTTATTGTATTAATCACTATTTCGACGTACCGTTCAGGAAGTTTCCTGTGTAATCAGCGAATTTCTTAATACAAGTGGGCTTTTGAGCATATTATTATTCAGCTTTTATATTTTCTTATGCCCTCAATTTAATATCCATGTCCTGCAATATCCAAAGCGTGTGTTGGGCTTTCGGATCTGCAGGACTTAACCTCAACATTGGCGCCGTCTCTGGGAAACTTGAACAAAAAGTTTCAAAACCAACCAACTATCCAAACATCAACCTATTATCAAAATGGTCATAATCACCTCTCATCATACCAGTGGAATTTCTGGGAGACGCGGGGACAGCAGGACCTCCCAAGGGCAATCCAGTCGGGGGTCGTACCAACATTTTGATGGGGATTACTTCATCCCCGAAGCACTGAGGAGGAACCCCCACGCCATGTGGGATCTAGCTCAGGTCATGCAGCACCTGGCGGATGAGCAAGACGGGGGGCGATCCAGCTATACTGGGGAAACCAGGTACACAACCCCATCCCCACTCCGATCGATGCAATCATTCGATGAGGAGACCACCGACACAGAAGCAACCACGGCTTCGAACCATTCACGAGCACATCAGGGGGGGTCACCGAAGGACTCACACGTCTAGGGGCAGGCAGCACACTCCCAGTGACCACACCCCGATCGGATCTCGAGCCAGAGGAGATACGCCAATCGGGCGCCATTTCTGTTACGGAGAACGTGACAATAACAGATGCAGACACGGACGTCAGAATCAGAGAATGCCCCCACCGGAACGAACTCGAGAGTTTGTCAATCTGGGAACTCTACCACCACCTCCCCTAACGGCCCAGGAGGAAGAAATGGCCGAAATGAGGAGGCAGATGACCGAAATGAGAGATCAGATGAATAGGGCACCCGTGCAACCCACCCCGGTGCGGGCCGGATTACTTCCCCATTTACCTAGGAAATAATGAATGTCGAAATCCAAAGGGATGCCAAACCGCTGACCGATCAGACATGTGACGGGGCGGGAGATCCCCACATGCATTTGAGAAGTTATCAAGGAGGGCTCATGCTGTTAGGAGCAACTGAGGCAACCATTTGCCGACTATTCTTCAGCACGCTCAGGGGGGGCGCTCAGGAATGGTTCGGGACCCTGCAGCCTGGATCGATCGGCAGCTTTGCCGAACTATCATCTTTATTCTTGGCACAATTTGCTTCTAGTGCCACCCCAAAGCGGCACTTCAGCTACCTGACCAGTGTTAAGCAGGGGCCAAGGGAGACCCTCAATCAGTTTCTGAAAAGATGGAGGGATGAGACCCTAAAGGTTGGAAGCATGACGGAGGATACGGAAATCACCCTGTTCACTGATGCCCTCTGAACGGGAGAGTTTTACAAAGATTTGAAAGAGAATCCGGGTGCGGCTTATGCCGATGTTTTAGACAGGGCCCGGAAACATGCAGCCCTGGAGGAAGAAATCATGATCAGGGATAAGGTAGCAACACCTTCTGCACCAACAAAATTGGTCGATCGGCAGGGTCCTATCCCAGCGGCCGTACCCCCTCCGAATCCAGGACGATTCACCCCTCTGGTCCTATCTATTGCGACCATTTACCAGAACGAGAAGGACAACATTCCCCTTCCAACTGATACCAAATCTTTTATGGGGTGAGACGAAAATGCTTTCTGTAAGTACCACAAGCGGAAGGGTCACCCCATCCATTTCTGCCGAGCATTGCAGATTGCCATTGAGGAGTTGATCCAGCGGGGTCACCTGGATAAATATGCGAATAAAGATCCGAACACTGTAGACCTCCTCAAGCAGTTCAAGAAACCCAACAGTTGGAGGCGGGATGATCAGCGAGATGCTGAGCCCAGAAATGATGCATATATCCCCCCCAGGGATGAAGCAGAAGGTTCAGGGAACCCAGGAAAAAAGCCAAGGATGGAGGTGAAGGTTATATTCGGGGGCGGGGAAACAGGGGACTCGACTGCCAAACGAAAAAGGTTCGAACGAAGCCTCTATGTGGGATCAGTCTCCACCCCCCAAAAGAAAGGAAGGATGGATCTGATAACGTTCGGACCTGCAGATTGGCCCAATTCACCAAGCCCGCATAGGGACGAGTTGGTCATAAGCATGTGTATTGACAATGCACTAATCCGCCGGGTGTTGGTAGACACTGGGAGCAGTGTGAACGTATTGTACTTACAATCGTTCGAAAAAATGGGGATGCAGAGGAACCAATTGACCCACCTGAAGACGCCACTTGCGAGCTTTACTGGAAACTGCATTGAGGCTGAGGGAACTATCCAGTTGCTGGTCGAAATTGGGGATAAAATCCATAAGGCATCAATCTGAATGACGTTCGTGGTGGTGGACATCAAATGTGCCCACAACGCCATTTTGGGCCGACCAGGTTTGGAAGACCTGGAAGCAAAAGCTTCTGTTCGACATTCATGCATCTAGTTCCCAACAGACACTGGAGTTGGAGTGGCCAGGACAGATCCAGCGACAGCCTGGACTTGTTATCGGGAGGCCTTGAAAAAGATGAACACCCGTGGAATGCGGGTAAACAGTATTGAGGTTGAAACTCGTCGAACAAAGTTCGAGGTGCATCCTGAGCCGACTACCCTCTTAGAGCAGATCGACATTGATTCTCCCCCCAACCGAAAAGTGGCGATCGGGGTGGACCTGGAAGCTGAAATTCGGGAGCGTGTAATTACGGTTCTCAAGAAGTTTCAGATGTTGTTCGCTCGAGGACCAGAAGACATGTCTGGCATTGACCCGGAAATAATCTGCCACAAGCTGGCCGTTCGGCCTAATGTCAAGCCGGTTCAACAGAAAAAAAGGTACCAAGCGGCTGAACGGCGAGAATTCAACAAACAGGAAGTGGCCACCTTGCTACGGATCAGACACATCCGGATGGTGATCCGTGTCGAATGGTTGTCGAACGTAGTGCTGGCACCAAAGGGATCCACCTGGAGGATGTGTGTGGATCACTCTGATCTGAATAAAGCATGTCCGATGGATCCCTATCCGGTGCCTCGGATTGATCTCCTGGTAGATGAAATAGCTGGGTGTGAGCTATTAAGTTTCATGGATGCTTTCCTAGGATATCATCAAGTCTTCATGCAACCGAACGATGCAGTGAAAAAAGCATCTGTCACCTTAGATGGCGTATTTTGCTACATTGTAATGCTGTTCGGGTTGAAAAATGCCATGACTACCTTCTAGAGGATGATCGGGATACTTTTCAAAGAAGTATTGGGTGTGACAATGGAGGATTATTTAGATGATATTCTGATCAAGAGCTGGAAGAAGGAGAACCATGTCCTGGATATGGAAAAGGTGTTCGGTATAATGCAGAAGGCAAACATGAGATTAAATCCCAAGAAATGTGCCTTTGCAGTTAAGGGAGGCAAGTTTTTGGGTTACATGATGAGAGAGAGAGGTATTGAGCCTAACCCAGAGAAGGTGAAGGTGATCATGGATACAGAAGCCCTGAGGAACCTCAAAGAGGTTCAAAGATTGACCGGTCGGTTGGCTGCCTTGAGTAGATTTTTGTCCAAACTTGCCGATCGGGCAATCCCATTTTTCCGGATTATGAAGAAGGCTAACCCCTTCAAATGGACCGCAGCATGCCAAGCGGCCTTTGAGGAGTTCAAGACATATTTGTCTTCTCCCCTGGTCTTAACAAAGGCTGATCCAGGGGAACACTTGTATATGTACCTCGCCGTAGCCGATCTGGTTGTAAGCTCAGTGTTACTAAAAGAAGAAAATGGCATCCAGTGGCCCATTTATTTTGTGAGCAAAGCCTTGAACGGGCCAGAAACTAGGTATACCCTGATGGAGAAAACGGTATTGGCCCTGATAACAGCCATCAAACGACTTGCACCCTATTTTCAGACGCATCCAATAACCATATATACAACTCAGCCGCTCGCTACCATCCTGAGAAACCCAATGGCTAGTGGGCGCATTACAAAGTGGAGTCTCCTGATCGGGCAATGAGGTAGACTTCAAACCTCGACCTACCATCAAAGGCAGGCCTTAGCAGATTTCATAGCAGAATGTACCGCTCGGCCTTCAGAAACTGAGTCAGAGAACAACGGGCTGGATAACTGGTGGGAATTGTACGTAGATGGTGCATCAAGCACAAAGGGTTGTGGTGGTGGAGCCGTGATCACATCACCCGAAGGGTTTAAAGCATACTACTCCATTCATTTTGATTTTAAAGTAACCAACAATGAGGCCGAATATGAGGCCCTTATTGCAGGTTTGAAGTATGCAAAGGCCCTGGGTGCCGATCAGCTCAAGGTCTGATCAGATAGCCAATTAGTGGTCAACCAAGTAAATGGCACAACCGAGGTAAAAGAAGAGAGGATGAAGGCATACAAAGAACTGGTCGAGGATCAGATCAGTAAATTCGAACAGGTGGTACTCGACTAGGTTTCCAGAATAGAAAATCATGAGGCACATATCTTATCTAAGTTGGAAAATGCAGCCTTTGATGACCGAGCGCAGATGATCCCAGCTCACATCCAGCGGTTTGCCCATCGGAAAACCTTGACGACACTAGCAACCATGATCCTCCAAGTGGAAGCTATTTCTTATACCATTCCCAGTTGGGTCACAGATATGACTACTTATCTAAAGGACGAGACTCTCCCAGAAGACAAAAATTCAGCGTATAATATCAAATGCATTCAGAGGAGGGCTTCCATGTTCGAGCTGGTGGATGGAAAGTTGTACAAAAAGACATTCGGAGGACCTTATCTAAAGTGCCTTCCACCCGGTCTAGCAGCGGCAGTAATGGAAGAAATTCACGAGGGTATATGTTCAAACCATCAGGGGCCTAAGACATTGGAAAGAAAAGTCATCTTGCAGGGATACTACTGGCCAACCATCTAACATGATTGTTTTTCACATACCAGGAAGTGCAAGGTTTGCCAGCTGTATGCACTGGTTCCCGGACGACCAGCTACTTTCTATACTCCAATGACCATTGCGCTTCCATTTGCTAGGTGGGGGATCGACTTGGTAGGGCCCCTACCTACTGCCCCGGAGGACGAAAATATATCATCGTTGGGATTGATTATTTCACCAAGTGCGTGGAGGCCGAACCATTGGCTAGCATCACAGATTTTCAGTGCCAAAAGTTCGTCTGGCAGAACATCATTTGCCGGTTCGGCCTCCCCGAGCAAATCATCATAGACAACGGAAGGCAGTTCTTGAGTAGGAGTTTCGAGGATTACATGGTCAAATGGGGGATCAAACATTCCAGAGCATCTGTAGCATACCCCCAGGCAAATGGCCAAGTGGAAAATATGAACCGAACCATCATGGATGGTATGAAGAAAAAGATAGAGGAATGTTCCTCGTCATGGCCGGACCAACTGAATTACATCCTATGGACATATAGGACTACACCCCGAATGGCCACATGAGAAACACCGTTTGCCCTTGCTTACGGCTTCCAGGCCAAGGTTCCAACAGAAGTCCTAGTTCCCACACACCGAACGATGCATTACGATCCAGAACGTAATGAGGATAATCTACACGCCGAAATGCACTTCATTGAGGAAAGAAGGGATCTAGCTGCAAGACGGATGTAGGAATATCAAAGGGCGACAAGGAGATACTTCGACACACAACTGAAAATCCGATCAATCGAAGTAGGGGACTTGGTCCTAAGGAAGCGAGAAAAGAGCAAGCCTCTCGAAGGCGGAAAAATGGCCCAAAACTGGGAAGGCCCTTATCAGGTCTGCAAGAAATATGCTTCAGGAACATTCGGCCTACAATCTACTGAGGGCCGACCAGCAGGAACATGGAATGTTGAACATTTGAGGAAATTTTACCAATAAAAAATGGCTATTGCCACCTCTTGTAAAAAAAGGAGAGAGGGAGACATAACTTCCAGGAAAGTCTCACCTCATCTTTTAACATGTAAAATCATTCCGGATGACCGAATGAGGAACGTGTTAACAATTTGGAGGGAGCCATCATCTCAGCTAAAGTTTTTGACCCAATGATTCTGAACGAACGAACAGGGGGATCAAAACGGCTTGGAGGTGGTGACAAGACCATAAGTATGGACAAGCCGAGCGGCATTCGGTAACACGGATGACTCGTCCGGGGGATCGGAACTATGGTTTTTAAATCTTATCTCAGTCATTAGCTTCGACGAACCACAACGATATAGGATCGAAGGGTGAAATCCAAGCTAAATGATTTGGAGGTGAGTCGCCATTTTAGCTATAAGTATGAAATGATCCTATCAGGGGATCTTGTTTATAGTTTGAAAATGGTTATCTCAAACCCCTAATATGGATGATCCAGATTGGAGAAAACCGGACGGATTGCATCGGAATTATGGGTTTGGAAGATAGAAAGGACAATGCAATAACATGATCTGGGAAAGAATCGATCTTTATTCTTCAGCACTATTGGCCGAGAAGTACAAGAAAATCAAGGGTAAATAAAATAGGGCATGAAATATGCTACCGAACGATCCCTGTTCGGGGAAGATGGAGGTTGCGGGTCGCCAGCCTGCACTGAATCAGTAGTAACTGTTTTCTATCTTTTCTCTATGACCCGATCATAAGTATTCCTGAACAGGTCATCAAACCCCAACTCATCAAGATCAAATGGTTTGGGGAAGTGCTCCATAATTAGGTTAAGGTTTCTGTCAACCAGCAGATCTCGGCTCTTTGTGACTGTTTCCCTGGTCAGAGCATCTATGAAGGCTTTCCCTTCTGGCGTGCTATCCAGAAGCTCGATTCCCACTTTGACAGGATCCTCACTGTCATGTAGGAACTGACTGAGATGAGGACCCAAGAATTGCCGAGCGGTTTCTTCCAGGGCGACATTCAGTCCTTTTCCTCGTTGATAATCTATCAATGCTTGTCTAGTGATCTTGGAAACATTGGCAGAATAAGGAACGGGGAGATTTTCTCCCTTTGACTTGTCAAACTTCATTCCGGTAGATTCAGCCACGTTCACCTTTGCCCTAAGGTCCTTGATCTCCCAATCACGACGACGGGCCCTCTCCTCCATCTTTGCTAGCTCGGCCGTTGCCTTATCATATTTGTTGGCACGATCCTGCAAATCTTCCGCCAGCTTACGGGCAGCAGCAAGAAGGATCTGGCTATCATCCCGATCGCTTGCCAATAGCTTCATCTCCCATTCAGCCGCTAGGAAAGCCTGGTGGTAATATACGCCGGCCTGCAAAAAATGGCAGACAGGGTCATATGAGGTATAAGGAAGTTAAAAAATTGTGAATAAAGTTTAAAAAGGATCCATACTTTGAGGGACTCAAGGTGACCTGCCTCAACCAAGTCAGACCAATGGGTCAGGTTGGAAAAACTAGGAGGAACCTTCAAGGAAGTACTGCACCACATGGAGGCTGGTGTCTGCCCGAACAGGTACCTTCCCTCTGCCCGAGGCCCCAGGTTGGAGAACTCCACAAACATCCGATCATCGACCGGCATGTTGGTAAGAACTGAATTCTTTGGTGTAGGAGGGAGGACAGGGTTTTAGGCTCAGTCTCTGGACCGGTCAAGTCAACTATATGATCGATCGGGATAAGCTGGGTGCTGTCATCTCCCCGGCACCTCTTCCGGGCTTGTTCGGCATCATTCCGGGTTCCAGCAATCAACTTCTCCTTTCCTATCCCAGTGGATGCCGTCGGAGTAGGATTAGGTGTAGAACGTCGAACGGCAACAGGGGGAATCACACCTGCAAAGAAATGAAGCAAAGCTAAGAAACTGAATTGAACGAAGATTGATCAAGCTAAAACAAACAAAGCTTACCAATCTTAGCAGCCAACATCTTGGAAGGAGTGACAAAAGAACGAAGATTTCGTGCACCCCCAGTCGCAGTGACTCAGATTGAGAGAGAAGAACGACATCTAGAGTAGGTTCAGAATCCCGAACTGAATAGGCATTCCACCGATTGGGGAATGGAAGTGGCGCGCCCATGCGGGCAAAGAGAAACTGTTCCTCTCAGTTGGCCGGTGCGGTAGGACTATCCGTAAATAACTGATGATCAGCACGAGCGACTAATTTCAGATACCCTGTAGTCCAGTAGGGCTAATGGAGATAGTGATACAAGAACAAGTCAACATTGCGGACAGTACCCAGATCGTGACAACGAAGGATAAAGCCGTTCAAAATGTGATATGTGCTGGGCACGAACTAAGTCGAGAGTACAGAGACCCGACACAGAAAGTCTATGATGAACGAGTGCAGGGGGAAACGAAGTCCAGCGGCCAAAGCATCAAGATGCACATGCACGTGCCCCGGACGGTGCCTCATCGAATGCTTAATGAAGCCATCATAAAATTCCCTAGGTGGAGGCAACAAATGGCAAAGCTTCCGTTCGGCGTCCTCAGGAAGATGTTGCCTTTGTTTTCGAATGCGGTTGAAGTGCAAAGGGATGCGAGGTGGCCGTTCGGGCATCCCCTTGTGGTAGATGGTGAGATCATCACCCGATACACACCCATCATCTGGGAGAGGTTATTAGGGCTGGTTCGATGCAAAAGGATTGGTGGAATCAGGTACTTGGGATGACAAGCCCCCGGACTTATCAGCGGGGGAAGTTTTCCCTCTAGGATGATGAATGAGCGGCATATCTTCTTCTTCTGAAGAACCGGAGGAGAATAACATAAAAAACAGGAAGACACAATATCTCACGGGAGCCTGAGGGTTCTAGAGAGAGAAATCTCAAAGGGAAGTAAGAAAAGATTGAAGAAACAGTAGAAAATTGAGAAGGAAGCACCTCTCTTCTTATAGAAGAGAGTGCCGCCCAAAACCTGGACTCCATGAAGGACATGTGGCAGGATGTGGTTGCGAGAAATCATGACGCATTTATGATGACTCTAGCATGTACCCCGAACGATGTACGTATCAATGGACATCCTGAACTAAGATTGATATAAGCCTGTATGATAACACCAAGCAAAAAGGATAAGACAATCATCCCGAACGGGGACTCATCTTCCCAAAAGCCTCACCTCAGCCATTCAGGATAACCGAGTGAGGAACATGTTAACGATTTGGAGGGAGCCATCATCTTAGCTAAGTTTGGACCACAAAAGGGTTCCAAATGGTTTGAAGGTGAGGAAAAATCAATAAACATGAACGACATTCGGTAACACGGATGAATTTAGAATTCAAACTAATGGTTTGGAGGTGTTTACTTTAGCTATAGAAAGGGAATCCTACTAATAGTTTGAAAGTAGGATTCCCCAAACCCTTAGTCTGAATGATCCGGATCAGGAAAAAACAGACGGATTAGCATCAGAAACACGAGAAACGGCTAAGTCCATTAAAACTGGCCGAATCCCGGATGGCAAGATAATGAATGATCAAAGAACATGAACACCGGCTAAGTCATATAAAATCGGCCGAATCCCGGATTGCAAAGAAAAAAAAGGAAAGTAAATAAAACATTGGGAAAAAAGGTTCGATATATATTCACCGGCTCTACTGGCCGGGAAATACAAAGATCATCATTTCAAAAGCGGAAAATTATAATTATCAAGGGAAAACTTGGCTCATCTACTGACTGGGGGCCTCTTTATCACCTTCATCATCCTCATCCTCGCCCTCGTCCGAGTCAGAGGGAGGTTCGGGCTCTTTCCCTGCATCACGATCGACGGCCCGTTGTAGGTCCCGTAGATATTTGTCATACTGAGCCTCGACAATGGGGACCGAAGGGAGATCAGAAGGTTAAATGGGTCTGCCCAGCAATTGCTGTAGCTTGGTCAAAAAGGGGAGCAGAATGTGTTGACAACCCATGACATAGAGAGATTTGGCCACGGAGTCGTTGAAATGTTTACCCCGAGGGTCCCGATCAAGCAACTTCACGCCTTCCGTACGCCGAACGTCGCCCCGGGGGAATTGATCAAGATAAGCCCCAAAAGTTACCGGGAGCAGTTGCTGGGCATAGTCCTCCTTGATGACAGTGAATTCATCAGATGATTTGAACGCCTCTCGAATGGAGGACAGATCCACATTCACCTCAAATGGACAATCTGGGATGCGGGGGGGGGGGGGGGGGGGGGGGCTTTTCTTCAAACCTAACCTGAATGGCCTCAGACGCAGAAACTTTAGCCTGAGCAGCGGTCAGCTAGACCCGAAGCCTGCCCAGTTCATTCTCAAACCCCTGCCTCTCTTCAGCAAAGGCCTTCCGTTCGGCCTCAGAGGTTGCAAGGGCAGCAGCAGCCTGTTCGGCTGAAGTCTGAGCAATGATCAGATCCCGCTCTTTGGTTAAACGGGCCTCCCTCAGATGCAGGCTATACAGCCCCATCTGAAACATTTCGAGTATCAATGATAAATAAGGAGAAGAAAAGAGATTAAATTATAAAATGCAACAATGAGGAGGGGAAGCAAATACCTTCAAAGCCGTCAAAGCAACGCATTCTTCTGCTCGATCGATCGGGAGGTTAGGCAAAGGGAAATTGTTGAAAACAGCAGAAGTAGTCCAGTCTTGGCTGGCCGAGAAACCAGCCCTTTCCAAATTCTTGTGGACCGGGTCCTCCAGGGAAATTCGCTGGACTTGCTCCGTCACGCTGGCAACATTAGCCTGTCCGACATCTAAACTCACCTCCTGAGCAGCTTGAAAATGCTCAGAAAATTAGTGCAACTGATCTGACCCAAACCGGTCGTCGATCAACATATCCTCATATTGGTCCTGATGAAGAGGAACCTGCCAGATAGGTTGGACCTCTTGAACGGACTGAGGCTGCTAGACACTCTGCGGAGCAACAATAGATGATTTGGGTTGGTTGTTCTTCCTAGCTTTCTTTCTTTTTCCCACTCCACCGGCTGAAAGCACACGACTGTCATCCATGGGTGCGTCTGGGTTGGGAGCTGAAAAAATAACAAAGGAAAAGGTTAGTACCGAGCGGTCTTACCACGTGGGAAACAAAGAGGAACGGAACGTTTCTCGCACGGGAAGGACCACCCGGCCCATGACACTTGGTTTTCAGTCAAGTAGACCTAGGAATACGGGCAGTACCTATCCCGACATTGACAAGCCGATCGGGAGTCAGGAACTTCATGATGTTGCATTTCTTATCCCGTTCCACGGCGAAGACAACCTTGCTGATTTCCTCGGTAAGCAACAATTCTGGAGTTTTACGGGGGAAAGCATTCCATTTCTTAGGGATTAGATCATTCGAGATTGAGACAAAGAAAAACCGATCCTTCCATCCCTTAATGGAAGTCAGGTTATCGGTGAAGAGTATGTGATCCGTACGAGCACTAGCAGCCAGAAACCCATGTGTTTGCTGAGGGGCCACTTTAAAAAATTGATGAAATAACTCTAAACCGGGCGTGACCTTGACATCCACACAACGACAAATGAAGCCGGCCATTACTCGGTAGGAATTTGGCATGACTTGGGCCGGTACTACCTCGTAGAAGTTAAAGAAGGACATGAAGAACGGGTGTAATGGAAACCTAAGACAAGCTTTCACTGAGTCTAAGTGGACTATTACCATCCCAGGAAGATGGCGCATTGGGTGAAGCCCGGCCCGGAGACGGAAGTCCACTGGATCTGGGATTAGGGCAGGGATTTAGGCCCCGTGATAACCGCTTACGCGGCGTTGTAGTAAAACGGAGTCTAACCTTTCGGTTTTTTTCTGAGTATCGTGTCTCTTGAGGAATGACGGAGGAGTTTCTTAATTTTAAGTCCAATCACAGGTTATTGCAAATAATTGGAAGCTTTCCAAATTAAAACTTTTGATTGATTTTCTAAACTAACTTTTGAAAAAGAAAGTAAATTAAATTATGCAAAATACTAATAATGGCTCAAAAATAAACTAAATGAAAAATATAATATTAAACTCTAAATGGATTGATCAAAGAAGGGCAATGAATTGAATTATAAAATATGGGTACATCCTTTTAGTTTGGACCTAAAAATTAGGAGTAACTAAAGATTGGACTAGTAATTTCTTTTCTCATTGACAAGATTTAAGTTACTTTCACTAATTTATCCTATTTCTAGGCTTCATTAATGTGTTTAAAATGGTTGGCCTAAATTATATTCTAATCTCATAGACAAGATAGATATAACTTTCCGCATTTTAGCTAACGAAATGGTCAACTTCATTAATTAATTATATTTCTCATATTAAACAATAGAATTTATTCCTCATAGACAAAGATTAAATTTTATCCATTAATTTATCCTATCTCTATGCTCCATTAATGTGCTCAATATGTTTGGCTTAAACTATTTATAATCTCATAGACAAGTTATAAATAATCTTCCAAAGTTTAATTAATGAAATGACCAAATCTATTAAGTAATCAAATTAATCATTTTAAAAAACTAGTCCTAATTTTCAGTCAAACAAGGTCAACCCATATTCTTTAATTCAACTCATGCCCAAGAGTAAATTAACTACAACAACTCATTACTAGTTTTAACGCTTTACATATAAAATAAGACATGATCATAAATCATAACAACAAAATAAAATATTAAAGTGAATACTCCCAACATCTAAACTTTTGTTTCTGTCACAAATTAACATCATTTATACTAGGTATTGAGTTTATGTAAGTAGGAGATTAATATAACAACAAGAATTAATTTTCTTGAATAAATATGGAAAATACGAAATTCTTAAAACTAATGCAGAGAATATTTCACTAACATTTTGAAAATAAAAACAACATATTCAGAATCTATGCGACGAGAAGATGAATTTTCATATAAAGAACTTACAAATTGGAGCTAAAATGAGAAAGATATGAAAGATTGAAGTTGAAGGTCCAACAATGGTGGAAATCCGAGCTTTGAGGAGGAAGAAGACACCCTTTTTGATCTGAGTTGGGTGTGAGATGGTGTATTTTGAGTTGGGGATGGAAGAGGGCTTTTATATCCGGAGTTTCGTGGAAGGCGGTCTGAAGGGCGGCCCCCCTCCTGCCATGGACGGCAGCCTTCGGTCACTTCCCCGACAAAGCTACGTGTGCGCGTCAAATCCGCCGCAGGCGGCCATGGAGGGCGGCTGCCCACCGTGACCGCCTCCCGTCTTGTCTCAGCCGTAGGTGTCCACGGAGGTGTCCACGGAGGGCGGCCGCCCTTTGTCCCCCGTCGGCAGCCTTCCATCATTTTGTAGTTATGCAAAGTGTGGGGTGCTAAAACTGTCGAAAACTCGTAAGCGCCCAGAAAGGCGGCCGCCTTGTCGACCGCCTTACGTCAATTGGAAACGTTGTCTTCACCAAAGTTGTAGATATCTTTCTTGGCTAACTACTGGAATTTGAATTACGTGCACCGGATTTGTAGTTTATGAGACATGACCAAAACGGTGAGCACGTGTCACTTTCCATCGCAACTGCAAATGTCTGACTTCTTTGAGCAATATGGCCATTCCACGATTGTTATTTGATTATGTGTTCTTCATAAGATTTGTAGAGCAAGAATATGTCAATGTAATTCAACTTTTATCACAAACGTTGGGCAATCATGCGCCAAGCTATGATCAAAATACGAACATGGGCATTTATGCATCGTCCATTTTCATCAAAAGTGGCCATATAGGCGACCCCTTCTTGGTTTTTGAGCTTCCTTGCATGATTTCTTCCTCTCTTGGACTCTTCTCATTGAAAAATTTGTCAATATATCTTGCAAACTTCCGTAGCAATTCTTTTTTTGGCAAAAAATGTCAATTTTTTCACGCAATTGACCCGAAATTTCGCCAAACGTGTTATGAATGTGATTTTTACCTGATTTCATGTCCTTGAACCAAAATATATAAAACATGCCTTGTTTTTATATTTTCAATCCAAAAATCGCTTAAATTTGATAAGAAAAGTAAGTACAAAAATGGACATATCTATCTCCTCACACTTAAGCGTTGCTTGTCCTCAAGCGACAAATTGGTTGCAGACACACTCAAAAAGGTAAAACCTGACCGTATTACAATCGAGTTGCTATTAAAGAAATACAAACAAAAATCTCTTCTTTTATTCTCAATTTTTAAACATTTTAGAAAAATCACCCAAAATACAAGAATTCAAAATTATTATTACTTACAAAAACTATTGGTTATGTTAAACCACCAATCAATTCCTTATCCCAAGGTTTTCATTATTCTAATTTGGACATTCATTTTGTTCATTAATTTTTTTGTCTCTTTTTTGCACTCTTGTTGGTGGTGTTATCCCATGGTAAATGCATATTTCATTCTCACAGACTATGATTAACAAATGAAATAGAGCCCCTTCTCGGAGATGGAATTGTCCTATAACAATGAGTTTTTAAGAGTTTTATTAATAATAGCATTTTTGTTTTAATGAATAAAATGAATGTCCGATTAAAACAAATTTAGCCCTTCACATTCGCAACCAATAACCCATAACAATTTCAAGTTTTCAAAAAATAATAATAAATGTAAATTCTTATAATAAGAGTGATACTCTAAGCTATTACGTGAGTGATAACAAATTGAGAAATCAATGTTTCATATCAAAAATAGTAAAAAGATTGTTCTAAAACAAGGTTTTAACTTTTGAGTGGAAAACGCAACCTCCTCACACTTGAGCTGGACCTCGCCCTCGAGGTCACTTTTTAATACACAAAGTTTTGAAATAAAGGCACATTTTTTTGTTCTTTCCTCACACTTGAGTTTTGAAAAGATTTTGTGAAGAGGAATGATGAAAACAGGAATAAAATTGTTTTAAAAATATCCTTACATCATCCATAGTCAGTTTTTTTGAAATCGGGTCAAAGCGTTCAACTCACAATTTATTTATTGAAGCACAACCTGCAATCACACAAAACAAACAAACAAAGTTATGAAAAACATGGGTTGCCTCCCAAGAAGCGCTTCTTTAACGTCACTAGCTTGACGTTTCAGAGAGAACTCTTTGTAATGCAAATCAGTTATGAAGCACTCATCACTAGTGCCTCCACCTTATCCTCCAGGTATGCAGTCAGGTGGCGTAGACCTTCGAACTCTCGTGACCACCAAAATGTGATATAATCTTCGAAGAACACGTCGTTCGAACAAGAAATTAGCACATATCCTGCATCACTCTCATTAGTAGAATCAACAAGTATTTCAGGTTCAGGTGCCTCTGGTTTCTCCAACCGTTCAAATGGAGCCATCAAGGTAAAAGTAGCCTGACTAGAGATTTCACACTCCTCTTGATGGGTTTTCTCTTCTTCATCTATGCCCTCAACATGAAAATCACAAAGTTTAGACTCTGTGTCACTCTCTAAGAATGCATCCCATCCCAACTCTCATTGAGTAGAGAGTCAAAGAAGGCGTCATCGGAGAATGTTTCCTCCAAATAACACGTGTCAATAACAACTTCAACAGGCATTTGGGCTTGTGTACGATCAACATCTTCATCAAGGCTATCTTTCAAGGACTCTTTAGGTGAGAGATCATCCATAGATGGTAAGGTAGGGCCGGTATCACAAAGTATCTCCTCATCTATGGTCTCTTCATCAACCTCAGTGGGCACTTCCAGATTGAGTTGTTCAGGACTAATTTCTACGAGGACAGACTCTAGCTCAGTAGCAATGAGAGGCTCAAAAGAAATAGGGATGCAAAGAGTTTCAACCATCTCACCCACAGTTATTGCATCCTCCTCCTCAGATTTAACAGTTTCCTCGTATGTCTCCTCTTGAACTTTGTGTTCATTGTTATAAATGATTTGTTCAAACAATTTCTCGAGACTCTCGTCACGAGATGCTAGTTCAATCCTTTCCTTTTTTAAGTCTTCCACACAATCGAGTAAGGATGATTTTAATTTTTCGAGCTCGTGTTGAGGATAAGGTGAAATTCCAGAGTCATTCTCGTAGGAGTACTCATGTAATGGTTTTCTAGCCTTTCATGGTAATTTTCATGATAATTAAAATCATCATGATAATTACCTTGATAGGAAAAATCATCACAGCCTTCAATGTTTTGCCCTCGGTGGAAATAATTATCTTGAAATTAGTAATCTCCATACCCCTGATGGATAAGTATACTCGGGAGTATCTATCCGAGGGATTACTGCGGGGAGTAACTAGAGAGAAGTTGGAGCAAGGAAGTAAGGGAGAGATTCAAATGTATTAAGTGAACTCAACGTGGATTACAAATGGGGAAAGGGGTGCTATTTATAGGAGCAATAAATGCTGGATAAAGACACGTGTCAGCATTTTGGTGGTCGAGGGGTCACCTCAACTAGGGCGGCACCGGCACTCGCATGTGGCCGCATTAAATGCGGTGGTTGGACGTGACGTCTGTACTCGGTACGGTGATCCATCGCATGTGGGTGGGAGATCTTGTCCAGGAGATGCCTTCGGCTGTAGATGATTAGCCGAAGGCTCTTCATCCCGGGGGCTTTTAGGTGCCGAGGGCTACTGTTTTCGTCGTTTCCTCCCAGTAACTTCGAGTATGAGCCTTCGGCCATGGGGGACGAAGGCACCCCAAGTGTACGTCGTGGGCTGTTTGGTACTTGGGGCGCTGTGATTTGGGCCTGCTGTGCTTCCTGGGCTTATTGGGCCTTTGTTATGGTAATGGGAGTCTATGGGCCGGGGGTCCCTGGACCATATACTCCATCACGAGTCCCTCACCTCTTTTGCCGAAAGGTACTTAAGGGAAAAGGAGTAAAATGCGTTTGTCCTCTGATGCTGGCGTTTTGCTTTGTCATTTGTGGAGTTTGTGAGGAGTTGTTGTTTGCACGTTTTTGCCGAAGGCAGCCACTCAGTCCCCCACATCCTGGGATTTGAAGGGTGTTGCTGCTTTGGGGAGATTTTTGATAATTTGCTTTTTTGAGATTTTCCCGAAGGGGTCTTCCACTCCCTCACTCCTTGAGGCACTTGTAAAGTGGTGAAAAGGAGTATAGCGGCGCCTGCTATTGTATGGGGACGAAGGTTGCCACTTTTTGTTTCATTTTGGGGGATGCCTCGTTAAAAACCTCATTAGGAAAAAACCTTGTGGGAAAAAATCCTAATGAGGGAAAAAGAGTGCACTGAATTCCCCCAATGATGAATCCAAAAGGTGAAACCTTGGTCTGAGATGAAGGACAAAGTTGATGCCGAAGGCTACCCTTGATCTGAGGGCGTGTTTGTGGGGTTGTCGGAGGGGTTTTGTTGATATCCCGGAGGGTCTGCTGGGAGGGCAGTCCCCGGTCGATGAGGCTAAGGGCTTGATCGTTGTTGATGAATGTCGGTGATTGTTCCGGTGGCTGAGGGGTGCCCTGGTGTTTTAGCCGGGGGCTAACCACTGATGAGGGGGTTTGAAGGTGTGGCCCCGGGGGGGCTCCTGATTCCCAACACGTTGAGGGTTGAGGGGTCCCGAGGGGACTTCCCGTTGATAAGCCGTGGGCTCCTCTTTGATGAAGGATTCTGAAGAAGAAAGCCCGGAGGCATTTGTGATGTTGTATGAGGGGTGCCGGTCGGGAGCACCTCTGTGTTTTCAAAATATAGCCGTTGTAATAAGACCGTTGGAGGTGGAGTCCACGTGGCGTGTTCTTGTTGGCTTCCGACAGGCGGGCGTCACCGGTTGGTCAAACCGACGGTCTGTAATGATGATTCCGGGGACTGGGGGCCCGGATTCCGGCCCAAGCCCGGATATTGGAGGCTATAAATACCCCTTGCCTGGTCCATACTTCTTACGCATTCTTTATCGTAGTGAAGCTTTGCTGGATTTTCTAGAGAGAGAAACTCCTGCCTTCGATCAAATCGAGCTTTCAGAGGTCAGTTCTTGCTCCACTCTTCGTGATTGTTGTGTACTTTACTTCCTCGCCCTTAGATTAAGTGTTAGAGCTCCTTAGGAAATCTTCTCTCTTCGAACCCTTCGAACTCTAGCCTTCACAAATGTCTTCGCAAAGTGATTCCCAAGACATCACTCTAGCCTTCACAAATGTCTTCGCAAAGTGATTCCCAAGACATCTCGAGTGAGCCCTCTGTTGAGGAAGAGAGCATCATGGTTGTGGAGTCTGTTAGCGAGCAACCCTCGGTGAGTGGTGATTCTGCCATTGCAATGGAGGTGCAGAAGGACTTTGTGGCCGAGGCTGAAGCCGAAGATTTCGAACAAGTCAATGACGATAAGGAGCTGGCCCTCGCTCTCCAAACGGCGGAAGAAGAGGAAGAGAAAGAGAGGCGAAAGGTTACCATCGCCATCCTCCCTTCTCGGCTCAATGATGAAGCTAGAAGCTCCCATCCCCTCGACCCGACACCTATAAGCGTGGCCCCCGGGAAGAAGAAAAAGGCGAAGGCGGCCGCAAGGAAAAAAAAAAGCTGCCATCGACGCTGGGCAGCCAGTAGGAATTCCCGAAGGCTATTCCTACCTGAACACTGCTGCCTTAGATGTGAAGATGTAAGGAATAATTGTAATTAGATTTTGATGATGCTATATTAATTAGGACTTTAGAGTACCCCTTCTTTAGATCTAATGTATTAGACATTTTCCTTGTAAAGTTTCTTAGATTAGTCGACTGACAGAAGACCACCTGACAGAAGATATCCTGACAGAAGACCTCCTGACAGAAGACCCTCTGATAGGCTTTGTCTAACAGAGGACCTTTGGTTCTCTGCTTCAGAACAGAAGACCTCTGGGTCTCTGTTAGCTTTTACACGGACAGAAACCCTCCTGGTTCTCTGTTGAACATTTCCTCAACAGAAATGCTCAAGACTCTCTGATAGCCTTTTCCAACAGAAGTGCTCAAAACCTTCTCTGATCGACTCTCTGCTGAAGACACCAGAAAGCCTGACACTTAGAGAACTTTACCAAGCCGGTAAACCAACTGAAGACTCCTTCAACGGCTAGGAATCTTGAACGGAAAAGCTACAATACGCGCATTAAATGCATATTTAATGACCTCCCGTACTCTGTAGAGTAAATGCAGATGATTAGCCTCCCAAAATAGTAACCCGCCAACTTTGCTGGGGTCTACTGGTCAAGTCAACTGCTCACACATTTAATGCAGTTGTCCTCCTCCTCCAACGGGAAGACAACCTCAGTATAAAAGATACATTACGAAGAACAACCAAATATAGCTTTGCTACAACAGTGCGAATACAAAGACATTCAAACACTCAAACGCACAAGCCTCCTTGAGATCAAATCCTTATCATCCTCTACAAGAGAAGGCAGACGTTGGAAAGATTCTTATTTCCATCTCAAGCAAAGTTATGTTCGTTCTTCAACACTTCAAGCACTTCAAC
The DNA here is from genome assembly GCA_945859875.1 of Cuscuta europaea. NCBI lineage: Eukaryota > Viridiplantae > Streptophyta > Magnoliopsida > Solanales > Convolvulaceae > Cuscuta > Cuscuta europaea. The sequence goes on along the minus strand of CAMAPE010000036.1, from coordinate 5,390,855 downwards.
AAAAACATCTTTTGTAACGAAGCAAGTTGGAGGAACCCCTGTTTCATCTAGAAACTCTTCTTTAACGAGAAGGACGTCCAAGTAACTGGAGCAGTGAAGTGGTGATACTTTCGGGAAGCTCAGCGAAAGGACCAGTCTTAATGGAAGCCAAGAAGTGCATCCCAGGAGACATCTAGACTTGAAGAAGACATGGAGAGCTTCTTAAGTGCTAGGACTAAGGCGTTGTAAACGGACGTTTTTACAAGCTTAGTGGAACAGTGGATTAGAGGAACGAGTTGTTCCTTGAACCACTATAAAAATCCCTAGTGTCATTTACTTACTGCACTTATTTATCGTTTTTGTTTGAACTGTTTAACTCCAAAGACTTGGTCTCTGTGTTCAGCAGAATGTGTCTTGTGAGTTAACAGAAGGCCTACTGCCTTTGCTTCTCTGAGGCTAACAGAACATAACCCCTACCAGAACCCCATCCGCTGCCAGTCTGTTCTGTCAACAGAATAGGCTATTCTGTTAACTCTGGTACTTAGTTTGAAAAGTTAAAACCAGTACAGTCTATTCACCCCCCTCTAGATTGTACCCAGTATAACCAGGACCAACAGAAGACCAGAGCCACTCGGGGGGAGTACATGTCTACACAGCTCTTGGTCGGGCCCTCGGCACAGGTGGTGGAGCCGGGTCCAGATGATGTCCTGCTGCATGCTCCCGTCGGCTGTTTTTCCGTTCACATACTTTCGATGGAGTTGGGCCTCCGATTCCCCCTCCACCCCTTCGTGATCGAGTACCTTCGGTTCATCAAACTCGCCCCCTACCAACTGACCCCGAACAGCCATTCCTACTTGGCTGGCTTCCTCTCCCTTTGCCGAAGCAGGGATGTGGAGCCCACTCTAGATCAGTTCTTCCTCTCCTTCAACCTCTGCCGGGGAGGTCACTCAAATGCCGGAGGCTTCGCCAACCTGCAGCAGCTCCCCGAATTCAGGCTTTTTGACGATGTCCCCTCGTCTCACAAGGGGTGGAAAGACAAGTTTTGCTATATCCGCATGGCGGAGAATCCCTTCCCGGCCCCACTTCGTGATAGCTTCCGAAGGCATGTAAAGGTAGGGAGCGCCGCGTTGGAGAAGAAGGGGAGGAAACTTTTCAAGAAGCCTGAGGGGTCTGAGAAGCATACCAAGATCAAGGATGCCACCCTTCCGGATGAGTTGTACAAGCTCGGCTTCCGTCGGTATCGGCTCATGGGGAAGGAGGCCAAAAATTACCCCGAGATCGATCGTGTGTACGAGAGCGCCGAAGGTAGTAGCACTACCGAGGGCCTTAGCCTGTGTACTTAGCAAGTTTTTTTTTGCTTTGTTGTAGTAGTATTCTAACCCTTGTGTGCCTTCCTTGTTTTTCAGGATCAGATATGGACGCTAGGAACCTCTCCAAAGTGAAGAAGCAACTTGCGAAGGAGAACAAGAAGAAGGACGCCCCGGCGCAGCAGAGGATGGTGGATGACATCTTCCCGAAGGTGGGAACCGCCGACGGGGCCAAGGAGGTAGTGCCTGAGTTGAAGGCTGCTGCCGGCGACGCCGGTTCTGATGCTGGAGGTTCTCCCCTTGGGGAGCTCAAGAGGAAAAGAGCCGGGAAGGGCATGGTGCCCCCGGAGGAGAAGAAGCAAAAGATGAGGGTCGTCAGGATGAAAGAGGCCCTCGTTGTCATTGTTGATGAACAACCCTCCGAGCCCTCGGTTCTAGTTGCTGGCATGCCGTGGCCCCAAGACCATGTGCAGTTCTCAATTACTAAGGGGACTGCTGTCATGCATGGCACCTTGAACCCGAAGGAGTTCCTGAGGGGTGCCACCCCTGACAGATAAGTCAGTGCTCTCTCGGCACGCTGATGACGCTCTCTGCTCCAAGGTCCTTCAGGCCTCGGTCACTGTAAGATCCCTTCTCTCTTCCTTTTATTTAGTCAACTTAGAATCAATACCTTTGTGCGTAGTGATTTTAATCTTCGATGTTTCCTGATCCCCCTTCCAGGCAAGCCTTGGCCTCGGTGAACTCGCCCAGAGGATGGAGCGTTATGCCCTTCAGAAGCAGAAGGATGACGAAGCCTTGGCCGTGGCCCAAAAGAGGCTTCAGGAGGTCGAGGAGGCTTTCAAAGTCGAGAGGGCGGCCCTCGAAAAAATTCTTGATAACGCCAAGACTGTGGCAAAGGCCGAGGGGAGAGCTGAGGCAGAGAAGGCAGCTGCTGAGGCCGCTAAGAAGACCGCTGAAGATGTCGAGGCCGCCAAGGGGGAGGCGGTGAGGGAAGCGGTGGCCGCCTTCGTCGCCGAGGGCTGGAAATCCGAGCCCCAGAAAGCATGGGTGGCTTCGGTGGTTGAGGCCTCCGTAGACGAATGGGTAAGAGGCCCCGGGGCGATGTGGCTGGCCCAGAAGGGGAAAGAGTACTAAGATGGGGGGCGAGTACTTTACTCAAGCCCTCATCTATCGAAGGCTAGCCAGGCACCTTGGAACAGACCCGTCGGCATTTGAGCCGGTGGCTTATGGGCTTCCCCCTCTCCAGCCAGACAACAGAATTCCCCTTCCTGAGGGTGTTATGAGGCCAGATCTCGAGGACACCGTCTTGATGGCAGAGTGCAGTGATGAAGAAGAAGAGGTCGGGGATGATGCCACGTCGAAGCCTGCTGAGGGGGGTGCTTCCTCCAAGCCGAAGGAGATGCAGTCGAAGAAGCACAACCTTAGAATTTCCTCTAAGTATAAACATTTGTAATAGTTTGTAGTTTTTCAGCTTCGGGCCGTTTGTACCAAACACTTAACATCATTCTTGCTCTTTATTATGGATGACGCCTTCGGTTTTTTGAGATGTATGAATTTACTTTTTTCTTCTTCCGGTGAATGATCGTCTGCCTTCGGGCCGTTTAACTTTATTCCATTCTATTCTTCTGTTGATTGAGTGTATTGTCTGATGCCTTCGACTTCTTTCATGCCTTTTCATAGTTGTCTGTATGTATGTGTGCATTATGATTTGACCTAGGGTCAATCACTTAGGACTTAGAAAATTATTCTAAGTGTTGTTCAGTGTCAGGCCTTCGGTTGAATGTTGAGTTGCCCGAGGGCCAATCTTTTTAGGACTTAGGAAGTTTTTCTAAGTGTAGTTTCACCACTGAGCCTTCTGTTGTGTGACCCCTCTGGCTGCATGGAGATTTGACCGAGGGCCAAATATTTGGGACTTAGAAAATTTTTCCAAGTGTAGTCTCACCATTGAGCCTTCGGTTGTGTGACCCCTCTGGCTGCATGGAGATTTGACCGAGGGCCATCCATTTAGGACTTCTACATTTTCCAAGTGGTGTGTATTGTGTGGCCCTCGGTTCTTAGGTCCCCTGACTTGCATGATGATTTGACCGAGGGCCTAATATTTGGGACTTAGAAAAAGTTCCTAAGTGTCACTTGTCACTTGGCCTTCGGTAAATGAGCCCTGTGAGTACCAGCCTCCGGTATAGATTGTAGTGCCGGGGGTTACTGGAACTTGGACTTAGGAAATTCAAGATCATTTCTGTGGGTACTCACCTTCGGTGTTGTGTAGCAAGCGCCCTTGGCCGTAGTGGGTTCCAAAGTGTGGACTTAGGAAAATTTTGTAAGACATTCATGTTGTAGTAAGGGCGGATGGAAAGTGGATGCCCTCGGTATCCCTTGAGTCATTGTTGAGTGGATTTAGCCAATTTTAATCCTTTTTGTAGGATCAGAGCCTTTGGTGTTGGTAGAAATCTCGGAGACTGATGTCGTTTTGACTCTAATCCCTTCAAATCCTTCGTCGTGTTGAATAGTAGTCTTCGGGAATTAGTAGCTTCCAGGTACCGGAGGTGTTCCCGGTGGAGCCCTCGGTATGGCCTGTATTGTCTTGTAATGCCGAAGGGAGGTCTGTCATGGAGTGTTGTACTCATTGATTGTTCGTTGAGTCTACTCCCCTTCACCCATTTTTTTTGGTAGTGAAGGGAAGGCTTCAAGAAACTTGGTTTCTTGGTAAGGCTTGGCCTATCGGGAGGCAACAACTTGGTTTTTTGGTACCTTCCGAGTTCCGAGGGAATCGAGGGTCGTTTCCTGGGCGCGAGACATAGTCTGTTGCCGGCCTCCCCTTGGGGGACGGCACGGAAAGCGCCTCAGTTTTGAAAGTCGTTCCTTGGGCACGAGACATAGTCCATGGCCTATCATACCCTTGGGGTAATGGCACGGGAAGCGTTTCATTTTTGAAAGTCGAATCCTGGGCATATTAGTTGTCTGCCATAACCTTGGGGTAATGGCGCGGAAAGCGTTTCGTTTTTGAAAGTCGAATCCTCGGCATTTTAGGTGCCTGTCATTCCTTTGGGGTAATGGCGCGGAAAGCGTTTCAAGGAAGGGTTTTCATTTGCACACTGGTTGCAAATGGCCGGGGGCACTATGTGCCACCGGCACCGATAGGTGGCGCCTTCGGTATAAATGCGTCCTCGAGGGGTACGGATTCAGAAACAACACTTGGTGTTTGTTTTAGCATACGGCCCCCGGTACTTGGTACCAAGGGGTCTTCAAAGGAAACACTTGGTGTCTCCCTCTGCCTGGAGTTGATAGGAGTACGGTCCCCGGTACTTGGTACCGAGGGTCTTATTAAAAACACCAAAACACTTGGTGTTTCCTTCATTTGTCATAGGTGATTGGAGTGTCTACCCTCGGCACTTGGTGCCGAAGGGTCTTGCTTGTGACAAGGCCTTGGGTCAGTAGTCCGCATGAGGGCTTGGCCGCTCACACGTGTCTCTTTTCTTGTTCTTGGTGTCTTCAATATGTCTTCAAATTTGAAGGCCTTGGGCCGTAGGATAATACATTGATTAGTTATGAGGGCTTGGCCGCTTTAATATTATTGATAAAATTTAACTAGGTGATGTACATTACAATGTCTAGGGACCTCTGCCCCATTGGGGCGTTTGAGTTTGTAAGTCCCAGGTTTGATGATGGCTGCTACGATGTATGGGCCCTCAAACTTAGGTGCCATCTTTCCGCCCTCAGTTGGTTGGCTAGCTTCCCTCTGTCGGAGGACATAATCCCCCACTTGGAATTCTCGAGAGCGGACCTTGGCGTCGATGTAACCCTTCACTTGCCTTTGGTAGTTTTCCGCTCGTATGAAGGCTTGTTCTCGGTGTTCTGAAATGAGGTGAAGGTCGAGGGCCATGTTGGTGTCGTTGACTTCGGGATCATATTGGGCTACCCTTCGGGTAGGAAGGGTCACCTTCGTGGGAGCTTTAGCCTCAAATCCATAGCACAGGGAGAAGGGTGTTTCACCTTTTGCCCGCTGAGGGGTGGTGCGGTAAGCCCATAGGATGTTGTGGAGTTCTTCTACCCAGCCTCCCTCTTCGGCCTCCAGCTTCTTTTTGAGGCCCTCAAGTAATGTCCGGTTGGCGTTCTCCACTTGACCATTGCCTTGAGGGTAAGCAACGAATGAGAAGGTGTGCTTGATGCCCCATGCCTCCATGAGGGCGCAAAAGGGGGCTCCCTCAAATTGGGTCCCGTTGTCGGAGATGATTTGTTAGGGGACGCCAAACCTTGTGAGAATGTTCTTCAGGACAAAGTGGCGGCACCTGGTCTCAGTAATGCTGGCGAGGGGCTCAGCCTCCACCCACTTGGTGAAGTAGTCAATGGCAATGATGATGTACCTGTTGTTGGAGGTATCCCTCGACAGAGGGCCCACAAGGTCTATGCCCCATCTAGAGAAGGGTATGGAGGTGCTGATGGGGGCATAGTTGACCGTCGGCCTGCCGGGAGCCTTCTGAAAGTGTTGACAGGCAGCACACCTTCGGGCGAGGTCCGCACAATCTCGGGCCATCGTAGGCCAGAAATAACCCTGGACTATGAGCCTTTGGGACATGGAGAAGGGTCCCTGGTGAGCTAAGCAAGTGCCACTGTGCACTTCCTCCATGGCGACTTCGGCTTCGTCTTGATGAAGGCATCAGAGTAGTGTGCCGTTGTAGGATCGTTTGTAGAGCCTTCCGTCTTCGATGGTGTAGCTGGGAGCCCTCATCTTTGCTAGTTTGGCGCAAGCTTCATCCTCGGGCAGTTGCCCTGTGGTGATGAAGGTGATGATGTCTGAGATCCAGTCCTCTTAACTTTGATGGATGTTCATGACTGGGCTGGCATGTATGCTGGAGAGGCTGAGTTCCTCGATTTTTGCAATCTTGGATATGTGCTCAGGGGACTCGGCCCAGAGCTTTGACAGAATGTCGGCCTCAGAGTTTTGAGCCCTCAGTATTTGAGTGAGAGAGTGTGCCTCAAATACCTTAAGCAACTCCTTGGATGCTTCCTTGTATTGTTTCATTCTTCCCACCTTGGCCTCGTATTCCCCTGAGATCTGGCCGACGACTAACTTGGAATCGCACTTCACATGGATCTGTCTGGCCTTCATGTTTGCTGCCAGCCGAAGGCCACTAAGGAGGGCCTCATATTCCGCTTCGTTGTTGGAGACTTTGAAGGAGAAGCGAATAGCATAATAGGCTCGGAAGCCTTCAGGTGTGATGAGTACTACCCCTCCTCCGCAAGCTTTGGTTGCGGAGGAGCCGTCGGTGTAAAGGGTCCACCAGTCGTCCGAGGGTGCCGAAGGCTCCTCGTCTGTGGCTGATCTTGCCGTGCATTCCGTCACAAAGTCAGCCAGGGCTTGGCCCTTTATGGCAGGCCTCAGACGGATGTCAATGTTGTATTGGCTGAGGAAGATGGCCCATTTTACCATTCGGGAGGAGCTGGTGGGGCTCCTCATCAAGGCGCCGAGGGGTTGGTGAGTGAGGACCTGGACTGGATGGGCCTGAAAGTAGTGGCCAAGCTTCTTCACAGTCCAAACAATGGCTAGGACTGTTTTTTCCGCGGGGGAGTACCTGAGTTCGGCGTCTTTGAGGGTCTTGCTAACATAGAAGATGGCATGCTGGACGCCATCTTCCTCCCGGATGAGCACTGAGCTGATGGCAGCCGGGCTGACTCCAAGGTATAGGTATAGAGTCTCCCCTACCTTGGGTTTGGAGAGCACAGGGGGTGAAGATAAATACCGTTTTAGCTCTTCGAAGGCCTCCTGGCATTCTAAGGTCCATTGGAAGCCGGAGGTCTTTCTCATGATCTGGAAGAAGGGTAAGGACTTCTCCGCTGATTTGGATAGGAAGCGGTTGAGGGCTGCCAGGCGACCCGTCAACCGTTGGACCTCCTTCACGTTGCGTGGGGGCTCCATGTTGATGATGGCCTGGATTTTCTTGGGATTTTCCTCAATACCCCTTCGGCTCACCATCTAGCCTAAGAATTTGCCTCCTTGCATGCCGAAGGTGCATTTCTTCGGGTTTAGCCGAAGGTTGAACTTCTGCATGATGGCGAAGATCTCCCGGAGGTCGCCAGCATGGCTTGATGATTGTTTGCTTTTGACGATCATGTCGTCAACATAAACCTCCATGGTACGCCCTAGGACGGCTTGAAAGACCCTGGCAACCATCCGGGTGTAAGTGGTGCCTGAGTTCTTTAGGCCGAAGGCCATGACCAGGTAGCAGAAGATGCCTTCGGGAGTCATGAAGGCTGTTTTTTCAGCGTCTTCCTCATGCATGAAAATTTGGTGATATCCGCGGAAGGCGTCGAGGAATGACATGATCTCGCACCCCACCGTTTCATCCACCAATTGATCAATATTCGGCAGAGGGAAGGGGTAAATAGGGCACGCCTTATTGAGATCCATGTAATCCATGCACATGCGGAAGGTGGGTGGTTTCTGTGCGAGGACTACGTTCGCCAGCCATGAGGGGTATTTCACCTCCTTGATGTGCTTGATGGAGAGGAGCATGGCAACCTCCTTTTTCACAAAATCACTCCTCACGACCGAGAGGGGCCTTCTTCGCTGTTGTACAGGTTTGACTGAAGGGTCCACCGAGAGGCGGTGGGTGATGACCCTTCGGCAGATCCCGGGCATGTCCTACGCCCCTGTGACACCCTAAAAATTTAAATGCAAATAAAATAAGATAAAATCGATAATTTGAATGATCAGATAAAATTATGACTTAAATAATAAAAGTGACATTTAAAAAAACAAAAAAATAATAATAAAATAATACATATAGGACATGCGCATATCACACCTATATGAAGCACACCTAATGTATATTCATACGGTACTTACATATATTCATCATTATATTATATCAATAATAAGAGTGTAAAAGCTTGACTTTCCAACACTAATGTAAACCCATGCGTTAAGTTTTTTGTTATACATGAATTTGGATATAGGAATTTTTGGCCGCCAAGACTTCGATCTACTATTATGTGATATATACAAGGGATATATATACTTGAAACCCTAGCTGCGTATAAAAATTATTTTAGTCTAGAATCATCTCCTATGCATATATATACATAACATTTACGATCTGCTCATAGGAAACGAAACGAAGCTGCGGCCGGAGTACTGCTGCCGGACTGAGTTCACGCTGGAGTAGGGGATCAATTCCGCCGCACACAAACATATAACTGCACCCATATATTATACGTATACCACACATATTTATATACACACCCCACGTAGTTCTGCAAAACCCAACGAGAAGAAAACAAACTGTACGACCTGGGCTCTTGCTTCTTCGGCCGAGGAGGAAGCGTAGCTTCACCGGGAATACTGCAACGACGCCGGATACGAAGCTTTGACCTTGCCGCCATTGACGCCGGAGGAGCTGCTGCACCACAGAAGTAATTACTATCAGCATTGCCAGAGTAAAAATAGCACACCATAGTGCCGCTTCAGAAGTTCCAGCTGCAGAAGTAGGAGAAGCCAGAGACAGAGGATCGAGCCAGGGACTGCGTTCGTACCGGAGGAAAAAGAAGTCTCCGGATGAGGTTGTCATCATCGCTCGCCTGCAGCATCATCATCACCGTCGGAGGAGAAGACCGCCGCTAACCACATCGCCGGACTGAACGACCCCGTTCACCGGTACTCTGGGAAGAAGATGACGGCTTCCCCTGTGGGTGCGTAATTCACCCTCTGTATTACGTTTATGTTCTTGGGTTGGACATTTAAAATTAAAGGTTCAAAACCCATCTTCGACTAAATAATACTCCGTAGTAATACTACGTGCGTATAGCAGTACTAGTTATCCTAATAAAGTCAATTGGATTATGGAAATGCTAAAGTAAATAATTTTGGACCAGTATAAATAGAGACTGATTATTACTCCGTATTTATGAAGTAATAAGAAGGAAATGATAAGGGTAGAGGATTATATAATTATAAGTTGATTAGATATTGATTCTAGAATTTTAACATTTTTAGAAGGCGATTTTGGTGAAGATCGAGGTAGAAGTTCCGGTTAGGACTTAACCGATTTGAGGTAAGTTTCACATCAACCGAAATTAGTTCTTTTTCTTCGTGATTTCTTTTAAATATTTTTGTGTGCATATTTGAGAATTGAATTTATATGTACTGAATTTGAGTGAATATTATTATACGAAAGGGTTGTATTTGAGATATTAGTTGATATATTGTTTTGTTGATATGAGTTATTGTATATAATTTTGGGAGATTTTGTAATAGTACGTAATTTGTTATTGTTGTAGGAGTTTGATGCAAAGGGAATTTTTGAAGTATAAACTTCGATTGATTTTGAGAAAAATAAATATTTTCACAAAAGGTGAGCATCACGGGAGAAATCCGTGGTGTTGGTTTTCCACATCCCTTAAAATGTGGAGGGTGGTTAGGTCTACTACTACTCAATTTTTTGGTTTTGGTTTGAGGTGAATTGACAGTCGGTAGAAAACATCCCGATTTTTGAGTAGTAGTGGTAGTAGTAGCTCCTAATCATTCAGTTTTTGAGGTGGGGTAGTTGGTAGAAAACATCCCGGCTACCCGGATCGACTTACTAACCCGGAGGGCTTGGAATACCTTTAGGGGGTGTGCACACTTAAAGTAGTTGTTTCCGTTTCCATTGAGCAGTTGTGGTACCGACGATAGTTCCGGGGTGGCCGTACATAACAACGGATCACCGGGCTCAACCAGAGTGTTGAGCACCGCCCTTCTAAATTACTAGGAAGTTAGTTACAAAGTAATTTTTGGAGAAATTCAATATAGGGGAAATTTTGGTGTTTCATGTATTTTGGAATTATTATGATTCACGAGTTATGTGATTGTGATTGTGTATAGATATCGTTTGCTTATGATTTATAAATTGTTTTGAAAATATTTTTATACTAATGGTTGTACAAATTTATATATATACTACTATAATTATTTTAAAAGGTTAGGTGGGACTTACTTAGCATTACTGCTAATGTTTGTTTCTTTTATTTTTCTTTCTGTACATGATTTTTATTCAGGTGTTGAGTTGATCGATGTTGAAGTTGATTCCGAGAGAGTGCTTTCGCTAGAAAACATTATTAGTAAATCATTGTAAATTTCTTTTTCAATAACCTTAATCAGTGAGCTTTTGATTTTGAAGTTTAAGTTGTTTTAGCCTGTGCACTCGGTTAAGAGAGAACCGAGTGTGACGGTAGCACCCTTATTTCCCTTTGAATTTTCCGCTGCACATTTTGTGATGTTTTCAAATAAAGTTAACAATACTTTTCAATAAATCGTTATTTAAATGTATTTTTGGGTGGGAAATTTGGGGGTGTTACAAGTTGGTATCAGAGCCTAAGGTTTTTCTAGGGGGATTTTTCAAGCATTTTCCAGAAGTATTTTAAACAATCTTTTTACCATAAGTTTTCTAATGTTTTCTAATTTCCTTAAGTGATACCAACAAGTTGGTATCAGAGCTTTTGAGACTCGAGTTGCAAAGTCTCTGGTTGTTAAGATGGTAGCCTTAGCAACTGGTATGACGGCAACTAGAGCCAAAAGTATCTTAAAAGTTTTCTAAAACAGTTTTTTTTAAAAAAAGGGTTTTCTAAGGTTTTCTGTAGAGGTTTGCGAACATTTTTTTGAGATTTTATTATTGAGGTTTTCCAAGGGAATTTACAAAATGTTTTTCTAAAATATTTGAAGAATGATTAAGAATTTCTAGGACTAAAATAAAAATGTTAGGCCGCGGTGAGATTGTGAGATTTTGATTTTTGGTTTTGGTTAAATTTGTGGTTCTTTTGACTTATTTGAGATATTCTTTTGGTTTTGGATATACTCTCGTGACTTATTTAAGGATGATTTTGGACATATAGAAAAACATTTGAGATTATTTGATTAAGTGAAGTTATTAGTTAAGGTAGTATAATCACGAGTAGTATTCGATCTTATTCGTATTGCAATCTTTTCAAGAAGACAATGACACCTATGAGGGACAACATAGAAGACAATGACGTCTATGAGGGACAACGTGAAAGACAATAACGTCAGCACGACGAACGCGGAACTTCATCAAGGTTTGGGGACAACTTACTCAACTCATCCAGACCGTCGCAAATGTGTTACCTCAAAATCAACGCCGACATCGTCTTAACAAGCACAATAATATCGTGAAATACGTATTTGGGCGTAATTCCCCAACTTATTCAAGCAAGGAAGATTCTCTTATCCTTGAGGATTGGATTCAATTCACACTTTCGACAAACTCTTCGACGCTATAAACTGCCATGCGGATTTGTTAAATTAATATGGCTGCATACTACCTACGTCAAGAGGCGGATAATTGCCGTGTCATGATTGAACCAGCGATGCGTCATCAACCCGACTTTTCTTGGTGTACGTGAAAGCTGCGAAGCACGAAAATTCTTACACCTGAAGAAAATGAGTATGATCAAGAGTACTATGCCAAATTTTTGGAGCTTGCATGATTTGCACCAGCGCTAGTTCCCGACGAAAATAGTGAATGTAGGAAATTTATATGGGGTTTGAATTTCGAAATTCAGAAAACTATCTGTGTTTTAGGATGTCATACTCTGAACGAGGCCTACATCAAAACTGCAAACCACTATCGAATGTGACAACTCTAGAAGGAAATGCTTAACAAGGCAAGAAAGGGCCCTGAAGAATAAATAGAACGAAGAGACAAACAACTCAAAACAAACGAGCCAATGAAGGATCGGAACGAGAACAACAACATCAAACAAGATCAAAAGCGTAAGAAGAACTACTTCGTTGAAGACACACACTTCTATTGCATACTCTTCTTTGAATAAGTTTAGTGCTTCGAGGACGAAGCACCCTTTTTAAGGTGGGTATAATGTGACACCCTAAAAATTTAAATGCAAATAAAATAAGATAAAATCGATAATTTGAATGATCAGATAAAATTATGACTTAAATAATAAAAGTGACATTTAAAAAAACAAAAAAATAATAATAAAATAATACATATAGGACATGCGCATATCACACCTATATGAAGCACACCTAATGTATATTCATACGGTACTTACATATATTCATCATTATATTATATCAATAATAAGAGTGTAAAAGCTTGACTTTCCAACACTAATGTAAACCCATGCGTTAAGTTTTTTGTTATACATGAATTTGGATATAGGAATTTTGGGCCGCCAAGACTTCGATCTACTATTATGTGATATATACAAGGGATATATATACTTGAAACCCTAGCTGCGTATAAAAATTATTTTAGTCTAGAATCATCTCCTATGCATATATATACATAACATTTACGATCTGCGCATAGGAAACGAAACGAAGCTGCGGCCGGAGTACTGCTGCCGGACTGAGTTCACGCTGGAGTAGGGGATCAATTCCGCCGCACACAAACATATAACTGCACCCATATATTATACGTATACCACACATATTTATATACACACCCCACGTAGTTCTGCAAAACCCAACGAGAAGAAAACAAACTGTACGACCTGGGCTCTTGCTTCTTCGGCCGAGGAGGAAGCGTAGCTTCACCGGGAATACTGCAACGACGCCGGATACGAAGCTTTGACCTTGCCGCCATTGACGCCGGAGGAGCTGCTGCACCACAGAAGTAATTACTATCAGCATTGCCAGAGTAAAAATAGCACACCATAGTGCCGCTTCAGAAGTTCCAGCTGCAGAAGTAGGAGAAGCCAGAGACAGAGGATCGAGCCAGGGACTGCGTTCGTACCGGAGGAAAAAGAAGTCTCCGGATGAGGTTGTCATCATCGCTCGCCTGCAGCATCATCATCACCGTCGGAGGAGAAGACCGCCGCTAACCACATCGCCGGACTGAACGACCCCGTTCACCGGTACTCTGGGAAGAAGATGACGGCTTCCCCTGTGGGTGCGTAATTCACCCTCTGTATTACGTTTATGTTCTTGGGTTGGACATTTAAAATTAAAGGTTCAAAACCCATCTTCGACTAAATAATACTCCGTAGTAATACTACGTGCGTATAGCAGTACTAGTTATCCTAATAAAGTCAATTGGATTATGGAAATGCTAAAGTAAATAATTTTGGACCAGTATAAATAGAGACTGATTATTACTCCGTATTTATGAAGTAATAAGAAGGAAATGATAAGGGTAGAGGATTATATAATTATAAGTTGATTAGATATTGATTCTAGAATTTTAACATTTTTAGAAGGCGATTTTGGTGAAGATCGAGGTAGAAGTTCCGGTTAGGACTTAACCGATTTGAGGTAAGTTTCACATCAACCGAAATTAGTTCTTTTTCTTCGTGATTTCTTTTAAATATTTTTGTGTGCATATTTGAGAATTGAATTTATATGTACTGAATTTGAGTGAATATTATTATACGAAAGGGTTGTATTTGAGATATTAGTTGATATATTGTTTTGTTGATATGAGTTATTGTATATAATTTTGGGAGATTTTGTAATAGTACGTAATTTGTTATTGTTGTGGGAGTTTGATGCAAAGGGAATTTTTGAAGTATAAACTTCGATTGATTTTGAGAAAAATAAATATTTTCATAAAAGGTGAGCATCACGGGAGAAATCCGTGGTGTTGGTTTTCCACATCCCTTAAAATGTGGAGGGTGGTTTGGTCTACTACTACTCAATTTTTTGGTTTTGGTTTGAGGTGAATTGACAGTCGGTAGAAAACATCCCGACTTTTGAGTAGTAGTGGTAGTAGTAGCTCCTAATCATTCAGTTTTTGAGGTGGGGTAGTTGGTAGAAAACATCCCGGCTACCCGGATCGACTTACTAACCCGGAGGGCTTGGAATACCTTTAGGGGGTGTGCACACTTAAAGTAGTTGTTTCCGTTTCCATTGAGCAGTTGTGGTACCGGCGATAGTTCCGGGGTGGCCGTACATAACAATGGATCACCGGGCTCAACCAGAGTGTTGAGCACCGCCCTTCTAAATTACTAGGAAGTTAGTTACAATGTAATTTTTGGAGAAATTCAATATAGGGGAAATTTTGGTGTTTCATGTATTTTGGAATTATTATGATTCACGAGTTATGTGATTGTGATTGTGTATAGATATCGTTTGCTTATGATTTATAAATTGTTTTGAAAATATTTTTATACTAATGGTTGTACAAATTTATATATATACTACTATTATTATTTTAAAAGGTTAGGTGGGACTTACTTAGCATTACTGCTAATGTTTGTTTCTTTTATTTTTCTTTCTGTACATGATTTTTATTCAGGTGTTGAGTTGATCGATGTTGAAGTTGATTCCGAGAGAGAGCTTTCGCTAGAAAACATTATTAGTAAATCATTGTAAATTTCTTTTTCAATAACCTTAATCAGTGAGCTTTTGATTTTGAAGTTTAAGTTGTTTTAGCCTGTGCACTCGGTTAAGAGAGAACCGAGTGTGGCGGTAGCACCCTTATTTCCCTTTGAATTTTCCGCTGCACATTTTGTGATGTTTTCAAATAAAGTTAACAATACTTTTCAATAAATCGTTATTTAAATGTATTTTTGGGTGGGAAATTTGGGGGTGTTACAGCCCCCCATGCAAAGACAATGGAGTAGGCGCAGAGGGCATCTGTGATGCCGGTCTTCAAGTCTTCGGGGAGCTTGGCTCCAATCTTCACGACCCTCTCCGGCTTGGCCGGGTCGAGTCCGAAGTCTTCTACCTCCTCGGCGGGTTCAGCCCTCGGCCTCTTCTCTTCTTCCTCCACGGTCCCGGAGATGGTGTCAACACGGAACTCGGTCTTACTAACCTTCTTCGTCACTTGTAGGTAGCAAGCGCGGGCAAGTTTTTGATTCCCCCTTGAGTATCCGATGCCGCCTTCGGCGGGGAACTTGAGGCACAGATGCCTCATGGAGATGATGGATTCGAGGTCCTCTAGGGCTGGTCTGCCGAGGATGATGTTGTGGGTGCAGTCGATGTTGACGACGACGAACTCCACTTCGAGCTTGGCTCTATGGAGCCCGTCGCCGAATAGTACCGGGAGGGTTATGACCCCCTCAGAATCAATGGTGTCTCCGGTGAAGCCGGCAGGAGGTGTCTTTATGGGCCGAAGGGACCCCCTCTCCAGATGCAGCTCTCTGAATGTGCTGAGGTACATTATATTGACGGAGCTTCCCGTGTCAATGTAAGTTCGATGAATGATGGTGTTGTTTATTTCGCTTTGGATCACCAAAGCATCCCTGTTAGGAGTGGAAGCAGGGGGGAGATCGGCGTTTGTGAATGTGATGGGCTCCTCCCTCAGCCGCTTTACCGGGGACATATGAGTGACTTCCCCCACGTATAGCGATTGAGCCCACTTCTTCCGCTGGCTGGTGGAGTCCCCCCTGTGTTACCTCCAGTGATCATATGGATGTGGCGTTTCTTCTCCTGGTACTGGCTGTACTCCTCCTCGTTGAGGTTTCCAATCTCCCTTTTCTTACCCTTCGGTTCGCCGAGGGGGGTGGTGTTTGGGTTGAACCAAGCGTTTGCTTTCTTAGGGGGCCCCTGGTAGTGAGGAGTCCCCTGAGGCGGAGGGCCTCTGATGAATTGGGACAGGTGGCCTGCCTGTATCAACCTTTCAATGACCGTCCTCATCTGATGGCAGTCGTCGGTGCTGTGCCCTTGGTTATGATGTGTAAGGAATATTTGTATTTAGATTTTGATGATGCTAGATTAATTAGGACTTTAGAATACCCCTCTTTAGACTTAATGTATTAGAATTTTCATTTGTAAAGTTCTTAGTATAATCGACTTGGCAGAATGTCTCCCAGAGCAGAAGACCTTCTGAGCAGAAGGGCTCCAAGAGCAGAAGACCCTTCTAAGGCATTGTTGAACAGAGGACCTTTGGTTCTCTGCTCCAGAACAGAAAACCTCAGGGTCTCTGTTAGCCCTTACTCTGACAGAAACCCTCCTGGTTCTCTGTTGGATATACTCTCAACAGAAGTGCTCCAGACCTCCTCTGATCAACTCTGAGATAAAGACACCAGAAGGTCTGACACTTAGAAGAATTCCACAAAGCCGGGAAATCAACTGAAAGATTCCTTCAACGGCTAGGAGTATTGAACGGAAAAGCTACAGTGCACGCATTAAATGCTCATTTAATGCTCCACATGCTCCGTAGAGTAATTGCAGATGATTGGCCGCAATGTCAGGATTACTTTATCCCAAAATAGTAACCCGCCAACTTTACCGGGCTCTACTGGTCAAGTCAACTGCTCGCTCATTTAATGCAGTTGTCCTCCTTCTCCTCCAACGGGAAGACAACCTCAGTGTAAAAGATACACTACGAAGAACAACCATATAACTTTGCAATTTTTGCTAACCATTGCTACAACTCTGCATACAAGAAATTCAAACGCTTAAAAGCAAAAAGCCTCCTTGAGATTAACACTTCATCATCCTCTACAAGAGAAGGCAGAAGTTGGAAAAATACTTATTTCCAACTCAAGCAAAGTTCCAAGTGTTCTTCAACTCTTCAAGCTCATCACACACAAACTCTTTGTAACGAAGCTAGTTGGAGGAACCCCTGTTCTAAATAGAACCTCTTCTTTCACAAGAAGGACGTCCAAGTATCTGGAGCTGTGAAGTGGTGATACTTCTGGGAAGCTCAGTGAAAGGACCAGTCTTAGGGAAGTCGGAAGTGCATCCAAGGAGACATCTACACTTGAAGAAGACGTGGAGAGCTTCTTAAGTGATAGGGCTAAGGCATTGTAAACGGAAGTTTTTACAGCTTAGTGGAACAGTGGACTAGAGGAACAAGTTGTTCCTTGAACCACTATAAAAAGCCCTGGTGTCATTCTTACTGCTTTTCATTCATAGTTTTTACTTGAACTGTTTGACTCCAAAGACTTGGTATCTGTGTTCAGCAGAACTGGTCTTGTGAGTTAACAGAAGGCCTACTGCCTTTGCTTCTCTGAGGCTTTTAACAGAACCCCCCTACCAGAACCCCATCCGCTACCAGTCTGTTCTGCCAACAGAACAGGCTATTCTGTAAAATCTGGTACTTAGTTTAAAAAGTTAAAAACCAATACAGTCTATTCACCCCCCCTCTAGACTGTATCCAGTACAACCGGGACCAACAAGTGGTATCAGAGCCTCCTTGTTCTAATAATCTCTTAGGTTATTTGCTGAACAAAGATCCACTTGTTTTTCTGTTTGACCTCATTTTTATCTGATATAATGGATCACTCCTTGTCCAAGAATCTTATGTTTTCAGATCTTAAGTTTGATGATTGGAGGATCCGGATGAAGGCACATCTTTGTGCTCTTCATGATGAGATGTGGGAAGTTCTTGACATAGGACCCTTCACAAGCTTCCAGAAGGTCAACCCAGAAATGCCATTGACAACACTAGACCTCAGATGATCAATAAGGCCAAATCTGAGTGGACAACTGAAGAAAGAAGAAAATACAATCTGGACAATATTGCTAAGGACATCCTCTACAAGTCCATTGATGATAGATACTTCAACAATATAAAGAAGTGCAAAACTGCAAAGGAAATCTGGGATACTCTTGAGCTCATTGGAGCTGGTGATGAGCAAGAGAAGGACAACAAGCTGACAATAGCCAACAAGAAGTTTGATGACTTCAAACTTCTCCCTGGTGAAAGCATCTCCAAGATGTATGACAGGCTCCTCACTCTCACTGGAGAGATCTCTGAGCTTGGCAAGGAACTCACCACCAAGGAGATCAACCTGAAGGTGTTGAGGGGACTGCCCTCAGCATGGAAGATGAAGGTGGTTGCTGTCCAAGCCAGCAAGGATGTAAATACTTATCCCACTGATAAGCTCATTTCAGATCTCAAAGCTCATGAGTTTGAAATGATTGAAGAAAAGGAAGATGTACCAGAAGAGAGGACCACTACAGCCCTCACTGCCAGCACATCAAAGGTAAATGATTTTGACCCTTCAGTACTTTTATCTGACGAATATATGGCTGCTTTTGCTAGGAGATTCAAGAAGTTTATGAAAAATCCCAAAGATGGAAGGAGTCCATCATTCAACAGAAAGCCATACCAGAAGGTCAAAACAACAGAAAGCAGTGGTGAGTTTCTCTGTTACAACTGCAGACAACCTGGACATTTCAAAGCAGAATGTCCACATCCTAGAGTGTCCAAGAAACAAGGGCATGATGGAGATAAGAAGAAGTATGAAGACAACTCCAGAAGGAGAAAGGCACTTGTGACAGAATAGCTTGAGAAAGACCCTCTGTCAGAAACAGAATCCAGTTCTGACTCAGATTCTGATGAGGCCTTCTGTTGCCTTGATACTGAGACAGAAGACCTTTGCCTCATGGCTCATTCTGATGATGAGGTAACCTCTACTTCTGAATCTAGTTTTTCTTCGGTAGGCTTAGCTTTTGATTCTGATTCAATGTCAGAATTTTGGGAAGAGTTTAAGGCCATACAAGCCACTTATTCCTCTGTAACAGAAGAAAACAGTAAGTTAAAAGCTGAGATTCTTGACTTAAAGAAGGAGGTTGAGATCAATATCAATCTTCTGATTAAGGAAAGAGGTCAACTGGAGACTGAAAATGTTTCTCTTCTCAAGAGAATAAGAGAAATAGAGCCTCTCGAGATTAAGTACAAAGCTTACCAGAAGGCCCAGTCTTCCATGGAAAAGATTGTACTTGATCAACAGATTGGCACTGGTTTTGGTCTTGGTTATGGCCCAACAGAATCAGGTGAGCCTTCTGTAATGCCTAGCACCAGTGTTGCTAAGACAGATAAGGTCATAGTGCCACTGATTTCTAGCCCCATTTGTCAAGCTGGTGTATCTGGCACCAAGATTGTTCATGAGGAAGTCAGACCAGAAAAGGGAAAGATAAAGGTTAAACAGAAACCCTTTTTGAAGAATAATGAACCTGGCAGAAAACCTAACAACAGAAAAGGTTTTCAAGATAACAAAAATAAGAGACCATTCATTGACAGACAACCTCATGACAATCGTGCCAGAAATGATCACCAGAAGGGCAAATATCAAGAGAGAGTTAACTTCAGGCAGAAGAGGTTGGCTGGTCAACTTCAGAAGCCCAAAGCTAACCGTCCCTCTGCTCTTGATAGTATATGGGACTTCTTTCCAACAAAGAAAGCTATGCAAAAGTATGTAAATAGGAAGCATGACCCTCACAAACATCTGCCCAAAGTGAATCACACTTCAGTTTACTATAACTACCAGGTGGATAATGGGTACCACCCACCAAGGTTTCACCTGATGAGACCAAAATGGTACCAACTACCCAGACTCCATGACCCCCCAGGACCCAGCATTGCTTGGGTACCTAAATCTTTCTTTTAATTTTGCAGGAACTATGTGCTGGAGCTATCTCTGAACAAGAATGGTTTATTGATAGTGGATGCTCCAGGCACATGACAGGTGACAGAAGTTGGCTAACTGAGTTCCAGAAATGCAAAGGACCTAGAGTTACCTTTGGAGGTAATGACAAAGAAGGTCAAACAAAAGGAAGAGGGAAGCTGATCAAGAACCAGATAGTCATTGATGATGTCTCGTATGTCAAAGGACTGAAGTTCAACTTGCTAAGTGCTAGCCAATTCTGTGACAAAGGCTACACTGTTGAATTCACAAAGGACTTCTGCTATGTGAAGCATGAGACAACAAAGGAAGTGGTTCTTACAGCATCAAGAAAGAAGAACATCTATGTGGTTGATTGGAACACAGCAAAGGATGGAGTTTGCCTGATAGCCAAGGGAGATTCAAAACTAAGCTGGGACTGGCACAAGAAGCTTAGCCACTTGAACTTCAAAACAATCAACAAATTGGCAAGAAAACACATTGTTGATGGACTGCCAGACATAGTCTACAAGAAAGAAACCCCTTGCAGTGCATGCCAGAAGGGAAAGCAACAGAAGAACTCGTTCAAACCCATTGCTGGAGATCTTTCTACAAGTCCTCTAAATCTGATCCACATGGATTTATTTGGACCTGTTGAAACTCCAAGCGTTGGTGGCAAGAAATATACCCTAGTCATGGTTGATGACTATTCCAGATATACATGGACTATCTTTCTATCAAAGAAAAATGAAACTCTTCAGAAGTTGCCATCTCTGTTAAAGCAACTTCAGAATGAGAAGAACTTGAAGGTTAAGACAATCAGGTCTGACAGAGGAACTAAATTTGTCAACCAAGTCATAAAGGACTTCTGTGATCAAAATGGAACCTTTCATCAACTCTCTGCCGCCAGAACCCCTCAACATAATGGCGTAGCAGAAAGAAGGAACAGAACCTTAAAAGAAGCTGCAAGAACAATGATTGCAGAATCTGGACTACCTATGAGATATTGGGCTGAAGCAATCAACACTGCATGCTATACTCAGAACAGAAGCATGATCAACAAGATTCACCAGAAGACCCCTTATGAACTCTGGAAAGGAAGAAAACCCAACATCAGCTACTTTCATGTATTTGGATGCAAATGCTACATACTTAACAATGGAAAGGAGCATCTGAAAGTCTTTCAAGAAAAGGCTGATGAAGGAGTCTTTATAGAATATTCAAACACCAGTAAAGCCTATAGAGTACTCAACAGAAGGACCCTACATGTTGAAGAATCTATACATGTGAAGTTTGATGAAAGCATCTCTGTTAAAGAGGTAACATAAACCCTCAAGGAAGTCAGCTTAGAAGACAGAACACCAGAACCAACAGAAGAGGTAGCAGATAACCCTGCATTTCCAACACCTGCACCAAACCCCCTTCTGTTGAATGAAGATGAAGATTCTGAAGATGAGGAACCAGAGAGACCAAGACAGCAGCTGACAGAACCTGACCTGACATGGTTAAGAGATCATCCTCCTGACCAAGTGATTGGTCAAATCAGAAGTGGAGTTCAAACCAGATCCACATCAAGAAGAGAAGCAATGTTTGCCTGCTATATATCTCAAATGGAACCCATGACTGTGGAAGAAGCTCTTGCAGACTCAGATTGGATCAATGCAATGCAAGAAGAGCTTACTCAGTTTGAAAGGAACAAAGTATGGGAACTTATTCCTAGGCCAAAGCACCAGAATGTCATTGGAACCAAATGGGTGTTCAAGAACAAGGCTGATGAAGATGGCAACATTGTAAGGAATAAAGCAAGGCTAGTAGCTAAAGGTTATTGCCAAGAAGAAGGAATATATTTTGATGAGACCTTTGCACTAGTTGCAAGACTTGAAGCCATCAGAATCTTTCTAGCTTATGCTGCTTACAACAACATCAAGGTCTACCAGATGGATGTCAAGAGTGCTTTTCTAAATGGAGATCTTGAAGAAGAAGTTTATGTGGAACAACCACCAGGTTTTGTCATTCCTACTCAATCCTCTTGTGTCTACAAGCTTAAAAAGGCCCTATATGGTCTTAAGCAAGCTCCCAGAGCGTGGTATGACACATTGTCTCTTTTCCTAGTAAACCATGGGTTTACCAAGGGAAAGGTTGACAAAACTCTATTTCAAATCTCTGTTGCTAATCATATTCTGTTAGTACAAATATATGTTGATGATATTATATTTGGTAGCACTAATCCAGAACTATGCAAGAAATTTTCTCAAATGATGCAGAGTCAATTTGAAATGAGTATGATGGGAGAACTCAGCTACTTCCTAGGTCTTCAAGTGAAACAAGTTCCAGAAGGGATCTTTATCAATCAAGGGAAGTATACCAGGGACCTGATCAAGAAGTTTGGAGTGGAAGGCAAATCCTCAGTGAAGATTCCCATGAACACTTCACAAGGAATTGGTCCAGATGATGAAGGAAAGGATGTGGATGCAACAACATACAGAGGAATTATAGGATCTCTGTTGTACCTGACTGCAAGCAGACCAGACATAGCATTCTTTGTTGGAATCTGTGCCAGATACCAATCAAAGCCAAAGGAAAGCCATCTAAGTGCTGCAAAAAGAATCATCAGATATATCAAAGGAAATCCAAATGCAGGCCTATGGTATCCCAAGGGAGGTAACTTTGAACTAATTGGTTACTCTGACTCAGATTTTGCAGGTTGCAGACTAGACAGAAAGAGCACCTCTGGTCACTGCCAATTGCTAGGAGGAAGGCTTGTTTCCTGGTTTAGCAAGAAGCAGAACTCTATCTCAACAAGTACAGCTGAAGCTGAGTACATTGCAGCTGGGAGTTGCTGTGCTCAGTTACTCTGGATGAAGCAACAACTGAAGGACTATGGAATTCAAGCAAAGGAGATCAAGCTGTTGTGTGACAACACCAGTGCCATTGCTATCACTCAAAATCCAGTTCTTCACTCCAGGACAAAGCACATTGAGATCAGACATCACTTCATCAGAGATCATGTTGAAAAGAAGCACATTTGCATGGAACATGTGCCAACAGAAGACCAGCTTGCATACATTCTAACCAAGCCCCTACCTGAGGCAAGGTTCAACAAACTGAGAGAGGAATTGGGGATGATGGATGAAATCCCAAAGGAAAGTTGAAAGGGAAGGCCCTCTGTTGTTAAATCTCTGCTAACAGAATACCTGTTGCAGAACCCCCTTCTGTTAACCCCCTTCTGTTCTCTACCCTGGCAGAACACCTCAGCAACAGAAACCCTTTTCTTCCCCCCTACAGAAAACCTCCTCTTATGTCTAACAGAAGGTTATGGACTTGGAAAATTCTGAAAACCGGGTGGCCTAGTAAATTATTAAAGGTCTTTTACCCTTTTACCCTTAAAACGGTACACAGCCGCATAATATTTACTGCGCCCCTTTTTACATTTATTGACACCTTGGAACCGTAAATTATCTCAAACGTCCACTAACCCGTACCCTTATATTCCCCTCCTTCCAACCTAAATCTCTACTGCTTTCATTACTCTCAAGCTTTTGAACTCTTATCTCTCCAAAACTCTCAAACCGCTAAAAACGACCATGGCTTTCTTGAGCTTCACTGATCTTTCCAAGGAACAAAAAGTAACTCTGCTCAAGAATGTGCTGACAGGAATGAGATGCGAACTGGATGTTCTAGCCAGATTCGCGGAGAAAAAGGAGAGGATGACCACCATTGTTGACGGACTGACACAGTGTCAACTGAGCAGGGTCATCACTCATGCCTATGAGGCCTACAGTAACATCGACACTGTTGAGTTCTATCTCAACGCATCCTTCAAGGATGAAACCATCTCCTCCATCGTCCAAGGAGAAGAAGTTCTGGTTAATGCTGACGTCATCAACAAAGTCTTTAACATTCAACTAGAGGAAGGCAGGGCCTCTCTATTCGACTTGGAGGAAACTGACATCCCTCTGCCTGAATTCAAGAAGAAATTTTGCAGAAAAGGTGAGGAAGTAGAAAAGGTTAATATAAAAAAGAACCTGCTCAAGAAGGAATTTGAGCTGCTCATTAACATTTTCCACAAATGTTTATGGTGCAAGTATACCTCCACCGATGATGTCACAACTGCAAATGCCAAGGCTCTCTATGCAGTACATCATGGGGTAAACATCAACTGGGGACAAGTTATGGTAAAGTCCCTGATTGAGGTAATCAAGAAGAAGAACCCCAAGACAAGCCTCTACTCTGGGAAGTTAGGGCATGGACTGCTCATCACAGAAGTGCTCCTCAAACAAGGTGTAACCTTGAGGAAGGCCACAGCTTTGGATCACACCAAGGTAATCTTCCTGTCTGCCTCTCCAAACAGGGAAAAAGCTATAAAGGCAGAGCTGAAGAGACAGCTTCAGCTTGATATTAAACGACAACAAGGAGAGAAGGTGCAGAAACCCCTCTCTGGAGCCCCTTCTGCTGAAAAGAAGAAGAAAAAGAAGACCAAGAAGGCAGAATTGGTGACTCCTCCAACCATGAAGGCTGGACAGAAGAGGAAGAGGATCACAAAAACCAAGAAGAAGGTTGCTCAACCTGTGGTCACAGTGTCTGAGGAAGTGGTAGACATTCAGGGGGAACCAGAGATCCCCACCTCTGTTGCATCTCTTGAACAGAGTAGGGTGACAACTCCAACAGAGCACCCCAGTCCTGTCAAAGAAGGGTATCTGTCCTTGCTTGACAGACAGTTTGCCCGGGTCCTTGAATGGAGAAGATGGAGAATGGGACCCCTCCACAAAATCATCCAATACTTTGATCACTATGAGCCAGAAGAAGAGGCCATCCTGCATTGGGTGGGCACTGATGATGTCTCCAAATGCTTTGCCCTCAATTTTCTTCATTCTGTTCTTGAAAAGAAGAAGGCAAGCTACAAAGGAAAGGTTGTCCTCATTTACTCACCCTCGGAGGAGATTGTCAAACCTCTAGAAGATGGAGAAATAGAAGCCTTTGAAGAATGGTTGTTTACCAAGATGGCAACTGAATCTGTTCAACCAAACTTCAACCCGGGAGAGCCTTCTGTACCCAAGACAGAAGGGCAAGCTATGATGGAACATATCAAGGAGTGGAGGACTTCTTTGCTTGAGGATAACATCATTGA
The DNA here is from genome assembly GCA_945859875.1 of Cuscuta europaea. NCBI lineage: Eukaryota > Viridiplantae > Streptophyta > Magnoliopsida > Solanales > Convolvulaceae > Cuscuta > Cuscuta europaea. The sequence continues at coordinate 5,366,153 of CAMAPE010000036.1, read as the reverse complement.
GGTAATTTCTCCAACCCCTTCTGTTAATATCTCAACAGAACCCCATATCCCCTCACCTCTCACCATCACAGAAACCCCTCCACCAGAAAAACCTCAACCTAAATCTCCTGAACAGAAAACCCCCACTTCTCCTCACTCACCCAAACAGAAAGCCGCATCACCTTGCAGAGCAATTATTCCATTCAGAAACCGCTCACCTTCACCTCCACCATCTCCTCCTCAACAGAATGCCTCACCTCTTCAAACTTCACCTCAGCATCAGAACTCCTCATCCCAACAGAAATCCTCTTCACCTTCCGGGTCTGAACATCAAACCCCTCCACAAGAATCACCTCCACCACACCAACCTGCAGATCAGCTTAAACCTGTCTGGTTTCTCAGAGATTCCGACCCTACAACTATCTCCCCCATTTCTGCACCCCAAGGCCATTCTAGGCATTCTACTTCCCCCAATCCCTCCTTCCGGAAGAAGAAGAAGATCATCAGGAACAGAATACCAATATACTCTTCGTATGAAGACTCTTCTGACATGGATGGATTCATGGTCAGCAAGTCATACAAAGCTACTTCTAAGAACATCAACTTGAGCATGAACTGCGTGTCCAATCTCTCTCTTCTGTCCAAGAACATCACCCTTTGCCTAAGGGAAGAGGTTTAGAGCTGCCTCCATCTGATGGACAACATAACCAAATTCCCTTCAACAAATTTGTTGAATCTGCAGAAGACTTTGGTGGACAAATCCTCCAAGGCATGGACAAGCTGATCCAAATCAATGATAAGCATTTTGAGCACCTTGCTCATGTAAATGATAATCTCAATTCGGGAATGCAGTTCATAGCAGATCGCTTTGAGAACCTCACAGAAACACTCAACAATTTCATAGCCTCCTCCTCTGCCAGAACAGATGCACTGTCAACAGAAGTGGTAGGTATCCATAAAACCCTCTCTGTCTTTCAACAGACACTCCTAAATCAAGGACAGACAATCAATACAATCTCAGAGAATCTTGAGGCTCTGCAAAGATCTGGTGCCAGAACTGAGAGGCAACTGACCTCCATCGAGGAAATGTGCAGAGCTCACCAAGATCAAGCTCAACTTCTCCTCTCTGTTGACAGAGACAGATATCAAAAGATGGTGTTACTTGAAGCCAACAACAAGGACATCTTCTCTACCATTCAGAAGCAGCAAGGTCTCATAGAAGGCCTTACTTCTGTCACTCAGACTCTACCAGAGGCCCTTGAGCAGATAGCCTCCTCTCAGGCCTCAGAGTTTCAGAAGATAAGCATGATGATAGAGGACCTACATGATGCCAAAAAGGGGGAAGACGACCCTCAACAGACTAGGCCTCGATCCAACAGAACTCCTGCTAGAGCACCCTCCTCTGCTGAGCCTACAGTGGATCATGCTCCTTACTTTGAAGCTGCCTTACAGAAGAAGAGAGCAGCAGGTATACCTAGACCCCCATCTCCAGTAAAGAAAGGAACCAAGAAAAGAAAGTCTTTAACTTCACTGAATGGAGATTGGGTGGATCTCAGAGAATTGACAGAGCTCAATTTGAAGAAATGAAGGCCAAAATGACTCCCACCCAACAACGGAACCTCTATTTGGATAAAGATGGTGTTGTGAGAGTCAGGTATGAGGGATCCTTAGAAGAAGCTGAAGAATGGTACAAGAAAAATATTGTCCCAGGCAAGACAATACATGAAGGTGTTCTCAGCTATCTGGACTGCAAGCTTTCTCCCATATGGGCATCTTATCAAAGCTCTCGCAACCTTTCCAAGATCAGAGCAGAAATCAATGAAGAACTGCTCAGGCTTCAAAGATTGGAGGAAGAAGCTTTGCAAGCAGCTAATTTGGAGAATGTGTAAGGATTATCTCTGTAAAACTTATCTAATAAAATCACATCTCTGCCTTTTCACTTTGAAGAGCTTTTCCTCATTTCCTGTCTTTTTGTCTTCTGTTTGTGTTTGCTTATTTCATTTATTTTCTGCTATCTGAATGTACTGTACTCTTACTATTTTCCTATGCCAAGTTGCCCACCAAGATTTTAATGGAAGTTTTTAAACTTTAATCTTTCTTTATGGCGAAGGCACTTCTCTGGAAATAGTTAAAGGGTTTTGGCATCATCAAAAAGGGGGAAATTGTAAGGAATATTTGTATTTAGATTTTGATGATGCTAGATTAATTAGGACTTTAGAGTACCCCTCTTTAGACTTAATGTATTAGAATTTTCATTTGTAAAGTTCTTAGTATAATCGACTTGGCAGAATGTCTCCCAGAGCAGAAGACCTTCTGAGCAGAAGGGCTCCAAGAGCAGAAGACCCTTCTAAGGCATTGTTGAACAGAGGACCTTTGGTTCTCTGCTCCAGAACAGAAAACCTCAGGGTCTCTGTTAGCCCTTACTCTGACAGAAACCCTCCTGGTTCTCTGTTGGATATACTCTCAACAGAAGTGCTCCAGACCTCCTCTGATCAACTCTGAGATAAAGACACCAGAAGGTCTGACACTTAGAAGAATTCCACAAAGCCGGGAAATCAACTGAAAGATTCCTTCAACGGCTAGGAGTATTGAACGGAAAAGCTACAGTGCACGCATTAAATGCTCATTTAATGCTCCACATGCTCCGTAGAGTAATTGCAGATGATTGGCCGCAATGTCAGGATTACTTTATCCCAAAATAGTAACCCGCCAACTTTACCGGGCTCTACTGGTCAAGTCAACTGCTCGCTCATTTAATGCAGTTGTCCTCCTTCTCCTCCAACGGGAAGACAACCTCAGTGTAAAAGATACACTACGAAGAACAACCATATAACTTTGCAATTTTTGCTAACCATTGCTACAACTCTGCATACAAGAAATTCAAACGCTTAAAAGCAAAAAGCCTCCTTGAGATTAACACTTCATCATCCTCTACAAGAGAAGGCAGAAGTTGGAAAAATACTTATTTCCAACTCAAGCAAAGTTCCAAGTGTTCTTCAACTCTTCAAGCTCATCACACACAAACTCTTTGTAACGAAGCTAGTTGGAGGAACCCCTGTTCTAAATAGAACCTCTTCTTTCACAAGAAGGACGTCCAAGTATCTGGAGCTGTGAAGTGGTGATACTTCTGGGAAGCTCAGTGAAAGGACCAGTCTTAGGGAAGTCGGAAGTGCATCCAAGGAGACATCTACACTTGAAGAAGACATGGAGAGCTTCTTAAGTGATAGGGCTAAGGCATTGTAAACGGAAGTTTTTACAGCTTAGTGGAACAGTGGACTAGAGGAACAAGTTGTTCCTTGAACCACTATAAAAAGCCCTGGTGTCATTCTTACTGCTTTTCATTCATAGTTTTTACTTGAACTGTTTGACTCCAAAGACTTGGTATCTGTGTTCAGCAGAACTGGTCTTGTGAGTTAACAGAAGGCCTACTGCCTTTGTTTCTCTGAGGCTTTTAACAGAACCCCCCTACCAGAACCCCATCCGCTGCCATTCTGTTCTGCCAACGGAACAGGCTATTCTGTAAAATCTGGTACTTAGTTTAAAAAGTTAAAAACCAATACAGTCTATTCACCCCCCCTCTAGACTGTATCCAGTACAACCGGGACCAACATGATGGAACCGACAGTAAGGATAATTGGGGTTGATGGTGTATACCTCTAGGGGTGCGTGAGAGTCGCGCTCCACAAGGCCCCTCTCCTCGGCGAAGTTTAGGATGACACTGACGGGGTGTGTCAAGGGAGTCCGAGGGTGCTCCAAGAGAATGGGTTGGGCCCAAGCCTTCAGGTTTCCCATGTAACCTCCCCCGGGCTTGGCTTGGCCATGCCGGGGGCGATCACTGGGGGGTGCCGAAACCTTGGATTGATTTGGGGGAGCCCCCGACCCCCGGTTTCCTTTGTCATATGGCCAAAGGCGTTGTTGATCAGGGTTGTGATGGCATTTTTCTACCTCCTCGGCCTCGACGTACCGGTCCCCCCGCTGCAGGGCCCTTATGTAATCGCGGAGAGGTTCGATGATGAGGCTCCTTGAAAAGTTCCCGGGGCGGAGGACTGTTTAAAGGAGGGCCAGGAGGGTCCCGTCGTCGGCGCCGTCAACCTTATCAGCCTCCGTTATCTAGCGTTCCAAGAAGTCCCGAAGGGTCTCCTCTTTCCTTTGTCTCACCGTCAGCAAGTGGGAGAAATGTTTCCTTGATCGGCGCCTCCATGCAAACTGCGTCAAGAAGAATTGGGCGAGTTTTTTCCATGAATCGATGCAGCCTTCGGGCAATCGGTTGAACCATTCGTACGCTGGTCCCTCTAAGGTGGAGAGGAACCAACAGCAAAAATATTCGTCTGATGCCCCCACCATCATCATGTTGTTTTGGTAGTGGTTGTAATGTTCCTGGGGGTCTGTCTTTCCTTCATAGGGCCTGATGGGTTGCCCCCAGTATTTTTCCGGAATTTGGGCCGCCAATACCCTTGGGGTAAATGGCATCCTAGTCCGGTGTTGGATGACAGGTTCCCCGGAGCCTTCGGCTATTCTCTTTTGCATCTCCTCCATTTTGGCCATCATGGCCTCATATTTGGGATCTGCATGAGGGGTGGCGACGGTGGTATGTGCTCGATGGGCCTCCATTTCATCAAGCCGGTGCTGGAGGGCCGCAATAATCTCATCCCTGTGATCCTTCGGGAGGGCCTCCGCCCCCTGTGAACGAACACGGGCCGAGTGGGCCTGGTTGATTTGGTGCCTGGCGTCATCGGCATGAAGTGGTGCCTTGCCTTTGTCCTGAGGAGGATGTCTTTCGTTTTCCCTGGAGACGGATCCACCACTTTCTTGAGGTCTTTGGAACGCCTTCCCCCCGAGGCGGTCCTGGACCCCTCGGCGATCTTACGCCCCTCTGAACCTTTCGAGGGCGGAGGTCTGGGGCCTTTCTTTGTTTGTGCCATGGCGGTCCCGGGATTGGACCTCCTGAGAGGCGGTGTCCTGGGCCACGACCCCCTCGTCGTTCCCAATCCGAAGGATAGGTTTCGCGAGGGGGAGCGGTGGTGGGAGCGATTGGCAATCTCCTCGACCTGTGGTTGAAGAGGCACCAGAGTGCCGAAGGCACCCGGGTTCTGAGTGAGTGTCTGGATGAAGGCAGAGAACGCCGATTGCACGTCAATAGTAAGGACCGGAGGGCTCACTTGGTTTTCGCTCCGGTCCTTCTTCCTGGCCTCGATGCCAAGGCGGGCATCGGGGGCATTTTGTTGGAGCTGAAGGCGTAAGTCGACAGCCGTCTGGTCCAACCCGGCGATGACGCCGCCCCCGGGAGCCCTGTTAGAGGCTTCGGAGACGTCGACTTCGCCGAGGGCCAGGTTCCTGTCGTCATGAGTCTTGGATTGGGCACGGGTGTTTCTTCCCATTTTGATAGGTGTTTTTAGCTGAAGGGGAGGGTTTCTTACTTGTTTGTTCGAGCCTCTCAACGAGAGCACCATTGTTGGATAATTGATACCCATATTGTATAAACTAGGAAAGATTTGAACAAGAAAGAAGGAGAAGAGAAGAAGTATTGTGTATGAATCAATATTGGTTGTGGTTCAATAGCCTCTTATAAGGAGTATATATAGGGGAAATCGGGGTATGAGCCTCTAATATGGGCTTGACAGACCCGGTTACATAAATGGACTGATAATACAAAAAACTAATCTAGAACATCTGAATAATAATAATGTACAATAATATGAATGATATCCACTAAACTTGTGTGGGCCGCTGTCCAGGCCCAGTAGTCGGCAGACCGGGGGGTCGGAGTCCATATACTCTATCAGGAGTCCCCCACTCCCTGAGTCGAGAGTACTAGAGGTGAAAGGGAGTAGTCCAAACTGTATCTGCAACGTTCGTCTGTCTTTGATTCTTCCTCTCCGGCCGGGGGATCACTACCCTTGTCCATGATGAGGAGATGCCTCGTTAAAAACCTTTACCAAGAAAAAACCCAGTGGGAAAAAATCCTAATAAAGGGAAAAAGAGTACACCTAACGCCCCCAACATGAAACAATGAAGGTAGGCCCCTTCCGGCATAATCACTTTTGTTTAGTTCAACATGTCTTCATCTGACCTAGCTCTCGTTCCTGCTCATGCGTGATATTTGCTACTCATCTAGAAAATCTGACCTCTCAGTCCCCCAGTCTCCCACTCCTTGAGGCGAGTGGAGACGAGGTGAAGTCATCTTCGTACCTACACATTTAACATGCATATAATTTTTTTTCTTGGGGTTTATGTTTCCGATCGGGAGTTCGTCACTTGAAAAAAGTGGAAATGTGAATTGTTGATGTAATGATAAAATACTTAGTAGAGTGGAGGTGTGAGCCATTCGTACGCAACTGTTGCCACTCTTGGAATGACTAAGACCGGTCTTCGTGCCTGAGAGTCAGGGCTTTGTGCCTGAGGAGTTAGGGCTTTGTGCATGAAGAGTCAGGGCTTTGTGCCTGAGGAGTCAGGGCTTTGTGCCTGAGAGTCAGGGTTTTGAATCCTAGTGATGGGTCTCAAGTCCCAGTCTACTAGGCATTTGATCATAATTGTGTGATAGTTTGAAATTCGCCCAATAAAATGAAATGATTTAAATAAATATACTCCGTAAATAATATGAAAATTAAAGAGTACTTATCTTTTGATGGGTTGAAATAATTTGGTGGGCTGGATTGAAATAAACAGTAGCACGCTGATTCCCTTGGGCCCAAGTTAATTCGTAAAAGCTGGCAGACTTGTTGAATGTGCGTGGCCCATTGCACTTCATTGCATTCCAAAATCGGTTCTCCCATCAGCAAGCTGGGAGATCATGGGGTCCTCTTCTGTCATATACTCCAGGTTTTAAACCCTCCGCATTGCAGTTAGGCATAGCCTCTGCGTCTACTCGGTCCACAACGCCTCCGTCTTTGACTGCTAACCCCCTCTCATTTTGGCCCTTTGTATGTGGTCTGCTCTCGGCCAAGCGTAGAGCATCCGGGCATATCGTGGAGAGGCAGGTGAAACATCCCACCATGGCCAAGCAGTGGAGGTCGGCCGCTGACCGGCAGTGGGGGTGGAAGCTACAACGGGGCGAGGGCGGCTGGAAAAGCTAACCTGGGGTGGAAGATCGGCCGAGCCCCGAAACATACCTTCCCTAAGCTCCAAGCCACCATTAATGGTGAAACTCAAGGAGTTCCCAAGCGCATGTTCCCTGGTTCACGTCAGCAGAGTCGTGAGGAATCGAACGGCGACTGACCAGTTGGATGACCGCCGGATGGTTGACTGTTGACGACGAGCGGCACTTGGGCGATTCAGGTGGTGGCTGGCCGGTGGTGGCTGGCCGGTGGCGGCAGTGTTAGCCCAGAAGCTAGGTGACCCACCTGGGGCACGGAGGCGTGGAGGCGCGGTGAAGGTTGCTCTGGCTAGGTCTGGGAAATCCCGGATCTACCATGCTAGAACATTTTTTTTTGGATTTTCAGATTGTTTTTTGACTGATTTTCTGTATATTTTTGGTTGTTTTTGGGAGGTTTTCTCACTTGATTGTGTTCAAACCTCTCAACGAGAGCACCATTGATGGATAAGTATACCCGGGGGTATCTATCCGAGGGGTTACTGCGGTGAGTAACTAGAGAGAAGTTGGAGCAAGGAAGTAAGAGAGAGAGTCAAATGTATTAAGTGAACTCGGCGTGGATTACAAATGGGGAAAGGGGTGCTATTTATAGCAGCAATAAATGCTGGATAAGGACATGTGTCAGCATTCTGGGTCGAGGGGTCACCTCAACTAGGGCGGCACCGATACTCGCATGTGGCCGCATTAAATGCGGTGGTTGGACGTGACGTTTGTACTCGGTACGGTGATCCAGCGCATGTGGGTGGGAGATCTTGTCGAGGAGATGCCTTCGGCTGTAGATGATTAGCCGAAGGCTCTTCATCCCGGGGGTTTTAGGTGCCGAGGACTCTAGGTGCCGAGGGCTACTGTTTTCGCCGTTTCCTCCCAGTAACTTCGAGTGCTCAAAAGCAGTTGTACTGTAAGTTTATGAGCCTTCGGCCATGGGGGCCGAAGGCACCCCAAATGTACGTCGTGGGCTGTTTGGTACTTGGGGCGCTGTGATTTGGGCCTGCTGTGCTTCCTGGGCTTATTAGGCCTTTGTTATGGTAACGAGAGTCTATGGGCTGGGGGTCCCTGGACCATATACTCCATCAACCCCAAAGGTGGATTTTCGCACCATTTATTGTTATCCTCATAACCTTGCTCATAGTATCCTTCATTTTGATTATTTTGAAAACTTTGTTGTTCATGGTATGGACAGTGATATGGTGTTTGAGAATGATAGTGTTCATTTGAGTAATCCATGAGGAAATCTCAAGAAAACACGTGAGAACAAAACAAAAAAGAAATAGAAAGTCTCCCTAACTTGAATTCACCCATGCTAAAATCAAAATCAAGATTTCACTGTGCCATTCCCCGGCAACGACGCCATTTCATAACCGCTTACGCGGCGTTGTAGTAAAACGGAGTCTATCCTTTCGGTTTTTCCCCGAGTATCGTGTCTCTTGAGGAATGACGGAGGAGTTTCTTGATTTTAAGTCCAGTCACAGGTTATTGCAAATTATTGGAAGCTTTCCAAATTAAAACTTTTGATTGATTTTCTAACTTAACTTTTGAAAAAGAAAGTAAATTAAATTATGCAAAATACTAATAATGGCTCAAAACTAAACTAAATGAAAAATATAATATTAAACTCTAAATGGATTGATCAAAGAAGGGCAATGAATTGAATTATAAAATATGGGTACATCCTTTTAGCTTGGACCTAATAATTAGGAGTAACTAAAGTTTGGACTAGTAATTTCTTTTCTCATTGAAAAGATTTAAGTTACTTTCACTAATTTATCCTATTTCTAGGCTTCATTAATGTGTTTAAAATGGTTGACCTAAATTATATTCTAATCTCATAGGCAAGATAGATATAACTTTCCGCATTTTAGCTAACAAAATGGTCAACTTCATTAATTAATTATATTTCTCATATTAAACAATAGAATTTATTCCTCATAGACAAAAATTAAATTATATCCATTAATTTATCCTATCTTTAGGCTTCATTAATGTGCTCAATATGTTTGGCTTAAACTATTTATAATCTCATAGACAAGTTATAAATAATCTTCCAAAGTTTAATTAATGAAATGACCAAATCTATTAAGTAATCAAATTAATCATTTTAAACAACTAGTCCATAAAATTAGTTAAACTCCTAATTTTCGGTCAAACGAGGTCAACCCATATTCTTTAATTCAACTCATGCCCAAGAGTAAATTAACTACAACAACTCATTACTAGTTTTAACGCTTTGCATATAAAATAAGACATGATCATAAATCATAACAACAAAATAAAATATTAAAGTGAATACTCCCAACATCTAAACTTTTGTTTCTGTCACAAATAAACATCATTCATACTAGGTATTGAGTTTATCTAAGTAGGAGATTAATATAACAACAAGAACTATTTTTCTTGAATAAATATGGAAAATACGAAATTCTTAAAATTAATTAAGAGAATGTTTCACTAACATTTGGATAGAGGAGGTTTCCCTTTCTACAGGAACTCCCAGAATTTTCATATAGTATACCCAAACGGGTCTCACCCTTCTGCATTTATAAAAAATGTGATCCAGAGATGCCCCACTATTCCTGCAAATAGGGCAAATGAACGGTTTAAGCATAATATGAAACTGATTTAGCTTTTCTGGGAAAAGAAGTATTCCTTTGATAATTTTCCATTGCAACATAGTAATTTTCAGCTCCTGTCTATGATGCCAGAGATGCTTAAAAGAGAGGGTTGGTAGAAGTTGACTCCTCAATTCATTATATGCAAATTTCAAGGTGAACTGCCCAGAAGTTTCTGAATTCCAGGTGATAACTCCATTAGAGGATTGAGAGCACAAGGATAAGGCATAATCATTGATGTGACAGATTCTTCTCCATATATAAGAGTCAGATATTTTAGGTATCATATCAACTCTATCATATCTCTTTTTTATAATTCAGTCCAAATGGACTCTCCACCTTTCCATTCCACCATAATTTGAGACTGAATGCTTTTTCAATGTCAGTAAGAGACCTGATACCCAAACCCCCCTCATCAGTAGGGTAGCAAAGATTACTCCATTTAATCCAATGAAATTTTTTCTTATTTCCAGAAGATCCCCATAGGAAGGAAGTCATTTTCCTATTGAGGATAGTGATGACTCTCTTAGGCAAGGTATCAACAGCTAGAACATGCAAGGGAATGGTACTAAGGACATGTTTAATTAAGATCAGCCTCCCCCTTGAGATAAGTTCTTTTGATTCCAAGTAGTAAGCTTCTTTTCGAACTGATTAATGATCTTTCCACAGTACTCAAATCCGTTGACCCCTTTGTGCAGGTTAACTCCCAAATATTTGATTGGAAGAGAATATCTTTTCATCCCCAAAAGATCCTTAATTTGATTGACTCTTCTAAGTGAAGTTTTGCCACATAGAAAGAGGCTCTTATCCAGATTGACAGTCTGCCCAGAGGAGTTTTGGTAATCCCTCAGGAATTTATTAAAATTCAAAATAGATCTTGACTCACCATTTAGAGAAACAAGAAGGTCATCAGCAAACCCTAGGTGAGAAATAGGAAGACCTGATGGCCCCATCCAGTAAGGCTTCATCTTCTGTTGGTCCAAAAGATATAAAATACCCCTTGAAAAAGCCGCAGAGGCTATTATGAATAGGAAAGGTGATAATGGATCCCCTTGTTTAACCCCCCTGCTAGGCTTAAAGAAACCATAGGGAGACCCATTAATCAAAATAGATAGATTAGTAGCTTGTAAGTTATTCATAATCAGTTTCACAAACATGGTAGAGAACCCAAATTTCAGTAGAATATCACATAAAAACTTCCAAGAAATTTTGTCAAAGGCCTTGGCCATATCTAATTTAACCATCAAATTAGAGCATCTAACCTTTTTGTCAATACTGTGAATCATCTATTGGGCAATGAGTACCTGGTCAGCAATGTCCCTATTTTTTATAAATCCAGCCTGTTCTTTAGAGATAATCTTAGGTAGCACACTGTCCAGCCTTGTCACAATAATCCTGGTACAGATCTTACTCAAGAAAGTGGACAGACAGATAGGTCTGAAGTCAGAAAAAGTGTTGGGGTTGTCTTTTTTAGGAATAAGTACTAAAATAGAACTAGACATTCCATTAGGGATTGGACCATCTGGTCCTGCTGCACTATTCTGGTTCAGCCCCCAAACAGCCTGTTTAACTTCCTCCAAAGTAGGGAGAGAAATAAGATACTCATTTTCCTCTGAAGAAATTAAGCTAGGAATGACATCCAAAATATGATTATTCTCATTGTTGTGTTATGCAGTGTACAGAGAAGAATAAAAGGCCACAGCAGAATTTCCAATATCAGAAGGAGAAGTGAGTGTATTACCCTCATGGTCAATAGAGGTAATAGCCTGCTTCCTATTTCCGATTTTCACAAAGTTATGAAAGAATTTGGTATTAGAGTCCCCCTCTTTAATCCATCTTAAATAAGCCTTCTGCTTCCATTTTTTCAAGTTTATACTTCTGAAGCAGCAAGCCTCTTTTAAAAGACCAATCTTCCCTATTTCCTTCACTAGGATCCTCCTCAAATGCTTTTTCTGCATTCAGCACCTCCTGTTCACACCCTTTAATGTTTTCAAAAATGTTACCAAAAACAGTTTTGTTCCAGATTTTTAGGTCCTTTTTTAGCAGTTGAAGCTTTAGCACCATCCCCCTCATGTCACCACCTGTAGCATAAGTTTTCCATCTATTTTCCACAAACTCCATAAATGAATGATGAGAAATCCACATGTTTTGAAAGCGAAAAGGTTTAGGACCTGTTAGGGTAGTGTTTTTAAGCTGAATCAACATAGGGGCATGGTCAGAGGGTGACCTGTTTAGAAGGGAAACCTGAATTAGATCAAAATTGTCCAGAAACTGTTTGTTAAATAGACACCTGTCAATTTTCCTCCAAACTCTCCCCCTTGTTCTAACTCCTGTCCAGGTATAATGAGGCCCCGAATGAGGAAGCTCAGTGAGGTTGGATGCAGCAATACAGTCACAAAAGTCATTAATGCCATAAGAGGTAGGTAAGCTATGACCCTTATGATCATTATAACTAGCAATTTCGTTAAAATCACCTCCCACCATCCATGAATCTGTCATAGTTCTGGAAATGTTAATAATACCTTCCCACAAATCCCTTCGTACAATGTAAGTATGACCACCATATACAGCTGTGCACCACCCTGAGAATACACTATTTTGGATTCTGAAATGAGTAAATTGGGCATGCCAAGTGACCTGGGATATGTTCACACAAGTACTATCCCAAAAAATCCAAATCTTAGAAATAGGAGATACTACTACTTCATTTATCCCCAGTATGTTTTTAAAATAATCTGCTCTTGAGAAGTGTACAATAGGCTCAATAACCACAATAAATGCTAACCTCCATTGTTTCATTAGGGAACTAAGTCTAGAGCTGGAGGATTCTAGACCCCTAGTGTTCCATATCAGCCAATTCATTGAGAAATAGGTAAAGGAGGTAAATCTTTCGCTGCACTCCTTGTAAATCTTTCCTGAGTATTGTCAGGTGCATTGTTTTGTCTCTTTAATATCCTCCTTGCCACTTTAGTGAACCCTTCCTTATCGGCCCCATGGAGGGCCTGTGTATCTTCTGAAATCTGGTTCTCACTGTCTTCTCCATTCTGAGTATTGGAATCATCCTCAGGACTCCCACCATTTCGTTTTTGCAGGCTTTGGAGGTCATTAATGTTATCTGGCATCTCTGGAATAGATAAACTGTTATCATTCTGATTGTTGGAGTCTTCAGAAATCAGGACCTCTCTATCTTCCCCCTTCTGATTTATGAAGTCACCTTGAGAATTCTCCTCAGCTGCAGGTATAATATTTGTGGTGCAGAGTGTGGTGTTGTGTAAATCTTGTTCAGCATCAATTCTCTTAGACATAAGCTCCACCCTTTCTTTAATTTCCTCCCAATTGTCTAACAGAATATTACTCCTTTGAGGCAGCTCTTTATCTCCATCAGAGTATTGAATTTTGTCCATCATATCTTTGTCTTTCTTGAGGGTACTTTGCAGGGCAGCAATATAAACATCATCCTTACTCAAAAAAGATTGGGAGTCCCAACTAGCTTTGTCTGTAATACAAAATGTGGCAATGTTCAGCACTGGAGTGGGTACAGTCTTAACATTTCCATCCTCATCAGAGTCAAGTACTTCAGTATACACATTCTCTGTCTCAGAGTCATCCAGCTCATGAAACTGGTTTTTGGAAGTAGAAGGCATGTCCAGAGCATTAGTGGTAGAAGTAATATGTTGTGTAATTTTTGCTTTTTCCATATCAATTGCCTTCCCATTCCCTTGCTTCCCGTCTGTAATATTTTCTTTTTCCATATCAATTGCCTTTCCCTTCCCTTGCTTAGTATTAATGGGCTTAGCAACCCATTGATCATTTACAGCCTGTCCATCACTTATCATCCCTATAGATCTTTTAGGGCATTTAGCCCCAGAATGTCCCAAGTGGGAGCATTTAGTACAATATAGATGTCTATTCTCATACACAACTTGCTGGACAAAACCACTAGTTCCACATTGGATCCATAATTTGTTAGGCATATCACCTGTAAGGTCAATCTCCACGCAGACTCTGGCTAAAGAGGACCTAGCTAGAGCTGCAGTAGCCGCATCAATTTTCAATGGCCTTCCAATCATCCCAACTATATCAAACAATGCACATTTATCATGTAGATGAATAGGAAGATTTTCAAGAGTTAACCACACAAGGACCACTGGTGATTCAACATTAGGTTTAAAATCTGGGGTCCATTTGGTAACACGCATATCACTACCAAAAATATCCCACACCTGACGATTCCAGCATCTAACATAATCATCTTCTAACTCAAATCGAATTAAGATATGTTTTTTTTTCAGAATACCCAAATGAAATTTACCCTTAAATCCGATCAATTCGAATGCCTTTCTAAGAGAGATCATAGATGGACGTCCCACATAAAAATACCCCACCAAATATTTGGAATGCTTGGATGCCAATAGTTGAATTTCCTCCTCCGGGAAGGTAATAGAGGGCATCCCTTTAAAGCTGGCAGGACATTTTTTTGATAGAGGCGGATCCTTGGATTCACCGGCCACCATCGCAGCAAACGATCGGCCTCCCCATACCTTCGCAGGTGGAGGAGGCGCCGCCTCTCCTCCCATCACGGTCATGAACTAACACGATTCGCAAGAGCTTCTCTCTCTAGGTTTTTTCCGCTGAAAACTATTATTATTTGAGAAGTTAGTCTTTGCCGCCTCTCTTTAATCAAATTTAGGTCGATCTTGTAGTGAGGGACATCATCCAGGGGGCAGCCGCCATGGAAGCAATCTCATCGTCAGATTTGGTGTCGTCTGATTCATCGCTGGAAGAAGAGGAGTCATAAGAAGAATCCTCCGCCACTGCACTAGCACCCGCCGCCGCCTCATTGACTACATCGGCAAAAGGAACGGCTATGGCATTCCTGATAGCGATATCATGGACATTCCCTTGGGAGGCCGGTTCCGAATCGGGGGAACACGGTCGTGAAGACATACGGACCAGAACCAAGAATAGAAAAAACGAGTAAGGGGCGGGAAGTACCTTAATACTCAAAAACTTGGGAGTCCTAGAGAGAAGGCAGAGCAAAAGCACGAAGAAACTGGAAATTCGAAACCCAAAACCGGAGAGAAAGAGGCCTATTTATAGCCTGACAAGCGCCGATTCCTTGATCAACCAGAGGGAGACACGTCACCAGGAGCGTCTGAAAAAACATGTGTCGCGTGGGAGAACAAAGGCCAGTAATCATGGCGATTATGGAAAAAATCAAACGACAACCGCAATAAGCTACTAACTCATGACATAGGGAACAAACGAGATCTGGACCCCGGTCGACACTCGGCATACAATTTCTACTTCCTTATGCACTCACTACCATTTGAGACATCGGAAGTGGGGGACTCGTGTTGGGATATTGGACCGAAGGCCCAATACCCGGGCCAAAGGCCCAAAATATCCAGTCCAATAAATAGCCCGAAATCCAGACGAAGCACAGACCCAGTGAGATATATGCCCCGAACGGGGATCAGGTCAACCAGTGTACTTGGTCCAGATCAAGGATGTTTTCAGCATGGTCCATCACCCCATTCGGGCAACGGATAGCTGGCAAGTGGCAAAGAGTCTTTATTGCTACGGAGTGACCTCAGCAAGTGGGAGTATGTGCATTCAAGTGGCTGGATTAGCAACCAATCAACATGGAGCACCCCATACCCCCCATTAGTATAAATAGAGGGTTTAATCTCATTGTAAAGGGTTAGCATTTTGATACTCAAGGTCTAGAATACCTTTCTCATTCTTGTTATTGTATTAATCACTATTCCGACGTACCATTGGTAAGTTTCCTGTGTAATCAGCGAATTGCTTAATACAAGTGGGCTTTTGAGCATGTTATTATTAAGCTCTTATATTTTCTTATACCCTCAATTTATTATCCATATCCTGAAATATCCAAAGCGTGTGTTGGGCTTTCGGATCTGCGGGACTTAACCTCAATATATATATATATATATATATATATATATATATATATATAGAGAGAGAGAGAGAGAGAGAGATTTGGGATCATATACAAACCTAACTTAATTTACAAAATGCAAACTAATCACAGCCGTCCATCTAAGCCAATTTTCTTTGCGTCTGTTTTATTTCTACGCGCTACACCGAATCCACGTGAGGGTTTTTTGGGCATTGCAACTTTGTCTAAACATGGAAATACAATCACATTCCAGCCTTCTTCCCTTAATACTCTATTTCCATAATTGGGATCAACATCATGTAGTCCTGCTCGACTCACCCTTGCGCTTCATCTCACCCCTGTGCTTCATCTGCTTCTCTCCATTCTTTTGTCATTGAAAGGCTAGGTTAATCAGGATGTCGTCAAACACCGTGGAATCTGAATCAGGTGCGGTTCTATGACCTTTGTTTGAATACAAAAATCTTCTATGAGAATGGCGTAGGAATTGTGTTTGACTCCAAAAAATCTCAACTGACATTTAACGCCTAAGAGTTGCAGATTATGGTGTTTTTTTCATTTAAAATGAAAATTGATAAAATAATTAACAATGCTACTGTCATATTATACTTCTGTGAAATTCATGGTTGTTGTTTATGGTCTGCGGTTTGCATGCACAATGATTCACTGTAGTACGTTTACATCCCTTGCTTTCAAAATAGCTTGAATTGTTTTTTCATTTTTTTCTCCTAGTCAAAGTTTGTAGGTAACATGCAGAAATATTTTATTCATGGTGCACTTCGAATTCAAAGATGTTTATTGTGATCCATTTTTTCTTATATCCAATTTTATATTTTTTGGGTGTTATTTCTTTTATATAGGTGTGAAATGTAATTTATAAATTTCTCCGGGTTCTACATAGTATTGGACTCCTGGATGTCAACCTGATAAGAAACCATTCGTTGGCATGCTCTTTCCTGATCTAGAAGCTGGCATTGAATTTTACAAAGTGTATGCAGCTGAAGTGGGTTTCACGGTTCGTAAGCATACAATAACGAAGGCCAAGGATGGTCATCCTAAGTTGAATTATTTGTTATGTAGTAGAGCATGGTATAAGAATAATGGCCGTACTACTGTAGTTAACACTGTTGTCTCCGCTGTCCCCGCTGTCGTTGATAGTGCTGTCGTTGATAATGGTGTTTCTATATGTAAAGGTAGTAAGCAAAATAGAAAACGGGTGTCAAATAGGATTGGATGCAAAGCACTTTTAACTCTAAAATTTGCTGGTAATAATGGTTTTTCTGTCTTTGCGTTTGAGGAGCGTCACAATCATTCCATGTGTTCTGAATAGTCAAAACAATTCCTAAAAGTTAATAGGAACTTAGAATTCGGTCATCAAAAGTTTGTTCTAAATTGTTTTAGAGCAAATATTGGTACAAAGAAATCATATAGGTTGTATAAGGAGACTGTAGGGGGTTATTCTAACATTGGCGCGACTGTTGTGGATTTTAAGAACTTTAATCATGACCTTATGGCCTACATATCTGGATTCGATTCCCAAATGGTCATCGATAAGCTATTCAGGAAACAAGAGGCATGCTCCGCTTTTTTCTTTGATTATGATGTTGACGATAGTGACCAACTCACAAGATTGTTTTGGGCGGATCCCATTTGCCGCAAGAACTATGCACTCTTTGGTGATGTTGTTTCATTTGATGCTACCTATGGAACAAATAGTTTTTTTTTCTATTCCTGACTAATTATTTGAATTTTATTTAAATATTTGAATTATGTGCACCCTGACCATATGTGATTTGCATCTCTCATAACTGAATTATGCACCTACCATTTGGATGCTGATTCGTACATTCTATTTATTATATTGGCAGGTACAATATGGTCCTTGGTCCTTTCACAGGCTTTGATAATCACCGAAAGTGCATTACGTTTGGCGTCGGTTTGTTACTTAAGGAGGATGTGGATTCCTACACCTGGCTTTTCACACGTTTCATGCATGCAATGGGACGTGAATCGACCTGCATTATTACAGACCAAGACCCAGCTATGCGCATTACAATTGACAAGGTATTTTCAACTTCCAAACATCGGTACTGTATGTGGCATATTATGTCAAAAGTGACACAGAAGGTAGGTCCGGTCTTAAGTAATAATCAAGCTTTTATGTCGTCATTGAATTCAATTGTGTGGAGTCATTGTCTTGACACAACCCAGTTTGAAGATAAGTGGACATCTCTCATGAAAGAATATGACTTGACAGCACATGATTGGTTTTGTCACATGTTTGAGTTGCGCAGATGGTGGATTCCTTCTTATTTTAGAGATACTTTTATGGCTGGTTTGCTTCGTACCACGTCGCGCTCTGAGAGTGAGAACTCCTTCTTTCGGGAATTTACTAACCCACACTTTAGCTTAGTTGAATTTTTAATGCAGTTTGAGAGTGCAATGGATGCACAGAGGCATAATCATGACAAATTGAATTCTGATTTGGAGTCTTACATTCCAGAACTCAAGACGCCTTTAACAATGGAAAAGGCAGCCGCTGATGTTTTCACACTCTCTGTTTTTTATGACCTGCAAATGGAAATATTCAGCTTGTTTTGCATGTCGTGTGTTACATCTTGATGACCGTGATGGTGTTTTTGACTATGAAATTTGTGACGATCGGAATTTGGTGTTTAAAGTTCATTTTGAAATGTCAGATATGAAGGCGGAGTGCAGTTGTAAATTCTTCCAGCGGATTGGTTTGGTTTGTCGTCACATATTTCTTGTCATAAAAGATTTGAAAGTTGAACAGATTACAGAACATTTTTTTAATACCCGTTGGTGTAAGAAGGGTTTAATCAAACCGTTGTCCGAAATCTCTGATTCTGTATTTCAGCAAAGTGTCATGTTAGAGGAGAATAAGATGTGTGTGAACACTCTATGGTTTGATATATATGCATGCAGGGCTCTTGTTGAAAATAACCCAAGTTACTTGCAACAGTTTCCAAGCATTATTAAAGATCAGAAAGAGATTCTTCTTTCCCTTCAGAGCGGGGTTGGACAGTCATCAACGAAGCAGTCAGTATTTGAGTCCTTTTATGGTTCCGCTACGCCTTCTGTCGTCACAGTTCATCCTTCACAAGAGGCCATGAATAAAGGTTCAGGTCATAGGATCAAGTCTTCCAAAGAGGTTTCTATCCAAGAATCTAAATGTCCCAAGAGACTTTGTCGTTCGTGCAATGAGATGAGCCATCATGATAGCCGGAATTGTCCGTTGAATAAATAGCTACTGGATTATCTTTGTTTTTTACCCCGTTGGATTTACACTTTTGACAAATTCTGTTTGCGAATATTTTTTTGTGTTTTATAAAGTATGCATCTCGTTCATATCTTTACTGCTTTATATACATCATTTGTATGCATATTCGAATACAATTATGTGCACCCTGTTTTTCTACACTAGCCAAGACTACTCATATACGTTCAATTTGTTTCCCCATACTTTGCTGTTTTTTCTTTATTTTTTGATCAATAAATACACGACCAGAATGTAATTGACTATGTAATTACAACTTAATTGACAAAGGTAATTTTTCCTAAGTGCACCATATATCCACAAATGTAATTATAACTTAAGTTGCACTCCAGATTATTTTTAAGTGCAACATACATTTACACAAATGTAATTATAACAATTTGCACAGGAACATATACTGAAGTGCACACTTCATTCACAAAAAAATATTTTCAAGTGCACCATGGATTTACACACGCTGCATTATTAATTACTTTAAATTCTATACATGCACAATCGATTATCCCATGCAAAATTAATTACTATTTGAAAATATTGGATGTTATGTAATTTAATTAAATTAACTACAAGCATAAATCAAATTAAAATAAACTCATGTAAACCTGGAACATATATTAAAAACGAATTGTATTCAACGTAAAGTTTCACACAAACATTAAGCATAAACCTTTTTTTAATTTAAAAATGCAAATACGTCATTGGAAACTGTAATGTAAAAACAGAGTCAAACTGATGTCAACTTTAAATTTCACTAAATTCACTAATTGGCCGCTGTTCCCTTCTTTCGGTCTGCCACCATTTGTTTCTCTTCTTTAGCTTTCTTTGCAAAAATCCTTTCCTTCACTAAGTTTGACTGCATGTACTCATTATTTTCATTCAGGAGAATTGCAGAAATGTACTTCACGCGTAACATCTCTACCAGTTTTGTGTCTATTTCCTTCAACCCAATATTCCATCCTTGCAAGTCTTGACCTTGATATGTTTCCATATGTCGCATTGTGAAAATGTCGTAGTCGTACAAGTTCTTCGTCTGCCTCCACTCCATTCCTAGCCTCTTCGGTGTTGCCTTCCTGACTTTCTCAGATTTGGTCATCATATTTCTTGAATCCATGTACTTCACAAACATATTTATCTGCACCAAGTTTTGCTTAGCATCTTAAATTTCATTTATCATGTACAACAATAATTACGACAGTGCACCTTACCATAAGTACTAGTTACATAATATTATTTTGTACCATGTTTTGAGGCATTTCCCCGTATTTATCAATATTGTGTGCTCTAGCCGATGAGCTATCAATGATATCCACACGCTTCAGCTTAGTATTCAGATAAAGTACATAGCAGTGATGCACTTGCATGATCGGGAAGAAAAACTGCACCAAAATAACCATTTTTTACAATTTGCAAATTAATATAAATGCATTATAATTCAATAAAACATGCATACCAAATCAACTTTTGAAAGTGCAATGTGGACTTTTATTGCTTCCAACCCAAACTCAATGGCTTCCACAAAAAGGGGGTAAACACTGTCAGCACTCAATCCCAGGTCTGCCTGTGTCTCAAGCTACAACACAATTCCAAAGTAGTTAAACTCAGCTGTAATATTGATACATTGTGTACAAAATACAATTTAAAATAAATAAACAAAACAATTAGTTTTTTTTGTGAATGTGTACTTACACAGGGCAAGACTTTAGCAAATACTCTACTGGTAGACTCACTGCTTCGGTCTTTCTGTTTACAATTTAGCGTGAATGCCCAAGCATTGATTACACTTTCCTCGATGTGGCAACCATCCTTGATGCTCATCAGTTGTTCGTGGGTAATCTGCAATTGGTTAAGGCCTTTGAAAATAGCTTCATTCCTGTAGAGTTTTGCATTCAATTAGTAATGTGCATGCACTTATATTTTCCCACATGTTTAAAGTAAAAGTAAAATTTGCATTTCACTGTGCACTTACGCATCTCCATTAACGTCAAGAAGTATCCAACCGCCCATTGCGCGTTCAACTACGGTTAATGCATCACTTGGATCAATAACTCTTCTTAAGTAGGGTGATTTCATTGTTGCTCCAGCCGTTTATTTTCTTTTTAGCTGCCCCAATTCTTCTGTCTCTACAATCTCCTGTTGGCATTAATATAAAAAAAATATTAACAGAAATAGTACTCTTTACTTTTCAAGCAAACAAAATCTGCATACACCTCCCCTTTCATCTGCACTAAATCAAAACGTCACTCATTTTTTAAGTTTTTTTATTACCTTTCTGATTTCCGGCACAGGATTCACATGTGAACTTGATTGACCACCACCCGCTACCATTTCCTCATTTAAATCAAACTGCACACTGCCATCGGCTTTTCCCTTCCCCTTTTCATGTATATTGTTCTTCTCAAACCCCGGAAGAGCACCATCTCTTACTTCATTTGGTGCAACGTCTTGTGTGAGACCTATACTAAAGGTTGGCATATCCTTCCTCCTTTGAGGAACCTTTGTTCTCTTTATACCGTCCACCTCAGCGTAGGTGTGGCAAAATACCTCCATCTCCCTGTCCATCTGTGTAGGTGTGGCAAAATCCGGAGAATGCTTCTGTAAAACAGCCATCAGCATATTCCCCACTTCACCTAACTCTTTGAACTCTTCACTTCCACGAAGTACATCGGGAACTTCATCTAACATATTCATGATTTCAGTCGTTGTCTTAACAAATGTGCTGGTCTTTATTAGCAAAGCGTTGCAGAACGTCCTGTAATTTGCAAAAAAAATGATAAATTAGGTATTTGGTAACTTAGAAGCAACAATCTGGAAATGGAGGAGACAAACACACAACAATACACATAATTGCACATCACAATAAGTAATCTGCACATTAACTCCTTCATACGCATGCTAGAATACAAATAAGTGCACCCCACATGTAGTCTTTTGTATGCACATAAACGCATTATTTTCATATACCTCTTCTGCACTCGGTGCTGTAGAGGGCTCTCCCACATCCTGTGTTTTCTCTTCAGCAGTGACACTTTTCCCAGTCTCTCGGGTGATTGTCATCTTCTCGTCTAGATACCCTAAACCAAATCCTGCAGTCTCTATTTCTTCTGATTCTCTCCCTCAATAACGGTGTGTTCCATCGTATTAGAGCTGGAACCTTCCTTGGAAGACTTCTTCTATATACCACCATCCTATTCACATACAACACCTACAAAATATATGAATAAAAGAATTACTTCAACTTTATTAACGTTATTCATATGCATATTAACTTCATCAGAAGCACATCAAATTTTGCATACTCACAATTGATTTCCAGCTTTACCTTAACTATTTTGCACATTGTTTTCCATCACACAAATATCACTTAATATGGCCTTAAAATGCTAGTTCACTTGACTGTAAATTCACTTTCAGAAACTAGAATTCATAACTAAATCACTAATTCATCAGTCTTATGAACAGATCTTAAATTCATGCACCACACCTTTTATAAAACTGGACACAACCTAAATACCACACACTCTGCATATTCAACTACCTTAATATGCATATTAACTTCATCACAAGCACATCAAATTTTGCACACTCAAAATTCATTTGCATCTTTGCCTTAACTATTATGCACATTGTTTTCCATCACACAAAATTCACTTAATGTGGCCTTAAAATGCAATTTCACGTAACTATAAATGCACTTTAATAAACTCGAATTAAGAAACAAATCAACTTATTCATCATTATTATGAACAAATCTTAAATACATGCACCACACCTTTTATAAAATTGGACCGTACCTAAATACCACACAAACTGCATATTGAACTACATTCATATCAAAATACGATGCACTTACCATCAAGAAAATGAGCGGACCGGTGAATGCTTTTTTCCTTTCCTTGAGCCCATTCCCTTTTCTTCTCAATTAGAGCCGTTATCACGTATTCGCACCAATTTAAATCTTTAATTTTTTTTGTGTCCTTCAAATTGTTTATGAAGGAGTAGTTGATGTATCCGTTTCTTGTGTTCTCTATCAAGGTAGATATAACAAGAATTACGAAGTTCCTCACAAACCAATCTCCTCCTTCCTCACATCTTAGCATTTCACGTGCCACCTCTATTGGAGTTACCTTATCTTTTCCGCCAAAAGAAGCCCTCCACTCATCCACCCTTTCACTTTTCTCCCCTTTCCCCTTCTTTAACACTGGTGTATGACCACATGGAAAT
Source organism: Cuscuta europaea (assembly GCA_945859875.1). Taxonomy (NCBI): domain Eukaryota; kingdom Viridiplantae; phylum Streptophyta; class Magnoliopsida; order Solanales; family Convolvulaceae; genus Cuscuta; species Cuscuta europaea. The sequence goes on along the minus strand of CAMAPE010000036.1, from coordinate 5,343,036 downwards.
CCCAAAACCATCTCCACATCTTCTTTAGTGATGTGAACTTTCCTTCCTTTACCTATCTTCAGTGAACAACTAATTGGGTCGAAGTTGTCCACAATCCAATAACCAAGTTTAGAAGGCAACTCTTGGATTCCTAGTTCTAATAACGATCCAAACCCCACTTCATGCACTTGTTCTCACTGTTTGTTAGTCAATTTCGCAAAAGCATTCATCACCACATTCAGTGATGATCTTGTGTATAGGCTATGGTACTGCACCTTCAACTCATTCAAAACTGCCTTCTTCTCCTGGTCTGCCCGCACATGATCTTTTGTTTTTCACCACTTCTTTTGGTAAATTAACGAAGTATTCATCACTAACAACTTCTTCCCTTTCATTCAAGTCTGCCTCATTGCCCTCTTCGGTATCAGGCACCACCACATCCTTAAGTTTTTCATTACACACTTCCCTCTCCTTATTTAGCCTTCCACTCGTCCTTCTTTCGCTACTTTCTTTCACACCGCTTCTGCTTCCGTGAGCACCCTTAGATCCTGCACATTCAAATGACCAGTTCATTGCAAATGGCACTAAATGAATGAGCACATCATTTTAGAATTATTTGCACTGCTTTAATTCTAATTCACTTCGTAGTATATGTATTTTAAATGCATGTAATTTAATAAAAGTTCACATCTAGGAATGACATTTGACCAACACATAGTGAGGACAGTTGGTTGTAATCAAACCTTTAACTCGGCCACTCCCTGATTTCTCCGTTGCAACACCTTTTGCCTTTTCCTTTTTCAACATTCTCTCAACCTCTTTTTGCAACAATTCAAGACCCAAAGTATCTTCTACAAATGAACCTGCATTTGAGGATAATTCTTTCTCATTAATACACCATAAAAGATTCAATACAATGAATATTTACTATTACTGACCTTGGAATTCATGTCTGGTTTTGCTCCTAATTTCCTGTAGCTGCATGCTCAATTCCTTTTGTTTGTCAAGCTTAGAATGCAACTGCATGAGCCGACTAATCTTCTCCTAAAATTTTAATCACATCTCACACTCAAATTCAGTAGTACACACAATTGAAACAATGAAAGAATAAATTTACTAACCATCACAGTCAGGCAGCACTTGTACTTGTTTCCCCTTATTAATCACCTTCTTTTTCTTTGCCATACTACTCCCACATGGTGCTGCTTTCTTTCTGTTTTGTCGAACTATTTGGTGGTTTTGTCCAGTTCCTATTTAGTTAGTTAGATTAGTTAGTACACTGTCATTCAGATGCACACCAAACTACATTCATGTGCATCTTAACTCCTTGTTGAAAAAACAAGGATACCATTAATGATATGCCACACATAATGCAATCAAGAACATATTCATATACACCCACTGCTTAATTCAAAACAAAATACATATTCCACTACACTCATCTGCATCTTAAGTACTTCACTAAGATATCAGAAATCACATGAATGTTTACCAACAATATAAGCACCTACAAAAAATTTCAAAAGCACGTAACGTCTCTCTTTGCATAACAACCAATCTTCATCTGCATATTAATTCCATCACCCAAAAAATGAATAAGCATTTGAAAACAAATCGTGTCTGCATTTATTTCACAGTTCAATTGCAGCGTGACGTAATGTCTTTTGCACCATAAAAATTGAATCTAAGTTATTTCTAAGTTTTTTCATCCACCCAACCATTTTTTTATCTACATTTTAACCAGCATACACAACTTCCTCAAACACAAGTCAATTGCACCTTTAACTAATCTATTTTGCCCCAAGCAATAAACATATAATCTATTTACTTGCACCCTTGATTACTTCTAAGTTGCCTCAACTGCATCCCACCAATCTTAGTTTGCATACCATATTAATTAAATTGCACCAATAGCTAATCTTTTATGCACCAATAACTAATCTAATCAAACTCAATCACCAAACACGAACATAAAAACCAACATTCATACTAAGATTAGTCTAATGTATTGCACCTTTACCTAATCCATTTTGCAACAAAATTTTGTATAATCAGGATACTCAATCACCAAACACGAACTCAAAAAACAACATTGATACTAAATTCAACAACAACAAAAACACAGTAAATATGAAGTCCATCACAAATGCATCCAAACAGATTAATCTAAACAACACAAATACCTTCTTCGCACGCCAAAGCAGCTTCTCGCAAAGCATGTTCTTCTTGAACTGAAACCATTTGCGCAAATAGAATTTCACCGGCCATTGATCTTCACAAACGACGTTCTTCGTCTACGCTGAATCTTTCGCCGCTCTCAAGGAAATATTCCGGCTTCTCAGACCTTGGCTAGTTGGAGCATTAAACAACCTCTGCATCTTTCCTTTATCTGATTTGCTATACATGGGAGGTTCGAATCTAAGTGGGGATTATGCGCAATAGGGATTTCCTTCCTTTTCCGTATTATGGCGGTTCCATTTAAAAAAAATCAAATGTCATCCTTATCCTTAATTACTAAACGGGTTTTAAAATACCCGTTCGCCTCCTTCGCAACTCATGAAACGTAATGGTGAGGAATTGTTTTGGGCCATTGATTTGCCTAAATCGGACGCACGAAATTGATTTGCATTTTGTATGGGGAGAAGTGTTTGTATGTGATCTCTTCCATATATATATATATATATATATATATAAGAGATCAAATACAAACCCTGCTTAAATTACTAACCTACAAACTCAATAATATGCATCACTTTGAACTTCAATATGTAGTAAAAATAATGTAAAGATGCAGGGGTGAGATCACATACAAACTAGTCCTCCTATTCAAATCATCGTTACATTATTTGTATTGCACATTGAAGTTCAAAGTGTTTCATATTATTCAAGCCATAAAATGGCAGTTTCATATTTACATTATTTGTGTTGCATATTGAAATTCAAAGAGTGAATGTGATAGTCCATGTTTCTATTACAACAATGAATAACAGTATAACAAAGAAGATTAACAGTAAAGATGAACACAGATAGATCGATGTAAACCTTGCTTGATAAACCCTGAACTCGTTCAGAGAATTATTTGCGCTAAGGCTATTTGGAATAAGTACAAAAGTTAACCTAGACCTGAATCATCGGCTCCCTTTTATAGGCGAGGTTCAGGTATGCGTATAAGACTTTTAGCCTTTTGTATGGGCCTAACACTTGGCCCATATTACATCTAATAAATACACATATTTAATACAAGGAATAATAATAAAGCTAATCTATTACAAGATTGGTGACAAACTTGATTCACAATTAAATGATCTTCAACAATCTCCCCCTTTGTGATCAAGTGCCACCTTGTTATTGCTTATGTGATTTGAAATAGTGCTTCCTCATATTCAGTGCGTGCTCATATTGCCTTAGCATGTTTCTCTTGTCTAGGCGATCGTCGATGGCTTTTAGAATGGTCTCCACTGTTGAGTGTTCCTTTTGAATGTATGACGATGCCTCCTCAAGATTTTTCTCTAGCTGATCCTTCATCTTTAGCAGCTGTTCTTTGATGATCTTCAGCGTTCCATCACAGTATTTCTCAACTTCGCTAACCACCATCAGGCGTTTTTCATTCTTGTGGTTGAGGTATATGACTGTTGGCGGTGTGAAGAAGATGTGATATGCTGGGAAGTCTTCGAGCTCTGGACCATACAGTCTTGGCTTTGTAAGATTTGTTTTTGTCAAGTTGCACTCGATAGCCATCTGTAGGTCGTGAGATGAGTGCACTCTGATTTGTCTGAGCATGAATCTTTTGATTGTTGTGAGGCCTTCACTGTATGTTTTGCTTTGTCTGACTGGAAGGTATCGATATGCCATAAACATTTGATAGATGTCGTCTGGTTTGAGCATGATGAAATCATTTTCTTGGCATGTAAATTCACTCCCATCGGTGCGTTGAAGCTTGTAAGAGTAGAATCTCACTCCGTGATAATCCTCGGCCTTAACCTGTAGGATTTGATGAATTGGGAGAATGTTGGATTTCAAATCATGTTCCATCAGCTCTCTTTGAGTCCTGGTTGACCGTTGCAACAGCATATGTAGATGACCTCCTGCCTGCTTTCCTTTGAGATGGGTGAGACCTCGCAGCTTTAGTTCATTCAAAGGTTTGACTTTGTCTGGTCTACGCCATATACGCTCTCTGATTTCCTCTTGGAAGGGGGCTTTGATTCGTACATTGTCCCAAGGTTTCTCTGTCCTGGGAAGTCGTCCCGCCGATTGTCTGACAACAGATTCAAGTTCTTTCTGAGTTTCCTTGTAGTTCTCCCCTTCCTTTCGTTCATCGTCCTCGAGCCTGATTATATCTTCTGCACATTTGTTAATGAGTTCTCGTAGGCACCAGTTCCTTTGCATATCTTCACATTCTTCATCCTCCATGATTTGATCCATCTCCGTCCACTGTCTGGGCCATTTGTCGTGAATGATGATATCTTCTAGTTGATCATGCATTTCATCTGACGACAGAACGGTAGTGGCTGGTTGATCTTTTGGAGACGGAGACCTGTTAACTGGAACACCGGGGTCACTGGGATTTCCCGTTGTCATCAGCTTTGAACGAGGTTCTAACTGATGGCCTGACGTAAAAGATGCACCAGTGGTAGCATCATCAGGACTTCCATCCCCTCCTCGGTTGGTATCTCTAGGAGATACGCCTCGGGATGTTTCATCTAGCTCGACCAGGCTAGAGAGTTTGGTTGCGGGTGGTGGCTGTTGGTTGGTAGAGGTTTCTGGTTGAACAGGCTGTGGAGTGTGGCTAGCTAAAGCAGTTTGCTCAAGTGGTCGTGGCCGCTTGTTCTCCCCCTCATGAGGATCCGAATCGTCAGGGTCCTCATGGAAACGTTTGCGACCACGAGGACTGTCCTTGCATTTGCTTTTGGTTTCAGGGGAATGGAGGAGGGCTTCGAGGATGGCTTGCTGGTGGAGGGTAAGGTTGGCTTCTGGGATGTTGAGGAGATGGTCCAGCAAAGCCGATGCCAAGGTTTCGAAAGGTAGCGAGGAGAGATCGATGGAAGGTGTGGTCGGGCGTGGGGAGAATACTGGTTCTGTATCTTGGGTTCCCCGAGAAGGTGAAGGAATGGGTATTTGGTTGATTGAGTGGTGAGATAGGGCGGTGGAAGATATTGGTTGTGTATGGGAGATGAAGGGTTCGGGTGTAGGTTGGGGTGTGGGTTGTTCAGACTGAACCGCTTGGGTGGTCCTAAATTCCTGTGCAAGAGCGGTCATTGCTTCTTGCACCCATGGTTTGATGGTGGAATCCAGGAAGCGATTTAGCAGAACATTGACATCTTCAAAGGTGGGGTGTCCAGTTACGGGGGTAGTAACTGTTGTCACAGCATCAGTGAAGATAGCTGACGTGTGGCCTGCGTGCAATGATGGAATCATTGAAGGCATAGCAGGACTTCCAACCGTCATAGCTTGCGCTCTGGTCGTTGCGTTCAGGGTGTGTGCACCTGTATGTGCTGTGAATAGTGTAGGTGTCCTAGAAAATGAAGAAAATGTTGGAAATGTGACACCTAGACTCGATGTGTTCGAAGGAGGGGTTTTGACCTCGGGCGATTGGTCAATAGTACGCTCAACTGATTCGGAAGGAACCAGCGAGGGGGGTGAGTCCCGTGCTTTTAAAACGATAGCCTGTTGGGAAGCTATCGAGTGGCTGGGTGAGGGCTGTGCATGCGCAGTTGAGCCAGATGTTGCGACTTCTACTCGGGAACCGAAAAGATCGGCTCCTGTACTTAGAGATTCGGCTTGGCTTATCTGGATAAACGGATCACAGCCGGCGAATATGTGCTCGTCATCCTTATCTATGAGGCTCTTTCTGACGCGAGGCTGCGGCTTTGACTTAGCAGATTTGTCATTCTTGATCTTAGCCCGTTTCTCTCGAATAATGGCATCTTTTGAGTTCTTGATGGCATGGGCTGCTTCATCATAGTCAGCCTTGGAGCTGTTGGTTTCTATGTGAACGCTCTTGGATTTTTGCAGCTCCTTGATGGTGAAGACCTTGGGTCTGCCTGCAATTATTGGTGCTGTGTCTTCAGCAGTTATCTTCTTTGGAGATTCGACAGGCAGCTTTCCTTTTCTGATTAGAGCATAGGTGTGCTCAACGTCGTCGCTGTCATCATCATCACCATCAGAGTCGGACTCCTCGCCATCAGTACCCACGCTCTCGGATGCCTCATCGTCAGTGTTAGTTTGGGCATCACTGGACGATTCATCAGCAGATTCATCACTCCTCGCCATCAGTACCCACGCCCTCAGCCGTCTGACTCGTCTCGAGAGAGTCTTCAGACTTTCCTTCATGGGGAAAACCGGCCATTGGTTTCTGTGGCTTCTGGACTTGCTTAGGACCCTTACTTGCACTCGGCTTTGTCCCTGGGGTAGGTCCAGCTGGGTTTTGCTGAACCATAGGGACAGTTCTCTCAATGCTCTCGCGGTACTGTTGGACTGCCGGATTGGATGGATTGGCGAGTTGGAGTAGGAACCCAGGAATCCGCAGACCGGTGACAGGATTTTTGTCTGCTTTGAAATACTGCAGCTTTGGGGCTGTGAAGTGTGGATCAGCACTGCGTCTAGGAATGGAGTTGTGCTCTGCCATGCAGTCATAGATGATCAGCCCCAACCACCTTGCGTATGGGATGGTACCTGGCCTGTTTTTCTCCTTCGCTTTCACCAGGTCCATTAGTTCTGAGAAGAAGAGCTGTGCCATGTCATATTTCTTGTTGTATGCAATGCCGTGAAAGATGAGTAGGATCTACTTGTTGCACTTGTCAAACCCGGCATGCTTCGGTGACAGGCATTTATTCACCAACCCGAACAGGCTCTTCCACGGGTGATGGAGATAGGCTTCGTTGAAGTTTGACAGCTGCGGTAGAAGTGAAGTGTAGCCGAGAGCTGCCACGTCTTTGAGGAGATCAGGAATGGATGGCAGCGCATCATACGTGTCGTGGACTGGCAGTGCTAGTGTAGATCGCAGTGTAGATGGCGTCAGGATTACGCGCATACCATTCAGTTTTGTCTTGATTTTGGAGCGATCCTTTGCTGATTCTGTATGCATGTGGCCCCAAAATTGTTGTAGGTATATCTCTGGCACTGGTTTGGCGTTGTGGAGTGCAGCCCATAGATAGTGACCTTTCATTATGGCCGGAATGATCGGGTTCTGGCATTTGAAGACGGTGAGGTCTAGCTGGAAGTTGTTATCCAGCACCTTGATCCACTTGCCCTTAGGGTAGATGGCGTCTTCATTCTGTATTTGAGGTGTTCCTGTCATTATGAACTGTAGAAGCAGGGGGTCAGCATATTAATTCATTGGTTGATTGATCTGAGATTAGATTGAAAGAATTTTGGTGTTTGCAAATTTCAGACAAATTGTGCAGGTGGTTTTTTTTTTTGAAAAGAAGTCAAAATCTCGAGATCCAAATCTCGAGATTCAGATCTCGAGATCAAGATTTCGAGATTCAAATCTCGAGATTAAGATTTCGAGATTCAAATCTCGAGATCAAGATTTCGAGATTCAAATCTCGAGATCAAGATTTCGAGATTCAAATCTCGAGATCAAGATTTCGAGATTCAAATCTAGAGATCTTGATTTCGGGATTCAAATCTCGAGATCTTGATTTCGGGATTCAAATCTCGAGATCTTGATTTCGAGATTCAAATCTCGAGATCTTGATTTCGAGATTCAAATCTCGAGATCAAGATTTCGAGATTCAAATGTCGAGATCAAGATGTCGAGATTCAAATGTCGAGATCAAGATGTCGAGATTCAAATGTCGAGATCAAGATGTCGAGATTCAAATCTCGAGATCAAGATGTCGAGATTCAAATCTCGAGATCAAGATGTCGAGATTCAAATCTCGAGATCTCTCTCGAAGACGAATCGACGAACTCGAGATCTGGAGAACTGAAGCTCGAGATCATAAATCTCGAAAAGACGATTCCACCTGCAAATATATAAACAATAGATACGAAAACGGATATTTTACACGATTTCGACCTCCAGATTAAACTGAAAAACCCCTTTTTCTTTTTGTTTTGATTTATGATTGAACGATGTCGAGATGATGTTTTTGAAACATGGTCGAAGGCGATGGTGATGGAGATGAGAAGGAGAGAAAGAAGATTACACGATATTCTACCTTCGGTCGAGGAAAACGGGAGGAATGGAGAGAAGGAGGATGGAGAAGACGAAGGTTCTGAGGAGCTCTGAGTTTTGAAAAAATTTCGTGCCTCTGGTTCGCGAAAAGGTTTTAGAATGGGAGGATGGGTTTTGCGAGGGTTTAAATACCCGAGAGGTCTGGGCCGTTTCCGAAATAGTTAAGCCCGAATTTATGGGCTATCACAAAATGCCAAAGAGAAAGATTTTTGAGGCCCAAAGACAGTAAAAATTAGAGCTCCCCCTTAAACAGTGAAAAAATTTGTCCCTTTTCTCCCCCCAACAAAAAATGCAACAAACACGATGTACAGATGCAACGCACGCACACGATTTTTTTTTTCTTTTTCAGATTTTCTCCCCCTCAACACATGCAACACACACTATTTTTTGTTCTTTTTCAGATTTTCTCCCCCTCAACACATGCAATGCACACACACTATTTACATATCACACTCACACACGCTTTTTACAAGTCCCACACACACACACACTTTTCAGACCACTGGAGACAAAAATTAAACAGGCTCGAGGTTCAACATGCCCAACTTGGAGACTAGGAACTGGAATCTTTTTTCATCCAATGCCTTAGTAAACAAGTCATCCAGTTGAAGCTCTGAGCTTACAAAGTACATATCAATGTCTCCTTTCTCCACGTGATCCTTGATGAAATGATAGCGCAGATCAATGTGTTTGGTTTGGGAGTGGTGAACAGGATTGCTGGTGATGGCGATGGCGCTTTGAGAGTCACTGTAGATCGGGATATGGCGGAATGTGTAACCGTAGTCTTTGAGCTGAGTCTTCATCCATAATATTTGTGAACAACAACTAGCAGCCGCGACGTATTCGGCCTCAGCTGTAGATGTTGACACACAATTCTGCTTTTTGGAAGACAAGCAGACTAACTTCTCGCCCAAGAATTGGACGGCTCCCGATGTACTTTTGCGGTCCATCCGACAACCTGCAAAATCAGCGTCCGAGTATCCGACTAGATCAAAGCCTGAATGCTTGGGATACCAAAGGCCTAGATTCACAGTGCCTTTGAGGTATCTTAAAATTCGACGTACAGCGGTCAGATGAGATTCCTTCGGATTGGCTTGAAACCGAGCACATAAGCATGTGGAGAAGACAATGTCAGGCCTGCTTGACGTGAGATACAGCAAAGATCCAATGATGGCCCTGTAATTCGTAGCATCAACTGGCTTCCCGGAGGGGTCTGAGTCCAGTTTATTGTTTGGGGACATAGGGGTCGTCATGGAAGATTTGCCTTCAATGTTGAATCTCTTTAGCATAACCAGAATGTATTTTGACTGGTTGATGAAAATGCCATCAGAGAGTTGTCTTACTTGCAGGCCTAAGAAGAAGTTAAGTTCACCCATCATGCTCATCTCGAACTTTGTTTTCATCAGTTTCTCAAAATGTTGGCAAAGGCGCGGATTGGAAGAGGCAAAGATGATGTCGTCGACATAGATCTAAATCAGAATGATGTCAGATTTCTGTCGCTTGATAAACAGAGTAGTATCAATCTTTCCTTTGGAGAAACCTGAATCAATCAGAAATTCGGTCAAGGTATCGTACCAAGCTCTGGGTGCCTGTTTCATCCCATAGAGAGCTTTCTTGAGCTTGTATACATGATCTGGGAATTTTGGATCTACAAATCCTTCAGGTTGAGCAACATAGACTTTTTCTTCTAAAGTCCCATTTAGAAAAGCTGTTTTCACGTCCATCTGAAAGACAGTGAAGTTTTTGTGCGCCGTGTACGCAAGAAAGAGGCGGATTGCTTCAATTCTAGCTACGGGTGCAAACGTTTCATCATAGTCTATGCCTTCCTGTTGATTATATCCCTTTGCGACCAGCCTTGCCTTGTTTCTTACAACTGTTCCTTCTTCATCCCTTTTATTTTTGAATATCCACTTCGTGCCAATGATAGTCTTTTTCTGAGGCTTGGGTACCAGTGACCATACATCCAGTCTGTCAAACTGATTGAGTTCATCTTGCATCGCAATCACCCAATCTGGATCAAGTAGTGCATCGGAGACCTTTGATGGTTCTATCTGACTTAGGAAACAGGCGAAGTGGCATTCATTCATCGTGGCGGATGTTGTGCGCACACCTTGACTCGGATCACCTATAATTTGATCAACGGGATGTGCTTTTGTCCATTTCCTCTTATGAGCCAAAGGAGTTGGAGTAATGATTGGTTGATCCGAGTCCTGATAGGTGTTTGAGGGCTCTGGAGCAGCTGTGGTGTGCAGTGGAGATGGTTCTGGACTTGTAGCAAAGCCATGATCATCCACTCCTCTGTGATTGGATTGAGGGGTTGAAGGCGTGGAGGGTACATCACCTGGACCTGTGAGGAGCGGAATCTCTGCTAATGGAGTTGATGTTGAAGCTGGTGTGCATGGAGGAGGTGAAGGTTGTGAATTCTCGTAGAAGTTTCTGAAAAGAGAATTGAGAATCACATCTTCGTGTTCTGTGTTTGGATCAGCTTTATCAGAAGCCACTGATACAGCATGTGATGGATCAGCCTGTAGATGTTCGATCGCGAAGTCTGCCATTTCATAGAATGTAACATTTACACTCTCGATGACAGTGCGCTTGTCTCTTAGATAGACTCTGTAAGCTTTGGGCTGCAGTGAGTAACCGATAAACACGCCTTCTCTTGCTTTGGGGTCCAGCTTGCTTCTTTCTGTCCGATCATTCAGTATGAAGCACTTGCAGCCAAATATCTTGAAAAAGGAGATGTCGGGAGTTCTGTTGAAGAGAATTTCATAAGGAGTCTTGTCGAAGCGTTTATGAATGGATGTTCTGTTCTGGGTGAAACACGCAGTATTGATTGCCTCTGCCCACATGAAGTGAGGCAGTCTGGATTGGATTAACATGGTGCGTGCTGCTTCAACAAGAGTCATGTTCTTTCTCTCAACAACTCTGTTCTTTTGGGGAGTTTTAGCTGCTGCAAATTGCTGAGTGATACCGAGAGATTCATAGAAATCAGAGAGAGTTTGATTTTTGAACTCGGTATCATTGTCAGTTCTTACTATTCGAACGCTGTGTTGTAGCAGTTTCTGGATGGTTCTGATAAAGGTCATAATGTTTTCTGCAGCCTCGTCCTTTGAGCGGAGAAATTTTGTCCATGTGTACCTAGAGAAGTCATCAACGATCACCAGAGTGTATTTGCGACCGTTGATGCTTTGGACTCTCATAGGTCCACACAGATCCATGTGAATTAAGTGCAGCTGGTGAGTAGATGATGGTATTGTTTTTGACTTGTGGGAGCTTCGCGTCATTTTGCCCATTTTGCAGGCACTACAATGATTTTCAGCGGAAGACTTTAACAGAGGAAGCCCCTTCACAAGTTTCTTGGAGGACAGGATTGATGGATGCTTGAAGTTCAGATGGGAGAGTCGTCTGTGCCAAAGGTTGTTCTGTTCTGTTGAAGCTTTGGACAGCAGACAGATGGAAGTGGTGGATTGTACGCTTTTCAGATCAATAGTGTACAGATTTGAAGTTCTGTAACACGTTAATAATGTATTACCCATGCTGTCTAGAACACAACATTGTCTCGCAAAGAACCTCACTTCCATCCCACTGTCACAAAATTGTCCTATGCTTAGTAAATTGTGTTTGAGCCCTTTGACAAAAGAAACATCTTTGATAGTGACACTGGCACAGATGACGTCCCCATATCCAAGAATAGGAGATGATACATCATTCCCAAATCTGACATTGCCTCCGTAACAGTTGGTGTAGTTGCTCAATAGGTGTTTTATTCCGGTCATGTGGGTTGAGCATCCAGAATCTAAGTGCCACACATGACCGTCCTGCAAAACAATTAAACAGGTTTAGGTACCCATCTTGGAGTGGGTCCTTCCTTATTAACAAAAAACACCTTTTTAAATCTTGCTTTTAGCTGTGATCCAAGGTCAGCAGCTTTTTCAACAAAAGATCTTTCTTTCGCGGGCTCTCTAATAGCCAGATCTGCTTTTGCAGTGGGTCTGGTTTTTGGAGCCCACTTAGCAGTTTCCATTTTGGTGGGTCTGGTTTTGTGAACCCACCTTTCCGTCTTAGTTTTGGTGGGTCTGTTCATGGGAACCCATCTTTCAGTTTTAGTTTTGGTGGGTCTGAGTTTGGGGACCCACCTTTCAGTTTCATGCTTGGTAGGTCTCATCTTGGGGACCCACCTTTCAGCTTCAGTTTTGGTGGGCCTGTTTTTGGGGACCCACCTGTCAGTTTTAGTTTTGGGAGGAGAGTAGACACGTGCTTTGTGTTTGAATGGTTATTTCTTAAGTTGGGTTTTAAAAATTTCCTCCTTAGAAAGCCGATTAAGATGTTTCCTTGAATGAACTCGGAGGGGATATTTCATATCAGGTATACAAAATATTCCCTTAGAAGTTCTGTTCTCGGTTTCCCTATTTGGTTTGAGCTTTCTCTGAGGCTTTGCTTTAACAACATTCACATCACATTCATAATTATGAGGGTCTGGAACAGAATAACCATAAGCAATACTCGGATTATGAATTGAACGATGTCCAAAAGATGTCTCAGAAATATTCAGCTTGGGACTCAAGACTGAACTACTAGAAGTTTGTTTTTCAGAGACAGAATTACATTTAACTTTAGAATAAAAAAGAGAACTGGATCTAGAGCTGGCTTTATTCTCAAAAACTTTCTTTTTGCCTTCTGCGATTTCCTTCCTCTTCTTCCTCCACTCGTTTTTCTCTTCTCCTTCCTTCTTCACTACTTTCCCTGTGAGCAAAGGAGAAGAGTGATGAGTGGACGAACTTTTTGAAAGCTTTGTTTTCTCAGGTGAGGTGTGTGAATTTTCAGATTTATTATTAGAAGTAGGAGGGGCTGTTTTAGCATGATATTGCTCACTTAATTCATTGAATTTTTGAAGAAGTTCCTGCCAGTTACTCTCAAAACCTCTCTTTTTTGTTTCAAATCTCTCTCTCTCGTTGTCAAGAGTTTTCTGGAGGTTTTTGAGTTTTTGTGCCATAGGAAAAATACAGGATTCCTCTCCAATTTTAGAGATACCAACTCTTGGGGGTGGGTCTAGAGGGTGTCCTATGTGTGGAATATCTTTTGCATAAGGGTCAAGACATTCACTAAAGCAGGAACTAGGTTCTTCTAGTGTGAGTTGTTTTTCATTAACAGAAGGATAATCACAAGAAATCATAGCTTTAGGGTTTTTTCTCTTTTCTTCTTCTGCTTCTGCGTATTCTTCATCACTTCTAAAATACATTTTCTCACCAAACCCTAGTCCCATGTAATCTTTGTTATAAATCTGAAGACAGTTAACTTTCTTTAAATTACATGGGTTGGTTGTGCCCAGTCCTATTCTAGGATTGTAAAATCGGTCATCCTTTATTCGATTAAGAAAAATTGTGTGTTCAGACTAACCTCTCCTAGCAGCTAGATCCTCTAGTTCTTTTATTTTGTTTAAAAGTGTTCTTCTTTTATTATGCAAAAAATCGCATTCAGCTTTTGCTGTGCTTTTCTCTCGTTCACTGTCCTCAAATTTCTTAGTTAAGTTCAAAATTTTCAAAATCTGAGGACACCTTTTTGACCTGTTCTTTTGCAATATCAAGTTGAACACTTAGAGAAGACTTTTGGTCTAGATTCTGTTTCAGTACCCTGTGATTATTGTCTAATCTCTCCTTTAGTTCTTTAATTAGATTGTCCTTCTCAAGTAAGGACTGATTTTGATTATTTAAAGGGAGATAAGAGGTACTTACAGAGCTTGTTGAGCATTCAGTTTCGGGGATCGCATCATCACCCTTTCTTTCATCTTCTTCCTCCACTCGTGTCATCAAGGCATAGTTTTCTTCCTCCTCCTTCTCATCAGAAGTATCTTCTGCCCAGTGATCATTCTCTGCAAGCATTGCAGAATTTTCTTCTTCTTTCTGCACCATCGGCATCTTCTGCTTATTCCACAGCATCTTCTGCTTGTAGAAGTTTGCATCCTTCTTCTTTGGGAGGCGGCAGTCTTAGATGACATGTCCAGCCTTTCCACAGTTGTAGCATTTGGGGGCATCTTCAGCTGATGGCGCCTTCCTAGAAGATCCTTGATCATGGTTCTTTTGTTTATAGTTTGAGGAGGAGGTTCTCAGCTTGTTGGAGGAGCTATTCTTCTTTGCAAATCTCTTGGCAAGCAGTGCCATTTTCTTCTGTAGGTCTGCAAGCTCAGCCTCCAGGTCTGATTTATCATCATCACTCTCATCTTCATCTGATTCAACCACCACCTTCTTCTTCTTTTTCAGCGGTGTGGTTGTCCTTCGGGGCTGAGCTTCCATCACTAGAGCCAGGGGATTTGAGCTGTGTTGATCCTCGGCACAAGCAACCTCATTGACAAATTGCTTTAAATGTTCATAAAGAGTGTAGAGGTCAATTTCATCCAAGTCAATGCGTGATCTAACATCCTTCACTGTCTTTTCCCATGCAGGATGTAAGCTGGATAGAAATCTTATATTCAGTTCCAAGTTGGACCTGAATACTTTGATTTTCCTTAGTTCATTGACCAGTTGGACGAGTTTGTTGTAAGTCTCGTTCAATGGTTCTCCCTGGGCAGCTTTGAAGGAGTCATAGGCAATAAGGATTGTTGTTTTCTTGGTTTTAAGGCTGCTGCTTGTGCCTTGGAGCAGTTTCTCGATCTCATCCCACATTTTCTTTGCCGTTTGCATGCTGTCGATGAGCACATATACTTCATTTGGGATTGCTTGAAGGAGGTACGTCTTGGCCATGAGATCACCTCGAAGCCTGAGCTTGTCAGCTTCGGTATATTCAGATGCCACTTTCCGTCTCCTTTCTGGAGGAATAGGTGGGTTGTTTTCTGGATCTCCTCCAACTGAAATCATAAGTTCAGCTGGTCCTTCAAGCAAAGATTCAAGCATTGCAGCGGAGTTTTCTTTGTGCTCAAGGAAATTAAGGAATCGATTCCTCCACATCTGGTATTCTCCTTTTCTAAGACTGGGAGGAGTACTGCTGTTCCCTTGGGCATTGTATTCAGAGGCCATTGCTGTATAAAACTGACCGTTCGAGATGTTTGATCAAAAGATTTTCAAAGATAGAATGTCGAAAATCAGATGTCGAGATCTAAATATCGAGATCTAAGATTTCGATAAAGGAGGCCCGGTTTCGAGATTTGATATCGAGATTAGGATGTCGAGTTTTGAAATCTCGAGATTTCAAATGTCGAGAAGCAAGTCTCGAGATTTGAGATGTCGAGAAGTAAAACTCGAAATTTTATTTCGAGATGTCAAATGTCGAGGACTAGAAGTCGAGACCTTAAAATCGAAATCCTCAAACTGTAAAAATCAGATCCTCAGGTGAAGTTTTCAGCTCGAAATACTTGGCAAAACCTGTTCAAATCCTAGATGTCGACATATGGTTCTCGAGATATCTTAAGTACAAAAATTACTCAGAAAGAAATCTGAAGTATACACCTTGATCGCTTCGAAACAACGATTCTAAGGGTATAACTTTTACAACTTTTCAACAAGAAACAAGAGGCTTTCTGCGGGCGTTCTTATGATCGGCTCTCGATCGGCTTTGATACCAATTGAGAGTCCCTGTTTCTATTACAGCAATGAATAACAGTATAACAAAGAAGATTAACAGTAAATATGAACACAGATAGATCGATGTAAACCTTGCTTGATAAACCGTGAACTCGTACAGAGAATTATTTGCGCTAAGGCTATTTGGAATAAGTACGAAAGTTAACCTAGACCTGAATCCTCGGCTCCCTTTTATAGGCGAGGTTCAGGTATGCGTATAAGGCTTTTAGCCTTTTGTATGGGCCTAACACTTGGCCCATATTACATCTAATAAATACACATATTTAATACAAGGAATAATAATAAAGCTAATCTATTACAAGATAGGTGACAAACTTGATTCACAATTAAATGATCTTCAACAGAATCTTTACATTATTTGCACTGCATATTGAAGTTCAAAGTGTTGCATATTATTGAGTTTGTAAGTTAGTAAATTAAGCATGGTTTGTATGTGATCTCACCCCTATATATATGCAGTGAAATTATATAGGGAGGTTCAAATACAAAGTATTACTTGTATGAAAAATGAGAAGTAATCTTACCCGTTAAAATGATAAAATGAATGAATCAGATCAATTTTAAAGTGGAAAATTTGGTGCCAATAGTGTAAATATTAGAAAATTCGGTCCCAAAGTGTAAATGATAAATGTACATGACTATGGAGAAAAAGTGCATTGGAGTGCCACAAAAGTGCATCACTTTTCGGGAGAAAAAGCAACAAGTATAGAAATCGTTTGTTTAAGGTTTTAGTAGGTGAATGTGCATTCTTATGTATGACATATGCACTTTTACTAGTATGTGTTACACATTTTGGTTTAACATGGTTTAACTTTCCCTTTTACTAGTAATCAAGATCACTTCTCACTTTTCATGGGAAGACCTCTTTGTATTAGAACTCAATATATATATATATATATATATATATATATATATATATATATATATATATATATATATATATATATATATATATATATATATATATTACCTTCGTCCCTTAAAACTTTACCAAAGTTGACCGGCACGGAGAATAATAAAGTAAAAACTGTGTGGTTGAGATTTGTGCAGAGGAGAGAGAAAAAAACAGAAACCACAAAATAATTGATTAAAAGGGAAAGTGATAAAGTGCAACGGAAAAACGAAAAAGTGAAAGCGAAACATGAAAAAGTGCAAATTTTGCACTTTGCACGGGAACACCATTTTTTATTTGAACTCTCTCCTATATATAATATGAAGGCCATGCCAATACGGAGATTTGAGAAAGTAGCAGGAAGTGGCTCAAATAGAAGATAAAAAATGTCACGAGTTGAGGAAGAAAATAGAGAAGGTGGTCAAATTAAACTATGATGAAGCTGGAGTTGTAAGTAGGGCTGGTTCGGTATGGCATACCAAAATTTCTATGCCATACCGCATACCGTACCGAAATGCCGGTATTTCTAAATATCATTCCGTTACCATACCGAAAGTTTCGGTATACCAAATTTCGGTATACTAAAAATTCGGTGCGGTATGTAACTCATACCGTTTTATACCGGAAATTCACAACACTAATCTTCCAAGACAATTCTATATAAAGCATCGGCATAAGGGGCCTACCGAACATTCAAAAAAACTGATTTTGAATATGTCAAAAGTAGCAAACGACATCAATTACCTAAACTTATACCAAAAGTAAAACATAATATTTAATCCAAAGTAGACAATACTAAAATTATGCTCTAATATCTCAAGTCTCAACACGATCCACGATGAAAATTAGAAAAGTTATCCAACATAAATGAGTGATAATTAATGTTTGTAATAACAAATTTTTGAACGCTTGTGATGGAGTATATGGGTCTGAGCCCCCGGACCCACATACTCGGAAGAACAGAAAGCACAAGACAACAGAGTGGCGCCCTCGTCGGCCAAGACGCCCCCGTCGGCCGAAAAGGGGCCAACTCGGATTATGGTCCTGAGTCCAAGGAACCCGGGTGCCCTCGTCGGACCTCCGCAACCAACTCAACGGCGGAGTCCCCGACGCCCGCCTCGGCCTGGAAAAGAAACGAGCTGAGAAAGCGGACCACGCCCCGGCCCAGCCTATGGCCGCGGCCTCTCCGTCCGTAGATCCACAGGTCCAGGCCGCGCTGTCGGCCATCATCGCCAGCCTAGCTCAGAACCCCACCGTCCTCAGCGCACTCTTGCCAAGGACCGGGGGGAACGTCACTCAACCTCCTCAGCACCAACCGTTAGCCGTCCACATAGGCAACGATGAGGGGGTGGTGCCCCAGGACATGGCGTCATCCCACTCCCACCCTGCTTCCCCTCTTCGGCCCGGGCAGACCCCAGCGCGTGGAAAAGCCTCTGCCTTCAATAGGCTAGGTGACACGCGCCGTCGTCCGGTTTCGGAGAGGATGGCGGGACGGATTGGTGATCCCCGTCCTGGCTCGCCAAGGGAAAGCTTGGGGTCTGTGTCCCGGACAGCGGACCAGCCCCGCCCGGATAAGGGCAAGGGGAAGTTGCACGAGGATGACGTGCGTCACCAGATCAACGCGGCTCATAACGAGCACCTGAGGAACCAGCCGGGCGCCGCTGCGGCCGACAGGGACCCCCGGGACGAGGTCATCGCCCAGCTGGAAAGGAGGCTGGCTCAGATGGAGGCCAAGAAGTCGGCCAACATCCCTACGGCCGGCGCCTCCAACGACCCCGGCCTCAACGCGCTCATGAACAAAGTTAGCGCCCTGGAGAGGGAGCTGGCCGAAGGGCGGGGTGACCCCATCATCCAGGTCAGGACTAGGACCCCTTTCACCAACAGGGTCCTCTCGGCCCCCATCCCTGAGAAGTACAGGGGGAACGCCATCAAGTCCTACGATGGCCGATCAGACCCCCAGGAGCACTTCAGCCGTTACCAAAACAACATGCTGATGGTGAACGCGTCCGACGAATACCTCTGCCGTTGGTTCCTCTCTACTCTCGAGGGGCCAGCGTACGAGTGGTTCAACGGGCTCCCAGAAGGAAGCATCGACTCATGGCAGGATCTCGCCCAGCGCTTCCTCACTCACTTTGCCGGGAGGAAGCGCGCAAAGAAGTATTTCACCCACCTCCTCTCCATCAAGCAGCAGCACGAGGAGTCCCTCCGGTCATTCATCGATCGGTGGACGAGGGAGACCGAGGAGGTCGAGGGGGCCGAAGAGCGCACCCTCCTTGCCTTGTACTAGGGAGCCCTCCGCAGCTCCCCGTACGCTAGGAGCCTCATCACCGACCCCTCGAGGTCATACGCCAAGGCGCTCCAGCGCGGAGGCTTGTACGCCGACGCCGACGAGCTCCACAATCACAAGAGAGAGGGGGGGCATCCCCCCAAGAAGACAAATCCTTCGCCGGCCCCGGGTCCGTCCCCGGCCGGCCAGGGTGCCCAGGGCCGTCACGGCTCTGGTGGACAGAGTAAGAAAGACTGCCACTGGCGGCCGAGGCTGGAACGGCCGGGGGTAACCCTCACCCACCCGGTCGGCACCATCCTCGATTATGCCGAGAAGCACGGCCTCATCGAGCAGGCTCCTCGGCCGGCCGAGGAGATCCTTGCCATCCAGCAGGGCGGCACGTACTGCCGGTTCCACAAAAACTCGTCGCACAACACCGACGATTGCATCACACTGAAAAAGGCCATCGAGCGCCTTATTCGCCAGGGGGAACTCTCCCAGTTTGTCAAAGGTGGCCCACGCAAGAACACTTGGGTAAACACCGGCAAACATGGGGGCGAACCCTCTGCGAAGAAGCGGGAGATTGGTAGGCTCAGCGACGACGAGGACTTCGAAGAGCCTCCACCAAAGAAGAATCACATCCACCTCATCGTAGGCGGGAACACTGGGGGGGACTCCGCCACTCAGAGAAAGAAATGGGCCCAATCCCTTTACATTGGGGAGGTATCCCACGTTCCCCCCCAGCCAAAGAAGCAGCGAACGGAGGCGATCACCTTCACCGACAAGGATCTGCCTCCGGGTACGGAATCACACAGGGACGCCCTCGTCATCCGATGTGAGATCGGTGACTCCATCATCCACCGTACTTACATCGATACGGGGAGCTCCGTCAATGTGATGTACTTGGACACCTTCAAGCAGCTGAAGCTGGACAGAGCTCTGCTGAAGCCGATCAAGACCCCGTTATCCGGCTTCACCGGGGACTCTATCGACGCCGAGGGCACGATAGTACTCCCCGTGGAAGTCGGTGACGGCCCCCACCATGCCAAAATTGACATGGAGTTCATGGTGGTCAACCTCCAGTGCGCCCACAACCTGATCTTGGGCCGGCCAGCGCTGGAGGACTTGGAGGCCATCATCTCCATGAAGCACCTATGCTTGAAGTTCCCCACCAATGACGGCATCGGCTACGCCAGAGGAAATCAGAGGATATCCAGAGCTTGCTACCTCAAGCTAACGAGGCCGGACGAAAGGGAAGGACAGCGGATAGACACCATTACGGCCGCCGTCGCCATGGACGAGGAGAGGCCACATGCGGAGCCGGCCGAGGAGGTCGAGGAAATCCCCCTGGATACCTCCCGGCCGGAGCGGGTTCTCAGGGTCGGAAAGCAACTCCCCCAAGACCAACGAGACGCCATCCTCCTCGTCCTACGGTCATACGCCGTTGTCTTCGCGTGGGGCCCGGACGATATGCCAGGCATCAGCCGCCAGGTGATCACTCACCGGCTGACCGTCGATCCGGCCTCCGCGCGCGTCAAACAGAAGCGGCGCTACTTGTCCGCTGACAGGCGGGACTTCGTCAAAGGGGAGGTCGCCATGCTCCTCTCAATCAAACACATCAAAGAGGTGAAGTACCCGACATGGTTGGCCAACGTCGTCCTCGCACAAAAACCGCCGACGTTCAGAATGTGTGTTGACTACACTGACCTGAACAAGGCGTGCCCCATGGACCCGTTCCCTCTCCCCAACATTGATCAGCTGGTGGACGAGACGGCGGGGTGTGAGTTGATGTCGTTTCTCGATGCTTTCAGAGGGTACCACCAAATCTCCATGCATGAAGATGACGCTGAGAAGACGGCATTCATGACCCCAGAGGGAATCTTTTGCTACCTCGTCATGGCCTTCGGACTCAAAAACTCCGGCGCCACCTACACTAGGATGGTGGCCAAGATCTTCAGAGCGGTCCTTGGCCGGACGATGGAGGCGTACGTCGACGACATGATCGTCAAGAGCAGGCAGGCCACCTCCCACGCCGACGACCTCCGGGAAATCTTTGAAATAATGAAGGAGTTCAGGCTCCGCCTCAACCCCAAGAAATGCGCCTTCGGCGTCCAGGGTGGCAAGTTCCTCGGCTACATGGTCAGCCGGAGAGGCATCGAGATAAACCCGGAGAAGACGCAGGCTATCATCAACATGGAGCCGCCCCGCAACGTCAAGGAGGTACAGCGACTGACGGGGCGCCTGGCGGCCTTAAACCGGTTCCTCTCCAGGTCAGCCGAGAGGGCACTCCCCTTCTTCCAGATCATGTGTAAGACAAACAGCTTCAAGTGGACAACGGAGTGCCAGGAAGCATTCGACGAATTGAAGAGGTACCTGTCGTCCCCACCCGTGCTCTCCAAGCCCAAAGCCGGCGAAACCCTCTTCTTGTACTTAGGGGTGAGCACGTCGGCCATCAGCTCCGTGCTCATCCGTGAGGACGAAGGGGTGCAGAAGGCCATCTTCTACATCAGCAAGACACTCAGGGAGGCCGAGCCCAGGTACTCCCCCATTGAGAAGACGGTGCTGGCCATCGTCCACACAGTGAAGAAGCTGGGGCACTATTTCCAAGCCCACACCGTCCATGTGCTGACCCAGCAGCCTCTTGGCTCACTCATGAGGAGCCCCACAAGCTCCTCGAGGATGGTGAAATGGGCGATCTTCCTCAGCCAGTTTCAGATTGAGATCAAGCCAAGGCCATCCATCAAAGGGCAAGCCTTGGCCGACTTCGTCATTGAATGCACAGCAAGGGAGACGGCCGTCGCCAACCCCGGGCCAGAGCCGGACGATACGTGGACCCTGTTCACTGACGGCTCGTCGGCCGCGAAATCATGCGGCGGCGGCGTCGTCCTCATATCCCCTGAAGGGTTCAGAGCTTACTATGCCATCCGCTTCAACTTCAGGGTATCCAACAACGAAGCCGAGTATGAGGCCCTCCTCAGCGGTCTCAGACTCGCCGCCGGCCTCAAGGCCAAGCACCTCAAAATCAAGTGCGACTCCAAACTGGTAGTGGGCCAGGTGGAGGGATCGTACGAAGCAAAAGAAGGCCGGATGAAGCAGTACAAACAAGCGGCGGAGGAATTGCTGAAAGCGTTTGAAACCCACGAGATCACTCAGATCCCAAGGGCCGAGAACGCCGAAGCCGACATCCTCTCCAAGCTCAGCTCGGACACCCCGGAGCACATCTCCCAGTTGGCCAAGATCGAGGAGTTGAGCATGTCCAGCATCCATGCCAGCCCCGTCTTGTGCGTCCAACAGCGACCAGAGGACTGGATCTCCGACATCGCCACCTTCATCACAACGGGGGAGCTGCCCCCGGACGAAGAGAGGGCCAAACTTGCCAAACTCAGGGCCCCAAGCTACACCATCGAAGATGGCAAACTCTACAAACGGTCCTATAATGGCACCCTCCTCCGATGCATACACCAGGATGAGGCCGACATAGCCATGGAAGAAGTTCATTGTGGCGTCTGCTCCTCACACCAGGGCCCTTTCAGCATGTCCCGGCGTCTCGTCGTCCAGGGCTTCTTCTGGCCGACGATGGCACGCGACTGCGCTGACCTGGCCAGGAAGTGCACCACCTGCCAGGTGCTCCAGAAGGCCCCTGGTCGGCCAGCTGTCAACTATGCCCCTGTCAGCACCGCAATTCCATTCTCCAGATGGGGGATTGACCTGGTCGGCCCCCTGCCCAGAGCCGCCAGGAATAACCGCTACATCATCGTCGCCGTCGACTACTTCACCAAGTGGGTCGAGGCGGAACCCTTGGCCAGCATCACGGGGGCCAGATGCCAAAAATTCGTTTACAAGAACATCATCACACGCTTTGGCGTCCCCCAGGAGATTATATCAGACAACGGCACCCAATTCGAGGCAGCCCCTTTTCAAGAACTCCTCCGGGAGTTTGGGGTAAAGCATCGTTTCTCCTCCGTTGCCTACCCTCAGGGCAATGGGCAGGTCGAGAACGCCAACAGAACAATCATGGAGGGGCTGAAGAAGAAACTCCAGGCCGCAGGAGGTAGTTGGGTCGACGAGCTCCCCAACATCCTGTGGTGCTACAGAACCACGCCGAGGAGGGTGACAGGTGAAACGCCTTTCGCCCTGTGCTACGGCTTTGAAGCAAAGGCGCCCACGGAAGTTGCCATCCCCAGCCGACGGGTGGAACAATATGAGCCTGACACCAACGAAGAGAACATGAAGATTGACCTACACCTGGTTGATGAGAGGCGTGAACAAGCTTACGTCCGAGCAGAGAACTACCGGCGTCAAGTAAAATCATACTATGAAGCCAAGGTACGTTCCCGGGAATTTCAGGTGGGGGACTACGTCCTCCGCCGAAGGGAAGCAAGCCAGCCGACAGAGGGTGGCAAGCTAGCATTGAAGTACGAAGGGCCCTACATCGTCAGTGTCGTGGTCAAACCCGGCACCTACAAGCTTAAACGCCCGAATGAGTCCAATGTACCACGAACGTGGAATGTACACCATCTGGTGGAATGAGTCCAATGTACCACGAACGCCACCCTCGGCCTCGAGCCACTTATGAATAAAATCATGTTCTGATTTTTTTTTTCTGGAATTTAAAGTAAAACATTAGCAGGTGCCCCCGTCGGCCACCTTAGAGCGAAAGGCTCAGGCATGGCTGACGAGGCCCCCTTGCATTTGAAGCCTACGAGCAACAAGCTCAGGCGCTCCATTGTATTTTGTATCAGCGAAGGGCTCAGGCCTAGCTGAGAGAGCACATCGTCCTGACCCTGTAAGCCTAGAAGTGAAACGCTCAGGTATGGCCGACGATGTCCCCAGGACGAGGGGCCCGCAAACGGCCCACGTCTTGAAACGGGAAGCTCACCGCGTCGTCCACGCGCCAGATCGCAGGACGACAAGCCTGAAATCATGGCCGAGGTGACAAAATCCCAAAACTCAGGGATGGGCAACGACAGCCGTTGGAAACCGACCAAAAGTCTAGCCCACGTCATAAATAGGCGACGGGACCCGCCCTGAGATCACGGACGTTATAAACGAAGTCCGAACCGGCCGAAGGACGAGCACACCCTTCGGCCGAAGCCTGAAAGAAGGATACCCCCGAAACGAAAAAAAAAATATAAGGGAAAAAGAGGGAAGCCGACGGCCGCGCACACTAGCCGGCCTCGAGCAATGAAAAAATAAAATCCCCACAACTCAGGCCCAACTAAGCCAAGTACATATCAGTTGAACACAAGTGTAGTACCACTGACAGGTAACATGGACGACACGTCCACACACTACAAGGGAATAATCAAGGCCGAAACACACTGACAGGTGACCTTCATCGGCCATAGTCCTTTGAGGCACCAACGCTTGGTATGAAACAAAGCATCGCAATCCTGAGGATGACCAGGACGAAGCGGGCACTTATCACACCCGCGAAAGGATCAAGCAATCAAGAAACAACCTCTACTTGCCACAGCATCTCGGATGGCCGACGCAGGCACTGGAACCAAGGCTGTTGGTCAAGCGAAAGTTCTTGGGGAATTCGTTTAAGTGTTTCCCAAACACTTAGAAAAAATCCTGAGAAAAGAGAGGGTTCCTCAACAAGGAACCATGGTTAGCCGACGAAGGTAGGACCATCTCCTTGGACAAGCCATTCCTTATCCAGCACCCTCATCGGCCACAAGCCAGACCTTGCCCGACCGCGGCACCGCAAAGAAGTAAATGCCTAACATTTATACTTAGAAAATTATCTAAGTACTCAAATGAAGGAACTCTAGCCGAAGCGGGTACCAGTATACTCCAAGGCCGTTATCTACCCATACCTCTACATGTGTACTTAGAAAAATTCTAAGTTCAAAAAGATCAAGGTTAAGGTGCCCTTATCGGCCACAACACAAAGGATACAGGCCGACAACGACACTGGCTCAAACACTTGGGACATCTCCCAGAGCATTTGTCAAAAATGATGAATCCAAGGCCCGGACGGAGCGGACACCACGGTCAAGGCTGAAAAGGGAAGCACCTAAAGGGATCCAAAACACTTAGGAAATTTTTGAAAAAAATCCTGTGTTATGGTAGCCAAGAACCACCGGCCAAGCCGACAAGGCCACCAGGCCACAAGGAAGCAACTGTAAGAACCCAAAAACACTTAGGAAATTTTTCGAAATAATCCTAAGTGTTATGATACTACATCAACACGGTCAGGCCGACCAAGCCACCAGACCGGGAAGAAGGCATCCAAGTAAACCCGAAACACTTAGAAGATTTTCTGCAAAAATCCTAAGTGTTATGGTAGTAAAGCAACGACGAACAGGCCGACCAGGCCACCGGACAGGGTGGACGACCTCACGGACGTAGCGGACACTCCCGGGTCACCCAAGTTGTGACCTTGACACTTAGAAAAAATTTCAACAAATGACAAAAAGCAAACAAGCATACAAGGGATTCAAAGCCGAAAAGGACGGCAAATTTTTTTTCAATTGATAGTCAAGTTCATTATAATTGGGGGGCGCTACGGCCGTTACAACATTTGGCAAAGATAAAAATTAACTACAGAGTAGCCGATCAAGCCTCTGGGGCACCTCCATCTGCGGCTGGCTCTTCGGCCTCGTCGGCCCCCTCCTCGGCTTCAATCTCCTGGCCGGCGGCGGTTGCAGCGCTTGTGGCGTCGTCCAAAAAATAAAACTCGGTGTAATCCGGCTCGCCAAGGCCAGAGCTTTCAATTGGGGACTCCCGCTCCGAAAACGGAAGCTTTGCCTGCTCTTCTGGATCCTTCATCAGCTTCGGCAGCTTCAGGTTCCGTCTAGCCCACCCAGACGTGTAGTTCATGGCTTTCGAAACACGAGAGAGCCGCCGACACAGGAGCCTTTGCATCCGCTCCTGGCCAAGGTTATAATACACGGACATCTCTCGGCTGAAATACTCCTGGCCGGCGGGGGAGTTCATCCCCCAACTCTCAAGCCTGGCGGCCACCACCTCGTAGCACCAAGGGAGCCTCTCATCGGCCTTCCACCCCTCGGCCAGGAATTTCTCGACGGCCTCGTCAGCAGCCCTCACAACGGCGGCCTCGGCATCCGCTTTCGCCTTGACGGCCTCCTCGCTCTTGCGCCGCTCGGCCTCTAGGGCCCTTTGGGACTCCTCAAGCTCCCTTTTGCTCTCCTCGAGCTTGGCCAGGGCATCGTCCCTGGCTGCGGCGGCTTCATCGGCCTTGGCCTGCAACGCCCTGGCATCCTCCCGGAGCCGGTCCAGGCAAGCAACCGCCTCGTCGGCCGAGGCGGCCTTCTGCTCCAGCTCCTTCAAGCGAGCTATCTCTCGGTATTGCCTCTTGTGGCTCTCCATTAGCATGAAGGCACTCTGCAGAAACAAGGGAAACAAAAGTCAGGCAAATGGTTTTACACAGACGACGAGAAAGACAACGCATAAGGAAGGTAACTTACTTGGACGAGGAGGTCCATGCCGCCCTCGTAGATATTCACATCCCCGAGCTTCCTCAGGTAAGCCAGATCCTTGGCCGGCATGGCCTGTGCCAGGACGTCGTGGCCAAGGACGACGTCATCGAAGACACCCCCACCGACGGGGTATTCTACCATCTTCTGGTAGGTGGCACCTGCAATCTCTTTGCCGGCCCTCTTCGTCCGTGGCTCCTGGACGAGAGGCAGTGATGGACCAGCATCACCAGCAGCAGTAACTCTTTCTTGGCACCAGACCAAAAAGGGGGAAGATACCAGAGAAGGAGAAGGCACCAGCACCAGAACTCTTTCTATCAGAGAACCCTCCTGTGTTGATCCTGCTCCTTATTTTGATGCTACCAGAAAGAAAAGGCTAGCTGCTACAGGCACCAGACCTCCTCCTCCTCCTCCCAGAAGCTCAAAGAAGAAGTCTTCATCCTTTTCATTCACTGATTGGATGAAGAATGGTCTGTCAAGGCCAGACAGAGTTCAGTTTGAACAAATGAGAAAATTGATGACCCCTCTTCAAAGAGAGAATCTGTTCATGGACAGTGATGGACTTGTCCAGATCAACCATGGTGGTTCGATAGAAGAAGCTGAGATGTGGTACGGAATGAAAATTCTGAATGGCAAGAATTCTGCTGAAGCTGTCAGAAACTATCTGGATTGCAAACTTGCACCTCATTGGGCTGACTATCAGAATCCTAGGGATTTAGCCTCAATCAGAGCGAAGGTAAATGCTGAACTTGAAAGGATTGACAGAGCAGGACCACAGGTAGATGAAGAAGATCTCTAACTCTCTTTATCTAACTCTGTAATGCTTTACTTTCTCTAACAGTTTAATAAGATACCATCTCTGCCTCTCTGTTTGATTGGCTCTTTTCAAATATCTGTTCTTATTTACTTTCTTGTGTATTTTCTGTTATCATACTTGATTATTGCTATCTGAATGTATTGTACTCTTACTATTTTCCTATGCTAAGTTGCCCACCAAGATTCTAATGAAAAGTTTTTAACTTTATATTTTTATGGTGAAAGGCACTTCTCTGGAAATAGTTAAAGGGTTTTGGCATCATCAAAAAGAGGGAAATTGTAAGGAATAAATGTATTTAGATTTTGATGATGCTAGGATTAATTAGAATTTGAAAGTACCCCATTAGAAATTGTGTATTAGAATTTCTTTTGTAAGTTTTAGCTTAGTCTGCCTGCCAGAGTTCCATCTTGCAACTCTACCAGAGTTGCTCCCAGAGTTGCTCACCAGAGAAGCTATCAGAAACTGGTTATCAGAAAGATACCAGAGTTGGCACCAGAGACGGACTTCAGAGACTGGTCCAGAGAACCTCTTGAGACTCTGCTAAGTATCATCAAAATCCGGAAGCCCTTCCAACGGTCGTTAAACTAACGGGAAATCCTCTAACGGTTACGAACCTTTCAACGGAAGCATGGCACTGTACACGCATTAAATGCACATTTAATGCTGTACGTACGGAGAGATATTTAAAGCTGATGATTGACCATGCGAATATCTTTACGCCCCCAAAATAGCAAGTCGGAGGACCAAACGGTCAAGTCAACAGTACATGCATTTAATGAAGCTGTGTTCTACACTCCAACGGGAAGACCGCTCCCAGTATATAAGATACACTCTGGAGAACTAAGAAGATAACTTTGCCATAACCTTTGCCAAGATAGATTTGCGTGAACAACTTTCTTGAGATCAAAACTCCATTTCTAACAAGAAAAGGCCACAGTTGGAAGATAAACATTCCTATCCTTCATCCAACTAGCAAAGGCAAAGTTACTCAGTTCTTCAACACTTCGAGAGCTTCATATACTCATCTTTTGTGAAGAAGCAACGTTGGAAAAAACTGATTCTATATCAAACACTTCTTGAAAAAGAAGGGACGTCTCAAATTAGCTGGAGTAAGTGAAGTGGAGATACTTCAAGAGACTCAGTGAAACGAGACCAGCCATCAGGAAGCAGGACTGCATCCCGGGTGGCAACTAGACTTGAAGAAGACGAGGAGTGCTTCTTAAGTTCTAGGGACTAAGGCGTTGTAAACTGTCGTTTTTGCAAGCTTAGTGGAACAGTGGACTAGAGGAACGAGTTGTTCCTTGAACCACTATAAAAACCCCGGTGTCATTTACTTTCAGCTTTTACTTTCTGCACTTAAGATTCTACTGACTAACTCTTTAGGTTGGAATCTGTGTCCAGCAGATCTTCCTTCGGAGTTATCAGAAAGGCATTTTGCCTTAGCTTTCTTCTAGAGGCTACCCGGACAGAAACTTATCCGCTGCCTGGTCTAGTTCTGCCATCAGAACTTGACCATCTCTGTCACCAGATTTCGACCATCCCTGTTAAGTCAGACTTGACTTGGAGAAAAGTTTAAATTCCTGAACAGTCTATTCACCCCCCCCCCCCCCTCTAGACTGTTCCTATTACAAACGGGACCAACAAGTGGTATCAGAGCCTCCTTGTTCTTGTAATCTTTTAGGTTACTTACTAAACAAGAGATCCACTTGTTTTAGCCTATTTAATCTCATATTATGGATAACACTCTTTCAAAGAATCTTATGTTCTCAGTAACAAAGTTTGATGATTGGAGGATCCGCATGAAAGCTCACCTCTGCGCACTCCATGACGAAATGTGGGAAGTGCTTGATGCAGGACCTTTCACAGAGTTCACCAAGGTCAACCCTGAATACATCACTGGTAGTGGTCAACCCCAGATGATCACCAAACTGCGCCATGAATGGTCTAATGAAGAAAGGAGAAAGTACAACCTTGACAACATTGCCAAGGATATCCTCTACAAGGCCATTGATGACAAGTACTTCACCAGGATCAAGAAGTGCAAATCTGCCAAGGAAATCTGGGATACTCTCACCCTGATAGGAGCTGGAGATGAGCAAGAAAAGGACAACAAACTTACTATTGCCATGAAGAAGTTTGAAGATTTCAAACTTCTACCCAAAGAATGCATAGCTGAGATGTATGCACGCTTGCTCACCCTCACTGCTGAGATATCAGAACTTGGGAAGGAGCTTACTCCCAAGGAAATTAATCTGAAGGTTCTCAGAGGTTTACCTTCACCATGGAAGATGAAGGTCACTGCCATGAGAGATAGCAAGGACCTCAGAACCTACAGCACTGAGAAACTCATCTCTATTCTCAAGTCTTATGAGTTTGAGATGAATGAAGAAGAGAAAGAAGAAGTTGAGGACAGAACAACTACTTCCCTCACTGCCAGCACCTCTCAGGTAAATAATTTTGACCCTTCTATTCTTTTAACTGACGAATATATGGCGGCTTTTGCTAGGAAGTTCAGGAAATTTCTGAAGCCAAAGAATAGCAGAAGTCCACACTCTAGCAGAAAGCCACACCAGAAGTCCAAACCATCAGAAAGTAGTGGAGAGCTTCTCTGCTACAACTGCAGACAACCAGGGCACTTCAAAGTCAACTGTCCACACCCCATAGTCTCCAAAAGGCAAGGCCAGGAAGGAGAAAAGAAGTACGAGCACCGAAGAAGGAAAGCACTCATCACTGAACAACCAGAGAAGGACCCCCTCTCTGAGATAGAGTCCAGCTCGGAATCAGAATCTGATGAAGCATTTTGTTGCCTGGACACAGAAACTGAAGACCTATGTCTTATGGGTCAATCTGATGATGAGGTATCTTCTACTTCCAACTCTAGTTTTTCTTTGGTAGGCAGAGCCTTTGATTCTGATTCAATGTCAGAATTTTGGGAAGAGTTTCAAGCCATACAAACCACTTATTCTTCTGTTAAAGAAGAAAACAGTAAGCTTAAGGCTGAGATCCTTGACTTAAGAAAGGAGGTTGAGATTAAAATCAATCTTCTGATTGAGGAAAGAGATCAGCTGGAAGCTGAAAATGTTTCTCTTCTAAAGAAAATAAGAGAGATAGAGCCTCTTGAGATTAAGTACAAAGCTTACCAGAAGGCCCAGTCTTCAATGGAAAAGATTGTACTTGACCAACAAATTGGCACTGGTTTTGGTCTTGGTTATGGCTCAACAGAATCAGGTGAGCCTTCTGTAATGCCCAGCACCAGAGTTGCTAAGACAGACAAGGTCATAGTGCCACTGATTTCTAGGCCCATTTGTCAGGCTGGTGTATCTGGCACCAAGGTTACTCATGAGAATGTCAGACCAGAAAGGGAAAAGATAAAGGTTCAACAGAAACCCATTTTAAAAGTTAATGAAACTGGCAGAAGAACTAACAACAGGAAAGATTTTCAGAATACCAAAAATCAAAGACAGAACCATAACAGACAAACTCATGATAATCGTGTCAGAGATGATCACCAGAAAGGCAGATATCAAGAGAAAATTAACTTTAGGCAGAAAAGGTTGGCTGGTCAACTTAAGAAGCCCAAAGTTAATCGCTTCTCTGATCTTGATAGTATATGGGACTTCTACCCAACTAAAAAGGCTATGCAGAAGTATGTAAACCGGAAGCATGATCCTCACAAGCATCTGCCCAAAGTGAATCACACTTCCGTTTACTATGACTACCAGGTGGACAATGGGTACCACCCACCAAGGTTTCACTTGATGAGACCAAAGTGGTACCAGCTGCCAAGACTGCATAACCCCCTAGGACCCAACATTGCTTGGGTACCTAAATCTTCCTTTTAATTTTGTAGGAACTGTGTGCTGGAGCCATCTCTGAGCAAGATTGGTACATTGATAGTGGATGCTCCAGGCACATGACAGGTGACAAGAGTTGCCTAACAGAGTTCCAGAAAGTCAAAGGGCCCAGAGTTACCTTTGGAGGTAATGATAAAGATGGCCAGACAAAAGGAAGAGGGAAGCTGATAAAGAACCAGATAATCATTGATGATATCTCTTATGTCAAGGGATTGAAATTCAACTTACTGAGTGCTAGCCAATTCTGTGACAAAGGCTACACAGTTGAATTCTCCAAGGAAGGATGTTCTGTCAAGCATGAGACAACTAAAGAAGTGGTTCTAACAGCAACAAGAAAGAAAAACATCTATGTGGTTGATTGGTCAACTGCAAAAGATGGAATTTGCCTGATAGCCAAAGGAGATTCAAAACTCAGTTGGGAATGGCACAAGAAACCGAGTCACTTAAATTTCAAAACAATCAACAAACTGGCAAGGGATCACATTGTTGAAGGTCTACCCAACCTTGTATACAAAAAGGAGAATCTATGCAGTGCATGTCAGAAAGGAAAACAAGTGAAGAATTCCTTCAAACCCATTGCTGGAAACCTATCTACTGGTCCCTTGAATCTAATTCACATGGATTTATTTGGACCAGTGGAAACTCCAAGTGTTGGTGGCAAGAGATACACCTTAGTCATGGTGGATGACTACTCCAGATTCACATGGACTATTTTTCTGACCAAGAAAAATGAAACTCTGCAGAAACTGTCATCTCTGCTAAAGCTATTACAGAATGAGCAGAATCAGAAAGTCAAATCCATCAGATCAGACAGAGGAACAGAGTTCGTCAACAAGGTCATTCAGGATTTCTGTGACCAGAATGGTACAATGCATCAACTCTCTGCAGCCAGAACTCCTCAACAGAATGGAGTTGCAGAAAGAAGAAATAGAACATTAAAGGAAGCTGCAAGGACCATGATTGCTGAATCAGGTCTACCCTACAGATACTGGGCTGAAGCAATCAATACTGCATGCTACACCCAGAACAGGAGCATGATTCACAAGACTCATCAGAAAACTCCTTATGAATTATGGAAAGGACGAAAACCCAACATCAGCTACTTTCATGCATTTGGATGCAAATGCTATATACTCAACAATGGGAAGGATCACCTCAAGGTGTTTCAAGAAAAAGCTGATGAAGGAACATTCTTAGGCTACTCTGGCACCAGCAAAGCCTACAGAATACTCAACAAGAGAACTTTACTTGTTGAAGAATCGATTCATGTCAAGTTTGATGATCTCAACTCTGTTGAGAGCATAACTGAAAACTTGGAGAAAGCGAATCTCAAAGAATCTCCAGAACTGGATCCACCAGAGATAGATACACCAGAGTTGCTGACCAACTCTGCCATACCAATGAATCATCAGAATCCCATTCTGCAAAGCAAGGATAGTGATGAAGAATCAGAAGAAGAACAAGAGAATCGAAGGCAACCCCTATCAGAACCTGATCTTACTTGGTTAAGAGATCATCCTCCTAATCAAGTAATTGGACAAATCAGAAGTGGAGTCCAAACCAGATCCACATCAAGGAGAGAAGCAATGCTTGCCTGCTACATATCTCAGATGGAACCTATGACAGTTGAAGAAGCTCTTGCAGACTCAGATTGGATCAATGCTATGCAAGAAGAGCTCACTCAGTTTGAGAGGAACAAAGTGTGGGAACTTGTTCCAAGGCCAAAGCACCAGAATGTCATTGGAACCAAATGGGTATTCAAGAACAAAGCAGATGAAGACGGCAACATTGTAAGGAACAAAGCAAGGCTAGTGGCTAAAGGATACTGTCAAGAAGAAGGAATAGATTTTGATGAGACCTTTGCACCAGTTGCCAGACTTGAAGCCATCAGAATCTTTCTAGCCTATGCTGCCTACAACAACATCAAGGTCTACCAGATGGATGTCAAGAGTGCATTTCTGAATGGAGATCTTGAAGAAGAGGTTTATGTGGAACAACCACCAGGTTTTGTCATTCCTACTCAATCTTCTTGTGTCTACAAGCTTAAAAAGGCCCTCTATGGTCTTAAGCAAGCTCCCAGAGCCTGGTATGACACATTGTCTCTTTTCCTAGTGAACCATGGGTTTACTAAAGGAAAGGTTGACAAAACTCTATTTCAAATTTCTGTTGCTAATCATATTCTGTTAGTACAAATATATGTTGATGACATTATATTTGGTAGTACTAATCCAGAAATGTGCAAGAAATTCTCTCAAGTGATGCAGAGTCAATTTGAAATGAGTATGATGGGAGAACTCAGTTACTTCCTAGGACTTCAAGTCAAACAAGTTCCAGAAGGGATCTTTATCAATCAAGGGAAGTACACCAGAGATCTGATCAAGAAGTTTGGAGTGGAAGGCAAATCATCAGTGAAGATTCCCATGAACACTTCACAGGGGATTGGTCCAGATGATGAAGGAAAAGATGTGGATGCAACAACATACAGAGGGATCATTGGATCTCTGTTGTATCTAACTGCAAGCAGACCAGATATCTCGTTCTCTGTTGGAATCTGTGCCAGATACCAATCAAAGCCCAAGGAAAGCCATCTAAGTGCTGCAAAGAGAATCATCAGATACATCAAAGGAAATCCAAATGCAGGCTTATGGTATCCCAAAGGAGGTAACTTTGAACTAATTGGTTATTCTGACTCAGATTTTGCAGGTTGCAGACTAGACAGAAAGAGCACCTCTGGTCACTGCCAATTGCTAGGAGGAAGGCTTGTTTCCTGGTTTAGCAAGAAGCAGAACTCCATCTCAACAAGTACAGCTGAGGCTGAATACATTGCAGCTGGGAGTTGCTGTGCTCAGCTACTCTGGATGAAGCAACAACTGAAGGACTATGGAATTCAAGCAAAGGAGATCAAGCTGTTGTGTGACAACACTAGTGCCATTGCTATCACTCAGAATCCAGTTCTTCACTCCAGGACAAAGCACATTGAGATCAGACATCACTTCATCAGAGATCATGTTGAAAAGAAGCATATCTGTATGGAGCATGTACCTACAGAAGATCAACTTGCAGACATTCTAACCAAGCCTTTACCTGAGGCAAGGTTTAACAAGCTTAGGGAAGAATTGGGAATGATGGATGATCTTCCCAGAGATGCATGAACCAGAGATTCACTGAACCAGAACTCCCTTCTTCTGCACCAGAAACTCGGATCAGAGAACCACTATCTCTGATCATCAGAATCTCACATCAGAGAACCTCCCCTTCTCTGACCAGAGTTCCTCAACCGAAGACAACAGATACGGAAGTGGACTTAACAATATTTCGAGGTACGGGCTAGACCTAATTAATTGAAACGGTCTTTTACCAAAATACCCCTGATCGTTACTCTTCTAACGGAAACGTTTCCGCCCGCATTTCTTTAAATGCTGCCTCGAAACTGCCAATATACCAAACGTCCACTATTCCTAACTCCTTTATATCCACCGTCTTCGACCCAAATCCCTACTGCAACTTCATCTCTCTTAAACTGCTCTAGCATTCAAAGCCTTCAGATCCCAAAAACTTTCCAATACCCAGAAATTTTCTTAACCGTCACTCAAGATGAACTTCCTGAGCATCAACGACCTTTCTAAGGAGGAAGCAAAAACTCTCATTGCCAACGTAGTATCCGGCATGAAAGTTGACATGCCCTCTCTACCCCTCCTGGCAGAAAATCAAAAGAGGATGACGAAGATCATCCAAGGGATGACTAATTCACAGTTATCTAAGGTTGTTGCTCATCCCTATGAGCATTTCAGCATCAAAGATGTGGCTGAGTTCTACCTCAACGCCACCATCTCCAGGACCGGAGTTCACTCATCCGTACAGGGTCAACGCATCTTCTTGAATGCAGATGCACTGAATGAATTCTTTGGAGTTCAACTTGACTCCCAAGACCCAGAATCCAGCAATCTCATTGCTCTTGACTCAGTGGAAGTCTCCACTGAAGGTTTTGTCCAAACTTACTGCCGTCTGGAGGCTGCCGGACTGGATAAACTCTACATGAAGAAATTTCAACTCAAGAAGGACTATGAGAAGCTTGTCACCATTCTGCACCGTTGCTTGTGGTGCAAAACAGCCTCAACTGATGAGATGAACACAAACAATGCCAAGGCAATCTTTGCAGTGCACCATGGCATGAATATCAACTGGGGAGAGGTAACTTTTGGCTCTATAACTGAATTCATCAAGAAGAAAGACTCTGAGACAGGTCTTTACTCAACCAAGATGGGGCATGGCCTTCTTATCTCTGCCATCCTTGCTGCAAAAGGAGTTCAACTCAGGGATCCTATCCCAGTTGACCACACCAAGACCATCTTCCTCACAGCCTCTCCAAAATTCAACATTACCATCTCTTCTGAACTTAGGAGAGAGAAAAGACTGGAAAAGAAAAGGGAAGAACAGGCTGCTAAGGCCAAACCTGCAAAGAAAATTGCCAGAAAGCCCAAACAACCTGAGCAATCACAGGTTGTAAGGGAGGTTCGACAGAAGAAGAAGAGTGACAATCTGTCACTACCAGAGAAGGAAACAACAGAGGAGGCTGCACCAGAGATGCCCTCCCCAAAGGCAACCAAGAAATCTGCTGCCAGAAAACTGAAGCAGAAGAGGAGAAGAAAGATGGTTGTGCTAAGTGGTGATTCTGACAACTCTAGCACTAAACCAAGGCAGAAGAAGAGGAAGACTAAAGTAGTCTCACCTGCCAAAGATTCAGCAATTCAGGGGGAACTTGCACCAGAATCTGGCACTCTACCAGAAACTCACCAACATTCTGCACCAGAGTTGCCCAACTCTGCTCTCTCACCAGAGCGTGAAGCCTCACCAGAAATGGACCAAGAAACAGACTTCAACATCATTCTGCAAAAGCAGTTTGACAGAGTTCTAGCTTGGAGAAGATGGAGAATGGGTCCTCTTCAACAAATCATCCAATTCTTTGATGCCTATGAAGAAGAAGCTGTTGTTCTTCACTGGGTAGGCACAGATGATGTGTCAAAATGCTTCAACCTTACCTTTCTGATTTCTGTGCTACAAAAGAAGAAAGACAGATATCAAGGTAAAGCTCCCACATCTGACCTATCTCCAGAAAGGCATGTCAGAGCCTTAGAAGAAGAAGAAATGGAAACTTTTGATGCTTGGCTGATGGAGAAGAAAAGGAAAGAATCAATGATCAAATTTCGCCATAGTGCTCTTGAGGAAGGAGAGCCATCCACTGCGAATGACATTGCTATTACCATGGAGCAGCTGATCAAGGAGTGGAGAGAATCTGTGTACTCCGAAATTGTACTTGAGGTAATTCCTACACCTCCTCCTTCCCCTCCCCAATCTCCTATTACTCTACCCTCACCCTCCAAATCTCCATCTAAACCTTCATCCCCACTTCACCAGAAAACCCCTTCACCCCAACAGAAAACCCCCTCCCCAGAACAGAAAACCCCGCCTTCCACCAGAACACCATCTCACCAGACACCCAACTCCAGATCATCTTCACCCAAACAAAAAATTGCATCTCCCTGCAGAGCAATTGTCCCTTTCAGAAACCGTTCACCCTCACCTCCACCATCCCCCCCTCAACAGAATGCCTCACCCATTCACTCTCCACCTCAGCACCAGAACCCTTCATCTGCATCCAAGTCTGCCTCACCTCAGAGATCCTCACATCATTCTGCAGCATCTACACCCAAAAAGAAACCTATCTTCAGGGTTCCCTCCTCATCTAGTGACAATGATGGATTCCTCACCTCCTCCATTGCTGCTGATGAAACCTCCAAAAGGAGAAGGACACCCCCCAGAGTTCCTTCCCCTCCACCATCCAACAGAGCTCCTCCCTTACCAAAAGGCAGAGGATTGGAAACGCCTGATTTTACACCTGAAGAATCCAAAATCCCCTTCACCCAGTTTGTGAAGTCTGCTGAAGCTTTTGGTGGAATACTGGTTCAAGATCTGAGCAAGATTATTGAATTAAATGACAAACAACATGAGGAACTCACCCATACCAATCTGCAAATCACTATAGGTTTTCAACACCTGTCAGATAAAGTTGCTGCTCTCACAGAGAATCTGCACACCTTCATGCATTCCTCTAACTCAAGGATTGATTCTGTCTCCAGAGATGTTAGTGGACTCAACTCTGTTCTCCACTCTCACTCTCAAGCTCTGCTTGCCCAGAATCAGACAATCAACAGGATCTCAGAATCTGTTCACAATCTTCAGAAATCTGCTGATAGTTCCTCCCAGAAACTCAACATCTTACATTCTCTCTGCAAGGAACATCAAGAGCAAGGCCTAGCTCTTCTCAAATCTGACAGAGAAAGGTACCAGAAGATGGTGCTTCTAGAGGTCAGCACCAGAGATCTCCAATCTGCAGTAGACAAGCAACAAAGCCTGATTGAAGGTCTTGCCTCTGTCACTCAGACACTGCCAGAAACCCTTGATGAAATCAGAGATGCTCAAGCCTCTGAGTTTTCCAAGATTGAACTTCTCCTTGGTGATCTTTGTGATGCCAAAAAGGGGGAAGATACCAGAGAAGGAGAAGGCACCAGCACCAGAACTCTTTCTATCAGAGAACCCTCCTGTGTTGATCCTGCTCCTTATTTTGATGCTACCAGAAAGAAAAGGCTAGCTGCTACAGGCACCAGACCTCCTCCTCCTCCTCCCAGAAGCTCAAAGAAGAAGTCTTCATCCTTTTCATTCACTGATTGGATGAAGAATGGTCTGTCAAGGCCAGACAGAGTTCAGTTTGAACAAATGAGAAAATTGATGACCCCTCTTCAAAGAGAGAATCTGTTCATGGACAGTGATGGACTTGTCCAGATCAACCATGGTGGTTCGATAGAAGAAGCTGAGATGTGGTACGGAATGAAAATTCTGAATGGCAAGAATTCTGCTGAAGCTGTCAGAAACTATCTGGATTGCAAACTTGCACCTCATTGGGCTGACTATCTGAATCCTAGGGATTTAGCCTCAATCAGAGCGAAGGTAAATGCTGAACTTGAAAGGATTGACAGAGCAGGACCACAGGTAGATGAAGAAGATCTCTAACTCTCTTTATCTAACTCTGTAATGCTTTACTTTCTCTAACAGTTTAATAAGATACCATCTCTGCCTCTCTGTTTGATTGGCTCTTTTCAAATATCTGTTCTTATTTACTTTCTTGTGTATTTTCTGTTATCATACTTGATTATTGCTATCTGAATGTATCGTACTCTTACTATTTTCCTATGCTAAGTTGCCCACCAAGATTCTAATGAAAAGTTTTTAACTTTATATTTTTATGGTGAAAGGCACTTCTCTGGAAATAGTTAAAGGGTTTTGGCATCATCAAAAAGGGGGAAATTGTAAGGAATAAATGTATTTAGATTTTGATGATGCTAGGATTAATTAGAATTTGAAAGTACCCCATTAGAAATTGTGTATTAGAATTTCTTTTGTAAGTTTTAGCTTAGTCTGCCTGCCAGAGTTCCATCTTGCAACTCTACCAGAGTTGCTCCCAGAGTTGCTCACCAGAGAAGCTATCAGAAACTGGTTATCAGAAAGATACCAGAGTTGGCACCAGAGACGGACTTCAGAGACTGGTCCAGAGAACCTCTTGAGACTCTGCTAAGTATCATCAAAATCCGGAAGCCCTTCCAACGGTCGTTAAACTAACGGGAAATCCTCTAACGGTTACGAACCTTTCAACGGAAGCATGGCACTGTACACGCATTAAATGCACATTTAATGTTGTACGTACGAAGAGATATTTAAAGCTGATGATTGACCATGCGAATATCTTTACGCCCCCAAAATAGCAAGTCGGAGGACCAAACGGTCAAGTCAATAGTACATGCATTTAATGAAGCTGTCTTCTACACTCCAACGGGAAGACCGCTCCCAGTATATAAGATAAACTCTGGAGAACTAAGAAGATAACTTTGCCATAACCTTTGCCAAGATAGATTTGCGTGAACAACTTTCTTGAG
Organism: Cuscuta europaea; assembly: GCA_945859875.1. Lineage (NCBI taxonomy): Eukaryota > Viridiplantae > Streptophyta > Magnoliopsida > Solanales > Convolvulaceae > Cuscuta > Cuscuta europaea. The sequence goes on along the minus strand of CAMAPE010000036.1, from coordinate 5,304,039 downwards.
ATCAAAACTCCATTTCTAACAAGAAAAGGCCACAGTTGGAAGATAAACATTCCTATCCTTCATCCAACTAGAAAAGGCAAAGTTACTCAGTTCTTCAACACTTCGAGAGCTTCATATACTCATCTTTTGTGAAGAAGCAACGTTGGAAAAAACTGATTCTATATCAAACACTTCTTGAAAAAGAAGGGACGTCTCAAATTAGCTGGAGTAAGTGAAGTGGAGATACTTCAAGAGACTCAGTGAAACGAGACCAGCCATCAGGAAGCAGGACTGCATCCCGGGTGGCAACTAGACTTGAAGAAGACGAGGAGTGCTTCTTAAGTTCTAGGGACTAAGGCGTTGTAAACTGTCGTTTTTGCAAGCTTAGTGGAACAGTGGACTAGAGGAACGAGTTGTTCCTTGAACCACTATAAAAACCCCGGTGTCATTTACTTTCAGCTTGTACTTTCTGCACTTAAGATTCTACTGACTAACTCTTTAGGTTGGAATCTGTGTCCAGCAGATCTTCCTTCAGAGTTATCAGAAAGGCATTTTGCCTTAGCTTTCTTCTAGAGGCTACCCGGACAGAAACTTATCCGCTGCCTGGTCTAGTTCTGCCATCAGAACTTGACCATCTCTGTCACCAGCACAAAGGACAAAAACATAAAAACAGAAAGCCGAAGAAATAATTACCAACGATCCAGCAGGGATGCCCAAATCCGGGCCGTCGGCCTCTTCAAATGTGGTGGTCATCCTCGGCCAGAGTTGGAGGTCATCCTCCTTATCTCCATACAGGTGGTATCTGAAGAAGCCGAGGGCGGTCATCTTGTATTCAGTAACGTAATCCTTCACGCTCCTCATCCCCCCTTCCAGGAAAGCCTCCACCTGAGCGTCCAAGATAGAGCTCTTCGGCGGGTCATGGAGATTGAACCTCCCGGTATGGCCGAGAGAGGGGAACTCGGTGCCACTCTCACCAATGGACACAAACACGAACTTGCTCTTCCACCCATGAATGGACGTAGGCAAATCCGTGAAGCTCCTCTTCTTCGGCAGCTGTTGAAGAGTAGCATAGGCCGCACAGTTCTTGTGGCTTCCTCGGCCGATCTGGTACAAATTCATGAATAAGGCCGTTGTCGGCCTGTAGCCCAGCTCCTCACACCGAAGTAAAAAGCCCACCATCAAGGAATAACTGTTCGGCGTCAGCAAGGCCAGAGGAAGCCCCACCATGTCCAGATACTCAATGATGAAAGGGTGAAGGGGGAACCTCAACCCCTTAGCAAAACTCATCGGGTATACTCCAAAGTATCCCGGTGGCGGAAGTAGAACATGGTTCGTCGGCCTGGGTGCCCTAACCCGCCCGAACGGCCCCACGTACATCTGGGCGACAAGATAGTCGGCCGCACTGCTCTCCGGCTTGATCAGGAATATGTTGGTGAGGTCCAGATAGGAGAGGCCCGGCCCATTCTTCGGCCTCCTCACCCTCTTCGGCTTAGCTGCTCCCTTCACGGCAGACACCGGCCTCGGGCACGGAATGACAGCAGAAGTGGACGCCCCGTCCACCACTCGGGACGCACCTATGTCCTCACCCTTTGAAGAGGAGGCGGACTCCTCGTCCTCGCCTTCCTCGTCCACCGGCTCTCCGGATTTGTAGGGACTTAAACGCTCTATCTCCTCTTCAAACTCCTCGAGCACCTCGTAGTCAAGCGACCTCGTGGAGGGCTGGTCGTCGTAGGGGTAGTAGTCTTCGTTCAAGCTCTTCATAACTACTACTACGGGCCTAAGGAGACTAACTTAAGATCTAAGGGTGTTCAAACGCCTAACACTAGATCAACAACCTAGGAAGCAAAGTATGAAAAGTGAGGAAGATCGCGATGAACACTAACCTTGAACAACGAAGAACACGAAGAACAGGCTTGGGAGTTTATCTCTCTAGAAAATCGGCCAGCACTTCGACAAATTCAGAATGCAAATACGTTTTCTCGTCGGAGGGGGAGGGGTATTTATAGAACCCCCCACCCAACGGTCACTACACGTGGCACCCCCCCAATGGCCACACCAACGGCCACCAATGGGGGGCCACCACGTCACCACGGGCCAAACTCAATATCAACAGCCCACTGGCAGGACGGACTCTACGGCCTACACACGCTCACTGGCTTTACAAAATGTCAGCAAGCGCCCACAACGTCCCACTTGCTCGCCAAGATCACAACTGCCAAACAATAAGGAGACGGCAACGGCCAGGAACGTAACGGCCACAAGATCACAGGACCCAAGAGCCCACAAGCCATCGGCTCCTCGTCATGATCTTTGATGATAACTCTCTACAAGTGATCTGCGCACAAGGGTTCTCCCACAGGGTTACCTTGGCCAGAAAATCGCCATGAGAGTTGGATTCAGGGGGACTACGGGGAGGCCGCTTCGGCCAGGGACTCAAGCAACTCCTTCACCCCTCACACTCCTCGGCCTGAAGCAGTGGGGGACTGGGGGACTACACCGGCCTCAACAAAACAAAAGAAAATGCAAACAAGGTAACCACAGAGCATGGCCACATCGGCCACGCATCACACTGCACCTCGTCGACCGAAGGCACACAACGTCATCTGCAACGGCCAACGGGCCACCAAAGGCAAGGACACTCATCGTCCTCCGCCATCATTTAATCACGAGGGGCTCTTCGGCCAGAAACATGAAAGCTAATCAACGACGGCCAAAAGGAGTGCGCAAACACCCTCATCGGCCATCCAAAGGGAAAGACGCCATCGTCCTCGAAGCAAGGACCAACTTCAGTGGCCTCATTGGCCCAAACACAAACTTCAACCATCAGCGCCCAAGCAAAACGTGCCTTCAACGGCCACCATTGAAAGAAGGACACTCATCGTCCCAAAACGAAGACATCAAGTAAACAACGGCCTCCCTGTCCACAACGAGGAACAGGTAACGGCCAAGGGCAACAAAGCACAGGAATCTACTCTCCTTCACTTCGTCTACGTCTCAGCTTAGAGAGTGGGGGACTCCTGATGGAGTATATGGGTCTGAGCCCCCGGACCCACATACTCGGAAGAACAGAAAGCACAAGACAACAGAGTGGCGCCCTCGTCGGCCAAGACGCCCCCGTCGGCCGAAAAGGGGCCAACTCGGATTATGGTCCTGAGTCCAAGGAACCCGGGTGCCCTCGTCGACCGTGCCCTCGTCGGCCGTGCCCTCGTCGGCCACGCCCTCGTCGGCCAAGAAGACCTCCCAGAATCAGATTTTATACTTACTCATTTGTACAGCCCATTAGTGGCTTCGTATTCGGCCCAGTAGCGGTCCAGTTGTAAATGGGCCTCCCAAGCCCAAGACTTGGGAGCCCAGCCCTAATTTTCTCTATAAATACTCCCTTTGGGAGTAGTTATAGGGGTTACCAAATCATTCTATTGAAGCATATTATTGCACTTCTCTCTCTAGCTCTCACTTCTCTCTAGATATACTCTATCAGCTTGTTGCACCTCCAAAAGATAAGTAGGCTAAAGCTTCACTCCTCCATTCATCTTCCGTTCCTACAAATGAAAAAAAAATCAATAAAACACCACTGTTCTATGATTTATTTTAAATTCAGCTATATATGTTTCTTTTTTGGGGTCAATCAGAATATTATCATTAAAATGAAAGGATGAGAAGAATGAATCAGGTTGGGTTAATAAGGCATCAACCAAGGTATATCCATGGGTGTGTCACTGATGTGGTCTTGTGAAATAGAGTTTGCAGACTTGCTAAATCTCCATTCTTCCTATATCCTGCGAAATAGTAGCTCCATCCCAAACAACTAAAACAAATCTTATTTCAATACTAAAATTAGTATTACAAACATGAGAAGTCACTGGCATAAAATGATAAAACCACCCGTCAATGAAAATTACTTTTTGCAGTACTCCAGTGTAAGAACCATAAGAACTTCACAAGCACATTTAATATGGTTGAAATCCAAAATAGGTACTAATTGGATAAATGTTCTTTGGCCAGACTTATTTTCTCACCAAAACAAAACATTTACCACCCAAAAATTCCCCTAACACCCAACCACAATGAAGTCACAGCCAGTCATGGCTTGACAGAAAGAGCCAACCCAATTATAGGACCCTTTTCAATTGCCTGAGTGTCCACTTCAGTTAATCAGTTTTTTATTTTCACGAGTAGAGAAAAAGAAAAACAGAGTTTTCTACTTTGCTAATATGAAGGCCGTCTACTTTGCTAATTTGTTTAAATATCAAATTGTTCATATTACCGGGATTGAGTGGGGTTAGTAAATAATGAAGGTCTCTCGCTGCTCCTTACTTCGTCAATGACGTCTTCGTCACTCGTTCGTAGCTCTAGCTTGGAGTCTTTGTCCGCTCTTGACTACTCCTTCACTTGTCCGCAGCTTCGTCTTCCACAGCCTCGTCGTTCGCGGCTTCATCCTCAATACTCAATGGTCTGCAACACTGCACTTCGTCGTTCTTGAGTTTTTGAGTAGTCTATACGTTGATTTAGGAATTTGGTCTCCACTTGGGAGAATGGACCGTAGTATTGAGATGGGGTTTTTAAATTTTGGGCCGTGATATTTTACTAATTTCATTTAATGGGTTTGGCCCTAATAATTTACAAATAATATTTCGGTATTTCGATATACCGTACCATACCGAAAATTAACGGTATTGCGGTATAAACCGAAATACCGGAAATTTGAAAAGTGCATACTGTTACCGTACCGAAGTGACCCGATATGGTATCATACCGTACCGAATTTTTCAGTATACCAAAAAGTTCGATAAAATCGGTATTTTTCGGTACAATATGACCGGTATACCGAAATTTCAGTATATTTTCCCACCCCTAGTTGGAAGCGACAAAAATGGGATTGAGGTGGGATCTAGGTTACATGCTCGCCTATAAGCTTGAAGAGACAAAGACTCAACTTTAATTTTGACGTTGTTTTTTCTCTATTTTTTCTCTTAATTTTATTCTAACTAGATCTCCATCGTGTTGTGTATTTGGAGTTTGTTGTTTTATAAATGTTACTAAATAAAGGCTGAAAGACAAAAAAGTGATCACATAAACACAATTCCAAAAATATGACTAGGAGATGCGGTGACTAGCAATTTTAGTGACTGAAATTAGACCAATAGTGACCGTCCGTGCAGTCACAACCGCCTCCAACACCTTGATTAGTTACTGTAGCTACTGCCCGGATCAATGACCGCCGCCTTGCTGCTGCCCCGTCCAGTGATTGCCGCCGCCGGTTCGTCAGTGACTGCCGCCGCCACAGTGACTCCGACCAAAAGTGACATCGGTCAAAGTGACTCTGCCCAAAGTGACACAAGCCACAATGACAAACCGTTTCTGGCCACAATGACACCTGTTTCCGGCCACAATAACACCTGTTTCCGGCCACAGTGACAAGCGTCTCGCTTAGCCCGCGCCCCTAGCCACCCCTTTTCCTCACATCTCTCCAGTGTCACAGCCCATCCCTCCCCTTTTCCTCACATCTAGCTTAGCCCGCCCCTAGCCACCCTGCCCTAGCATCGCCGCCAACCATCACTGCTGAACGCCGCCAAGGACCACTGCCCCGTCCCCGGCTTGACTCCCCATCCCCAGCCACCTCCCCAACCCCCTTCTGCCCCAACACAGCCACCGTTGTGCTGCACCAGTCAGCCCCAACCCCACCAGTCCACCCAGCCCACACATGGCCAGTGACGATCGTCATCCGGCCGGTGACCACCGTCGTCTGGCCGGTGACCACTATCTCCCCTCCCCCACCATGGTCGTTGTACAACCTCTATCACTGCAATACCACCAGCCCTTCCTCTGTCAACCATTACTCCACCACCATTCAACTATGACCAACCAAGCTCAACATCTGGTCTTCATCGCCAAATTGAAGGACGCTGACAGGATCGCGGCTGCTGACAATTGTGGAATCGATCAATCATGGAATGCAATCGAAACCTTAGCCATTTTAGGAACAGATCTGGAGGTTGTGTCGAGGCTCCGCCTCAAATCGCCGTCTTCACCATTGCAAGACATCGCGTAGATCTGAGGAGCCACCATCGGGATATGGTTTTCGTCTCTGGCACGGACGAGATCTGGTCTTCGTCGCTGGACTGGGAGAGCAAAGACAGAGATGCGGACAAGAAGAAAGGAGAGGAGGAGGCGCGGAGAGGCGACGAGCAACGGCGAGGGAGACGGTGAAGAAGGAGATGCTGGCAGACTTCGAGCCATCTTCGAGCAGCGCACAGGATTCTTGGAGTAGGGACGATGAAGACGGACAGAAATAAGAGAAGCGAGACGCAGAGTTTGAGGGAGAAGCTGTCCGGAGAGAAACTGTGCGGAATGAAGCTGTGCCTGGGTCACATTTTTGGAAAAAGAAAAAAAATGTTATATTTCTGGAATTTGAAGTCATATGTCATAAATAGGCCATTATTTCCATGTTTTTTATGGGTAGCGTTTAGGGACTAGGTTTGAGGTGAGTTGAGGGACATAAATAATAATTCGGTCATTATAAATTTATTATTATTGCACGTCTTGTGATTAACAAATCAATTTGCTATTTTATCAATGCATAACTCTCTTTCGAATAATAGATCTATCTACTTGTATATTCATTGTGTTCTGCACATTTTTAAATAACCATTTTACCATTTAAAAAGGGTGGAGAATGTATTTTAATATTTAAAGTATTACTTTGAGACTAAAAAATGTTGATACAAAGGTGTTGGGTTAATATGCCGGCATAGGGGCGGCCCATTATCCCTTAGCAAGAAAATCATCAAGGCCAACTTGGGAGCGGCCCAACAAGGGGGCCTATCTGACACTCGTCCTATCTTTGGAGACGCTCGGCGTTTGGGTCCTCGTCTGAATAGAGCCAGATGATGATCCAAAGGCCTCGGGGAGAGCGTTCCGCATAGCCGCCCGAACAACGGGCCTAACCTTGAGCTTACTTTGACCCAGGGACAGAGGTATGTGTAAGTCAAGGGGGGCCTTGGCCCCTCCCAACCTTGTCATTTTATCTAGTAAAATTTTTTAGGCCCTCCCTATTTTTTTTTTATTTTAATATAACAGTATAAATTACTTTGATTATCTCCCAAATTTTTAATAGTCAATTAAAAATTACCTGATCACCAAGTAGTGCCCACCCTATTCTAGTTGTGTAAACATGTATTTATATTATCGCAAAAAATATATTACATGATAATAGATATGTTTGAACAGTAAAGTGTAGACCTAAAACAAATACGAGGTATGCGTTGTTAAAACCAAAGGGTGGTCAACATATAAATACTTCGGCTCCCTTCCAATAGATCATGGCTCTGCCCCTGCTTTGGCCCAAGCCAGGAGATCAAGGGGACACTCGTCTACAGCTCTTGGCGGGAAAGCAAGATATCGGCGGAGAGAGAGTTGAGAGCGTCTCTCACTAGGAATCTGATCTTAGGTTGCTCTCTCTTCCCCTCGGCTCGTCTCGGTGCCGCCACTCACGGTGGTGGCCGCCGCCGGGGCCCTCCTAGCTCCGGTGGGCTGGGTTTCTTGATGTTCTATACGAATTTATGGAAAATCTCCCACTTTTGTGGGATGTTCGTGCTTTGTTGGTGTTTTGATATTTGGTTTTGATGATGCTGGAACCGCCGGAACTACTGAGCTTCGTACGCCGCTGCATAGGAAATCCGGCCGTGCTGGATTCATCGCCATCACTCATGGCGGCCGGGGTCTAGGGTTTTTGAGTTAGTGACGTAAAGGTGATGGCTACTGGTCTGGTGCGAAACGGAAATCCTGGATGGTGAAGTGCTAGGCTCTTGGGTTCGTGGTCGTTGCAGAGCATTCATGCTGGGTCCAATGGAAGATGTGATGGAAGGGGGAAATTCCTGCTGGTGTTGGTTCGGAGAAGTAGGTAGGAGTTTATCCCATCGCGAATGAGGGTGCTCCAACTTGACTGTCCCGTCTGGATTTGTTAAGGTGCTTGATGACGTACGGGATTCGCCAGAGAAGACGACCGGCCACGGGGAGTTGGAACCGCCTGTCGTTGTGCTCTGTTCTGACTGTGGTTTCCGGCTACTGTCACTCCGCCTCAAAAAGTTGTCTGCCAATGTTGTTGAGGGTTGCCGGAGCTCAACGGGGGTGGGGAGTGGGTTGAGGATCGTCGTTTGGCTTTGGTTACTGTTCTGGTTTGTGTTTTTGGTTGTTTTGCCTCCGGTTGCCGGTCACCAGAAAGCCTGGGGTCGCCGGACCAGGTGGGGGGGGCTGAGACAGAGGGGTATTCCGGTTTGTGTTACGAGTTTCATTCTCCGGCCGCCTGACCGACGGGTGGTACCGGAGCCTATCAGGGAGGCTGGGGGTGGGGGTGGGGGTGGGGTGGGTTGACTCTGACTGACAGGTGCACTGCCAACCTGTCGTTTGACTGACCAGCCCCATTCATTTTGAATTTCGAATTTCACATTGGGATCTATGCGGCGCTTGGACGGAAGTGATGCCCTGGCTTGGACGAGCTGCAACCCTAGCCCGCTGCTTGGACGCTAGAATGGACTCGCTGCTTGGACGCTGGAATGGACTCACGTGCTGGGCCTCACGCTTGAGCTGTTGTTTCTGTGATGCTGAGTGGCGGACGGGTCTTAGGTGGCCCAGAAGCTAGGAAGCTTGGATGATGGTGATCTTGTTGCTGGATTTTCCCAATGATGGGCCTTCATTGGCTCGGACTTGGGTTTTGATGTATTTTTGACGAATGAGTCGGGGACTGTCACGTACCATTCTTGGATTATATTTTTGGGATGTCTTTTGGACTACAAAAAATCCTCTCTCCTTACCCCTGCCGCATGGTGGGGGGGGGGGGGGGGGGGGGGGGGGGAGACGGTAGGTTCTATTTTAGGTTAGCCTTCTAGCTTATATATATGTATTGTTATTTTTCTGGATATATATATATACACACACATTTTATATATATATATATATATATATATATATATATATATATATATATATATATATATATATATATATATATATATATATATATATACACACACACACACATTTTATCCAAAAACAAAGCAAGATATCGCGCGGGAAACACATTTAATGCAGTAGATTTGGTGGTTGGGAAGCTAGCCACTCAAGAACCTCCACATCACCACGTGCACTACCACCTACCCCTTGATAGTATAAATAGTAGCATTTATTTCATAATTAAGGGTTGACAACTTGTATTCACTAGCTATAGCAATTATCCCCTTGTATTCCCAGCTCAGATTAGACGCTCGACCTCGTCTGACAATAGGGTGCACTGTAATAGTTCGTTATTCTCAAGTAATAAGAACTCAACCTAGTTACTAGACACTCTATTGTTTGCCATTTATTGCTTGTGCTGTTTAGTTTACTCAGTCCACTAAATTCATTCCCTGCGAAACCCAAAGAAAGGTGTTGAGCCTTTGGAGTTGAAGGCATAAACCTCAACAAAAGGTAAACATTTCCTCCGTATTTCGTACTGGAATATTTACTAAAATAGGAGTTGACACAAAGGAAAAGTATTAGGGATAAATGGATAATGGATAAGATACACAAATAAAAGAAAGAGAAAATTATTTTTCATATGACTAAAATATCATGTATTTCGTAATGTATGACCTAGTAGTTTTTTTCTAGTTTGTTGCTTGTTTTTTGGCCTTCCTCTCACACACATATTAATTTGGGGGTTTCCCCAAAAATATTATTACTAAAATACAATATATTTACAAAAATATGATTAATAGTTACTAGTGTCATGGTAACTCGGTGGCGGATCCAAGATACTTTCGTATTGGGGGCAAAATTTAAAAATTATTAAGTGATAATCACTATTTGGAGTTAATACTACTCCGTATATTACTAACATTACAAAAAATAACGATATTTGGACACGGAACTCGGTACACAAATTTGATGCATCTGTGCCAACTTGGGCCACATCACCACGTGCACTACCACCTACCCCTTGATAGTATAAATAGTAGCATTTATTTCATAATTAAGGGTTGACAACTTGTATTCACTAGCTATAGCAATTATCCCCTTGTATTCCCAGCTCAGATTAGACGCTCGGCCTCGTCTGACAATAGGGTGCACTGTAATAGTTCGTTATTTCAAGTAATAAGAACTCAGCCTAGTTACTAGGCACTCTATTGTTTGTCATTTATTGCTTGTGCTGTTTAGTTTACTCAGTCCACTAAATTCATTCCCTGCGAAACCCAAAGAAAGGTGTTGAGCCTTTGGAGTTGAAGGCATAAACCTCAACAAAAGGTAAACATTTCCTCCGTATTTCGTACTGGAATATTTACTAAAATAGGAGTTGACACAAAGGAAAAGTATTAGGGATAAATGGATAATGGATAAGATACACAAATAAAAGAAAGAGAAAATTATTTTTCATATGACTAAAAGATCATGTATTTCGTAATGTATGACCTAGTAGTTTTTTTCTAGTTTGTTGCTTGTTTTTTGGCCTTCCTCTCACACACATATTAATTTGAGGGTTTCCCCAAAAATATTATTACTAAAATACAATATATTTACAAAAATATGATTAATAGTTACTAGTGTCATGGTAACTCGGTGGCGGATCCAAGATACTTTCGTATTTGGGGCAAAATTTAAAAATTATTAAGTGATAATCACTATTTGGAGTTAATACTACTCCGTATATTACTAACATTACAAAAAATAACGATATTTGGACACGGAACTCGGTACACAAATTTGATGCATCTGTGCCAACTTGGGCCACATCTCATATGTTTTTTTTTTGGCAAATTGAGCTATTGTTATAAGGTAATATGCGTATTAGATTTTATAATTTAATTAGGGCAGATTGAACTACTGTTATTGCTATATGAAAGCTTGAATTTTTTTGTTATTCTTTTCGTCACATTATCTAGCAAGAAATAATTTATTTTACACAATTACGTGAATAGTTGATAATAAAAATAAATAGTGTAATTTCTATTTGTGTTCGAAGATCAAATAATGCATCTCTTAGACAAGTTAAGAGGTGGGGGGAAGAGGTGGATATGAGAGAGAAAGAGAGAGTGACCCAAACAAATGTGTATTAGAGGAGGCATGAGCGATATGCTTTTCTTGAGTTAGATGAGAGGATGACTTATCGAATAACAAAGCGGGTGTAGAATTTTCATGTGGAGGATTCTTTTTCAATTTTTTCTTTATTATATTCTTGATTTTTTGAACTTATTTTATCCTATTTATCTAATCTCCTTATCTATAACTATTAATGATCCCTTTATTTTAACTTATCTTTTTTTATCTTTTTATCATTTTTATCGTTTTTATTATATTTTATCTTTCTTAACTTTGAATCATATGTGGATTCATGTTAGTCGATGTCAAAGTTTTTGGGACTATTGAGGTTTATCCTTCAACCCAAAGACCCAACACTTTCTTTTGGATTTCGAGTGGAGTATTTGGTGGATTATGAATGGTGAGTAAACACAAGGAATAATGGACAAGCAATAAGTTAATCTAGTAAGTGGGCCGTGTCGTATTACTCCGAATAAGGATTGTTATAGCACAATCTACTACAAACCACTCTGGGCCGATTGTCTAATCTAGCTGAGAGGAGGGGGGTAATTGATATTGCTAAGGGGTATAAGCTGTCAAGCCTTTACAATGAAACAAATGCTACTATTTATACTATGAAGGAGTATGTAATACTGATGATGTGGAAGATTGTGAGTGACTAGCTTCTCAACCACCAAATCTACTGCATTAAATGCATTTACCGTCAATACTGGTTTCCCGCTAAGGGGTATGGATGACCGTCCCCCAAATCTTGGATCCTGGTTCTGGCTGAGCACAAGGCAGGGGCTCCGCTCGGCTCTTGTGAGTCGCCCTGCCGGAGACCATGGAATGTCATTTGCCCCTTGTTGGGCCAAGACCACTGAGGCCGAGCATATAGGTGTCCGGACGTGCGCCCGACCAATACCATTGTCGGATCGTGCCCTAAATAGGTCTTGATGATTTTCTTGCTAAGTGGTAATGTGCCAATCCACTATTGGGCCTATTAATCCAACATGGACTATAAATTGAATGTTGTTATTGTTGTGTAAATATAAACATAATCCTCTATCTATCTCTCATGGTTTAGGAAAAATATCATTAGTACAATCATTTTTATCAACGGTCGATCAATGAATTATAATAAGGCTCGATTTTTTATTGTTCAATAAATTCTTAATGCTCAATCATTTTTCTATTTAACTCAAATTATTTGAGTTATAAATATGTAATTATTTCTAATAATTTTTTAGCCTATGAAATAGGAGTTATCCCTAAACCCCACTCGTGTATGGTGGTTATTACTCATATTCCCGTAAGGATGTTTTTACTTGGACCGTAATTTGTTGGTCTGGTCTGATCTTTTTAAATCTGGTCTGGTTTGTTTAAGTCTGATCTGGTTTAATTTGGTCTATTAAACGTTTGGTCTATATGTAATTTATAACTACGGAAGTCAAGTTTGATCTGGTCTGGTCTTTTTAAGTCTGGTCTGGTCTGATATGTTTAAGTCCGGTCTAATCTGATCTGGTTTGTTTAAGTCTAATATGGTAAATGTCTGGTCTCGTTGTACTTTATAAATTAAATACGGAAGTCAAGTTTGTTTTGGTCTGATCTTTTTAAGTCTGGTCTGTTCTGATCTGTTTAAGTCTTGTCTGATATGATCTAGTTTATTTAAGTGGAATTCAATTATGAGAATTCTTCCTTCTTTTATACTATCCTCCGTTCCGTTTTAGTCAGAACATGTTGAATTTTACACTTTTCACGTGCTCTACTTTGATTACATTTTAAGCTACTATTTTATGAAAATTATTTTTTTAAAAAAATATTGTCGATCAACTAAAAAAGAAGGGAGTATTTATTTTTCCCTAAAAGAAACACATACTCCCTCCCTCCATCGAAGTGGCCAAAGTACCAAACCAACCGGTCTCGATCAATGGCGAGGACCACAGATAAGATGACGACAATGGAATGTTAGTGGTGGAACGGAGTGCTTTGGAGTCAGTTGCTATACCGGAGAGAGTAGAGAGGGTGATACTGATACGACATCACAAACTGGGTCGGACTCCTACCGAGAGAGAAGTCTTCAGTATCTAGAACCCATATAAATTTGAGGTAACAAACAATTGTTGATACCCAACAAAAGCAAACCAAATTGATTTTTTATCTGATCTTCCTAGCTTAAAAGTGCTGTCGCTTTGCAATCTTGCTCTGTAAATACATTCATTTACCCTGTCCTATTTCTCTTCATTCATAATCTATGACCTACGATTTGTTCGAGGCATCGGCGTAAAATCGGAAAAGGTTCGTCATGGCTATTGTGGTGGTGGAGGGGGTGTTCATGTTAGTAAGGGTTCATTTCTGTGGTATTTTTGCTAATATATGTAAATGGTATGAATCATGATACTTTGAGCCTCATATTTCTCCCCTCGCACTCTTTTTTGAAGTCTTTCTGTGCAAAACTGGGGTAATGGTTTTATACTAAAGTCCGTCCAGCATAAGTTTCTGGTTGGGTACTCTGTCAATTGATCCAGTAATGAGTAGCTTTGTTTTTTTCTCTCAACTTTGTGCAGTTGAGCAACACTTAGAGGCTTTTAATTCACAGGGTGTCAATGGCCGTATTTCAATCTCGCTCGTAAATCATAATTTTCTTTATCTGCAGGTGGAAGATTCAATTGTTCTAACATCCTTATCAGCCTATCTCAGTTTTATTTGGAGGATATGAATTTTGCCGGCCCTTCTATAGGTTCTGGTTAGTGTTTTATTATCATGGGTATTTCACTTCATATTTTTAGCCAAGAATCACGGATGAAACTTTAGCTGGATCATGTATAATTACTAGTCTCACTGGTTATTAGTTTAGAAGTCTAGCATGTTTGATCCGGTTTTTCATATGTTTTGTTTCTGGTACTTCTTACCCTTTGGCAATAGCATTAAAAAAATGCCTGTTCAAAGGGAAAAGGAAAACATCTATATGTCCTTGTCCGTTTGTCTTAATTCTAGGAGGCATGGTGGGGTAGAAATATAAGTGAAACATTAGGAAAAGTCTCTACATTTCCATCTTATTTTCTACTATGGTGAATGCTAGAGAATTTGGTGGTCACTAGTAACATGAGATTCTATTAAAATATACTAATTAGTTAATCTGTAAATGTAAGTGAGATCCTAATAAAAAGAAGTGACTTCAACATCTTTATCTCTGTATTTTTTGCACATTATTGATGTATTCATACATATTTCATCATTTACTGAACTATACTTTGAACTCCCTACAGCTGGTAGAGCTGTTCAAAGATCCTTCAACTTTGGAAAGACTTATGTGGTGAAACCCAAAGGTAAACACCAGGCAACGGTAGTTTGGCTGCATGGACTTGGAGATAATGGTTCTAGGTACTCCCATCCTTTGTCTTTTTGTGGGTGTCAATGAGATATTCTTATAGCTTGTGTGTGCATACCCTGCTTGTGACTCTTCCACGACTCTTGTGCTCATTGTCCCATGGTAAATGGATGTATCTTGTATGAACCTTCTTATCTTGTTTTGAAGGATAACAAATCCATATTATCGCTCTTGAATTCCAAAATCAGTATAAATTCTACTAGTTCTTGTGTAAGGTATACAAATTAAGTTCCTATCTTCATCCAACTGGAGAAGGCCCCGTATTGTGTCAAGTTCTCTACATACTGTATCCCAGCTGTGAACTTGTCAGTTAGACATTAAATTTCCTCTTCATCCACCCAAACTGCCTGGGCTTGATTATGAATGCTGTCTTAATCACATCATTTGCTTTTATTTTCATATTTGACAGCTGGTCCAGTCTTTTGGATACCCTCCCTCTTCCAAACGTAAGGATTTGTGCCATAGATGTACTCACATATACCACTATGGGTGGAAAGTTCGACATTCTGATTTTTGTTTTTCCATTTCAATAATTTTATGCAGATTAAGTGGATCTGTCCTACAGCCCCTCAGCTACCAATATCTTTATTTGGAGGCTTTCCTTCAAATGCTTGTAAATTGTTCTGCTATTCCTGGTGTTACATTTCATTAGTATAAGCTATTTCATGCTATTAAACCGTGGTTATACAGCTATAAATGTGTTAGGAGAGAAAATATTGGAATTGAAAGTGACATATACCATTTAACCTGTCTATTTGAAATCACTAATCAACAAATGCTTATCTTGGTTTAAACAGGGTTCGATGTGAATGAACTTTCCGAAGATGCAATTGATGATATAGAGGGCCTGGATATTTCAGCATCATATGTGGCAAGCTTGTTGGCAACAGAGCCTCCTGACGGTCAGTTTCTCTTTTTCTTTTCGAATTTTTTCATGGTTTGGAATTTGTCGTTCTGATTGAGTTTGGTTTTTCTGTCTAGGGTACTAGATTTAGAGACATGTTTTTCTTATTTTATATCTAATCCTGAGTTATTCAGACATTTACTCCCTATTCATACGGTTCTAGCCACTTTCTTGTTATAGTGCCTAATTGGTTTAAGCTATTTTTTCTCAAAGTATTAAGCATATTTCGCTTCAAGAAGCGACTTGGAGCACATTTCGCTCTCCAATTTTTTAATGTGTACATTTTGAACTCTTTCAGGGTTAGTGGTATTACAAACATTAGCTTAGCCATAATTGCACCCCTCCCTAACCAAGTAATGCTAGGGGTACATTTAAGTGTAGATATTCTATGGAGACATTCCTATGTGGCACACATTCATTGGGTGATGACTGATCAGACATGGGATCATCACCCCCATGAGTGTCTCACATAGGAACGTCTCTCTAGCATGATGCATCCCTAGTATGCCCTAGTTGTTGAATTCCGCCATACACTAAGTTCATCTTTTTCTTTTTGGCCATTGCAGTCAAACTTGCTGTTGGGGGCTTTAGCATGGGCGCCGCAATATCCCTTCACTGCGCAACATGTTACACTGTTGGGAAATTTGAGAATGGGAACCCATTCAATTCCAACTTAAGTGCCGTAGTTGGCTTAAGTGGCTGGCTTCCCTGTGCCAAGTTTGCACCTTTCTCCGTATCTCCATTTTACAAGCACTTTTTCATATACATACATTCACACACACCCACCCACCCACCCACACACACATATATATATAATTTCACATGTTATTTTGTTGATAGCCTCTATATTATTCTTGCAGGACTCTAAGCAACAAATTAGGAGGGATTGAAGAGGCTGCAAGACGTGTCGCTTCACTGCCTATCCTACTATGTCATGGCAAAGGTATATATCTATGGGAATTGGGAAGTGGTTTGAGATCTTCATAATTAATGAAAACAATATATCCGAGTTCCAAAATATACAGGCATTAAGAGTTGCTACTAGTTGTAACCTTTATCCATGCAACTTAATGCAGGAGATGATGTAGTTGCTTACACATATGGTGAGAAGTCATCACACACTCTGAGTGCAACTGGGTTTCAAGATGTCACTTTCAAATCATACAAAAGGTACGGTCTGTATACAGTTGATTGATCGCACTTGTGAGATCTGTTACACATTTAGAAGCTTTCTTTGATTGATGACAGCCTTGGGCACTACACTGTCCCAGAGGAGATGGATGAAGTTTGTACCTGGTTAACCTCTAAGCTGGGGCTTGAGAGATAATTGTGATCTTGCTGTTTTGCTGTGTTAACTTTGGCTGTTGCTAAAAGTGCAAGATGGTAATGCGAAAGCTTGTGTCACAAATGCTTTTTTCAGTTCCCAATGTGGCGGGCTATGTGTGCCTTGTAATGGATTTGGGATTCTACAGATTTGATTTTAGAGAGCGAGTCCCTTTGGTAATAGCCCTATTTTGCATATTCTGTTTATGAGCAGAGTAATATGAATAAGTAGCGTCTTGAACTTCATAATTGGGCTGGAATGGGTTTTACCATTAATTTGGCTTTTATTACACTTTTTATGAACATACAAAATAAAAATATGACATTCTTTTGAGTTTATAAAAAAACTGACCTAGTATGATTGTATGAGTAAAGTTCAGCTGATCTTTTCAGAATTTTTGTGTACAAGCCCATAATCTGCCAATGGTGTCTGACCTAAAAGTAGTACAGGGAATTTGAAATTTTATATGAAATTTTCTTAAAGTTGATGATAATCCGTTTGGTGCAACGTGAATGGCATTTTTAAGGATTATGGTTTGACTAGATATTGGGATCCTCTAAAATAGGATTATTAGCTAAATATATTCTCAACTATCATTAAATTCACAAATTTATTTCGCACTTTCACTTTTATTAAAAAAGACTATTGTTCTAAAACTCGCTAGGCGTTAGTCGGGCGGTTGAGGGGCACCTAACGCCTAAGTGGTCGACTAGATTGATTTTTTCACTGATTTTTTCACGTTCTTAAAAGACTCAAACTTCAACAGTTCAACTTCTTTCATAATTACCACTTTTCATGAATGAATTAGTAAAACATAAGAAGAAAATCATAATTATATTTCACTTCTTTTCATTTCTTTCTAATTTTAGTTTAGAAACTTGTATTACTTATTTCATATTGGTATTGATAAAAGTGTGTAATTTTGAAAAAAAACAAAAAAGAAAAGCATAATTGTTGAAAAAGATTAAGTTTGCGTCTTTTTTTTATAAAAGTGAAAAAATGAGATAGATTTATGAATTCGATGATAGTTTGAGATAAAATAACCTAATAATCATTTTAAATATGAAAAACTTTCTAGCTTTTGTTTTGTTTGTAGTTTGTTGGACATGTCCCCCTAATTCGAAAAGAACATGGATAAGCCATATGACATTGAATGAGGGAAAATGAGTCAAATAAGTCATTCTACTATTTTCAATTCGTCACTTAAGAACGTGTACTAAAAAAGTATCATATAAGTACGTCTACTTTACAAAATTAATCAATTTGACCATTTAATCAGTTTTGACCTGTAATAGCAAATTTTTAATATTTAAAAATGATAAAAAATTGTTAAAATTTGAAGAAATATATACAAAAATTGTGAAAGTTTTTCAGAATATCAATGTCAATATTTTTTAATTTTTAAAAACATTTGTATATTCTACATCTATTTAAAAGGTTTTTCATTTTTTTACTTTCACTATATTTTTTCAGTTTTATGTTTTTATTTTTTAAAATCTACTTTTACATTTATACTGTTTTTATATTATTAGATTATTTATTCAAATTTATAGGAATTTTTGTAAGATTTATCAATATTCCTAATTTAATTTAAAAAAAATAACCTGCTATTGCAGATCAAATGGCTTGGTTGATTGTATTTTAAAAATAGACCTACTTATATGATATTTTTTCAGTACAAGGGTTTAAATGACGTGTACAAGGGTTTAAATGACGATTGAAAATAGTAGAAGGGCATTTTTGACTTTTTTCCTTGAATGATGGTTGGAACTTGGAAGTGGTAGAGGTTGATCAAGTGGAGGTAATATGTGGTCAATTTTGAAGGGGGTGGAACTCATGGGAGGAATCTAGCTGCAAAGGCCAGTGATACAAGTATAAGTGGTCATGGAGGTCAAATTGGAAGCCAGGCGGAAGAGGGAGAGGCAAGTATTAAGCGATCGATGGTTCCTATCTTAGCAGAGCGTGGAGAAGATTCTGAGACTATGAAAGAAATGTAGGCGCTCGGCTGGAAGGCGAATAGAAGAGGAGGCGTATGTGGGAGGCATTCATGGATCTTCTCTAGGTCTGAAGTCAATTGAAGTCAATACATCACGACCCCAATCCTTTCAAGGATCTTAAACGGACCTATGTATTGCGGTCTGCGGGTTGAACTTACCTTGGCTAAGGAATCAGATTATCCTCTTTCAAGGCGACACCCTCAGGAATACCTCATCCCCAACTTCAAACTCGAACGCCCTCTAGCATTTATCATCATAACTCTTCTGCCGATCCTGAGCAACCTTGAGTGTATCTTAGATAGTTTTCACTTTGTTCCTCATGATTTTCACAATTTCAGCGCCCTCAAGTTTGACTTCACCAACCTCGTCCCAACACAACAACGTCTTGCACATCCTCCCATACAACGCTTTGTATGGAGGCATGTCGATGTTGGCTTGATAACTGTTGTTATAAGCAATCTTTACCAATGCTAGATGCTTGTCTAACCTCTTTTGGAACTCCAAGGCACACGTTGTAAGCATGTCCTCAAAATTTTGAATCATCTACTCGGATTGTCCGTCCCTCTACGGATGGAATGTCGTATTAAACTCCAACTCAATCCCCATGGGTTTCTGAAACTTCGTCCATAAACGTGATGTGGACCATTGGTCTCTGTTCGATACAGTAGTCACCGGAACTTCATGCAACCTCACAATATCATCCGTGTAAAATTTGGTTAGCCTTTCTAATAAGTAGGTCGTGTTGATAGACAAGAAATGTGCACTCTTGGTCAACCTATCCACCACCACCCAAATCGCTTCCATGGTAACCCTACCACAAAATCCACGATCACTCACTCCCACTTCCATTCTGGAATGGTGAGTGGTTGCAAAAGACCAGATGGGTGTTGTCGTGCTGATATAAGGCAATGACTCATGATAAGTCCGTATTTAGACACGCATTTGATGCGTGTTGGGATCGACTTGTGATGGTTTTCCTAGCTTTAAGGTGTTACAAGTCTCAATTTTAGCTCAAGTTATGTTACCAGGTGTTGATCCGAGTTTTATGCCTTTTGGAGTCAAAATCAGGGAATTTGAGCCCGACACCGGTGCTTGAGAAGAAATAGGGATGAGTTGAGAAGCATTAGAGATTGATTTGAGATCTTTGGAGGTCGCCGGGAGGTTTGCGTTGAAGATTTGAAGACAAAAGAGCTCTAGAATCGGTTACGGGATCAAAAGAAGACGTATAGAGCTTGAAAGCGGCGCTCAGAATGACCTTCTGTCAATCGTTCAATCATATTTTTTTGTAAAAGCATCCAAAGAACACGATTCAAGTTCCATATTAAATCCAACTTAAAGGGCTACAAATCATATGAAGACACCATTGCTAAAATCGTAGAGGAAGAAGGTCAAAACAGACAAAGAAGTGAGATGATCGTTGTTGCGATTTCAGAGTGCGACCTTCCACCATGTTATTCATATCTTTCTATTGGATGATTCAAATCCATTTTTAAAAGTTTTGGTGGATAGGGAGGACTTAATTGTCTACAACTTTCATGAAGGAAGCATTGTCAAATTCGGAAGTGAAGAGCGCACGCCGTGCGCCCGAAGTTAGGCACGCATGCGTGTAGAAGGAAGAGGCGAGGAGTTACTGCCAGCCACGCACGGCCGTGCATGGCACATTTTTGCGCGAATACTGCGTCAGACGCACAGGGCGACGCACGCCGTGCGTGGGTGCCTTGCGTGCGCTCCCGATGTCCTATTTCGGTCAGAATTGCTCCTTTTTTTCTATTTAAACAGCCTTAAACCCCCATTTTCGAGGGGAGCTTAGAGAGAGTGCCTAGCACAAAATTTAGAGAGCTTTTCAGCCTTGTTCATCAATATCTTGGGATTCTTTGTAAGTTCCATCTTTTTAATTAATGACAATTAATTCTATTCAGCCCAATTCTGTCGATTCTTCAATTATGAATTGTGAGTAGTTTAATTATGGATTTGGGATTGATGAAGGGGTTAATCATGATGTATGGCTAGATTCTTGATGGTTTAATTGTATGAATGCCGTTTAATTTTTGTTTGAATAATTTAACCGATATCTCTTGTAACCTAGAACGGCCGCTAGAATTACAATTGGTTGTAGAATAAATTAAGAGAGAACTAGTTTATTCTAGGACACATTCACACACACTTAATCGTTCGCAAAGAGATTAGTAACGATTAAGGGGTCGTAAGCTCGCTCGTCTTGGCAAAAGTTTAGAATCATGTCGCATGAGAGATCAGCCAGGTCCTCTAAATTATTGTACTCTACGCCGCGAGAGCGGTAAGAACTTAGTAATTATTAGCTAGGCTCAATTAAATTAATTTCATGTAATTAGGCCTGATCTGCCAGAAATCTGGTTACCCCGGAATCAATCCTTGTTCCCTTCGTCGTTAATTAGAGAGAAACCAAATCTTTATTTATTCGTTATTTAGCAATTTTATTTTCCAAATCAACCAAATCTCGCACGACGCATTTATTTTATTTTGTTTTTAATCGCTGAATTTATTTAATTCTTAATTCCCTTTTGTCCGTCCCTGTGGAGAAGATACTCGTACTTACACCACTATATTACAATCTATTTTAAGTGCGAGAAAGCTCACATCAGTTTTTGGCGTTAGTGGTATATTCATAGGGAAGTCATATCAAAATTTTTGAAAATTTTTCTTTAAACTGTGTCTTTGTGAAACTGGCTAGAGAATTGATTGCGTTTTTTAGAACATCCTCAATGTGTTTAGGCTGAAATTGTTGCACGATGAGCTAGTTATTGAGACGATGAAGGCATTAGTCACCCGTTGAATTCATAAATCATCCACCCTACCTGAATAAGTCCTTTAGGAGAAGCCATTTTGAGCTTGACTGTTTATTCTTTACCCAATTAATTGAGCTCCATAGCCCAAATGGCTTGTGTTTCCTTACCCGTGAATAATTCTGACAAGGTTTTGATGTTTAGGGAACTAGGGGATTAATTTGATAAGTCTAGGGAATTTTTGTAGAAGCCAATTTTGGCAGTGTTCCTATGCCCCAAGTGGGGTAAGAGCAGTCACTTTTTAGGAATTTGATATTTTCGAGGATTGCATTGTAGGCATGGATTCATCTTGATTAATTGAACATTAATTGCTAATATTCCTTGGTGAGGTCGAGATTAGAATGGGGTAATGTCTAGTGAAAATCTGAAAATTGAAAAAATTAATTAAATCAACTAGACCTACCTTACGAAAAAGAGAATGGGAGCCACGGTCAAAAAGCGTAAGTGTTCTCCACAATAAGATGAGACTTGGGTATCTTTCGAAAGAAATGACGTTCTCGTGCCAACATGATAAGGAAAACTGATCTTAATTAATTGAACTTGAAGGCTATCGCAAAATTAGCATTAGTCCTTCACGTACTTCAAGTATACGTCAAGGCACCAATGTCCAATGATGGTTTAGCTTAGATGTACATCATGTCTACTCTTTGCATAAGTTTAAATGATAGTTCCTAATTTGTGTCATACTGAACTCCTTGATCCGAAAAATAGCCCTGAAGTTCTTGAACGCATTAAGTTTTTGTCAGATTATTCCAAAACTCTCATAGAAAGGGACTATTTATTATTCACAATTCACCACCGCCTTCACAAGTCCTTCTGACCAGTAGCTAGTTTATTAGTGTGTGATGCCATAATTTTGAGGACGTTGTGATTAATTTAGTCATTGATTTTAGCCAGAGTACAAAGATGTAGTTTATGGACGAATTTTCTTGGTTTACTCTATCTATTCTGTGAATATCCCTTTAACTACCTGTGCGTGCTAATTGTTTTAATTTCGTGTGGTGATTATCGTAAGTACCGTTGTTCGGTTTGCTTGAGGACAAGCAAAGGCTTAAGTGTGGGGGAATTTGATAAGTTCGTATTTAGACACGCATTTGATGCGTGTTGGGATCGACTTGTGATAATTTTCCTAGATTTAAGGTGTTATAAGTCTCAATTTTAGCTCAAGTTATGTTACCAGGCGTTGGTCCGAGTTTTATATCTTTTGGAGTCAAAATCAGGGAATTTGAGCCCGACACCGGCGCTTGAGAAACAATCGGGGTGAGTTGAGAAGCATTAGAGATTGATTTGAGATCTTTGGAGGTCGCCGGGAGGTTTACGTTGAAGATTTGAAGACAAAAGAGCTCTAGAATCGGTTACGGGATCAAAAGAAGAAGTATAGAGCTTGAAAGTGGCACTCAGGATGACCTTCTGTCAATCGTTCAATCATATCTTTTTGTAGAAGCATCCAAAGAATACGATACAAGATCCATATCAAAGCCAACTTCAAGGGCTACAAATCATATGACGACACCATTGCAAAAATCTGAGAGCACGAAGGTGAAAACAGACGAAGAAATCAGATGATCGCTGTTGCGATTTCAGAGTGCGACCTTCCACCATGTTATTCATATCTTTTTATTGGATGATTCAAATCCAGTTTTGCAAGTTATGGTGGATACAAGAATTCATTATCTACAATTGTCATGAAGGAAGCATTGTTAAATTCATAAATGAAGAGTGCACGCCGTGCGCCCGAAGTTAGGCACGCCGTGCGTGTAGAAGGAAGAGACGAGGAGTTACTGCCAGCCACGCACGTCCGTGCATGGGGGAACGCACGCCGTGCGTGGCACGTTTTAGTGCGAATACTGCGTCGGAAAAACAGGGGGACGCACGCGTGCGTTGGTACCGTGTGTGCGCTCCATTGTCCTATTTCGCTCAGAATTATTCCGCTTTTTCTATTTAAACAGCCTGTAAACCCCCGTTTTCGAGAGGAGCTTAGAGAGAGTGCCTAGCACGAAATTTAGAGACCTTTTCAGCCTTGTTCATAATTGTTTTGGGATTCTTTGTAAGTTCCATATTTTTAATTAATGACAATTAATTCTATTCAGCCCAATTCTATTGATTCTTCAATTATGAATTGTGAGTAGTTTAATTAGGGATTTGGCATTGATGAAGGGGTTAATCATGATGTATGGCTAGATTCTTGATGGTTTAATTGTATGAATGTCGTTTAATTTTTGTTTGAAAAATTTAACTGATATCTCTTGTAACCTAGAACGGCTGCTAGAATTACAATTGATTGTAGAATAAATTAAGAGAGATCTAGTTTATTCTAGGACACATTCACACACACTTAATCGTTCGCTAAGAGATTAGTAACGATTAAGGGGTCGTAAGCTCGCTCGTCTTGGCAATAGTTTAGAATCATGTCGCATGAGAGATCAGCCTGGTCCCCTAAATTATTGTACTCTACGCCGCGAGAACGGTAAGAACTTAGTAATGATTAACTAGGCTCAATTAAATTAATTTCATGTAATTAGGCCTGATCTGCCAGAAATCTAGTTATCCCGGAATCAATCATTGTTCCCTTCGTCGTTAATTAGAGAGAAACCAAATCTTTATTTATTCGTTATTTAGCAATTTTATTTTCCAAATCAACCAAATCTCGCACGACGCATTTATTTTATTTTATTTTTAATCGCTGAATTTATTTAATTCTTAATTCCCTTTTGTTCGCCCTTGTGGAGACGATACTCATACTTACACCACTATATTACAATATATTTTAAGTGCGATAAAACTCACATCAGTTTTTGGCGTTAGTGTTATATTCATATAGAAGTCATGTCAAAATTTTTGAAATTTTTTCTTTAAATTGTGTCTTTGTGAAACTGGCTAGAGAATTGACTGCGTTTTTTAGAACATCCTCAATGTGTTTACGCAGAAATTGCTGCACGATGAGCTAGTTATTAAGAGGATGGGCATTAGTCACCCGTTGAATTCATAAATCATCCACCCTACCTAAATAAGTCCTTTAGGAGAAGTCATTTTGAGCCTGACCGTTTATTCTTTACTCAATTAATTGAGCTCCATAACCCAAATGCCTGTGTTTCCTTACCCGTGAATAATTCTCACAAGATTTTGATGTTTAGGGAACTAGATGATTAATTTGATAAGTTTAGAGAATTTTTATAGGGGATTAATTTGGCAGTGTTCTTATGCCCCAATTGGGGTAAGAACAGTCACCTTTTAGGAATTTGATATTTTCGAGGATTGCATTGTAGGCATGATGGGTTCACCTTGATTAATTGAACTTTAATTGCTTATTTTCATTGGTGAGGCCGAGATTAGAATGAGGTAATGTCTAGTGAAAATCTGAAAATCGAAAAAATTAATTTAATGAACTAGACCTCTTACCTTGCGAAGAAGAGAATGGCAGCCCCGGTCAAAAAGCGTAAGTGTTCTGCACAATAAGATGAGACTTGAGTATCTTTCGTGTGACACTGCACCAGGATGTACTTGAATTTGAAATTCAGCATGTATTTGAATTTTCCTAGCGAATAATTTCGTGTAAAAGAATGATATATTTAATTAATGAATGATTAATTAAATTATTTATCGGGTCCATTATATTGAGAATGGGCTACCAAATAATTAGTTGGGTCATCATAATAATTATAGAAGCCCAATAAAATGCCAACCAAAGTTGGGAAAAATGTTTGGACGATCCAAGTGCTATTTTGACTCAACCTGCCAGAAATAGCGAGAATAATTGGGATGAAGTTCCTACACCCACTTGGAGATTTTTCCTACACAACTTATGGTCTCCAAATAATGAGATGGAGACAAAATGAAGTGGCAAATTCAGACTTATGGAGGAGGGAGTGATTGGAGACACAATCACACTCCCTATTAGGCCTGAGCACGGGTCGGGTTCGGGCGGGTCGGGTGTATTGACCCTGAACCCGTTCGGGTTATTTAATTGAAATATTTGGCCCGGCCCTATTATTTTCCTCACTAATTTTTTCGTATATAATAATTTCGGATAAGTTCGGATATCGGATCGGGTTTCGGATAATTCAGATATAATAAAACACATTAAAATTGGGCATACAAAATGAACACAAGTACACAACTATGCAGTTCACAGTTCACACAAGTACAAAATGAAAACAATTACACAACAATACAAAATGAACATAAGTACACAACTATGAACACAAGTACAGAAGTTCAGTTTTAATAAGAAGTTCTACAAAATCAGCTCGTGCTTTACAAAATCAACTTGTACTTTAATAAAGAAAGCCCATAATCAGCTTGTACCTGAGCCTTTAATCCTCACATATAAACTAAAAAGATAAGTAGTCTGTATGTGGAATTCACAAAATATGTGTGAATAAAGTAGATAAAATTTGGTTCAGATTGCTTCTTTTCCAATTCATAACAGATTAAGGGCATCCAAAATATTTATTGCAAGGTTTCAAGCCATCTAAAGATACTCTCTTAAGAGGACAAATCCAGTTTAACACTAACTAAATTTAATACCAACCTAATCTGATTTCAGTAAATGGCGGAAGCTTTCATCATTACCAAAAGGGGAACTATCAGTTTAACTGGAAAACACAACAAGAGACAAAGTAAAGGAAGAAGCAGTTGTCCTTAAAAAGATAGGGGCAAATGAATAGCACCAGAAAGGCAGAAACCAAATAGGGGTTGTGGGCAGTGGAAAACATCCAACACCAACACTTCTAACACCTACTGGGCCACTGTTAGTCACCTTGGCAAATCAGCATCACAAAGAATTCAATAACACTTGATATTAAAAGTTATTGGTAAAATAAAATTGTCAGGTTATAATAAACAAGTAAGATGTAAACCATTAAGTTCACAGGTGTAGGATCCACAGAAGATCCAGAGACATGTGCAGAAGCATTATAAGTCCCATCTATTAACTCTGAAAAAGACAAAAAAAGGTCACATTTACACAAAAAATTATAAGCATTAATTTTTGAAGTAGAAATGAAATTAACCTAACCTGTTTCCATCCTCTCAACTTCATAAATATTTTCCTCAATTGATAGAGGCTGGTTGTGCATTCTCAACCAATCTTGAGTACAAATTAAGGCTTCCACTATTTTAGGAGATAAAGATCTTCTAAAACAATCTAAAACCCTACCACTAGTACTAAAAGTGGATTCAGAAGCAACTGTGGTGATGGGAACAACAAGAATATCTCTAGCCATTTTAGAAAGTATAGGGAATCTCTGGCTGTTTAATTTCCACCATCTTAAGATATCAAACTCTTTATCTTCCTCAACTACAGCCTCACTAAAATAAATTTCCAACTCATTTTGTTTCAAGCCCAACTGCCCACTCTCTTGTTTATGTTTTTTCAATTGTGCTTTGAATTTGGAGACTGGTCTGGCAGACTCAGCCTCACTGATCAGTAAAGCAGGAGTTGAGCTTGATTCTGAGCTTCCACCAACACTTTCTGTGTAACTAGTGACATAATCAGCAAACAACTCAGCTAGAGCAAGTTTGATTTGAAAGGGCATGTATTCAAACTTGTCCCTGGGGTCTAGAACATTTGCAAAGAATATTAGATAGTTCATATTTTCAGGATCACCCTAGTACTTATCCAATTTGGATTTCATAGTACTTCCCATGCTGCTTGTAGAAGGCTTGTCTGACTTGATCAAGTCTTGAAGGACTAGAAACAGATCAGACACTTCTGAGAAGAAAGTATTAGAAGTAACATAGAGAGACCCTGAAATTCTGAGTGTCATTTCATAAAAAAATTGCAGAATTGTCACCATAGACTCACAAGAAATCCAATCCATAACATCTGGAACATCAACACCCAAATCACAAGAATTGTCACCCTTTGTGT
The DNA here is from genome assembly GCA_945859875.1 of Cuscuta europaea. Lineage (NCBI taxonomy): Eukaryota > Viridiplantae > Streptophyta > Magnoliopsida > Solanales > Convolvulaceae > Cuscuta > Cuscuta europaea. The sequence continues at coordinate 5,276,701 of CAMAPE010000036.1, read as the reverse complement.
TGTCTCTCTAAAAAGCTTTTTCAAATTAATCTTCTCATCTAAGTAGATTTGGTAAATGTCCCTGACAATGATCCACCTAGATGGGATCTTAAATCTAGGGCAAGCTATGGACATAAACTTTTTGAAACCTTGCCTCTCAACAAACCTAAAAGGAAGCTCATCAATTATATGCATTTCTACAAGAGCTCTTCTAATTGCAGTTTGGTCAAACACCCATGTTCCTAAAACCCTAGCAGGTTCTTCACTAGGACTAGCAGTAGTCATTGGTTGGAAGGTTAAGAGGGCTTGCCTAGTGTCCTTAGAATGAGTGTTTTTCAGACAACTGAGCATGTGGTTTCTTATAGATGAGGAGCCATGCTTTTTTGAGTGACAACAGTATACTCTTTTACAATAAATGCACCTCCCTTTAATAAGAACTCCTTTCCCATCATAAATCTTTTCAAAGTGTTCCCATATCTTGGACCTGGAGTCAACCTGTTTCCTCTTTTGCCCGGAAACAGCAGGTGTATCACTTTGTTGAGTGGTATCATTATTTTCTACAATGGAAGCTTCCACTGTAGGTTCTTGGCTTAGAGGAGGTTGATCAGATACAGGCATGATAACACTATCTTGACCTTCCATCTATATAAGTTATCAAGTACACATAGGTAGATTAAGCTTCCACAGTTCCACATTTAAGTCAACACATTTAAAATCAGAAAGATGAAGTCTGGAACAATCAACAAGCTGATTTACAGAAGCAGTTAAGCAGTACGCTTAATTCTTCCATACAGACTTAGAAGAACCAGTTGACTCTTACTACTCCATTGAGTGTTAGAGTCAAACAGGTAGCTTCTGTATCAAAATATACAGATGATAATTAATAATCACACAACAGGTAATCAAAGCTTCAGCATACAAAAGTTAATTTACCTTCCACCTTTTACTTCCACCCTTTAGCTTCAGCATACAAAAGTTCAAACACTTAACATACAATGTAGGCCATATATGAAATATGCATTGCCATCTTTCAGAATTCAGACCTAGGCTAAGCGTGAGGCTACATCATCATTCTCATAAGCATATTCAAAGATAAGACATACAACTTAGGCACATTTCAAATAATCAGAGTCACAGCTTCCACTATCAGACTTTTCACAATTTACAAAGAGCAGGCAATCATTTTGAAATCATTTTCAGTCAATCCAAGCATACAAATCAAGTATGGAACAATCACCAAGGTGATTTACAGAATAATATAAGAAGTAGGCAACACATAATGATGTAATAGGTTTCCACTCTTTCATGTAATAGGCAACATATAAAATAACAATAACCACAGTTCTTTGGGGCCACAATTAGACTTTTATCAGTTTATATACACAGTTCATACATAAATACAGTTTCGGACAGACTCACAGAGTCACAAACATGCCTACAATTCATGAAGCACAAACACTCAAATACAAACATCATTTTTACTTCCACAGTTTGACATTCAAGGCTGCTTCGAGTCACACAAAAAACAACAACTCCCAAGTCACAACCACAATTTACACACTATTCATCAAGTAGAGAATATAAGTTATACCTGCTGCTCGAGTGTGACTTAGATGAGACTTGAGAGGATGTGAGACTGAGAGTGAGCTTAAAGGGGCAAAGCTTCCACAGTTCAATGTTCGACCTTGACTTTAGGGTTTCAACTTCAAATTTCTGAAGCGTGTGACTGTGTGAGAAGGAGTGACGGACAGAGCGAAGACGCCGAAGAGAGTATATTGAATCACTGAGGCATGAGGAACAAGCTGAGGCCCTCACAAGAGTCACAGGCTCACCGTCTCACAAACACAGTCTGAAGAGATGAAGTGGTCAAGAGAAGCGGAGAGATAGAGAAGATAGTAGAGAGATAGAGAAGGAGGCGGAAATGGGTTAGGGTTTTTTAGGAGACTATATATATTAATATATATGGGTTGGGAACTGGGCTGAGGGTTCGGGTTTTGGTGCGGGTCGGGTGGGTTAAATCCAAATCCTACCCGGCCCATTAATATTTAGGAAAATTGGCAGGCGGGTCTTTGGGTACCTGTTCGGGTCGGGTGAGCCTACCCGGTAGGGTAAAATCCGAAATACCCGGTCGGGTTTTCGGGTTGGATCGGGTTTTGCTCAGCCCTACTCCCTATGGCCCTATCTTGACATGGATTTGGTCTTTGAGTGAGATATGATGCTTCCCCTTTCATTTTACACCATACGAAAGGAAAATAAGGATAAGGAGGTTGGGAAGAGCTCTCTCACAAAGGGGCCTTGAAGGAAGCAAGAAGAGAGAAAATCAAAGAAGAAAAGGGTTGGTGTGTGAGGTAAGAACTCAAAAAACAATCTTTAACTAGTTTATTCTTGTATGATTTTTAAGAAATCATATGGTGGATCAAACCATGAGTTCTACACGTTTAAAAGTGTAGAATATTGCTATAAAGCGGTGGTAATTAACTTAGAAGAGTTGGTGAATCGATAGGAGTCGAAATCGCCGGAAACCGCCACTCCAAAGGAGCTGTTCGCAGTTGCAGACTGCGAAAGCCGCCCGGCTTTTGGCTGCTGTCCAGAAATTTCACTTTCAATTGGCCTAGAACGGGGATTGATCGAAGGGCTTAACAAAGGCAACTATTGTAGCACATCACAAGGTGAGGATGACTGACTATATTGCTTATAAATTTTGGGTTAATTTCATAAGATTACCTAAAGTATTAATGTGATTTTCATTGATTATTAATGATTAATAATGCCTAAATGAAAATACTATTGCATACGAGTAAATGAAGCATGATATACAAATTTAGAGAAATTGTGTATGATTATGTGTTATGAATATGATGACATGATAATGGGAATTTACTATCAAAAAATGTGATAAAATATACTTTTACTTCATGTAAAGAAATCATGAATGGAAAAATGGATATTTTTGATATTGAGAATAAATTATATTTGGATTGCAAATTCATTTGGAAATGAATCATTGGACTATGAATTATGAACTTGGTTGTTCTAGGATTATCCGACTAGTATTGAAATACTAGTCGGGAGATTGATATGAATGATAATGGAATTAATCCTAAGGGATTGGAATATGTATAGTGATGCCTTAAGTAGTCCTAAGAGATACTTTAAGGATAAATTCTATGAGCTCTAAGGTATGTTAGGGGTAAGCCTTAAAGGATACTCTAAGTGAATGGATTCTAAACATAGGATTTGTTTGCGAATCGGACTAAAATGATGAATTAGAGCCGGACTCTAGAATTACATGGAAACATAGTTGGGCCGAGCCCTTGTCATGTAATTGTGAAGTACATGGAAACATAGTTGGGTCGAACCCTTGCCATGTATTAGTAAATATCATGGAAACGTAGTTGAGCCAAGCCCTTGCCATGAAATTGTAAGATTGCATAGAAATGTAGTTGGGTCGAGCCCTTGCTATGCAATATTGATGTGTTGAATTTTGACTAGCGGTTATCATAGAAATGTAGTTGGGCCGAGCCCTTGCTATGAAATCGGGGCATGTTGAATTATATGAGTTGTCTTGACTTGGGGTCACGGGGAATAGATATGGCGAATTCTAAATGAATATGAGCCTACGGGCCGCATACTTGACTTTATGAAAAGTAAGTATATCTTTAAAAATGGGGTAACCGAGGGTTATGACCTATAATATAAATATCACCCTAGATTGAGGGTCTTAGAAATAGAAACATTGATTATATTCAGTGTAGTTGTCATTGTACTTTTCAAATGCTTCAAAGTACTGACCACCCATTTATGGGGGAGGCCACCTCATAGTTTCAGGTAGAACTTGAAGGTTGCTACCGCCGCCCATTGCTTCGGGAAGATTGAGGAGGGAAGACTTGGTTCGTGCTTCCTCCGTTTCTGTTTCAAAAACAATTATCAAATGCTCATGGATATTACTTTTCTGAATAACCATTTGGGAGCTTGTATGCCTAAGTTTGCCAAGTGTGGCTTGAACACTTGTAATATTGTTTCCGCTGTTTTAATAAATATTTTGCATTATGTTTGTTTATGGATGTACTACGTGTGAATGATATTTCAGACGCCTTGTATAGTATGGATGTGTTGGACTGCGGTTAACTATTCATACTGTACGGTGGGTTGTTGATGTGTCCGGGTAGGTCCGGGGCGTGACAATTTAATTGGTATCAGAGCCTTAGTCCATAAAAATCATAATGAAGCTTCAAAATTATTTTTGAAAATGAAATTGAAAACCATGAGCATAAGAAGTTTTGTACTTATAGAACTTTTGATACTTGAGTTGCAATGTCTCTAATTGTTAAGATGGTACCCTTAACAATTGGTATGACGGTGACTTGAGCCAAGGGGTGTCTTTAAGTGCCTATCCGTCAATTGACATTTGATCCGGGTAGGTCCGGGGCGTGACTGTAATACCCCGAAAATTTGAGAGAATTTGAGAAATAATTAAAATTTTGTTTCATATCGTTTAGACGGTCTTTAGGTAGTTTATTATGGTTGGTTTATTGTTTGGGACCAAGGGGAGGTTCAAACGGGGAAGAAACGGGGCAAAAACTAAGGTTTGGGGCGCTTGGGGGTCACGCACGGTGTGCGTGGGGTCACGCACAGCGTACGTGGCAAGAAAATCAAGCGGAATAACTACTGCCAGCCACGCACGGCGTGCGTGGAAGGTACGCACGCGTGCGTCCCTATTTTATCCTAATGCGGCTCAAACTTCGGAAATTCACTATAAATACACCCCTAACCCGATTTTCCTCATTCCGAAAACCCTAGGACCGCCTCTTCAAGCTCTATCTATTCAAGATCTTAAATATTAACATAAACAACACGATTTTTGAGTCCAAGAACGTGATCAAACAATCCAATCTTCCGGTAAGTCGTTTGTTGCCTAATTCGCATCGTGTATCCGTTTTCTTGATTTCTCTCTCTTAAATTGTGATCCTTCGACCCTATCACTTCCTAGGGACGTGTGAATGACTCATCAAGCTAGGTTTCACGTTTAGGATTCGTTGCTAGCCTCGAGGTAAGGACTATTGTAACCAAAATTACTATTTTGCCCCTATATTGTATAAACTATGGTTTGTGCTATGATTTGAGTTTCTTTCTGAAATTTTATGGATAATTCGGCTATAATAGTATGAGTATGATGATTTATGCTTTTCTGGGAATTTATGAACGTGTGATTTTTGGTGAATTTATCAAATCAGTTTATCATGGCTAAAATTGTGATTTTTGATGATTGTTCTTTTGGGATTGGAAAATTTTGGTGATTGTTTTGATATGAGTTGAAGAATGATTTGAGACTATTATAACTGGTTATATTGAAAATATATTATGGGTTCAAAATACTCCAATTTGATTATTTTGGTGGTAGTAGTAAATGCTACTTTTGGGAAGTGGTTGTTTGGGTTAAACCCTCTTTTTGGAAAGTGTTGTGAGATCAAATCTTTTGGGATAAATTATATATTTTTAAATGTATAATTTGGTATGAAAATTTACATATATATTCTGGAGTTATAAATATCCTTATTGGATTATTTTGAATATGGTATTAAATACTATTTTGGAACTAGTTTTGGATAAACCCTAAATTGTAAGTTTCTCTGCCAATCCAAAATTGTTTCCTCGTATTATATGCTTATTATGCATTATGTGATTAAGTGTGAATTGTGAATTTTGTGTATGTGATTTTGAGAAGATATTATATATATATATATATATATATATATATATATATATATATATATATATATATATATATATATATATATATATATATGGTAGTTCAGAAATATAAATTAAGTACTTTTGGGGTATTAAATATTTTTAAATACCTTTGAGAATTTTAGAGAAATTGAGAAGTATTTTTGAAGTATTATTTAATTGAAGATAAAATTTACATTTTCATAAGAAGTGAGCATCTCGGGAGTAATTCGAGGTGTCGGTTTTTCCACATCCGGATAAATGTGGAGGGTGATTAGAGCTACTACTACTAAGAAGTACAATTTAAGTTTCAAATGACATTTGGATCTATGATCCCTTTTAAGAAGAAGTTATAGTAGTAGTCCCTAATCATTCAAGAATTTTAGAGGTGAGGTGGTTGGGTTCTGACCACTCGGGATGACTTACTACTCGGAGAGCTTGGAATCCCTTTTAGGAGGTGTGCACACTTAAGGTAGTCGTTTCGTTTCCGCAAGAGCAGTTGTGGTACCGGCACTTGTTCGGGGTGGCCGTCCGTAACCACGGTCCACCGGGCTCAGTCGAAAGGTTGAGCACCGCCCTTCTAAAATACTAGGAAGTTAGAGAAGAAGATTTTTTTTGAGAAGTTCAAAGAGAAGAGTTACTATAAGATTTTTTGAAGAGAAGTTGAGGGTTTTAGTAAAGAAGTGGTTTGCAGAAAAATCAAAGTGAAAAGGATTTTTATGGAGTGTGTTATTTTTATATAGTATTATATAAAAATCTATTTTCACCAAACCTGATTATTTTACGGGGTTGGGTAGTACTTACTTAGCTCTAAAGCTAATTTTTGTTATTTCTCTTGTCTCTCTCTTCTCCCTTAAATTTTATCAGGTGATGAGTTGGATGCCTATGTGGATTGATGGATTGCTCGAGCTTGAGTGCGAATTAGAAGATGCCTTAGTTAAATTTAGTCATGAAATAAACATTTATTTACTATTTCATTAGTTTTATTATTTTGTTTTGGTTTGCCTGTGCATTCGGTTAAGAGATGACCGGATGTGGCGGTAACACCCATTTCCCTTTTAGACTTCCGCTGTATTTCTTCAATTCTTTGATGAATGAATAAAGAATTCCTTTCAATTATATCAATGTAGTAGATCGGGAAATTTGGAGGTGTTACAAATTGGTATTAGAGACTTTGTTTTTCAAAATCTTTTAAAGATTTTCAAAAACTTTTTGACATGAAATACTATTATCATCAATTAGGATTAAAGAAATTTATTAGGAAGGAATTTTAAGGCTTAGGCGCGTGTGAGATTGTGGGATGATTTTTTTGTTGTTATGTTTTGTGATGTTTTGGATTGATTTGAGATTTGTGAATTGAATGGAATTTTTCCAATGGTTGCTCGTAGGTGTTCCTTATCCTAGAGTATCTTGTGAGTTAGTGAACTTGAGAATAGTTATGAGTACATTCCTAGTATCCTATATCTTGTGATCTTAGGTAGAATTTGGTGGGTATCTGTAAGAGTTCCTAGTATTCTGAACTTTGCGTCTCTCTTTTGTAAGAACTATGGCAACCCATAGCAACGTGATTGGTTGAGGTACGTAAACTCTTAGTATTCTATATCTAGAGCCCTTTTGATAAGGTATTTCCTTCACTGTTTCATCACGACTGTGTTTTCACTTGAGCTTCGGGGACGAAGCGTCCTTTAAGGAGGGGAGAATGTAATACCCCGAAAATTTGAGAGAATTTGGGAAATAATTAAAATTTTGTTTCATATCGTTTAGACGGTCTTTAGGTAGTTTATTATGGTTGGTTTATTGTTTGGGACCAAGGGGATGTTCAAACGGGGAAGAAACGGGGCAAAAACTAAGGTTTGGGGCGCTTGGGGGTCATGCACGGTGTGCGTGGGGTCACGCACAGCGTGCGTGGCAAGAAAATCAAGCGGAATAGCTACTGCCAGCTACGCGCGGCGTGCGTGGAAGGTACGCACGCGTGCGTCCCTATTTTATCCTAATGCGGCTCAAACTTCGGAAATTCACTATAAATACATCCCTAACCCGATTTTCCTCATTCCAAAAACCTTAGGACCGCCTCTTCAAGATCTATCTATTCCAGATATTAAATATTAACATAAACAACACGATTTTTGAGTCCAAGAACGTGATCAAACAATCCAATCTTCCGGTAAGTCGTTTGTTGCCTAATTCGCATCATGTATCCGTTTTCTTGATTTCTCTCTTAAATTGTGATCCTTCGACCCTATCACTTCCTAGAGACGTGTGAATGACTCATCAACCTAGGTTTCACGTTTAGGATTCGTTGCTAGCCTCGAGGTAAGGACTATTGCAACCAAAATTACTATTTTGCCCCTATATTGTATAAACTAGGGTTTGTGCTATGATTTGAGTTTCTTTCTGAAATTTTATGGATAATTCGGCTATAATAGTATGAGTATGATGATGTATTCTTTTCTGGGAATTTATGAACGTGTGATTTTTGGTGAATTTATCAAATCAGTTTATCATGGCTAAAATTGTGATTTTTGATGATTGTTCTTTTGGGATTGAAAAATTTTGGTGATTGTTTTGGTATGAGTTGAAGAATGATTTGAGACTATTATAACTGGTTATATTGAAAATATATTATGGGTTCAAAATACTCCAATTTGATTATTTTGGTGGTAGTAGTAAATGCTACTTTTGGGAAGTGGTTGTTTGGGTTAAACCCTCTTTTTGAAAAGTGTTGTGAGATCAAATCTTTTCGGATAAATTATATTTTTTTAAATGTATAATTTGGAATGAAATATTACATATATATTCTGGAGTTATAAATATCCTTATTGGATTATTTTGAATATGGTATTAAATACTATTTTAGAACTAGTTTTGGATAAACCCTAAATTGTAAGTTTCTCTGCCAATCCAAAATTGTTTCCTCGTATTATATGCTTATTATGCATTATGTGATTAAGTGTGAATTGTGAATTTTGTGTATGTGATTTTGAGAAGATATTATATATATATATATATATATATATATATATATATATATATATATATGGTAGTTGAGAAATATAAATTAAGTACTTTTGGGGTATTAAATATTTTTAAATACCTTTGAGAATTTTAGAGAAATTGAGAAGTATTTTTGAAGTATTATTTAATTGAAGATAAAATTTACATTTTCATAAGAAGTGAGCATCTCGGGAGTAATTCGAGGTGTCGGTTTTTTCACATCCAGATAAATGTGGAGGGTGATTAGAGCTACTACTACTAAGAAGTACAATTTAAGTTTCAAGTGACATTTGGATCTATGATCCCTTTTAAGAACAAGTTATAGTAGTAGTCCCTAATCATTCAAGAATTTTAGAGGTGAGGTGGTTGGGTTCCGACCACTCGGGATGGCTTAATACTCGGAGAGTTTGGAATCCCTTTTAGGGGGTGCGCACACTTAAGGTAGTCGTTTCGTTTCCGCAAGAGCAGTTTTGATACCGGAACTTGTTCGGGGTGGCCGTCCGTAAGCACGGTCCACCGGGCTCAGTCGAAAGGTTGAGCACCGCCCTTCTAAATTACTAGGAAGTTAGAGAAGAAGATTTTTTTTGTGAAGTTCAAAGAGAAGAGTTACTATAAGATTTTTTGAAGAGAAGTTGAGGGTTTTAGTAAAGAAGTGGTTTGCAGAAAAATCAAAGTGAAAAGGATTTTTATGGAGTGTGTTATTTTTATATAGTATTATATAAAAATCTATTTTCACCAAACCTGATTATTTTACGGGGTTGGGTAGTACTTACTTAGCTCTAAAGCTAATTTTTGTTATTTCTCTTGGCTCTCTCTTCTCCCTTAAATTTTATTAGGTGATGAGTTGGATGCCTATGTGAATTGATGGATTGCTCGAGCTTGGGTGCGAATTAGAAGATGCCTTAGTTAAATTTAGTCATGAAATAAACATTTATTTACTATTTCATTAGTTTTATTATTTTGTTTTGGTTTGCCTGTGCATTCGGTTAAGAGATGACCGGATGCGGCGGTAACACCCATTTCCCTTTTAGACTTCCGCTGTATTTCTTCAACTCTTTGATGAATGAATAAAGAATTCCTTTCAATTATATCAATGTAGTAGATCGGGAAATTTTGGGGTGTTACAGTGACATTGCGAAAGAAATGGCGTTCTCGTGCCAACATGACAAGGAAAACTGATCTTAATTAATTGAACTTGGAGGCTATTGCAAAATTAGCATTAGTCCTTCGCGTACTTCAAGTTTACGTCAAGGCACCAATGTGCAGCGACGGTTTAGCTTAGCTGTACATCATGTCTACTCTTTGCATAGGTTTAGATGATAGTTCCTAATTTGTGTCCTACTGAATTCCTTGATCCGACAAATAGCCCTGAAATTCCTGAATGCATTAAGTTTTTGTCAGATTATTCCAAAACTCTCAAAGAAAGGGTCAGTTTATTCCTTACCATTCACCATTCACCATTCACCACCGCCTTCACAAGTCCTTCTGATCAGTAGCTAGTTTATTAGTGTGTGCTGCCATAATTTTGAGGATGTTGTTATTAATTTAGTCATTGATTTTAGCCAGAGTATAAAGATGTAGTTTATGGAAGAATTTTCTTGTTTTACTCTATCTGTTCTGTGAATATCCCTTTAACTACCTATGCATGCTAATTGTTTTAATTTGGTGTGGTGATTATCGTAAGTCCCGTTGTTCACTTTGCTTGAGGACACGCAAAGGCTTACGTGTGGGGGGGGGGGGATTTGATAAGTCCGTATTTAGACATGCATTTGATGCATGTTGGGATCGACTTGTGATGGTTTTCCTAGCATTAAGGTGTTACAAGTCTAAATTTTAGCTCAAGTTATGTTACCAGGCGTTGGTCCGAGTTTTATGTTTTTTGGAGTCAAAATCAGGGAATTTGAGTTAGGTACCGGCGCTTGAGAAGCAATCAGGACGAGTTGAGAAGCATTAGAGATTGATTTGAGAGCCTTGGAGGTCGCCGGGAGGTTTACGTTGAAGATTTGAAGACAAAAGAGCTCTAGAATCGGTTACGGGATCAAAAGAAGACGTATAAGCCTAACCAACTTCATTAACAATGTTTGCACAAAGATTATCACTACACGCCTAAAAACAATTCTACCCAAAATAATCTCAAAGGTGCAAATTGGTTTTATGGAGGGGGGAGGACATCCACCACCACATTCTGCTAGCAAATGAGATCCTCCACCACCTTGACAAACCGGTCAGGGGCGGGAATATCGCCGTCAAGCTTGATTTATCTCAAGCTTTCGACAGGGTATCTTGGGTTTTCTTAGAGGCATCATTGTTAAGGTTGGGCTTTGACAGGAAATTCTCCCATTTGATTATGTCCAACCTGGCCTCCACGCACATTTCTGTACTGGTGAACGGACTACCTCACGGCTTCTTCAAGCCACGAAGGGGGGTCAAACAGGGGGACCCCCTTTCCCCGTACCTGTTTCTAATAGCCACAGAGAGCTTTACAAGAGCATTACAAAGCAAATTTGACAACAATACAATAAAACCATATTTTATTGGCAACCTCCCAAGCCCGGTGTGCCAGCTTGGCTATGCCGACGATCTGATCATCTTTCTCAATGGCTTGGCTCCCTCAATCTGGAATCTCCAAAAATTTCTCAACATGTTCACAAGTGCTTCGGGGAAACTAATCAACTACAACAAAAGCACAATTTTGGTCAGTAGGAAGATGAACCTGGGAAGAAAAAGAAGGCTTACCAAGGACACCGCTATGAATGTCACAAACCTTCCAATGACCTACTTGGGAGCTGTCCTCCATCAAGGTACAACCAGGTCCTCGCATTGTACCAACATCCTCAAAACCTTTGAAAATCAACTGCAGTCCTAGAAAAAGAAACAATTAAATCAATCAGGGAGACTCATCATTATAAAACATGTGCTCAACTCCATCCCAATACATCACCTGGCAGTCACCAGATTCCCAAGGAAAATCATCCTAAGTCTTAACAGGCTAATGAGCAATTTCTTTTGGGGTTCATCAGGTGAAAAACACAAGTACCACTGGAAAAGCTGGAACCACATTTGCAGAGAAAGAAATGAGGGAGGTCTCAACATTAGGTCACTCTCACAAATCCAAGAAGCGTTACAACTGAAAATTTGGTGGAAATATGAACAACAATCTATTTGGGCAAAGTTCATGTTCTCTAGATACTCTAGACAAGGTACAATGACCTCTAAACCGAAAGACTCACCTACTTGGAAGCAGCTTTGCAAGACAGCACAACAATACCCGTCCCTAATCCATTCTGTCAACGACACACCCTGGTGGTCACCTGAAAAAAACGGCCAATTTTCAGTTAACAGTGCTTATCACCAGTCCAGGTGCACCCTCCCAACAACCTTCTCCTTCCCCCAAAACTGGGCAGCACCTATACAACTGAAAATAAAAAATTTTGTTAATTTGTTTTACTGGATCTTTACCCTTCCCAGATAACCTCAACCGTTTCAAACTAAACCTTATAACTAGATGCCCTTTCTGTCTCAACAACTCAGACACTCAAAACCACGCCCTCTTCAATTGCCCACTAATAAGACCTATCTGGAGGTTATTTTCTTGTAATTTGAAGGTCAGGAATGCACAACAAGACGAGCTAAAACAAACACTATTTATCTGGTGGATGGGGAGGAATTCAAACAAAACCTATAGCAATCTACGCAAAGCTATGCCAGGAATAATCATGTGGCACATTTGGAAATCATACAACTCATGCATTTGGGATGACAAACCTTTCTCAAGTCTGAACGTCGTCTCAGAAATTAAAAGCTACACTCGCTAATGGTGTTACTCCAACACACACAAGAAATTCTATAATTTTGACGTGGATCTACAAACTGACGGTCTCGTTCCGTACATAAAACACAAAGATAAAATCAAAAGCAAAATCAGGTGGATAACAGATTCACCAGCAAGCCTCATTCTCAACACTGACGCGGCCTTCAAGAATGGATTTGGGGCGGGTGGAGCAATACTTCGGAACTCAAAGGGCGACCTGCTTCAGGCCTTCGGGTTCCAGCTCCAAGCTTACAACCCCCTGCAAGCCGAGATCCTAGCAATGGATACCTCGGTCCAAATCATCACAGACAAGGGTTACAAAAACTTCCAGGTTCAAAACGACTCTACAGATTGCGTTCAAATGACAAAAGGTATACTTACAGTTCCGAGTTACCTGAAGGAACCAATCAACAGACTGCGTGCGACGCGGATTTACTCTCAGGTCTACTTTCTCCACCGCCCCCGTCAGACGAACGTCGTAGCCCACTTCATCGCTCAGTCCAGCCTAAACAATTCATCATTCATCATCTACACTGAAGACCTGCTTCCCTCCAGAGCAAAGTGAGCCTTTTACAATGACAAATATGGCATCGGGTTCTTCCGAAATGCCGGCTAAATTTGATTACAGGGGTGGCTCTCCGATTCTCTCTAGCGGCTCTAAAAGAAGAATCTGGAATTAGGGCTACGAGACATTCCTTTTGGACAATTATGTTTAGCGCATGGAAATATTCCCCACTTTTGGACCTATTGTGCTTACTCCATATTGGGTTACGGGCTCCCCCACCTAGCCTCAGCACCTTTTTCTATTTTCTTTAGGGGAACGACCCAGTCCGCCCCAACTCTCTTGCTCTTGTAAATTAAGGCTACTATTACCTAAACAAAATCGATGCTCAGGATGACCTTCTCTCAATTGTTCAATCATATCTTTTTGTAGAAGCATCCAAAGAACACGATTCAAGTTCCATATCAAATCCAACTTCAAGGGTTACAAATCATATAAAGACACCATTGCGAAAATCGGAGAGGAAGAAGGTGAAAACAGACGAAGAAGTCAGATGATCGTTGTTGCGATTTCAGAGTGCAACCTTCCACCATGTTATTCATATCTTTTTATTGAATGATTCAAGTTCAGTTTTGCAAGTTGTGGTGGATAGAGGACTTCATTATCTACAACTTTCATGAAGGAAGCATCGAAGTGAAGAGCGCACGCTGTGCGCCCGAAGTTATGCACGCCGTGCGTGTAGAAGGAAGAGGCGAGGAGTTACTACCAGCCATGCACGGCCGCGTGTGGGAGAGCGCACGCCGTGCGTGGCAAGTTTTTGCGCGAATACTGCGTCGGACGCACAGGGGGACGCACGCAGTGCGTGCGCTCCCAGTGTCCTATTTCGGTCAGAATTGCTCTGTTTTTTCTATTTAAACATCGTGTAAACCCCCGTTTTCGAGGGGAGCTTAGAGAGAGTGCCTAGCACAAAATTTAGAGAGCTTTTCAGCCTTGTTCATCAATCTTTTGGGATTCTTTGTAAGTTCCATCTTTTTAATTAATGACAATTAATTCTATTCAGCCCAATTCTGTTGATTCTTCAATTATGAATTGTGAGTAGTTTAATTAGGGATTTGGGATTGATGAAGGGGTTAATCATGATGTATGACTAGATTCTTGATGGTTTAATTGCATGAATGCCGGTTAATTTGTGTTTGAATAATTTAACTGATATCTCTTGTAACCTAGAACGGCCGTTATAATTACAATTGCTTGTAGAATAAATTAAGAGAGATCTAGTTTATTCTAGGACACATTCACACACACTTAATCGTTCGCTAAGAGATTAGTAACGATTAGGGGTCGTAAGCTCACTCATCTTGGCAATAGTTTAAAATCCCATCGCATGAGAGATCAGCCTGGTCCCCTGAATTATGTTACTCTACGCCGCGAGAGCGGTAAGAACTTAGTCATGATTAGCTAGGCTCGTTAAAATTAATTTCATGTAATTAGGCCTGATCTGCCAGAAATATGGTTACCCCGGAATCAATCCATGTTCCCGTCCATGTGGAGACGATACTCGTACTTACACCACTATATTACAATCTATTTTAAGTGCGAGAAAACTGACATCAACTCATGTACTCTGTGATGTCCTTTTTATACCCGACCACCAGTTACTCTCTTTGAGATCCATGTACATTTTGTGCCTTTTGGGTGACGTGTTCGAGAAAACTGACATTCATGTAATTTCCATATTTATATTTGTGTTTTTAATTAGTTTTGATTAGTTATCACTTTGGAAATTACACACTTTTGGTGTAATAGTTTAGTTTGTAAAATACTTGTAAATTGTTTAGATTAGGTTTATTCTGAGCTCAAACAGGTCCATGATCACTCAAGGGAGCATTGGTGAACTACAAAAGTGGAAGGAAGGTGCAAAAATGCAAGACAAAGAAGAAAGATCTCGTTTTTGGGCTGTACCCGGTCGGGTATACCCTATAACCGATTGGGTACCTACTTGTTTTGCAAATCAAATCAGATCCAAAAAACAAAGGAACGTGTAGGGAAGATTTTGACCACGATTAAGTGTCTATACCCGATCGGGTACACCGACACATCCAATCGGGTATGCCTATGAAATCTATTCCATAATCGATCGGGTGTGCATATGTTACACGTTTCTGATGATACCCGATCGGGTACCTTAGATATACCCGATCGGGTACACGACCCTGCAGCCCAAAAAGCTTATAAATACACCCCATTCCTTCACAATAAAACCACCAATTCCTATATACTCTTAAGCTCAGTTTAGAATAGCATTTCTTTATATTTTTCTGGCATGTTTAGTCTCCAAATGAGGAGCTAAACTTCCATTTCTTGGTTTTGCTCTTGAAGCTTGTTGATTATTAAAGTTGTGAGTTATTTTCTAAACTTTTCTCCTTGAATATTAATTCTTCCCTTAATCAATTTCTATATTAATGTTGGGGAGTGTTGCTAAGATGACAATTAGTCAACATCTCGACATTAATTATTACTAGAAACGATCAACGAACCGATGGTTAATCATTGATGGTTTCACAAGTAAGTATCTTCGGTTTATTAATGCACGGTCGTGGTTAATAAACTTAAGAGGGATTAATTTTGTTGGTTAAACCAAAACCGTTGTGTTGAGGTTATCAATCTCAATTGATTTCATCAAGAAGTTAGAAAGATTAAATGCTCCTATTAAATCGGTATAAGGCGTTGTTCTATATTTGATTAATAGTAAGGGTTATTAATGAATGGTCGTTGTTAATAACTAGCTTCGATGAATTGGATATACTCCTCTTTTGAGTATTCGAGAGGGGATAAGTTATAGACATAACAAGGATCGACTAAATATATCAACAAGTGGAAAGTAGCAAAGCCAAGTTCTTTTTATCTTTGAATTAAATCACATATAAGTTGTTCATCTTAGTTTTTAATTAAATTAAATCATTCAACCCCAAAACCCCCCTTTAATTGCTAGTTCATAAAAAGAGAATTATTCCTTTCCCTGTGGATACGAACTCTATTACGGTATACTACGTATAAGTGTTAATATTGAAATTATTTTGACGCACTACGACAAAGTGTTCGTCAAAAACCAATCTCTTTCAACCAAAACTCACACTTAGAGAAATTGGAGAAGAGTTGCTTCCCTCTTAGTGTATCGAGTACAGGCCTCAAATTTCGTTAATGCTCCTCCTCATTCTTGGATTACACTAGAATTTAATCGATGAACACAATAACAAACCGGTCCAAGTATTGGTGGAATACCTGATTCATGAGGTCCATGAATGTCACAGGCGCATTGGTTAACTCAAACAACATCACAAGAAACTCAGAGTGACCATACCTAGTGCGGAAAACACTCTTTGGTATGTCACTCTCCTTAATCTTTAATTGATGATACTCCGACCTCAAGTTGATCTTTGAAAACAGTTGCTCCCCATAGCTGATCGAACAAGTCATCAATCCTCGGCAATGGGTTCCAATTCACGATTGTGACCTTGTTCAGTTGACGGTAATCAATACACATCCTCATTGTACCGTCCTTCTTCTTCACGAAGAGTACTGGTGCCTCCCACGGAGAATGACTCGGTCCAATGAACCCGGTGTCCAACAACTCTTGTAATCGAACCTTCAACTCTTGAAGCTCCACTGGTGCCATCCGTTACGATGGGATCGAGATGGGTTTGGTGCCAGTTATACCTCGAACTCAAACTCAATTTCTATCTAGTTGGAGTCCCGATAGTTATTCTAGAAAGATGTATGAGTACTCGTTCACCACCCTCACATCTGTGAGGATCTGGACCATGTCCTCCCTGTTTATTACATAGGTTAGGTATGCCTGACATCCCTTTCTGATCAAACGCCTTGTCCACGCGGCTGCTATGATACACGGGCTGAACTTTTCTCTTTCACCCTCAAAGCGTAAGGTTCTCCCCTCACCTTTTTCGAGTTCCATCACTTTGGTGTAAACGTCGACCTTCACGCGGTGCTTTTTGAGCCAATTCATCTGAGGATTGCATCAAACTTCAACTAGGAATGGACTCGGGCCGGTTCGGGCCCGGTTCGGGCATGGGCCCGGACGGGCCTCGGTTCTAGGAAGGCAGGCCCGGAACCGGCCCGGATAACCCCGGGTCCGGTTCGGTTCGGGTCACCCGCCCGGTTCACGGGCCGGGCCGCCCGGCGGGCCGGGCCGGGCCTATTTAATTTTTTTTTAATTATTATATAATTAGAATAAATCTTATTACAATTACAATATATTATATTCGAATTGAAGTATATTTATTTCAAATAAGAAGTACAATTGAGAATTAGGATGAATTTAAAAAATGTAATACATTTTGTAATAAAAAATCAATCGGACTCTCCGCCTTCGGTTGTTTCCTCCATAAAGTGGCGGGAGGGAGTGATGGTAATTTCTTGAGTTCTTCGTTGGGCCTTCAACCAATCGTGAAAGCAAACTAGTGTCTCAAGAGAGCTCGGGCTCAACCTCGTTCTAAAATCGGTTAGGACGTTGCCGGCCGCACTGAATTCTTGTTCCACGGCAACGGTTGATATCGACATTGCTAGTACTTGCTTAGCCATCTTTGATAAAATTGGGAATGTTCTTTCATTTTCCTTCCACCACTTAAGAACGTCAAAGTCATCACCAACTTCATAATCAACATTCAATGTTAGATACAAAGAAAGCTCGTTACCTGAGCTTTGTTCAGTAGCGGGAGTTGCTCTACTTTTTTTCAAAAGAGAACCAAAAACGGATTTTAAAAGTGATTTTCCTTTAGATGAAGAAGATGTTCGTTGCATGGGAGGGGGTGCATTACCATATTGTGCATGAAATTCATTATACAATTGATGAAATAAATTACTAACCTCGTTGAATTCTTGTTTAGGGTCGATGGGATTATCATCGAACTCTTGAGTTGGAAAAAAAGAAGCATAATAGTAATCTATACAATTTGCCAAGTAAGGAAGTTTATAACGAGGATCAAGAACAAATGCAATACCATATATATGCGGAATATGTGAATAATATTTTAAAAACTTTTGTTTCATGAAATCACAAAAATAACTAACGTAAGCGGCGTCGGAAAATTCACAAAAAGCGCCGGCGAGATTAACAGCTTCAACAAAAAATTCGTTTGCGGTAGGTTTATAAACATGACTAAAAGTTAGAGTTGCGTTATTAAAATATGCCAAAACATTAACAATTTTTTCACAAGTGTCGATGTCAGCCGGGTTTATAATATAGTTACAAGTTTGTCTTAAAAAAGCTGGAAAATGATCTTTATATCTAACAAGTACTTGAATTAAATTATAAGTACTATTCCAACGAATAGACAAATCTTTAGGAAAAGCACAATAATTCACGCGTCTATCCTTCAAATATTGCCGCCATTGCATTTTTAGTGGAGTGTTAGCCCAAATCAATTTAATTCCCCCCTTCACTACCTCCAAAGCATTTTCTAATGCCGCTAAGCCATCTTGTACACACAAATTTAGAATATGACATGCACAACGTTGATGAAAAAATCTACCCATCAATGTAGAAGCACCACACAATTCACGTAATCTAGGTATAGCAGCAGTATTATTACTAGCATTATCAAAACCTACAGCAAACACCTTATCAATCAAATTATACTCAATTAAAATACGTTCAATGAGAATATAAATATTATCAGCAGTGTGACGATCATTGAATTCACGAAAAGCAAGAACACGTTTATGCATATTCCAATCATCATCAATATAATGTGCAGTTAGACCCAAATAATATAAATGATGATAAGTATCCTCCCATATATCGCTACAAATACTAACACGTCCATCAAAGTTTGCGAAAAATATTTGTAATTTTTCTTTTTCCAAGTTATATTGCCTTATAACTTCTTTTTTAATCGTTTTGCGACTATAATTTCTAAATTGAGGATTTAAAGTACCTTGAGCATAATCTCTTAAAGCAAGACTTTCGGAAAAAATAAAGGGTAAATTTTCTTCAACAATTAAATGAGACATACCAGTCAAATGTTTTTTATCATCATAGGAAAAATTACCAAAGGGTTGAGAATTTGCAAACCTTGATATTTGTGTTTGCTTCCCCTTTCCTTTGTCTATTTTCGCATACTCCACAACGTGGGTGGACTGAAGATGCCTTTTGAGACTCCCGTATCCGCCAGAAATTCCCAAGTTAAACTCTTTCTTGCAATGATTGCAACTTGCGTACCATTTTTCGGTTTTTTCGTCTTTCCTTTTTGTAAAATTGTTTTCAATAATAGCAGATTTAGATTTCTTACCAATTTTGGTTGTAGTCGTTGAAGGGCCCTCGTCCTCTTCCTCATCATCCGGAGTCCCGTCGCCCCCCGAGTCCTCCTCCCCATCGTCATCCTCGAGCTCCTCTTCATCGATGGTTGTCGGGAATTGTTGTTCTTGTGCAAAACGTGGATCATTTTGGGACAATAGGTGTTGTAGTTCCTCGTCGGACATCATCATACCATCTCGCCGTTGGTAATCCGTTTCAAAATCATCTCGACTTTGAAAAGAAGACTCGGCCCGCGCTTTACCTTTGCCTTTGCGTGAAGTAGATCGAGTCGATGCAATCTCCCTCTTGCGGTTGCGTTGGAGATTACCCACATCTACAGAATGTCTACCTCGCTCCATATTTAAAATTGAACAAATATTAGCACTTAACTAATATGAGAAATGTAAAAATTAACTACTTTTGTTATTTTAATGAGATATGTAGCAATTAACTAATATGAGAAATGTAAAAATTAACTAGTTTTTTTTACTTTAATGAGATATGTAGCAATTAACTAATATGAGAAATGTAAAATTGTAGCAATTAACTAATTAACTAATATGAGAAATGTAAAATTGTAGCAATTAACTAATATGAGAAATGTAAAATTGTAGCAATTAACTAATTAACTAATATGAGAAATGTAAAATTGTAGCAATTAACTAATATGAGAAATGTAAAATTGTAGCAATTAACTAATTAACTAATATGAGAAATGTAAAATTGTAGCAATTAACTAATATGAGAAATGTAAAATTGTAGCAATTAACTAATTAACTAATATGAGAAATGTAAAATTGTAGCAATTAACTAATATGAGAAATGTAAAATTGTAGCAATTAACTAATATGAGAAATGTAAAATTGTAGCAATTAACTAATTAACTAATATGAGAAATGTAAAATTGTAGCAATTAACTAATATGAGAAATGTAAAATTGTAGCAATTAACTAATTAACTAATATGAGAAATGTAAAATTGTAGCAATTAACTAATATGAGAAATGTAAAATTGTAGCAATTAACTAATTAACTAATATGAGAAATGTAAAATTGTAGCAATTAACTAATATGAGAAATGTAAAATTGTAACAATTAACTAATTAACTAATATGAGAAATGTAAAATTGTAGCAATTAACTAATATGAGAAATGTAAAATTGTAGCAATTAACTAATTAACTAATATGAGAAATGTAACAATTAAGTAGTTTAACTAATATTAATATGACAAATGAAACAATTAACTTTAACTACTTTAACTAATATTAATATGACAAATGAAACAATTAAGTAATTAAATAGATAAACGAGAAGTGTATATATAAATCAAATGTATAACTATATATAGTATATATAAATATATAATGTGTAAATATATTATAAGTAATATATAATATAATGTATAACTATATTCTAATTAATATATAATATAATGTATAACTATATATAGTATATATAAATATATAATGTGTAAATATATTATAAGTAATATATAATATATATGTATAACAATATATAGTATATAATATAATGCGTAAAGAATTATAATATGAATGTGTATAAGTATATATTTATAAGTAGATAATTAATATTATAATATATAAGTAGATATAATAATAATATAAATTATATATATGTAGAAAGAATTTGGAGAAGATGAAGATGATTGAATATGAGAGATTAAGAGAATAGAGAATTTAGATTTTAGAGAGTAGAAAGAGTTGTAGGTGTAAAAAATGTATAGAAAATAGGAGTATAAATAGGTTTTTTTTTGTATACCCCACCCCCACCCCCACCCCACCCCCCCTAACCCCCCAGACCCCCCCCCCCCCCCTCCTATGCTCCCAACGGCTATAGAGCCGTTTGGGAGGTCTCCCAACGGCTAGTAGAGCCTTCAAATTTTTTAAATTTTTTTTGTGACCGTTGAGGCCCGGACCGGGCCCGGCCCGGCCGGGCCGGTTCACCAAATTATAAGCCCGGGCCCGAACCGCTACATGACCGGGCCGGGTGGCCCGAACCGTGACCTAACCAACAAACCGGGCCGGTCCGGGCCCGCACAGTAGCGGGCCGGTCCGGTTCCGGGCCGGTTGGCCCGGCCCGAGTCCACCACTAACTCCAACATGTTTATTGTTACGCAATCCCCCGCTAAGGTATGCTCCCCTATCTCCACTCTAACATACCGTTTAGTCTTATTTGTACAATTTTCCAAGTAAGAATAGTTGTGCGCCAAGCAACACCCAAAGGCTTTTGCCCCTCTAAATTTCTCCATCTATATTTCCTTATCTATCTCTTATATATACTCATTGGACCCGCACAATTTCTTTTATTGGTTCTCTCCGAAAATGCATGTCGCGACCCGGACTGCGCCTGTGTCACGTAGACAAATGCCACCCAATCCAACAAGGATGACCACATTCGTCCTTAATAAATTGTACAAAGCGTCCGCGAGATTCATACACCAATCTAATCAGTAAACACATATAAGTAACATGAATATTAAATCAAACAAAGTGCAAAATACATATGTTTGAAATTAGGCCACACGTGGCAATCATAGGCACGCAGGCTCCAAAATGTTTACAAAAATTAATTTAGAAAAATCCCATGAGCAATTACAATATTTGAAAATAGAAACAAGAAGCACGAACCACGTCTTCCGTTAGATGATCACCCGAACAACGGTGCAGGAAGTAGACTCTAGTCTTGATCGACCTGTAAAAATAGTGAGGCCCCCCAAAGGGGTCAGTACTCCACAGAAAGAAGTACTAGTGACATGCAGTCTTTATGATCGATAACTAATGTTTTGAGTATACGACTCAAATATAGGATGATACACACATATATAAGGGCATATATTACTACCCCAACCACAAGATAATACCCTAGCATATACTTATAAAGTATCTGACCCAGTAGTCATTTTCTTTAATAAAAACAACAGAAGGATTTATTCCTTAGACTCTCACCCTTTCCCTTGCAATAAACTCCGGATATCTAGCGCGAGTTCTGTCCTATATTCGTACCTATTAAGTGTTATACTGAGCTTCCTGGCCCCGGGTCACCGTCCCGTACCCATAACGGTTATATTGGACTTTCTTGGTCCTAGGTTTGACTAGTCCATACTAGAAGTATTAAGTTGGACTTTCCTGATCCTGAGTTTGACTAGCTCATACTAGGAGTTTTAAGATAGACTTTTCATGTCATGGGTCACTCACCTATCCGAGTGTTAGATTGGACTTTCATAGTCCCGAGTCACTCACCCATCCCTATTTTATCATACATTCTATTTATGTATAACTAGCAATAGTGTTCAACTCCACCGAACCCTTCCTGGTCAGGTAATAATTCACTAAGGACCATATGGGTCCACACCAAGGCTGAAGTACTGGCCCACATGTAATTGAACCTTCAGTTGGGATTTCGGCTCGCCCATTGGGTATTTTAGGTCACCCATCATACTCAGGTCCCAAGTCTGGACCTTTGGGTTTTTCAAAAGGTCCAAGTTTTTAGAAAAACATGGAGGTTTTCGAAAAGAAACAAGTTTTTCGAAAATGTGCAATTTTTCGAAAACACATGTTTACGGACTTTGTACTTAAACAGATCAAATTCGATGATTGAATATTTGTTGGATTCCTCTCTTCGAGAGCTACAACTCTTATGAAGACATAATGTCACAACTCAGAGCACAACAAAAGATATGGATCTTACTCCCAATTGATTTGTGAAGACCAGAATTTTTTCGAAAAATGGGCAGTTTTTCGAAAACAAAAACAAGTTTCTTGAAAATGCAAAGTTTCTCAAAAAGTCCAAGTTTCTCGAAAATGAAAAGTTTCTCGGAAACGGTAAGTTGTCGATTGGACCAGAACTAAGACCATATAGACACCGGACTGAGACCCAGTCCACCCTTAGGCGTAAGTAGGCAAGTTCATTGCAATAGCACTGCAGTGTCCACATATTTCAAATTTGGAAAACTAGTAAACCTCACTAGACATCTCTTTGACTCAAACTGTCTTGGATTCGTGTCTTCGAGAGCTACAACTCATGTGAAGACATTATGTCTAAATTCAGATAACAACAATAGATATCGAACTTACACTCCACTCTAGATACCAATACATTGTATATTCAATCAAACATATCTAAGAAGCATTTTATCACCTTAAAATCATTCTTTCATGCACTTGAGGTAATCGAATACAAGACCCAAAAGTTATTCGACATAAAGCTGTCATCTCACCTGGAAAATGGCATGAATAAATTACCCTTGTTGTGATAATTCCCCCCTCCCCATCTCAAGCCCTATTCCCACGTTCTCCTGTGGCTTCAAACGGATTGAAAACGACGAAGATGAAGTTCACGCACAAAAACCATCTTAAGCTCCTGTGTCTGCTGCGCTGCAAATGTCTAGGTCGTAGGTTTCTTTTTAGATGATTTAGCCTTTGATAGGTCTACTAAATAAGCTTTGGCCCCTTTGTCCTTTATTTGGTTATTCCTCTCGTTTCCTTTTATTTAATTCAAAGACACATCCTTGGTCCGTAATTACTTATTCTCCCAACATAAAATATTATCCGGACTAAGATAAATATAATATGTAACCCTGGGATATACTAGGTGCTCCCATTCCCCACATGGGTCTCACAAATTTAAATTTAATAATTGCTAAAATTAATCGCTAAGATAACATTTTCAATCTTAGTTCTCTTTTGACTTCGATATCATGGATCGATTCATATTAGTCGATCCCAAATTTTTTTGTGAATAAGGTTTGAATGTTGTTCTATTCGTAATTGCTCGAAAATTTTAATTAGCGAAAATTTACAAACGAAGGGACAGTGTCACAATTATGCATGGACCGGTTCCGGTCCGGGCTCCGGGCCAGGTACCTTTTTTTTTGCTTTTCTAATTACTTCCTACCCCCCCCCCCCCTCCCCGGCCCGGCCGGTACCAAAGAACCCAAACCCATGACCCGGCCCAAAAACCCCCCGATTCGGGCCCTAGACCCGGGCCCGGGCAACCAGGTCGGCCCGGTCCCGCACAGTGGCGGGCCAGATCGGTTCCCGGGCCACTCCAACCCTAGTCATAATGCACCTATTCAAGAATGGGGATCAATCCTATGCTTACACCAATGCCCATTTCTAATGGACTCTCATACACTTACAAATGACGTTCACTAGTTTGGTAACCCTCCAACTCCTGGGGGCTTAGCTCACAAATCACTTAATGAATGCTTAATCTCACGTCAAGCGACAACGTAAAAGTTGCTGAAACCCGTGAAGTTTTGGTATTGCACTAGGAACTTGGACTTAGAATATGTTTACTTCACGGGCTAGTAGGCACCGCTTATTAAGACATCTTTTACTAACCCGTTATTTAGTATGAGGTTCCTTATAAATGTATGTTTACTTCACGGGATCGATACATTTGTTAAAATATAATTTAAAATGTCAATTATAACCTTAAAAAACTTTATCCTTCCTTGCTATCACTCCTATCTCAACCCCCCACCACCTTAACTCACCCTCTAGGGTAGGATGGGGTGGGGATAGGGGTGAGAAGAGGTTTGGGCAGGGGTTTATGATATATGTAGAATGTGGGTGTGGGTAGGTGGGGTGGGGGTAAAGGAGTATGGGATAGGGGTATGTGGGTGGGGGTGGGTGGGGGAGAGGGAGGTGTAGTGGGTAGGGGTATGTATGTGGGGGTTGGTTAGGGGTAGGTGGGGGTTAGGGTAAAGGGTAGGCAGGGGGGCACGGGAGGGTAGGGGTACTGGTCAAATGTAGGGTTGGGGTATGAAGTGGGGCTGCTTCGGCCACTTTGTGAAGAGAGTTATACTTATCAATATGTAAAAAATTAACATGTTGGTAAAAACGTGGGGTGATGTACTTGCTGGGCAACACTTTATGACATAAAAGGTGTTTACTGTGTAGAGATTTATCCAAAAAATTGTTTACTTTAACCGTATTAATGAGCTAACAATGAAATTAATTGTAAAGTAAACATGTCCTTAATTAGTTAGAACGGCTCCTTAAGTATAGATGCATGTACATAGACAGTGCTAGTATTGGCAATTTGGCATCTTTTGAGTATTTAACTATTTAACATTTTGCCAACAATATATGTTAGTTAGTAATTGGAAATACTTTGTTAAGTCTCTTTTCAAATTTTAGGGCCAAAGCAGGAATTTTCAGAGTAAGATTCGAGAACCATGTAAATCTATATTAACATAGATATAATAATGCCAATAATGAGTAGTCAAATAGGAACAATAACTTACCGAGGCGGACTGCCTGCTTAACTCACTCATTCTGTTGTTCAAAAGCCTTATTTACAGAACATGATTCAAAGACTGACTTGATCATATTGGTAAGAAATTACAGTTCATCAGTTCAAGAAAAGAGGCTGACACATATCAAACTGATATTGCTGCTGCTGCTCACCCCATTGGCTATCTATTGTAAGAGCGCTCTTGAAGAAGCTGGCGGGTGGGTGTTTCTTCCATAAAAAATTCAGAAGAGTAAGCATTCCAGGTAGAGTTGATTGATCAATTCAACAGGTAGCAACAAGGCAGTTTAAAGGTGGCTTAGGTAGAGAAGAAAGAGGGGTAGAGGTAATACTATCAAGATGTTCCCATTTCACCCTCCGTCTCTCGGCAACTATGTCTGATGTCGACTTTTCCTCCTCAAGTTTTCTTTGACAGGAAAGAACAAGCTCCTCGTCCATCTCCAGTATCACTTTCCTCACATTTTGAGTCAGGTTCAGAATGGACTTATTCCAATGGTTTTGGCCGTTCTTTTCTAATGCCGACACTACAATGGGCATCATCACATCCTTGTTGAGCGTCACCAGGTTAAGGAAGTTGTCATTGTTCCACAAGAGATGTGCTCTTTCTGCTACCTGTAAAATCTTGACAAGTTGGTACAAACTAATATGCAATGGCATTCCCCTAAGTGATGAGTCTAGAGTCAAACAAAGTGAAATTATGATTTCTTTAGAATTTTAAAAACAAAATACTAGCTTTTCAAGTCATTCAACACATATACAAGATATAAACCCCTCACGTTTAATACCTCCCTTAAACTACTCTGGTTATCATATTGATCATTTTGGATGAAACCCTAAGTGTTACAAAGACGCCCGCTTTAGTAATGGCTGTTAGGAACAAGCTGCTTTTGGAAAGTAATTATTGTTTTGTTTCGGCTTAGGTTGTTAGTAATAAGTGTTACGAAACCTATATTAGCTAAGCTTTTTTGCCTAGATTTCTATGATGCTTCTTTTGGGCTGCAATTAATTGCACGAAAATAAGTTGTTACAGGAAATGTTCTGTGGAAATTTTCCCCTGAAACATATAAGAGCACTTGTTAATGCACAAAAACAGCAAAAAGAAAAGAACTGTTTCATGAAAATGGGTCCCTTATCTCCTTATTAATTGTCCATAGTGACGAACAAGAAAAGAATGAAAGATACAGAGAGCTTGAGTTCATCATCATATTATATGCTGTTAACAAAAGAGAGTAATAATACCTGGAAATGCGAGCTATTGAGGCAAAATCCTATACGCCGAAAGAGTGGGACCATGATCTTTTGAAACTCAGAAACCTTCATCAATTCCATAATCTCTTCGATCTCACTGATAAACATCAACTCCTTTTGGCTATTCTTCACAGGCCAATATCTCAAAAGCTTTGCTACCAAAACGCTAGCCAGGTTCTGCTCCTTCTCTACAAACTGTACAACACAGTATACCAGCTGTTGGTGATACATGCCCAATGCTTTTGGCTTGTGTAAGGGTATCAAAGCCCTGGAGAAGAACACCTTATGTTCTTCTTTTAAGGGCAAAGCAAAACCGCTAATCACACTTCCCAATACTTCAAGCAGTTCTGAAATCCCATTATGCCATTGAGTCTCAAACACAAAGCCATAAAATAAGTTACTGATCGCATTTCGGATGAAAGGCCTGTGCACCATGAACTTCTCGTACAGCCGGTGGAGGACCGATTTAAGGCACTCTCTTTCCCTTGGGTCCTCAGAGTCAAATAGGTTGAGCAGTCTTATTATGAAGGAGTGATGCACATATTTCTTTGCTGCCTTCGGATCAAGAGACGTCAGGCTTATGAATTGAAGGAATAGATCGTACACCAGCTGCAAGTGATACCAGGCAGGGTCGAATAGTGGTTCTTCATCTTCACTCTCACCTCGAGCAGAATGGGAAGGGGGGTACTTGGGAGGGAAGTCTCTAAACAAATTAACAGCACACATTTTGCAGACTGCAGCAATGGCAGATTCAGTGCATTTAACAGACCCAGAGGTGACAAAATCGTTGAGATCAATCAATGCCTGTCTCTTCAGGTCTTTTTCCACCGCGTTCTTCTCAGGATCACTGAAATCAAACACGGAGCAACAGAGGTTCAGCTTGCTCAAGAACAGGCCTTGCTTCTCCCCATTTGAGACATCCTTGAAGCACACGTGGGGCCCAATGGACTCCCCTCCTGCCACGGGGAATATTGCAGACGACATGCGTTTCACTACACTTAGTTGGTTAGCTATCACATTGCAGCTATTTGTGAACTGAAGCCCATCGCCAGTATCTGTCATGGGTGGCTTGCTGTTTAAGGGTTTGGTCACAGAGGGATCCTTTGAATCAGATTTCTGGGATTTCCGAGGAATTTTCGCAAGAATTTGCTTAAGCATTTTAGCAATGGTTGGGGATGCAGCCAAGAGTGATCCTAGGCCTATATGAAGAGCAGCAACATGTTCATTAAATGATTGTAGCAAAAAGCTCATGCAGAGAATAAATTTCCAATTTCAGTGTCACACTTTTCTACAGGTATACATTTTCAAGCTGCACAGTGATGAAGAAAAGTCGCAGTTTTTGTTTTTGCTCTTACTTTCAATCTAGACTAACTAAACCCTAATGATAAATTGCAAGAACATTCTAATCAACACTTTTCGCCACAGCACAGATCTCAGAAATTTAAGCTCCGAACTCAGAATATAGCACAAGATTGATTACAACATGTATGAACATTAATCCCTACACGAACAAATCACAGATCCAGGGCACAAACCAGGGAGCAAGGCTTCGGACACCAAAAGAGAGAACCCGAGATGATTCAATACATACAAACAACGAATTTCAATGTCCAGAAGTAAAGAAGAAGACAAAAGAAGTCTTATTTTTTACTTTTTTGAAGGAAAATAAAATTTTGCAGAGACATATGAAATGAAAGATTCAAAATTGAGCTAAAATAAAAGAATTCACATATGTATGGGGAGAGAACGAGAGAGAGAACCTGTGTCAGTGTGGGTCTGGTTAGCGATAAGGAAAGAAGAAAAGGGCATTAAGATTGGTGGGAGAATTGGCAGAGGGTGAAGAGAGAAGAAGGGAATGATGCAAAACTATACCCGTTGGAGTTGGGGGTGGGGAAAAGAGAGTGTGGAATCACAACATAGTCTTCCTCTTTTGGCTTCGGATTGAAGACACAATGATGAGTGTGGAGGAGCCCAGTCCCTACTCTCCTTTTTCTTTATATTTTAAAGATTTCTTTCCCCCTTGTAGCCAAGAAAACAAGACTCTTTTTTGTGAAACATAAACAATTGTTTTCCCAATTCTTGATTGATGTTGTTTTGTCCGTTCTCTTGCTACTTGGTTCTTGTTCAGATCATGGTTAGTACTACGACTGCGGCTACGGCCTTCATGCGGACCATGCCTCCTTTCTCTCTCTACACCATTTATGATTGTATACAAGCCCAGTGATTAAGCATATTTTATACGTATATCAGGGGTTTCCTTTATTTTCCCTCGACTTTTGTGCAGAAAGGTTAATGAATGACAGCGCCATTTTCACTTAAAAATTGCCTGCATTATCATTCATTCACCGCTCCCAGCATTTCCGTCCGCTACTGGTAGTGACCAGTGGGCCTCGGGCCGGGCCTGATCGTTTTTGTTTTGTTTTTTGAGGCCCGGAATCAGCGGCAGAGTCAGGGTACTGGGCTGGATTGGGCTGATATAAAAAAAAATTTGGAAAAAATTTTACAGAAAATTCTTTACACTAAAAATATAGACATTTTTAAAATTTGGGATGGACCAGGGCCAGGGTTGACCCTCCCCTAGCTACGCCCCTGCCCGGAACCGTTCCGGGTAGCTATTGGATCCGGTTCGGGCCGGGCCTCGGGCTGGGTACATGTTTTTTGATTTTCTAATTACTTCCTACCCCCTACCCCCCACACCTCAAAGCTCTCCAAAACACCCAGCCTAACTCATTTACCTTTAAAAGAATTTGAAAAACAAAAAAATGGCCAGAATCGGGCCGGGCCGGGCCGGTTCATGTTTTTGATACCCGGAGCCCGCCCTGAAACAGTACCGGGCCGGGTGGCCCGAACTGGGCATGGACCTCGGTATCGGGCCGGGCCGGCCCGGTTACGACCAGTTGACTCGGCCCGAGTCCATCCCTAGTGTATACTAATATTACCGGTGGGCGTAGCTCAACTGGTAGCGAGGGAGTGCCACAAGGGTTAGATCTCGGGTTCGAATCCCGGCAACTGCGATGAGAGATGACTATGCTAAAAATATAGGGTCTCTGCAAGTATCAGGGACAAAGCCACACTCTCTATCTGTCAGATTGAGATTATAGTCCAATTTACATTCTCCAAACGTACCGTCCGGTCAGGGTTGGGGGCCCTCAGTGATGAGGTGTCATGCTTTTAGTGTATACGATTGCAATTGCGGAGTACTATCAAATATGATACCCTACCCCACTCTCTCATCCATGCAAAAACTCAAAATTAAACTGTGTTGATAGGGTAGTGACCAGGGAGTGAGAAATACTCACTCAGTCTCATTAACAATGCGATAACAGGGAGTCACGTGCAAATCAATAAAAGTGTTTTATGTGATTGATATTAAATTAATAAAGTAAGAATGATTTAGAGGCACACAAACTTTATCAAATTTGGTATGAAACCATCTTAATGGGACGGACTGAAAAGATAAAACAGGACAATCTTAGCAGGACGGAAGGAGTAATATTTATATTTGAATGAGGGGTCAAAAGAAGATTACTATGTTTTAAATGGATAACTATATATGTGGACAGAAAAGATACAATAATTGTAAAATTGTTGTACAACACGCGTTAATACATGTATGAACACTAACAACACTTCATGTTTTTTTTTGGTTCAGTAGCAGGGTGATGTAACTCGCGTTTGAAGAAATGCAATTGACGTTGATGAAAAATGTAACCGGAGGCGAGTCGAAATGTAGGTTGTCTGATACGGAGTATAAGATATACTACATAAAATATAAGATATGAAATATTAATT
Organism: Cuscuta europaea; assembly: GCA_945859875.1. Classification (NCBI taxonomy): domain Eukaryota; kingdom Viridiplantae; phylum Streptophyta; class Magnoliopsida; order Solanales; family Convolvulaceae; genus Cuscuta; species Cuscuta europaea. Next base: position 5,246,052 of record CAMAPE010000036.1, on the reverse strand, counting down.
TCAATGTAAACAATGAAATAATAGTCTAATTGGCTAATTACTTTATGTAAATATAGTGAATATGTTTTGTTTCTAGTATGAGGGCCATAAATAATGATATATTTAAAAAAGATCATACTTTCACGACTAAAACAGAATTTGTGAACAGTGATTTTTTGTTTGAATAGCAGCCTAGCAGGATATGTTTTGTGATGTAACTTGTGTTGATGGAAAATGTAACTCGCGTGAATCCAAAATGTAACTTATTGAGGAAAGTTCAAATGTAACGCGTGCATATGAAAATGTAATTCGGCACATGAAATTAAAATGTAAATCACGCATGAAAGATGTAACTCACACAAATGAAGATGTAACTCGTGCATAAGAAAATGTAATCTCATTCATTATCAAATGTAACTTCATGAATCATGTATAAATATAACTCACACGAATAAAAATATAAATCGCACACATGTAAATGCAATCTTCTATTTTATCAGATGCAAGTCAACATAAATATTTGGAACCGGTATACCATGCACATGATATAACGGTTCCACGGTATAATTTGTAGAAAATATACTTTATCTCAATTAAAAAGACAACTACATCCTTAACTTGATTCTCCCTCCCTTACCCGCCCGCTCTCTCCTCTATCAATTAGTTCCCCATCAGCTCTGTCCATCGATCAGTTCTATTGTCGTTGAAACATCCTCTCATGCCACCACCGCATAGGATCTTCACCATCTCGTCTACAGCTTTTGTCACATTCGCCTCGGGTGTGCCCCCCTCCTTCTTATGTCTGATCCTCAAATGCGTGATGGTTAGGGCTCGGTGCCTTGGGTGTGTGATGGAGACTCAATGATGGCGGCTATGGTTCGGTTAGCTTGTGAGATCCGACGACGGTGCCTAGATAGGGTTGGTTAAGCGTCAGGAAAATTTCGAGCGGTTAAAATTGTGAATCTGAGCGACAATTCTACGCTGACTAGGGTTGAGGAGGGAGGCAATGGTAGTGCGACCACCGCTAATGTGGTTATAATTATCACTAGCGCACAGCGGGTGGTCACTAGATAGTGGTGGTCACTGTGGCTGGCGGTGGTCACTGTGGCTGGCGACGACAGTCACTGTGACCAATAGAGAGGGGTTACTGTGGGCAGTGGTGGTCTCTGGTCGGTGGTGCTAACCCGCTTTGATGGTCACTGTCACTGGGGGAGTAGTATAAAGTCTTGAAAGTCGCTTTTTTGGAAAATTCTAAAAGTATACTATTTTTCAAGGCTTTTTCGTGGCGCTTAAAGTCAAAAATTGCCTAATCGTTGTCATTTACAATAGTTAAGAATATTGATTTTGCTATTGAATTTTCAATGACCAATTTAAGCAAACGGTTACTCGCAATTAAATATATTATCACACAGTTAGTTATGATTATAATAAAAAACAATCCTAGGCAATGGGGTGAGGCAGAAAATTATCCGGTTGCACGGGCATAGTTATATGCATAACCATCCCTTCCTGCCCCACACATGTTATCATTGATGGAGTTATGGGACTAGGTGTAATACTTGAGAGATTATGTTAATTAAAGGATTTATACTGCTTCTCATACCAACAAAGTTCATCTCCTTTTAAGGTAACTCATCTCCTAAGAATTCCAAATTAAGCGTGCTCGCACGTGAGCAGTCTTGGAATAGATGACCCTCTGAGAAGTTTCTCAAGGCACTCACGAGTGAGGACAAAGTGTGTGGTAAAGGCTCATATGGTTTGTGAGGACATTATTGGCAGTGGTGGAGCCAGAAATCTATTTTCAATAAATACAACTTCCTCCACCCAACACAAAAACCAAGCCTTTAACCCTATTATCTCTAGCCCGGTCGAGCTAGACAGAACACTATGAGGCGCATCATTTATAGATGTTTACCAAAGATGGAGTGGGAGTCCTGACGTTTCTACCTCTGGTACATCTTTTTACTAAGGCCATCAGTCAGAACCTAGTTCGAAGCTGATGATAACGGGCAATCCAAGTGATCCCGGCTCTACTTTTAACAGGTCGCCACAACAGCAGCAAGCCTCCTCTACCCTTTCAACTCCATGCATCCACGATCAACTCGAAGACATCCTAGTTGATAACAAATGGGGTGGTGTATGGACGGAATGGGACGATCTTAGACAAGAAACTGAGCAGTATGATATGAAAAGAGGACTCTTCATTAGAGAGCTGCTCACCAAATGTGATGCTGACCTCATTCGGCTTGATGAAGACGAACTCAAAGAAGGGGAGAACTATAAAGAAGCTCAAGTTGAGCTATCCAAGGTGATGAGACTAACAGGAACAATGCCATTAGAGAATGAAAACCCTTGGGAAAACATCAGAATAATCGTCCTCTTCCAAGAGGAACTCAGAAAGCGTATATGGCGAAAACCATAGAAACTCAAACAACTTGATGAATTGAAAGCTCGTGGTCTGACCCACCTCAAAGGGAAAGACATCGGAGGACATCTGCACATGATGAGCCACAGATCGATAAGGAAACAACGTGAGATCCTGAAGCACGATCTACAGACATGCAAGTATCCCATCTGGAAAATTCTAGACGTGACTGAAGGTAATCACGCAGGAATAAAACTCTCTATCTATCGATTGCAACACACTGCTAAGACAAAGTTTACCTGCCAAGAGAATGACTTTTTCTTGCTAAGGATGGATGATATTTATCAGATGTTCATGGCATATAGGGATCTCCCCGTCAGTAGCAACAAAGTAGTGAAAGAAGGCTTCAATGCAATCAAAAGATTCATGATACGGCAAGTCTGAGTCCATGGTTCCCATGATCTTCAAATGGCCCTAGAAAACAATCTTCTTTGAGTGATCCCAGATCAACAGTCGATTAACTAATAAATAATAATATGAAAAATATGAACAGTAGAAGAATAATTCATCAACATTCAATGCCGTATATCACTATTACAAAAAATGTCTTTCACATCACCTTTTTCGCGTGTGTTATTTAAACACTCATGTGAAATACTTGTATGGGGTCATATTTATAATTTTTATAAATTCTTCTGCATCAGTTATTTGTATAACCGATGTTAAATAGGAAAATGGGGTATATTTTAATATTTCACGAAATATTCTACATCGACTATCCTTAGAACCGATGTTAATAAAAAATGGGGTCCTTTTTAGAATTAATGAAAACTCAATCAACATCAGTTAAAACCGATTTAGAGAAAATAAAAAAAAATGAGAATGTTATTCTGGACCGGGTTTAGCGATCTCAATCGATTAAAACTTTAAGTTTCTCATACTACTCTGGTTATAACTTCAAGCAGATCGTTTGAAACCTAGCAGAAAGTCGCTAATGACAGAGCAAGGGTATCCTGCGTTATTGTCGCTACTCTGGCCTAAGGTTGTCGCGACTACGGATTTGAGTGTGATTCCGACCTTCGGCGTTCGAGTGTCACAACATTTCTCCGTTTCACCGTTGGACGGTTTTCAAGCGAGCAGAGCAGTCCGACGGTGGAGTCGTCTAGTGGCGTCGGTGGAGCCGTCAATTGGCGCCGGTGGAATCATCCAGAGCAGCGCTAGCGACTTTGAGTCATCTACAGAGCGTCTTCCAGCCTTCATCGACGCAGTACGTAACCTAGTGCTAAAATTGACATTGCATATATGGTGTTTGTTAAAATACTTGATCGTAAGTTTAGTTGATATATTTTATGTTCTTCAGTTGCAAAATGAAATATAAATTCTTTTCACTTCTCTCGTGAGGTTTTCTAGTGTCTCTACTGTGGTGGTTTTCAGGCTTATCATCAAACCTAGACATGTCCTTTTGGTGTGATACTTATCTACGTTTGTTTTTTTTTGGGGGGGGGGGGGAGGGTACTTTTAGTTGCTTATCCCAAAGTCCATGTTACTTGACTTACATCTTTGCAATACCCTTTTTCAAAAAAAAATCTCTTATAATGTCATCCCTATGCTTGACAGGAATTGTTATCTAAGGAATGGAATGGTCTTTACTGGGACTTCATTGACACGTGGCTTGATTCTGCAGAAGGGGATTCTGATTGTAAATCTGCCCAAGATTGTGTAAAGGAGATAGTAGAATATGGAAAATCATTCTTGAGTGAATCCCTTGCATCGTTATTTGAATTTTCTCTTACACTTCGATCAGCATCGCTGAGGATAGTGCTATATAGACAGTTACCAGAAGAATCCCTTTCTTCGTTTCCTCTGGTTGATGATATTAAGGTGAAAAAATGTTGTTAGGTTGATGCTGGTGGATCTCTATTTTTGATGTTCCAGAGTTACTGTTGTGGATTAATAGCCCAAAAGCAATGTATGTGAAGCTTCTCTTCTGCTCCCTTTACATTCACATTGATACACACACTCAGTTTTTAGGGCTTGTTTGGTTGGGTCTTTACATTCACTATCTGTTAGTCATAGACTAGATGTTAATTATATGTTTAATTAATTAATGTATTTTTCTATAGGTTTTCATCTTTACCTTCCTTCTAACCATCTAATTGTAAGAGTAAATTAATAAGAAATAATGAATGGAATATTACTTAAACAAAGTCATATTACTAAAGTCATGGACAGAAATGTAATCTCCCAAATGCGTAGTGACTATATGTAATTGGTGTAGCGACCGTGATGGTGATGTCTGGTGCTGACATTGGCAAATGCGTAGTGACTATATGTAATTGTGTATTTGATTTATCTACTTTTTGTTGCTAAATATTCCAATTTGTAGCTACTAAAGGAGAGGACTACCAGATTTCCAGAGAAGCTTGAACGCGTCGCTTGGAATCAATGAAATCATACTATCAAAAGGTACTCTATATGTGTATATGTATTTGATTCAGATATCATTAAAGACTTGTAGACTCAAAGCTCATAAGCTCGTTTTTGTTTGCAGGCTGCATCAGCTTTTTCAAATGGTGAACAGCAATATGCTTCTTATCTTGCTGATCAGGTATGTATAATGGTGGCCATCACATCAGGTGTCTTTATGTCAGGAATTGCATGTTTGTGCTTAACTTATAAAAGTATTGTACATTTTGACTATTTCACAGGGCAGGACACAAAACAAGAAGGCTTTGGAGGCTGAGGAAAAGGCCAGTCTGAATATATTTGAAACCAGGTGCTTTTTTGTTTCCCTCCGCAAATCCAAACAAGTTATATTGAACATAGCTATATGTAATATTTGTTTCTGCAGAAATAAGAGCATAGAGAATGTGATTACCATTGACTTGCATGGGCGCATGTTAAACAAGCAATGAGGCTCTTGAAGCTTCACCTACTTTTTGGTGCATATGGGCGTTGTAATTATCTTTGATCCAGAATGCTTGAACTGTTGTTAATAATACTATAGATTGATAATTAATCAACTCTTGCTTTTCCAGTTGTGCGGTCATTCAGGGTAATCACCGGATGTGGGGGCAAGGCCTTGGGAAGTCTAAGCTCAAACTCGTGGTACAAAGCAAAGATACATTTTACACTCATGCCACATAAAATTAAAATATATACCTAGCCTAGTATCCTAGCGATATAAAATTCTTCAAAGCAAACTTTCTAAAATGTGGAAGGGGTGCGCTAGATATTTTATTAAATCACGAGATATAATGATATACATTCCATAATAAAAAATAAATAAAATGTCACTCTGAAGTGCTAATATACTGCCATTTTTCACATACTCCAAGCACCAGATCACCATGATTCTGTTAGTATATGTCCTAGTGACAATCATTTTTTTAGACATATGTACTTGATCATATTTAGTTTTTATATTTGATATATACACAATATTACACTTTATGAATGATTGTTTTCGATTGTCAATATTTTATTCATAATTGTGTTCCCTTGGATTTATGTTGTCAATAAGTAAGTGGGAGCTTATATGATATAACATAAGGTCCTAAAATAGCCCGAATCAATGATTATCAAGAATGAGATATTGATGATATGCGATAAGATTGATATGTGGACTGCATCATACTTTTAGAAAGTATAGTTGATCTCACAACTATGAGTTCCTGTCATTCATGATGGTCACATAGATATTTTAGAGAATATTGACATACCCACCGAGAAACCATTTGATAAGTTCTATTCATGTGTCTATGGGATTATCGGCGTATAGAGTAGTATAATAGTCCTCCGACTTGAGGTCAATACGTACTACATGTGCAAAGTGATGTACTTTGACCATGACCAACGCTTGCACTCCAATCGGGGTAGATACGGCATGTGTTGGGTGCATCACGGATCACATGGAGTAGTAGTTGAGCCCAGAAAGGATTCATTCTTCATAATAGATTAAGAGAGAACATTCTACTTCTCATATCTAGATGGATCATAAAGTCATTGGCCAATGCAAAGATATATTCGTTTTGGATGTCGAATATGATCGCTATGGATCATCTAGAAAGATTGAGAGACAGAGACTGAGTTATTGGGATAGACACAATATCATGTGGAGATTTAGTTGAATGTTCGTTGAATGAAAGGACTGTATCACTATGAGCTCTATATTACAGGGAGTTTGAATAGTCCTCGCAAACGTCCTTATATATTAAGTTTGTCTGGTAAATCGTCTAGGGATTCTACTAAGACCTTGATTTGATTAGTGCTTAATATATAAAGCCCTATGGGTCACACAACAAGTGATTATACCTTCCGATAGAATTGTTAGAAGGAATTAAATATTAATTGGATTAAATAATATTTAATTCGTAATACTGAAAATGGATTAAATATTAGTTAGATTAACTATATTTATTTCATGATGTTGAAGAAGAGTTCTATTTGATAGATTTAATTAAGTGATTGGGATTAGAAAGACTTTCATTGTGATTGGGAAACTAGTTTAGAACTAGTATAAATACATCCTCCTCCTTCATAATTAAGGACAAGTTTTCAGATTCAGTATTACCAGTTTATTTCCCTGCGAAGAGATTTCCTAGCCTTTCTCTTAGGGAGATCTAACCGTTCTTTCGGAAAGGATAAATCACGTGGATATCAAAGGTCAAGGATTATCACCGCTAGACTGGAAGATTTGTAAGTTCTAACTCAGATCTGTTATTATTATCATATTCGTTATTTTTTCATAATCAGGGAATATCTGTTTGGGAAAATTTTAAACTTCCGTTGCCGTACTTTCGAAGTACGTTACATCGATTTCCTAACAGTTGTATCAGAGCCAAACTGATTTTAATGACATAATACAAATTTTATAGATATATTCGTGGATCAAAACACATAATTTTTAGATTATGTTTTCGATCCAATTCTGATTTTCGAAATCAATCAAATCTGGTTGATTATAAGAAAACTTTCATCGATGTTTTCTCCACTTTCTGTTTGCGGACTTGTTCCTTGCCTCTGGAATTATCTTTGTCTCTTACTATTTGCTGGAATATCTCTCTCGACCTCCATTAATGGCGGTTCGAGCTTTGAAACACTGAAACCAAGGGATAGTTGCAAGGCGTCGATCAGCAAGGTTAGCCACTGAAGAAGTTTCTCACGACGCTGATTGGAAAAGTGTAACGGCTGCAACGAGCTCTACTGCAACCTTCGGTAGGAGCCGATTCCGGCAAATTTCGAACAGACGCCAGACACCTAGAACTTTTCATTGGATTTCGAACTTAGAAATTAGATTAAACTAAGGGCCTTATTTGCAAAATTGTAGAATTTTACAAATCCTAATAAGGTCACTCCACCTAACCAACAATATGGAGGAGTTTCTTTTGGTATGGACTTTATTGGAGTCCGTATTGATACTATATACTCTGTACTACGGTTTTGTTTATAGTAAAAATTAAATTAAACTAACTTCACATTAATTAGATTAATGATCTGAGAAGACTGAATAAGTTTAATTTGATAAAACTTCTCTTTACCGATGATTATTATTATTTTAAGCATGCTTATGTTATTAATGTTTGACTATTGTATCTCTTATAAATTAGATTTATATTACATGCTTTAATTTATATGTTTGAGTTAGATCTCATTAAACTATTATTTGATAATATGTTCTAGCATCTTGATTAAATAAAGTAATTTAATACTCCGCTAAACGTTCCCCATAAATTAAAATATAAGCCCTATGTCATGCCCCGGACCTACCCGGACACGTCAACAACCCGCCGTACAGTACGAATAGTCAACCGCAGTCCAACTCATCCATACTATACAAGGCGTCTTGAATACCATTCACACATAGTACATCCATAAACAAGCATAATGTAAATCATTCATTTAAAACAGCGGAAGCATTTAATAAAGATGTCTTAGCCACACTTTGGCAAACATGGGCATACAAGCCCCCAAATAGTTATTCAAAAATAGTATCCATGAGCATTGTTATAATTGTTTTGAAAACAGGAAGCAGAAGAAGCACGAACCACGTCTTCTCCCATGGAAATCCCTGAAGCAACGGGCGTCGGTAGCAACCTTCAAGTCCTACCTGAAACTGTGAGGTGGCCTCCCCCGTGAAGGGGAGGTCAGTACTTGGAAATATTTGACAAGTACAATAGCAACTATACTAAGTATAATCAACGTTTTAATTTCCAAGAACCCCGTCTTAGGGTACTATTATATTATAGGCCATAACCCTCGGTTACCCCTTTTTACCTTTAACTGTACTTACTTTACATAAAGTCAAGTAGACGGCCCGTAGGCCCATATTCATTTAGAATTCACCGTTCCCATTCCCCCGTGACCGCGAGTCACGATAACCCCGTGGGGTCCCATCGAGCCCCAATTGTATAGCATGGGCTCGGCCCAACTATATCTCTATACAATCCTCTAACTCGATGTATCATATCAACATTCGTATGGCAAGGGCTCGGCCCAACTACGTTTCCATACCAACCATAACTTCGTGGCAAGGGCTCGGCCCAACTACGTTTCCACGGAGGTCACATATACATGGCAAGGGCTCGGCCCAACTACGTTTCCATGCTAATCATATTACATGGCATGGGCTCGGCCCAACTACATCTCCATGTCATCCTAGAGTCCAACTCTATTTATTTTCATAATCAAATTCTCAAGCAAGTCCTATGCCTAGAATCAATTTCCGGAGGTGGCCTTTAAGCCTACCCCTAATCACTCCTTAGTGTTCATGTCATTCATCCTTAAGTATCTCTTGAGACTACTTAAGGCATATCTATCCACAATCCTACCTCTTAGGATTTATTTCATCATTTATTTATATTAATTCCCCGACTAGTATTTTGATACTAATAGGATAACCATAGAACATGCCAAGTTCCTATTCCCCATATTGCATTTCATTTCCATTGGTTCCTCAACCCAAGTATAGTTTAATCTCAATATCAAAAATATCACTTTAATCCATTCATGAAGTTCATACATGAAGTAAAGGATATTTTATCACAATGTCATCTTAGTAATTCCATTAACATGCCATTCCATTCATTTCACATAATCATACACAATTATTCTAAATTTGTATGTCATGCTTCACTTACTCATATTCATATTATTTTCATTTAGACATTATTAATCTTTAATAGTCCATGAAAATCCCATCCAATTACTTTAGGCATTCTTATGAAATTAACTCACTAATTATAAGCAATATAGTCAGCCATCCTCACCTCGTGATGCGCTACAATAGTTGCCTTTGTTACGCCCCTCGATCAATCCCCGTTCTAGGCCGATTGAAAGGCAAAGCTGGACTGCCTGGGCAAAAGCCGGGCGGCTTTCACGAAAGCCGGGCGGCTTTCACGAAAGCCGGGCGGCTTTCGTGTTCTGTAGAAAACGGGCAGCTCCCTTAAAGTGGCGGTTTCCGGCGATTTCGACTCCTATCGATTCACCAACTCTTCTCAGTTAAATATCACCACTTTATATCAATATTCTACACTTTTAAACGTGTAGAACATCATGTTTAATCCACCATATGATTTCTCAAAAAAATCATACACAAAAACTAGTTACAAGAACTATTTGAGTTCTCACCTTAATTCCTAGCCTTTTTGGGTTGGATTTCCTTTGCTCCTTGCTTCCTTCAAGCTATGAGCTTTGTGAGGGTCTTCTCCCGAGCTCCTTTCCTTGCCTTGGTCGTATGATTGAGGGTGAGAAATGATAGGAGACAACTCTCCTCAATCAAATGGGGAGTTATTGTGTAGGACATGGGATTTGGCCTCCATCCATCCCCTCTACCCATAGTCCGAACCCAGCCCCCCCTTCCTTGTCTCTTCCAGCTCCCATTCAGTCAATTGGAGCAAACAAAAACGTGGGGTGGCCCCCACTTTGGTGGGAGGTCATCCCGTTATGTCTCGGTGTGTCCAATCGGCCCCGAAAGTTGTATTTTTCGGACTACTTTAGTCATATTTTATTTTATCGGGCCGGATAAAATATATCACGTGTTCCCAATAATTATGGGCCTTTAGAATAGATGTACTATCCCCAACATTAATTTAGGAGTCTCCGAAACTCATTTCGGGCTGTTATCCGCTAAATTACCAATACCGGTAATTGGGCCCCGTTTGACCAACCGGTCAACTCTATGCCTTTCTTATGGCCCAAATAAAATATCCACCACCATATATATATATTATCTAGACCAAGATGAATATAATATGTGGTTCGGGAATTATCGGGCGGTCCCCGTTCCCGCTGTGGGCCCCACGTGCAATTTACTATTCACGTGAAAGAATTAATAAAAATTTACAATTACGCAAATTCATAAATCATCTTTCAAGGTTTATTACATAATTTACTAAAAGTAAATATGCTCGGGGTCGGTGTTACAAGTTCACCCCCCCTTAACGGGAATTTCGTCCCCGAAATTCACAATCGATTATTCAAACAGAAATGCATACTGCTCCTTCATCGAGGCTTCAGTCTCCCAAGTTTCTTCTTCAACTCGGTCACTTTTCCAAAGGATTTTAACCATTGGAACTTTCTTGCTTCTTAGCTTCTTTACTTGTCTATCAAGTATCTTTACCGGTTGCACGGCGTAGTTCAGGTCCTCCCGTATTTCCACGGGTGGTTTCTCCAGTACATGAGATGGATCCGGTATATACTTCTTAAGCATAGACACGTGGAATACGTTATGTATCTTCTCCAATTCTGGAGTCAACTGTAATCGGTATGCCACAGCCCCAATTCTCTCAAGAATCACAAATGGCCCTATGTAGCGTGGGTTGAGTTTCCCTCGGCTTTGAAATCGGATGATTCCTTTCCAAGGTGAAACTTTCAAAAATACCACATCCCCAACCTTAAACTCTAAGGCTCTTCGGCGCTTATCGGCATAGCTCTTCTGTCTATCCTGTGCCGCCTTAAGTCTGTCACGAATCGTCTTTACCTTTGACTTGGTGATTTCCACCAGTTCCGTGCTCTCGAGTTTGGCCATGCCAACCTCATCCCAACACAACGGTGTACGACATCTACTCCCATACAATGCCTCGTACGGAGGCATGCCTATACTCGCCTGATAACTGTTGTTATAGGCAAACTCCACAAGTGCCAAATGGTTGTCCCAACTCCCTTGGAACTCCAATGCACAAGCTCTCAGCATATCCTCTAGTATCTGTATGACCCGCTCGGATTGTCCATCCGTTTGCGGATGAAAAGCTGTACTGAATTTCAGTTTCGTCCCCATGGATTCTTGGAACTTCGGCCAAAATCGTGATGTGAATCGCGGATCTCTATCGGATACAATGGTTTTAGGGACCCCATGCAGCCTCACGATCTCATCCACATACAACTTGGCTAACCTTTCCAGTGAATAGGTGGTGTTGATAGGTAAAAAGTGTGCACTCTTCGTGAGCCTATCAACCACAACCCATACGGCGTCATAATTCTTAATCGTCCATGGCAGCCCTACCACGAAATCCATAGTCACGTGTTCCCATTTCCATTCAGGAATGGATAATGGCTGTAACAACCCAGCCAGATGCTGATGTTCTGCCTTAACTTGCTGACAAGTAAGACACCTACTGATGTACTCGGCTATTTCCCTCTTCATTCCCGACCACCAGTAACTTTCTTTCAAATCACGGTACATCTTCGTGCCTCCCGGGTGCATGGCATACGCCGATGAGTGAGCCTCCTCTAAGATGGACTTTCGGAGCTCCTCATCCAACGGTACACACACTCGGTCACGAAATAATAAGAGACCATCGTCTCTCTCCCTGAAGTCCTCAACCGGTCCCGCTAGCATGCGTTCTCGGACCTTCATGAGCTCCTCATCAGTTTCTTGACCCTTCTTGATCTCATCAAGTAGTGTAGGTCTCACCTCGAATCTAGCTAACAAAGCACCGTCACTAGATACCTCCAATCGGGCTCTCAATGCCCTCAGACTCGTCAACAATGCCCCAGATGAATTCTTTCGGCTCAGGGCATCCGCTACCACATTGGCTTTACCGGGGTGGTACTCGATAACTAGATGGTAGTCTTTTATCAACTCCATCCACCGTCTCTGTCTCATGTTTAACTCCTTCTGAGTAAACACGTATTTCAGGCTTTTGTGGTCGGTGTATATATGACATGTTTCCCCGTAGAGATAATGTCTCAAAATCTTCAATGCGAACACCACCGCCCCCAGCTCTAAGTCATGAGTGGGATAATTTACCTCATGCTTCTTCAACTGTCGTGAAGCATAGGCAATCACCCTCCCATTCTGCATCAAGACACACCCCAGCCCTTGGATGCTTGCGTCGTTGTAGACATCGTACCCCACACCCTGTTTGGGTAGTGCGAGTACTGGTGCCTCGGTCAATCTCTTCTTCAGTTCAAGGAATCCCTTCTCACATCGGTCATCCCATACAAACTTGGCCCCTTTTCGAGTGAGCTTTGTCAATGGCGATGCCAAAACTGAAAATCTCTCCACAAATTTTCGGTAGTACCCCGCCAATCCAAGGAAGCTACGAATTTCCTTGACGTTCTTTGGCCTCTCCCATTCAGTAATGGCCTCAATCTTCTTGTTATCTAGGGCAATCCCTGACCCTGAGATCACATGCCCGAGAAAACCAATCTCCCTTAACCAAAATTCACATTTGGAAAACTTGGCATAGAGTTGCTTCTCCCGTAGTGTCTCAAGAACAAGTATCAAGTGTTCCTCATGCTCTTCTTCACTCTTTGAGTAAATCAAGATATCATCTATGAACACAATCACAAATCGGTCCAAGTATTTATGAAATACTCGGTTCATCAAGTCCATAAATGCCGCCGGGGCGTTGGTTAGCCCGAATGACATCACTAGGAACTCGAAATGACCATACCTCGTGCGGAACGCACTCTTCGGTATGTCATCCTCCTTTATCTTCAGTTGGTGGTACCCCGACCTCAAGTCAATCTTCGAAAACACCGTCGCTCCTCGGAGCTGATCAAACAAGTCATCAATCCTAGGCAAGGGATACCTATTTTTTATTGTGACCTTGTTCAGTTGACGATAGTCAATGCACATTCGAAGTGTTCCATCTTTCTTTTTCACGAAAAGGACCGGTGCTCCCCACGGAGAATGACTCGGCCTTATGAAACCGTTATCCAATAGCTCTTGCAATTGGGTTTTCAACTCGTTAAGTTCAGCGGGTGCCATTCTGTATGGCGGTATAGAGATTGGTTTGGTGCCGGGTTCAACCTCGATCACGAACTCAATCTCCCTATCGGGTGGAAGTCCCGGCAAGTCTTTTGGGAAGACGTCCGGATACTTGCACACCACTCTCACATCATTGATGTCTATCTCCTCTTTGGTTTTGTCCACCACATACGCTAGGTATGCGTGGCATCCCTTTCTCATCATATTCCTTGCCCTCACGGCGGATATGATACAACTGTTTGATTTGCCTCTATCTCCCTCGAAGCGTAAGGTCAACCCTTCACCGCCTTCGAGTTCAAGGATATTCGTGTAGCAATCGACCCTAGCATGATGTTTCTCAAGCCAATCCATCCCGAGGATTGCATCAAACTCGATCATACTCAGCGGTACAAAATCACACGTCAAGTTCTGTCCCTCCACCTCCACCTCACACGATGGATAGTGGCTATCTCTCTCGATATCCTCCCCTAGAGGCGTGGACACCAATAGGGTTTGAGTCATCGATACAAGTGGTCCGTTGAATCCGCTGGCGAACGCCTCACTCACAAATGATCGTTGCGCCCCGGTATCAATAAGGATCCTTGCGTCTCTCCCGTTTATCTTTAGTGTTCCTACATTCATAAGTAATGTATAACACACTATCTAATTAATAGGCTTGTTTATTAAGTCGTAGAGTATGTTGGTCGCGGTTCGGGTGGGGTAAGTCTGACACCCGTCCGAAAATTTCCCGGTCTCTAAGCTTTAGAACCGCTCTAGGACGAACCCAGGTGAAAGCCGGCCGGTTTTCACGAAAGCCGGCCGGTTTTCGTCTGCGAGAAAAATTCCCTTATGAAAATCACGAAAGCCGGGCGGCTTTCACGAAAGCCGGCCGGTTTTTGTCGCCGCAGTTTTTGTTCAGGAAATGGTCTCAAAGCCGGCCGGTTTCTACGAAACCCAGCCGGGTTTCAGCAGCGCAGAAATCCCCAGGCCCAACGAAAGCCGGGCGGCTTTCGCCAAAGCCGGGCGGCTTTCAGCTGCGAGAAATTTCCCCAGGTCAGGCATTTATGAAAGCCGGTCGGTCTTTACAAAAGCCGACCGGTTTTTGGTTGCGAGGAATTTTTGATTTAATCTTGACGAAAGCCGGGCGGTTCTCGGTGGAAGCCGGCCGGCATTCGTTGCCGTGGTGTTATCCTAATTACATCAAGACGAAAGCCGGGCGGCTTTCGTCAAAGCCGGGCAGTTTCTGCCCAGGGTGAGGATTCTCCTCCCCTTTTTCCCTTCAAACCCGACCAAACTCGTCGGGGTTATAAATTTACAAGTCCCACACTCCTATTTTTTTGTTCCAGAATAGACTAATAACATGAGTTTAAGAATTTACCCGCAACGGAGTCCGGGTTAGCACGTGCGTCCGCCTCCGTCATCGCATAGACCCTAGCTTGGGTCTTGCCTTGGTTCACGGATGGCGCGTTGCTTGTACTTGGCCCTCCGTGCGCCGTGCTCGCGTGAAGTGCCCCTGCTCGGTTCCTACTTGCCGTAGTTCCGCTGCTAGGCCCTGCACCCATGGCTCGCCCGAGTTGTGGGCAGTTTGATCTCAAGTGCCCCGTCTCCCCGCATTGGTAGCACCTAGGGGGATCGCGGCACTTGCCCGCGTGGTTCCTCTTGCAATTGTTGCACTTGCTAATGCCCGAGCCTTGCGACCTCGAGCCTTGCCCTCCTGGGCCTTAATTTCCCCTAGATGGTGGTGCGGGCATTCTGAAAGACCCACCTCCCCCGTGGTTCCCCTTCTTGCTAGAACCTTGGGGGCCGGTGTTCTCCCATTTCCTCTTCTTCGCCTCCTCGGCGTTTTTCAGTTTTCTCTCTTCCCATTCTTTCTCCCCTTTCAGGCCCTGCTCCACCACTTGGCTAAACGTCATGTTGGGCAATTGTGTTGCCCGCTCACGCACGTCTAAATCCAAAGCATCCCAAAAGTGATTTACCATCCGGTTCTCATCACAAGCATACTCCGGTATGAACTCCGCGAGCTCCCTGAACTTGTGCTCAAGTTGCCTCACGGTGTACTTGCCTCCTTGGGTCAAGTTTGTGTATTCTCTCCTCTTCAAGTTCACCTCGAAGTCGGAGTAGTATTGGTTGAAGAATTCCTGTCGGAAGTTCTCCCAAGTTACGGCCTCACCGTACTTCCCTTTGACACCGTCCCACCACGTGGACGCCATCCCTTCTAGCAACCTCGTTGCTACTCTCATCTTCATGTTTGGCGGCAGCTGCATATCAAGGGCCGCTTCATTGAACCTCTTGATCCACTCCGCCGCAACGGATATATCTCCCGTTCCATCGAACGGTTTACACCCCAAATCTCTTGCTTCTTTGAGGTACTTCGAGATCCTTATTATCGGAACCTCGACACCTCGATCTACTCGGGACTCCACATGTCCCCTAGAACCCGCATGGCTTCCCCTCCTTGAAGCCTCTCCCAAAGCACGCCTTGCCCGGCGCCTTTGGCGATCTTGCTGAAATTGACGGAGTAGTTCCTCCATCCTTTCTAGAGCGTCGTCATCGTCGCTCCCCTCGCTGTCCTCATCATACTCCCCATCATATGGGGTCTCAACCGGCTCAGTTCCCGGTCGATACGTCGAATCCTCCTCGGACTCATAGGACTCGTTCTCGTTGACTGTTTCCACATAACTGTCACTCACGGTCCGATCTTGGCCTCCACGGCCCTGTCCTCGGGACACCCTAGAATCCCCTCTACTGCCTTGCACGGATCCTCCCGGTGCTCGGCCAGTCGGGTTTCTTCTAGTCACTTTCCCGGTACCTTCCATTTCTGAAAGAAATTGAGAATGATTCATTAGACTCGTATCAAATGTCAATTGACGTATAGGTACTTAAAGACATCCCTTGGCTCAAATCACCGTCATACCAATTGCTAAGGGTACCATCTTAACAATTAGAGACATTGCAACTCAAGTACCAAAAGTTCTATAAGTACAAAACCTTATGCTCATGGTTTTCAATTTCATTTTCCAAAAAGAAATTTTGAAGCTTCATTATGATGTTTACGGACTAAGGCTCTGATACCAATTAAATTGTCACGCCCCGGACCTACCCGGACACGTCAACAACCCGCCGTACAATACGAATAGTCAACCGCAGTCCAACTCATCCATACTATACAAGGCGTCTTGAATACCATTCACACATAGTACATCCATAAACAAGCATAATGTAAATCATTCATTTAAAACAGCGGAAGCATTTAATAAAGATGTCTTAGCCACACTTTGGCAAACATGGGCATACAAGCCCCCTAATAGTTATTCAAAAATAGTATCCATGAGCATTGTTATAATTGTTTTGAAAACAGGAAGCAGAAGAAGCACGAACCACGTCTTCTCCCTTGGAAATCCCTGAAGCAACAGGCGTCGGTAGCAACCTTCAAGTCCTACCTGAAACTGTGAGGTGGCCTCCCCCGTGAAGGGGAGGTCAGTACTTGGAAATATTTGACAAGTACAATAGCAACTATACTAAGTATAATCAACGTTTTAATTTCCAAGACCCCCGTCTTAGGGTACTATTATATTATAGGCCATAACCCTCGGTTACCCCTTTTTACCTTTAACTGTACTTACTTTACATAAAGTCAAGTAGACGGCCCGTAGGCCCATATTCATTTAGAATTCACCGTTCCCATTCCCCCGTGACCGCGAGTCACGATAACCCCGTGGGGTCCCATCGAGCCCCAATTGTATAGCATGGGCTCGGCCCAACTATATCTCTATACAATCCTCTAACTCGATGTATCATATCAACATTCGTATGGCAAGGGCTCGGCCCAACTACGTTTCCATACCAACCATAACTTCGTGGCAAGGGCTCGGCCCAACTACGTTTCCACGGAGGTCACATATACATGGCAAGGGCTCGGCCCAACTACGTTTCCATGCTAATCATATTACATGGCATGGGCTCGGCCCAACTACATCTCCATGTCATCCTAGAGTCCAACTCTATTTATTTTCATAATCAAATTCTCAAGCAAGTCCTATGCCTAGAATCAATTTCCGGAGGTGGCCTTTAAGCCTACCCCTAATCACTCCTTAGTGTTCATGTCATTCATCCTTAAGTATCTCTTGAGACTACTTAAGGCATATCTATCCACAATCCTACCTCTTAGGATTTATTTCATCATTTATTTATATTAATTCCCCGACTAGTATTTTGATACTAATAGGATAACCATAGAACATGCCAAGTTCCTATTCCCCATATTGCATTTCATTTCCATTGGTTCCTCAACCCAAGTATAGTTTAATCTCAATATCAAAAATATCACTTTAATCCATTCATGAAGTTCATACATGAAGTAAAGGATATTTTATCACAATGTCATCTTAGTAATTCCATTAACATGCCATTCCATTCATTTCACATAATCATACACAATTATTCTAAATTTGTATGTCATGCTTCACTTACTCATATTCATATTATTTTCATTTAGACATTATTAATCTTTAATAGTCCATGAAAATCCCATCCAATTACTTTAGGCATTCTTATGAAATTAACTCACTAATTATAAGCAATATAGTCAGCCATCCTCACCTCGTGATGTGCTACAATAGTTGCCTTTGTTACGCCCCTCGATCAATCCCCGTTCTAGGCCGATTGAAAGGCAAAGCTGGACTGCCTGGGCAAAAGCCGGGCGGCTTTCACGAAAGCCGGGCGGCTTTCGTGTTCTGCAGAAAACGGGCAGCTCCCTTAAAGTGGCGGTTTCCGGCGATTTCGACTCCTATCGATTCACCAACTCTTCTCAGTTAAATATCACCACTTTATATCAATATTCTACACTTTTAAACGTGTAGAACATCATGTTTAATCCACCATATGATTTCTCAAAAAAATCATACACAAAAACTAGTTACAAGAACTATTTGAGTTCTCACCTTAATTCCTAGCCTTTTTGGGTTGGATTTCCTTTGCTCCTTGCTTCCTTCAAGCTATGAGCTTTGTGAGGGTCTTCTCCTGAGCTCCTTTCCTTGCCTTGGTCGTATGATTGAGGGTGAGAAATGATAGGAGACAACTCTCCTCAATCAAATGGGGAGTTATTGTGTAGGACATGGGATTTGGCCTCCATCCATCCCCTCTACCCATAGTCCGAACCCAGCCCCCCCTTCCTTGTCTCTTCCATCTCCCATTCAGTCAATTGGAGCAAACAAAAACGTGGGGTGGCCCCCACTTTGGTGGGAGGTCATCCCGTTATGTCCCGGTGTGTCCAATCGGCCCCGAAAGTTGTATTTTTCGGACTACTTTAGTCATATTTTATTTTATCGGGCCGGATAAAATATATCACGTGTTCCCAATAATTATGGGCCTTTAGAATAGATGTACTATCCCCAACATTAATTTAGGAGTCTCCGAAACTCATTTCGGGCTGTTATCCGCTAAATTACCAATACCGGTAATTGGGCCCCGTTTGACCAACCGGTCAACTCTATGCCTTTCTTATGGCCCAAATAAAATATCCACCACCATATATATATATTATCTAGACCAAGATGAATATAATATGTGGTTCGGGAATTATCGGGCGGTCCCCGTTCCCGCTGTGGGCCCCACGTGCAATTTACTATTCACGTGAAAGAATTAATAAAAATTTACAATTACGCAAATTCATAAATCATCTTTCAAGGTTTATTACATAATTTACTAAAAGTAAATATGCTCGGGGTCGGTGTTACACCCTATCTAGGATAACGACATCACCCATCATAATTAAATTAGTATAAATAATTTTTCGTTGAAGAATATTTCACCCAAGTGTTTATTCCATTCGACAAAATATAGAACTAATTTATAGATACATATGTTTGCGATCATGTGATGGTTTTGACTTACTTAAATTAGCTCGAGTCGCCCAAGCGTCAGTGTTAATTTAGGGATGTCGATCAATTAAAAATTGATCAACCAAAAATCGCTTGGACGCAATTGGTCTAGGGACCTACCCATTGTATTATTGTAGTGATCAGCCCAAGCTGGGACTGTAATAGTATGAATGTGGATCTTGGCCACTATGATTGTAAAAACAATCTATGTTCTTTTTATTGGGGTCAAAGAACATGAAAAATAGTGGGAGCTAAATAATTAAAAGTCCATATTATTTAGTTAACTAAATGTGATCATTGGAATTATTATTTGAATTTTAATTCCCGTTCTATTTGAACTTCTCCAGGCTTTTAGGTATGTCGAATTTATCATTGAGAAGTATCTTGGATACAAATAATCTGACTGAACCAAACTTTCTAGACTTGGAACAAAATATGCGTTTCGTTCTTAGGCAAGAAAATATTGAACATGTATTTGATACATGTGTACCCGAGATCCTTGATGTTAGCTCTTCTGAATTAGCCATGTTTGACAAGGACATTCCGAAGAATCACATTGCTGAGGTACCAAATGATGTATGTCTCTACTGCAAAAAGATAGGACATTGGAAGAGAGAATGTGAGATATACATGACTAATCTAGCCAAAGCACCGAGTGCTTCTAGCTTAGGCATTTTTGTCATTGATATTAATATGTCTACAACTAACTCTCACTGTTGGGTATTAGATACGGCTTGTGGCTCACACATTTGCAATAGTGTGCAAGGTCTAAATGACAGTACAACAGTTAAGCTGGGTGAGATTGACCTACATGCATGAAATGGAGCAAAAGTTGCTGCTGAACGTGTAGGGACTTATATATTAGATTTACCCGGTGGTTATAGATTAGAACTAAATAATTGTTATTTTGTTCCTTCTATAACAAAGAACATAATTTTCATTCCTATGTTAGACATTGAGGGATTTTCCTTTCATTTTGCTAAAAACACTTGTTGTTTTTCACAAAATGGTATTGTGTATGGAAATGCTCCTCTTATGAATGGTTTATATTTTCTTAATTGTAGACATGACATATTAAATGTACAAAATAAAAGACCAAGGTTAAGTAATCTGAAAAATACCACATATCTTTAGCATTGTAGACTTGGTCATATTAATGAAGCCAGAATAGCAAGGTTAAGTAAATTAAATTACTTAACACCATTTGATTTTGAATCATATGGTAATTGCGATTCGTGTCTCTCAGCTAAAATGACGAGTAAACCTTTTCTTGGAAAAGGACTACGGGCCAAAGAAGTGCTTGAATTGGTTCACACAGATGTGTGTGGACCATTCCCAACTCAAGCTAGAGGAGGTTTTTCTTACTTCATCACGTTTACTGACGATTTCTCTAGGTTTGAAATTGTGTATCTTATGAAACACAAATCAGAAGCTTTTGAGAAATTCATGAAGTATAAGGATGAAATAGAGAAGCAACTTGACAAGAGTATCAAGACTCTACGATCTGATCGTGGAGGGGAATACTTGAGTAAGGAGTTTCTTGGTTACTTAAAAGGTTAGGGAATTCAGTCACAATGGACTCCTCCAAGAACACCTCAATTGAATGGTGTTTCTGAAAGGAGAAATAGAACCTTGTTAGACATGGCTAGGTCCATGATGAATTCCACGTCTCTTCCAACAGCTCTTTGGGGGTATGCATTGCGAACTTCGATATACATTCTGAATAGAGTTCCATCTAAATCAGTGCAAAAGACACCATATGAGTTATGGTGTAATAAGAAGCATGTTCTTTCACATATTAAAGTGTGGGGTTGCCCTGCTTATGTGAAGAAATTGCACACTGATAAGTTGGGAGCTAGAAGTGAGAGATGTTATTTTGTGGGGTATCCTAAAGAAACTAGAGGATATTATTTCTATCATCCTGAGTAACATAGAATCATTATTTCCAGACAGGCACGATTCCTAGAAGAAGGCTTGGTCTTCAAGGAATTCAATCGTGAGAAGATAGTACTAGAAGAAATTCAAGAATCACAAAATAACATAGAGGATGAAGACTTGTTAGATGGTCAAAACAAGGGTTCAGTGGGAGGATTAAGCGGAAGTATGTCTCTAGGAGGATATCCTTCAGCTAGTGGGAGTAATATAGGAAGCACCTTGCACCAGCAAGTGGTTCCTATTAGGTATGAAAGAAATGACATGGCTGCCATTCCTTCTGCACCTACTTCTCATTCTCTGGAAACACTTAAAAGTGTAGCACTAGAAAGTTCTCCGAGCATTGGACAGTCCAATGAAAGAGAACCTCTTAACAATCAGAATGAGCAGCCTGAACAATCTCAAAATATTCAACTCCGTAGGTCTACTAGGATTCGTCATGAACCAACTAGGTTTGGCTTCCTCATGGAGGATCATGATGATGTTGAAATTGCTGACAAGGATGAACCTAAGACTTACACTGAAGCAATATTAGATATTGATTCAGAGAGGTGGCGAGAGGCCATGATATCTGAAATGGACTCGATGTATATCAATCAAGTATGGAACTTGGT
Organism: Cuscuta europaea; assembly: GCA_945859875.1. Taxonomy (NCBI): domain Eukaryota; kingdom Viridiplantae; phylum Streptophyta; class Magnoliopsida; order Solanales; family Convolvulaceae; genus Cuscuta; species Cuscuta europaea. The sequence continues at coordinate 5,224,089 of CAMAPE010000036.1, read as the reverse complement.
TGACTTGCCTGTTGGGGTTAGACCCATTGGATGCAAATGGGTTTTCAAGAAGAAAATTGATGCTGAAGGCAAGGTGCAAACATACAAAGCTAGGCTACTAGCTAAAGGTTATAGTCAAAGAGAGGGAATCGACTATAGTGACACCTGTTCGCCAGTTGCAAAACTCAAGCCCATTCGAATTTTGCTTGCGATAACAGCATACTATGATTATGAGATTTGGCAAATGGATGTCAAAATTGCTTTCCTTAATGGAAACCTCAAGGAGGAGGTGTACATGGTACAACCTGAAGGTTTTATATCCAAGTCAAATCCCAAATCAGTATGTAAATTGGAGAAATCCATTTATGGGCTACAGCAAGCCTCAAGGAGTTAGAATATCCGTTTTGATGAAGCAGTCAAATCGTTTGACTTCATCAGAAGCAATGAGGATGCGTGTGTGTATACAAAACGCAACAAGGATAGCGTGGTCTTTATGGTCATATATGTTGATGACATTCTGATCATAGGGAATGATATCCCCTTATTGAAGTCCGTGAAAGAATGGTTATCCAAAATCTTCATGATGAAAGATCTAGGTGAAGCCTGTTATATCCTTGGGATTAAGATTTATAGAGACAGAGTTAACAGGATGTTGGGTCTTTCACAATCCACGTATACTGACAAAATACTACATCGATTTAAAATGGAAGAATCTAAGAAAGGATTCCTCCCGATGGGTCATGGGATATCGTTATCAAAGAAGGATAGTCCTTCAACTGATGATGAGATCAAACGCATGAGAGGGATTCCATATGCTTCCACAATTGGTTCAATCATGTGTGCTATGATCTGTACTAGGCCAGATGTGGGTTATGCGCTTAGTATTGTTGATCGATATCAAAATAACCCAAGTTACCCCTTTTCAAAATATACTTACTTTATATATAAAGTCAAGTAGTCAGCCCGTGGCCCAAAGTTTGTTTACAAAACATAACCCAAACCCCGTGACCCCTAGTCACGACAATACATAGGGTTCAACCCTAACACATATGTTTGCATTTCTCGAGTCCAACTTGACTACATCACCATGCACCTTATATAACACAAGTTAATTACTCCACCGTGCATTTCTCGAGTCCAACTCGACTACATCACCATGCACCTTATATAACACAAGTTAATTACTCTGCCGTGCATTTCTCGAGTCCAACTCGACTACATCACCATGCACATCATGAATCGCCACGTCATGTCTACCCAATGCAATTCTATGAGCACGGGCTCAAGTACATCTCCTTGCATTGGCATAGACCCCAATTCCCAAGCACTCGCTATGCCTAGAATTGTAATATCAATAATCTATTTTGGGACATCCTTATGGACTGCCTCATCATGACCTTACATCATATTAAATCAATTTAGTCACTTGCATCACAATCAAGTACATCAATTACAATCAAATCCTTAGATTCAATTCCTTAACAATTACAACAATCATTAACTAGTATTTCAATACTATTAAGATTATTCTTATCCATCATATATTCTATTTGCAACAACCTACATATTTGGAGATATGTAGCAGCAACTTAATCATCCAATGTAATACATAAATAATCATTTATGTATCTACACAATTCACACATGAGTAAAAATGCCTATTTCACACAATAGTTCATTCAACTCCATTTTTATCAATACATTTCCAAATCATTTCCCATTTCATTATTTGGCAACTATATCAACATTTAATCAATAATTTATCATCATAACCTATGAAAAACACGATTTAGCCATTTAGGTAATCTAATGCTTAACCTACAAGTTGTAAGCAACTAGATGTCGATCCTCACCTTAATTAAGCTTTAAACTTTTCCTTCGTGATCCAATGGTCAAAGCTTGTGTCAAGGTGGATTAAGAACTGATTCCTTGCTTAAATATGAGTGTTAAGCAGCCTCCTCACAGTGCTAGATCAACCCCTAAACGTCGACACGAAAACAGTCCCTAGAACGGGTGTTTTCCGGCGAATTCATTCCCTAACCTTTCAAGGTTTTGTCTAGGTTAGTATCTAACTGATGGAATATATGGACTCCAACCCCCCGGTCTGCCGACTACTGGGCCTGGACAGCGGCCCACACACGTTTAGCGAATATCATTCATATTATTGTACATTATTATTATTCAGATGTTCTAGATTAGGTTTTGTACAATCAGTCCATTTATGTAACCGGGTCTGTCAGGCCCATATTAACGGCCCAGACTCGAATTTTCCCTATATATACTCCTTTAGGAGGCTACACAACTCATACAATCAATATTCATTCTATACACTATTCATCTTCTTCTTCATCATTTCTTCTCCACTCTAGTTCAAACTCTCACTAGTTATAGGATATGGATATCAATTATCCAATAATGGTGCTCTCGTTGAGAGGTTTGAACACAATCAAGTGAGAAAACCTCCCGAAAACATCCAAAAATTCATCCCAAACACGAAAAAACTAGCCAAAACTGTGCTGGAAAGTCCAAAAAAAGAGGAAATATGGAATTTCAAATCTAAAATTTCCAGATCTGAGCCGGAGATGCCACCGCCGGCGCGCTATCAGCGGAATCTCGCTGCCACCTAGTCCAGATTTTGTTACCATGGTTGTAGATCTCGCAAACCGAGGCTGCAGAACTCATCGACGCTGATCCAAGTTAGGGGCGTCGCAGTCTTGAAGGACTCCACCAGAGCTGGAGTTGTGGCCTCCGACAGTCATCATTAAGCGCTCCCCACTATTTCTGTCTGCAAGAACTGACCCTGTCTAGACTAGCCTCGTGGAAATCGGGTCTTAACATCTCCGCCGTTAAAGGCTGGTGGTATGGGAAGACATCTCGAAGTCGCAAGGGTTCCTCCACCGCTTCATTCGCAACGATACCAAACGCCATTTGCAGTGCCCCAAATCTCGCCGCCCTGTTTCTAGTAAAACGCCGCCGGAAAAAGAGCAGCTCGTGGCTCATCGTTGGCTCCACCGGCCACCGCCTGAATCGCCCAACTATCGCTCGTCGTCAACGGTCAGCCACCCACCGGTCCTCCAACTGGTCAGCCGTCGTTCGAGCTCTCACGCTCTGCTGACGCGACCCAAGAAACCTGTGTTTGGGAACTTCTTGAGTTTCACCATTAATGGTGGCTTGGAGTTTCGGGAGAGTACGTTTTGGGGCTCGGCCGATCCACTGCGGGCTAGCTTTTCCAGCCGCCGTCGCCCCGCTGCAGCTTCCACCGCCACTTCTAGTCAGCGGTTGACCAGCACTGATTGCTTGGCCATGGTGGGATGTTTCACCTGCCTCTCCACGGTCTGCCTGGATATTCCTCCCACGTACAAAGGGCCATAGTGAAGATATGCCAGCTTACTGATGGGAGAGCCAACTTTGGAATGTGGTCATGTGGCTACCACTTGCCCAGTACGAGTGAAATGCAGTGGGCCACGATTGTCAATGAGCTTCTGGGAGTTAAAATTGGCCCAAGGAGTTCTGCTAGATGCTATTCATTCCAGTCAGCCCACATTTTTCAGTCCGCTTAAAAAAGATAAGTACTCTTTAATTTTCATATTATTTATATTTATTTAAATCATCTTTTTTATCGGGTGAATGTCACACTATCACGCACTTATGATCAAATGCCTAGTAGAGTGTGGCTTGAGACCCATCACTAGGATTTAAAGCCCTGACTCTCAGGCACAAAGCCCTGACTCTTCAGGCGCAAAGCCCTGACTCCTCAGGCACAAAGCCCTGACTCTCAGGCACGAAGACCGGTCTTAGTCATTCCAAGAGTGGCGACCGTTGCGTACGAATGGCTCACACCTCCACTCTACTAAGTATTCTATTATTACATCAACAATTCTCATTTCCACTTTTTCAAGCGACGAACTCCCAATCGGAAACATAAACCCCAAGAAAAAAATTTATATGTATGTTAAATGTGTAGGTACGAAGATGACTCAACTCATTTTCACCTCGACTCCACTCGCCTCAAAGAGTGGGGGACTGGGGGAATGAGAGGTCAGATTTTCTGGATGAGCAGCAAATATCACGCATGAGCAGGAACGAGAGCTAATTCAGATGAAGACAAGTTGAACCAGAAAAAAATGATTATGCCGGAAGGGGCCTACTTTCCTTGTTTCATGTTGGGGGCGCTAGGTGTACTCTTTTTCCCTTTATTAGGATTTTTTCCCACAGGGTTTTTTCCTAGTAAAGGTTTTTAACGAGGCACCTCCCCATCATGGACAAGGGTGGTGGTCCCCGTCCGGAAAGGAAGAAATCAAAGACAGAAGAACGTTGCAGATACAGTTTGGACTACTCCCTTTCGCCTCGAGTACTCTCGACTCAGGGAGTGGGGGACTCCTGATGGAATATATGGACTCCAACCCCCCGGTCTGCCGACTACTGGGCCTGGACAGCGGCCCACACACGTTTAGCGGATATCATTCATATTATTGTACATTATTATTATTCAAATGTTCTAGATTAGGTTTTTGTACAATCAGTCCATTTATGTAACCGGGTCTGTCAGGCCCATATTAATGGTCCAGACTCGAATTTTCCCTATATATACTCCTTTAGGAGGCTACACAACTCATACAATCAATATTCATTCTATACAGTATTCATCTTCTTCTTCATCATTTCTTCTCCACTCTAGTTCAAACTATCACTAGTTATAGGATATGGGTATCAATTATCCAACACTAACCTTCCCAAAAATTAAAGTTACTCTATAATAACATTTTATACACTTAAACCAGTGTATAATAGTTCTTCAATCATTCATAGGATTTAGGCAATGGAAAGGAAGGTTTTGGATTCGAACTTACTTTGAATACCAAAAACGTATTCTGCGAAGTTGCATTCTGTTCGGATAATTTGGAGGCCTTAAACTGCTCCGTTTTCTTCAAACCGCACGTCTATGGATTCCTATTCTCGATATCTTTTAGTGGACACCTCCCACGACCCTTTTGGATGAGTAGAACTCGAGATATGAGTCGCACAAGAAGGCCAACGCACTGGAAATTCTCCTACGGCCAGAATCTTCTCCCTCTCTCTTTTCTTAGGTTTGTGCGGCTCTCACCTTTTCCTTATCCTCCCAGTTCGAAATGGGGTTGTGATAAGACTTAAGCATCCCTCAAATGAAGATAGAAATCGTGCGGTTCACAAAAAGAAAGGGTGGGGTGTTTGATTCCAATCAAACATGGAATGATCCTCCTCTTTTATTTCTCTTTTGTATTGTTTGTGCTCTCAACTCAATAGGTCCACCCTATTTATGAGTTCTAACTTATTATACTTGTTTTGCAGGTGCTAGGAAGGTGTGGGGCGCCCTCTTATGTCCCCAAATAAATTTGGGAGCAAAATATCTACCAATACTTCCAAAAGTGGAAAGATGGGTCCTATTGTTTTTGTCTTTTGTCATAAGATGTACTTTTGTACTCTCCCCAATTTATTTAGAACAAGTCAACCTTCTACATCATATTATTGATCTCTAATATGTGTAGGGTGGTCCCAATAATTTATATGATGTATAATTACAAAAGAAAACCATACTCCCATTATTTAGCCTAATAATGTCAAAGATGGGACCATATGCATTTGTATTCTTCTCCAATCATTCCATCACTCATTTATGATATTAATATTCATGTACCTGGGATACTAATCGTGTGGGTCATCATCCAGTGGGTCTAGGATGTCATTCTTGGATAATTGCTATTTTTAGCATGTTAGGCCCAAAATAACATTTGGGCTGCCCGACCGCTCTTGCATTGTACCGAGGGGTTGTATATCTTCATTTACGAATGTTGGCCCCCAATATCAATAAGATGACCCAATTAATTGTTTAGAAGTCCATTACCATTATACGAGCCCAAATAGTAATATGATTAATCATACGTTCCGTAAAACTTTAATCATTTTACAATTGTTCGAAAATAGGGAAATTCAATACATAAACTTTGAAATTAAATTTGAATTTCAAGGACGTTCGGGTGCGGTGTCACATGTAGTGCGCCCTATGTAAATTTATTACTAATAAGTGCATAAAAATTGAGAAGTGCACAATAATTAAAAATGTATACATAAAATGACTACAAAAAAGCAATTAATTTTTAGTGTGTAATTGCATCATATAAGTATAAGATAAAATGAATAGTTAATGAAAATAGTGTACTAATATATGCAATAATATTTATTGCACCAGTAGCTATTTTTTAGTTTGCAATGATGCTAGTTGCACAAGAAAGTCAATTTTCAATCACAAATCCAAACTCTTAATGAGTATCTTAGATATCTTCAGACTTTTCAATTCACTACAAATGAGTAAGGTGTAGGTGTATATGCATTTCCAAATTATTAGTAACCTTGCTTTCATTACAGTTAATAAATAACTAAATGTTGTGGTATTTAGAAATATGTCACTACTTATTCTCGAAGTTTTGCACAATCCGATTCAATTTTGAACAATTTAGATAATTTTTCATTTCTCTCTCAAATCTCAATTCTCAATTAAATCGCACCCTTTATATATTTGTTCATCATCATCATCATACGTTTTTTTTGTGTGTAAAGATATAGAACTGTTTACGACTTCTCATTTGAAGTGATGAAAGTATTTTCCATTTTAGTTTTCTTTTTTGAAGTATAAAAATGATTTTGAGATGTAAAATAGATTAAAGAAAAAACATTTCTTTCTAAAATGAATATCTTACAGTTTTCAAATAAAAACATCTTTAATATTAATTTGTGGGGTAACAGGCTAAAAACTAACTTGAACATTTGAACATTTGAATCACTACAAAATGTTTGACATGATGAGAATTGTCACTATTAAGTTGTTGTAATTCTATATGGTGGATGAACAGGTGGGTACAATAGTGATGATTATGCATCTCTGAGGCAACGCAAGCCCTTTTGGGGTAAAGCTTCCGTCCATTTTGTGTCGAACTAGCGTGTGGAGTGAGAAACTAAAGATACATTCACAAGATGATATCATTGATGCCAAGGAATGACTTGTGCATGCCCATCAAGTTCGCTAGCCTGTTATGGATACGACTATACAAAATTTCAACAATACAACAAGGAGTATTTAAAATACGAGAAAACATCAACCCCATAAAGTGGCTAGATTGAATGAGTTTTGAAATTAAATGTGCTTAAATGATACCATTACTGTTTTCTTATCATAATAAGGACTCAATTGCTTGTTTGAAATAGTAGATGGATTTATTTGATCATTTTCATACAAATTTATATTTTAGTATAGTTTAAGAATGATATAACACACTTTCACATATTTGCATCCCCTGTTTTGTCTATTTACACATGCAATTCGTTTAAAAATGCAATTCGTATAAATTATAGTCATCATATATATTATTGAGTTATTATAAATAATTCATCTTCAATTAATATAAATAAACCTTTAAAAATGGAAAAATTCTTTGCCAAAATCATTTGTGCATCGTGCGGGTGAGTTACTAGCAAAACATTTTATTAGAAGGAAGAATTTTAACAGGAGTTAGTGCGAGATGGAAGGTGTTAATTCCCATGTATGTATTTCCTTAACACCTTCATATGTTGGCTTGCCATTCCTGCGATAATACCCATGCATGAGTTATTATGTCATGACTATAAATAAAAGTCAAAGACACTCTATGTCATAATCAGTTAGTTGTTGAAAAAAACTTTTTGTAATCGGGGTCACCTTTATGTGGTTGTGTCAAGAGTAACCAATCGTTGAACATTAACAAATCACATTGCAAACAATGATGAGGGAACAAATATTGAAATTTGAAAATGTTTTGTATAAAGAAGTGTTTCATAACATTTAACTTGAAATCTAATGTGTGTTAAAATTATATTTATATTGTGTGTAATCATTGGTAAATCATATTGGATATATTTCATTTTATATCAAAATTTATTATTATATGAAGTATGATTCTTTTTTTTGAACCATACGAAGTATGATTCTAAACGATACAATCGGGGTCACCTTTATGTGGTTGTGTCAAGAGTAACCAATCGTTGAACATTAACAAATCACATTGCAAACAATGATGAGGGAACAAATATTGAAATTTGAAAATGTTTTGTATAAAGAAGTGTTTCATAACATTTAACTTGAAATCTAATGTGTTTTAAAATTATATTTATATTGTGTGTAATCATTGGTAAATCATATTGGATATATTTCATTTTATATCAAAATTTATTATTATATGAAGTATGATTCTTTTTTTTGAACCATACGAAGTATGATTCTAAACGATACAATTAAATGTACATTTTTTTTCCTTCAAATTTGACAACAAGTAATTACATTTATGAAAATTCACCAAACGTGCATCACACGGATGTTCTACTAGTCTTTTGTCTAGAAGGAAGGATCTTAAAGGGATGGCACCATTTCATATGACATGTCTTGTAAAAGGAAAGTTCGATTGTTCAAGGAGGGGATGCCCAAATGGTTCAAATGAAGCAGTATAGAGACCTAGCTATAAATAGACTATATAGAACGAACCGTTGGAAAATGTGAGCTTGACCGAAACAGAAAATACATGAAGAAGATTTCCCTTGAAGTATCATAGAAGACCAAGCTCCTCGAATTGTTCATTTTGTAGTTCTAGCTTTAGTTCTCAATCATTTACTTGTAAAGGGTTTGAGGGAAAGCTTTGTGAATGCTTCTTCCCTCTGGTTGGGTAGTTTATGTCGTGAGAAGCTTTGTTGTAAAGCTGGGAGCCTCTTTACCCGCAAGGTAGAGATGCAAAACTCTTCCTAGAGAGGATAGAGTTGAAGGTGATTCAAGGGTTGACTAGTAGGGTTTATATTGTAACCATTTCAAAGGCTTTAGTGAAGTTGTTTCAGAAGGAGGTCGATGTTTTTTAATCTCTTTTGAGCCAAGCGGTTTCTCCTCGGTAAATCCTTGCGCTCTTATTTTCTGATCTTCCTTTTTCCCGCACTAAAACTCGGCGAAAAACTATCATAGTTCTACACAAACAAAATACAGCCCCCTCTTGTGTTACTAAACAGTTCACGGTAGTTTACATGTTAAATGTTTGAACACGAAGTTTGCATGCAAAATTTAAGAAAATAAGCACTATATCTTTAAAATAGATTACATTGTTTGACTAAATGTGTAATTTATTTGTAACTTGCACGTAAAATCCTTTGCATAATATAGTGTGAAATGTTTTTAAAAAGTGTCATCCAATTTACATTAAATAAGCATTCAAACGATATAAACTTTTTACGCCCCTAGACAACTACATTTCAAATGTAAAGGAATTATTTTACATTCTACCAAACACATCCTAATTGCGCAATAATGTTGCGTAAAAGTGCAATTCGCATGTTTGGATGTTTAACATTTTTATGAAGAAATTGTCTTAAATATGAGTTAACATATTTGCGAATTCCAAAACAGGAATATTATATTTTTATTACTCAAATGGAATTAATTATTATCTCAAAAAAACAGAAAACGTTCCATAAATATTACAGAGTACTTTTTAAAATATGATGGATAGAAATATTAATTAGTAACTATTAGTGACTACAATTGTATTTAAAATTTACATGATAATACTTAATGTAAATCACTATGATGTAATTTTTAAATACAATTATAGTTACTAATAATTACTAAATCACATTTTTGTGCTTATCGACTCATAGACACGTACTACTACATCCGTCCCAAAATACTTAGCGAAATTTTAAAATTTGGATCATGATTTTAATTAGTATAATATTATGAAAGTTATAAATGTTATACTTGTATGAAAATGCTTTTAAAAAAGATCATTTTTATGTTATTTTGTATATTAAAAATAATTTCCAATAAATATATATAATTGGTGAATTTGGGTAAGTATTTTCTCGTATTGCGGAATTCAAACACGTTTGCTCATGTTTGTGAGTTTTTCTCTCTTTTTTTTCCGTCCTCCCCAGCTCCTCTCCTACCCCAACCTAAACCATTAGAAAATATACTAAATTAGCGAATAAATTGATAATAAGTCTGCGGAGGGTGTCTTTAATTGTTGGTCGAAAGCTGATAATTTTGTGGTCATTCTGAAGAAGAACATACTGCAATCCCGAATCCAGCCCAGGAGTATAAAATATTATACTCTCAAAGCGGATCAATCATTCATGTTCACCGGTAAATAATGGATTGTCCACATGATTATCTTTTGTTTAATATACTCCGTGTTGAATATCTTACAACTTTTGTGCATGAAGTTGTTTAATTTTGCTTTTAAATTTCTATCGCATTTTCAATTTAATTCATTTCCCTCGGGCATTGCCTTGTTTTTGTAGTTCCGGAGGATCAGACTAGGAATCATCTTTGGTAAATTGTACTTTTTTTTAAATATAGTTTGTTCTTTTTCCTTCCGGTGGGGGAGGGGATTAGGGAATGAACTGATATAATTATCTAACAAGCATTCTGAATGGATTTTGAAAGTTGATTCCAAGTGTCAATTGTGACCAATGCTCTAAACACAATGGAAATAGTTATTAAGTGCGTAGGATGAGATTACTTATCAATGTATTCTCTTTGGTAACAAGTTCAGATTTAAAAACTAAAATTTCATACTTCATATATGTAGGTAAAACTTGCCTTTTCCTGACTGCGATCTGAAAAGACTATTTGTTTAATATCATGTTATTAGACTGAATGAGCATAGGGTTCTGGCAATTGTTCTACTAAGAGGTGATTAATCGTGCTACTTTTTAATACTCCATTTGTTCCTATGCAGTTCAAGAAGGCCAATTGAATAAGTAGCCTTTGCGGCAAATGCTATTGTGATACTTATGCTCTACAACCATCTGGATAACCATAACCGTATTGAGTTTTGTTGGGTTTAAAGTTTAAATGGCTGCTACATCTGAAGAACCAATTCGTGAAAACACAACTGATAGATTTCCTTTGCTTATGGAGCAGGGAGGAAATTGTCAACACAATGATCATGTTATAGATATACAATGTCGTAATCATTCATTTTCAGCTTCACGTGACAATGAGGTTCCTAGCTTGAATGCACCTCATCATGAAGTTCGACCATCAGGCAGTCAATTTCCTCTTCCATCAAACGTATCAAACTCTCATAGTAGTCTCACAAGGAGAGGTGAAGGTTTGGGTCGTCGGTGGAGTCCATTTAATACAATGTTGTGGATTTCCATTGAGCTAGTATTCTCTTTAGGTCAAATTACAGCTGCCATTGTTGTTTTATCCTTATCAAGTCATGAAAATCCACAAACTCCATTGTTTGCTTGGATAGTGGGTTATGCGGCTGGGTATGCTGCCACTCTTCCTCTCCTGTACTGGAGATATCTTCACCGTAATCAGGTGGTCAGTAACCCGAGGTCGACTTCATTGCGTCAAGCCTCTAACCGAGTAAATTCCACCTCAGATCCTAATTCTTACATTACTATTTCATTGACTCGGTCGGCAGAAGAAGATGGCCAGAATGTTCCAAATGCATCATCATCCACGGGCATCTGGAATCAGCAAAACAATGAAACTCAAAATCCTAGGTAAATATATGCACATTTTATTTGAGGTGCATTATCAAGTTAGTTGTTGTTTTGACAAATGATATTATATGCTTTTTGAATCTGAGTGCACAATACGTAATGTGATTTTTTCGTCTTTTCTATCTTATTTTGACCTATATGTTTTTACTAGATCCATTGTTACTTTTACTTTGTGATCTAACTCCCATTTGTTTTCTGGCCAGGATTGTTTCATTTCTTGAACACTTCAAAATGGCATTGGATTGCTTCTTTGCTGTTTGGTTTGTTGTTGGAAATGTTTGGATCTTCGGGGGGCAGTCATCGTCTACCGATGCTCCCAATCTGTATAGGTGCTATGTACTTTCCTGTCAACTCTTTTCTTTGCTTAACTGCTGCAGATATGCTTACTTGCTCTTTACTGGCTTTACAGGCTTTGTGTAGTTTTCCTTACAATTAGCTGTATTGGGTATGCAATGCCTTTCGTCTTGTGTGCAATGATTTGCTGTTGTCTGCCGTGTATCATATCACTAGTTGGTGTCCATGAAGATATGAATGGAATTAGAGGTGCAAGTGAAGAATCTATCAATGCCCTGCCGATGCACAAGTTCAATCTAAAGAGTCATTGCAGTGTTGAAGACACTGACATTGAGGTTGAAGATGGTGGTTTTGTAGCAGCCGGAACAGAAAAGGAGCGTGTCATATCAGGAGAAGATGCAGTATGTTTATTTCTCTATCTACGCATATCTCATGCTATACTATGCTCTAGAAATTGGACTGGAATTCGTGCATAAAAAGGACTGCACCCTCATGATATTTTTCATGCATCTTGAAATAACCTATGATGATGACATTTTTTAAATTTTAATGCCAAACAAGGAGTAATGAGATGAAAATTTTAAAAACATCATCATCATAGGTTATTTCCAGATGCATGAAAAATATCATGAATTCATGAGAGGGTGCACTCGTTTACTCCGATTTCATATGTCGATTCATGTTAGTTGACCCCAAACTCTTTTGGGGACTAAGTCTTGGATGTTGTTGTTGTATTCCTTCTTATTAAGGATGTTTTTAATTGGACTGGTTTAAGTTCCAGACTAGACTTAAACATACCAGACGAGACAAGACATCAACATTTGTAAAATACATATACGGAGTAGAACATACATCTACCAGACTAGACTTATACATATACAACATTTCAGTCCAATTAAAAATGTCTTAAGGTTGCGGTGGGAAGGGCATCTAGCATATAACATTGTTACTATGGTTTTTTGCATGCTACCGGAACTAAAAATTTGATCCCATCATCCCACCGACCCAACTAGTTGGGATTATGGTGCTGATAATGATGATAATGATGCATTACATAAGAGGCTTCAAAAAGCCACTACCAACTGGCTGGGATTTTGTTTCATTGAACAAGTATTTTTTTGTATAATGTCAGTGTGTACTGATTAATGAGCATCTGGAATCTCTTGCTCTGAATTAGGCAAGGTTTTCTGGAGATTTGACATTTTGTGGGAATATATTTGGAGAACTGAAACAATGGCTGTGATGTGGGTGTCAGCATATATATCAAACAGATTTTTAAATTGATTTAACCTATAAAGTATAAATTATAAACCCAATAATTATCTTTTCCATGTGACTGAAGTCTGAATAAGTATGGATTAATATGATAAGTTTATATGATGATGTAGTATGTACCTATGTGGATTGCTTTCTTGCAGTTATATTATAATTGGACCATTCTATAACTACAGCAACACTTGCATAAAGTGTTACAAAATGCACATGTGATGGCAGGATCTTGTTCCATAACTGCCACAACACATAACATAGCATGTGCTGTATATGAATTTCGTAACACTTTTTTGGGTGCATTTTTCATTTTTATAGCATTTTTTATTAAATTAGGGCATTAGGCGTGCTGTATTAATTTGTTTCTGTTGATGTGTAGCGATTGAAATTGCATCCATAGTGACATCTGTCTTGTCCCATGGCATAACATTTGGCGCTGCCTAATTGCTGCAGGTTTGTTGCATTTGTCTGTCTAAGTATGAGGATGATGATGAGCTCAGGGAGTTGCCTTGCTCACACTTCTTCCATGCACAATGTGTGGATAAGTGGTTGAAGATAAATGGATCTTGCCCCCTTTGTAAGTTTGAGATTGAAGTGGAGAGTGAAACTTCAACATCTCAGCCAGAAGCGACTCAACAGGTTTAAAATGAAGTTTGAGATTGAAGTGGAGAGTGAAACTTCACCATCTCAGGCAAAAGCAACTGAACAGGTTTAAGTGAAGTTTGTTTAGGTTAGGTACCTGGTAAACAAGTGAGAATACTGCGATTAACGCAATGAAATCCCTCTTGTACAGTTTTCTAAGGTTCACGTCAGATTGAGGATTTAAATGAACAAAAGTGTCTGTCAATTTATGTGAATTGCGTTTATCACTGTCCTGAAGTTAAATGAGTGTATACATGTTCTTAAAATTTATTTGTAAGGGAGAACATATGTGCCCAAATTTTTTCATGGCTAAATATCAACCTAAACCTGGCTTTCAATTGTGTCTGATAAACTTTCTTAATTATGAAATAGTTCTTGGATGCCATTTCAGTCATGGACAGACACATAGGGTGGACCCATGGCAGGCGAAGTACAATGGCGGTTGCCTGATTTTTATGGTTCCACATTGGAAGAGTTTTCTGCCCAAACCAGTTCTGGATCCTCCAAAGTAGGTCTATAATGGTTCCTGTTCGGGTTTTTAATACTTCCTCCGGTTCTGAAAGATCTTTACACTTTCCAATTTTGGCAATACCACAATTATCTTTACACTTCTTATTTGCCTTACAAATCTACACCAAACAGTGCCAAACAGTGTCAAACTCCTTAATATTTGTGAAGTCAAAGTGTAAAGATCTTTCAGAACCGGAGGGAGTATTTTTTAAGTAGGCTAAAAAATCAGTCATTAACCACGACCAGACCAGATCTGCTTTTTGTGGTTTAGTTTACTGGAAGCATAAATATTGGACCCAGAACCAGCTGGACTGGAATTGGAGTGGGCCCCTTTGTAGTATATAGGCAGACATGATCTTGATTTGAACTGAAATTTCACCATGACTACTTCTCAATTGAGAGGTTCAGTGCCTCTTAGAATGGTATTGGAATATTGGATATAGCTCTTGTTCTACTTTCTTGAATATTGCTGTGGTTTTGAAAGCTTAAAAAATTGCTTTTACGAAAAACTAAGTTTCTGAGATTCATTTCATTCAGCCAAATTCATATGAAAAGTCATTATGGTACTTTGGCAATATACTTGGAAATAAGCTAGCAATCAAGACCTGCTAGCCTCTTAAAAATACTCAAGACCGGAGTTTTAGCATTTAGAACGTGAAAGCAAAAGCTACTACTGCAACGATTACACAAAATGGTGCAGCCAAGGATCCTCCATCTTGATAGTTTTTCGCTATCTACTCATAGGGGTTGCGTTTGTTTGGTTAATATATTTCCCGAGGTGATGCAAACTCTTTTACTTCATTTGTCCCATAATTTTCTTTCTACTTTCCTTTTTGGGTTGTCCCGAAATTTTCTGCTCATTTACACTTCATTAATAAGCGTGCCAATTCAAACGTCAAAGTGGGAAGTAAATTTTGGGACTGTGGTAGTATATACATACTGTTTGATCAACTAAATTTGGTTGAGTACATGTTTACTTGCATCCTTTGTTTCTTCTTCTCATTCGAGTTATACTTTTAAAAGCTGTGATTAACCAGCCAGTGGAATTAATTTCAGATGTGGTCAACATTGCATTCATTACCGAACACATCAAAATGTTTTTTTTGAATAATAAGAAAGTCAGCCTTCTAGACTGATTATAGCTTTTAATCTGGACATATATTGGATCTTACATATAAATCTAATTGTCCGAAGTAATGCTTGGCTCATCTAGCTGAGAGTTATGATGGAAGAGCAGCAGCTCAAAAGCTCTTTGAATTTACTGCATGCAGACTCTGGGAGGCAAATGCAAACAAGCATTGTTCCATCAGGAACCCCACTTCCTCCTGGCAAGAAAACACAAACTTGTGGGGTTGGAGTCAGGTCTATTGGGCCGGCATAAATGGGCCTTCCCCAACCAAAGTCTGCAGATTCGTATAATGAGAATCTGGTCCATTGGGTAATGCTCAATTTCCCTCCAAACTCAAGCCTCCTAGGCCTGTCCACTTCAATGTAGTCAATTGTGGACCGCAGGTATTCCTCTGACACGGCCAAGCGTGCCTCGCGAACCAACCGGGTTGTTTCCGTCAAAGGCCCATTATGAAGCCCAGCTACCGTGCTTGTGGCGCAAGCCACGGCCAATGCATTGCCATAAAACCCTTCTCTCAAAGGCGGATTCTTGAGCTTCTGGCGTGCATTGACAGCAAATGTAAGCCGGAGCTGATAGTCAAGAGGCGTTACGCCGAGGGCTTGAACCCATGACCTCCATACATGAGCTGCCATGGCATCAAAGGTGGTGGTGGTGGAATCCCCAGCGGGTCGGGCTAGGCTTTTCACAACAGCCTGGTACTCTCGTGTAACCCTATAACATTTTTGCAAGGGCTTCGCTTCCCAAAGACTTCTAGTTAGGCTTGATCCGTCGTCGATTCTCCAGAACTCGGCATGTGGGTATTCGAATTTCGGGGGGTCACGTGCTCGAAAAAATTCTCTGTCCCAATAGGGTTTGGGGCTTAGTATGAACGAACCACCTTCTCTACATGTGGCAGCCCATGCATTGAGAAACTGCATTGCTCCTACGCCATCACAGAGGCAATGGCAGATTCTTAGCCCAAGACTCAGCCCACCACAGTTGAACCGAGTTACCTGGGCTATTAACAAAGGCATGTCAATCACTTTATACTGTTCTTCGTTTGGGAAACTGTAAACCAGAGTCTTCCAATCAGGATTTGGAACAGTAAGATCTCCAAGATCCTCTAAACTCATTTGTGAGTGTGCCTCCACAAGAATTGCTCCCTGGTTTGGCCCAAAAAACACTTCTAGCTTTCCGTTTCCCGCCTCTCGTAACCTACCTGAGAAAGGATAGTAAGGCACCAGTACATGCGCAAGGGCTTCTTTAAGGGTATTATTCATCACCACTGGTTTCTGATTAGAAATGCAATGCGGTCGGTGGTAAAAGTATATGGTTGGAGTAAAGACACGAACTCCAACCATGTCATCTAGGTTTGAGAGGTATAGGGTATCCCCATGGCCAACCGGAATAGAGCCTGCTGGTAGGACTGGAGCTATACGGTCGATGGTTATGGGGATCTTAGTAATGTCAGGGAAATGTAGTTCTTCAACTGATGGATCCATGAAGAAATGTTGAGTGCGTGTGAAATGAGTTTTGAAGACAATTCAAGTTGTTAAACTCAGGAAACTATCACTAAAAGTGAGGATATAGATGATCAAGGTATGAAAAATTTCTGGTATTTAATGGTTGAGGGACAGTTGACATTGATGGCAGTCATGAATTGAGCATAAAAGAGTTAAATACTGCTCCAGGTTGGTCATATCTGTTATACTTGTAATACTATGTTTGCTTTTATTAATAGATGGGGTTAAAAAATCAACAAAATGCTGTACGCATGAGTAAACCATAGTCGTCTTACAACTACCCCCAAATGCATCAACATACTAAAATCTTTTGCTAATCCACACAAAGAAAGCTACTAATGGATAGAAGATTTATTTATAGCTGTGCCATGTGGTTAACCAAATTTTTGGCTGGCAATTGCCAAGTTAAGAAAAAAGTAAAACCTCATGTTCAGTCTAAAATTGAACGAGATTCGTATGTGTCTTGTGTATATTTAGTAATGGATCATACTTAATACCTATGTTTGTTCAGGTAAAAAATATTGCCGTAGTTGCTGCTAATTGTAGTATATGGTGTAGTGGTTCCTCTCCTTTTTCTTTTCTGCCGCTGCAGCAGCTAGCGTGCATTCCTTGTAGCCAATTCAGCCGCAGCAGCTATCTCTTTGCTTGACTTGCTGTTCTTCTTTTTCATAGACTGACTGCACTTTTTTAACTTTTGCAACAATGGTGTTACTAGCATCCTCATCCATCTCTCAATTCCACGAGTATTTTAATTTCCCTTCCCAACCTCAACACCATTATGGTGGTCTTTAGCCTGTTTGACTTCTGTTTTTACATTCTTGCTCTCACCAGCTGTATCAACACGACCACCACCTTTTTTTTAATCGGTTGACATTCTCTGCTTCCACACTCTCCGTCTAGCACCTAGATGATCGTCTTCTTTATGAGTTTGATTGTGTCAAAGTTCAGAAAACATGGCTTCAATTCCTTTTTCCAAAGTTGCCTCTAGGGGCTCCGATCCTTTTGGTTGGGGCTCTGGCATCTCTACTGGATGGTGGGACGTACTTCAGGCTCAGCCTCCAGCTGCTCTTGCTTAGCATCCTCACCTCCTCCATATTTGATGCAATGATCTTTGAGAAAAATCATCAACGTGATGATTACCATAACCATACCTTTGGTTTAAGGAATAGGACCGGCATAAACCATAAAATATTGAGAGAATTCCCTTAAAAAAGTTTTGAAATTTCAAAATAGGAATATCATTAGCCAAACTCTAAGCCTACGATGGGTATAATGCAATGGAATGTAGAAATCAATTGTGTAACGTAGTAAAATGAAATCTTCATTACATCACTATATCTAGTTAAGCACGCTTTCTACCACATATATCTAGATAAGAAAATTTCAGTCCAATTAAAAGCATTCTTAGGTTTGTCCGCCAAATACATCAGCTTGTTTGTACATTTAGCTATTGCTTTGTGAAATTTACACAAGTGAATATTTTTTTCCCAACAATATGACTAACCTTTTGTTTAATTAATCCAATTTTAAAGTTCCTAAATTTCACATTTCACTGGTTTTAAGTAAAATCTATAGGTCTTCCTCGGCGCAGCTAGGGACCTAGGGTCTGCGGGGCTTGGGGTCGGCGATCTAATCGTTCGACGTGCACATCATCTAGGAACGTAACTTTTTATACCGTGTATCCAATTTCGACCAACTGGTCGTTCTTCTCACATCGAACGAGCAGGGGTTTGAGGGTTGCAGGTTTCCGGCTCGGGGTCTGATTCGTTTGATACAGGTTTCACGAAGAAAGCAATTCCAATATGGGCGACATTAATGAGATGGAGGATATTAATAGGCTAGCAAACGCGTATGGAACAATGGAGATGGAGGAAGATGAAGTCCTACTCGTGGCGGCTAAAACTTCAGAGATCGCAGAGGTAGGGCTGACCTTGGTTGGAACAGTCACTTCTGAAAAGTCGGTACGCTTTTCTTTTTTCTGTGACACTATGGCCAATGTGTGGAAGCCTACTAGAGGCGTTACTATTACTGAGATAGGTGCACGAAGGTACATGTTTCAATTTTATAATGAAAACGATATGATATGTGTGTTGAAGGAAGGGCCGTGGACTTTCGACCAGAACCTAATTGTGCTTGCTAGGTTAAAGCAAGTTGATCTACCTTTGCAGATTCCGTTGAATAAGGTTGACTTCTGGTTATAGGTTCATGACATTCCAATGAGATTTTTTTCAATTGAAAATTCTATAAAAATTGGGAATTTTGTAGGGAGTTTTATCAAGGTGGATGAACAAAATTTCTCTGTGGAATGGAACCCCTACATGAGAGTAAGTGTTAGTATTGACTTGAACAGACCTCTGAAGAGGAAACTGTTTCTCCAATCAGATAAAGGGGAAAGTTTTTGCGTTAAATTTAGCTATGAAAAATTGCCTAGTTTTTCTTTTGCCTGCGGAGTTATAGGTCATGCAGAAAGGTTCTGTCCGCATTACCCTGATGGCAAGGGAAAAAGCGGGGGCTTTCGATTTGGACCCGAACTAAGAGCTTCAAAAGGAAACACATCTGTGGGAGGCAACAAATGGTACCCTTAGTCCCAGTTGGCAAAGAGAAAGGAAAAGCCGAAGAAGAGGTATTAGGGATGGCCAGTTCGGATGCAGAGGGAAGACCGCAACAGGAGAAGGACCATGCTTAGACAGGAGATAAGGGGGAACAGAAGCGCATGCGTGTGGATCATGAGGAACAAGAAGCAGCACATAAAGATATAGATGTGGAGACGAGCATAACAAAAAACGGGGAGGGGGCGGGCTACAATGCCTGCCTGTCAGGCAAATAGAAGATGAGTTGGGGAAGGCACAAGGGATGGAAGATTACAACATCCATCACCTGGAATGTTATTTTGGTTGCACTTTTTTGCTTTTTCAGAACTCAGTTATCTGTTGGTTTTTTATTTTCACTTACAATAAGGGTGTGGGTATGGTAGGTTGTTTTTTTAGCAGGTTTTTTCTTGATGAAGGCAATCAGGCTGTCACAGTCGGTAATAGCTTCTTAGCTCTCACCGTTTCAGCGATTAGTCTCGCTCCTATTGGGGGTGGACTATTCTATGTCTGAGCATGACATGAGGGGGTCGATGGGCTTTTGGTATTGTGGGTCTAGTGGGAGTTTTTGGTTTTGGATCTTGATGAATGTATTGACTCTTTTGATTCTAATATAAGCTCTTTCCTTTCAAAAAAAAATTAATCCAATTTTATTCTCATTGTAATTTGTATCCAATCTCTGCCCCCGTCTCCCACCACACTTGCCCCGTTGTTGCCAGATCTGCAATCGGAAATCGCCGCCAAATTGCTTTTGATGTTTTTTTACATTTTTCCAATTTTTTAAAAAAAATTGCCCCTGAAAAATTTCTGACGGTCACAATGATATATTTCGCGGTGGCAGCGACACCCGTAAGTGACATGAAAATAGAAAATTTGACAACAATAATCTCACATTTCACCGGTATTCTCAGAATAATTCTACTTTTACGTTACTTAAGAATAATCTAACCTTTCTCTCAAAAAAAAAAATCTAATCTTTGCGTATCATCTTCTTTCACTAGTCCATGACCGGTTGAGGACATGCTATACCGGGGTTTTTATGTTTTCTTTGTAAACATTATATAAATAATCTCACCTTTCACAAATCTTCAGAAAACAGTCCCGTGTATCATTTTTCGTTTTTCTCCGTCATACTTATAAAAGAAAAATTAAGAAAAAGAAAGTGAATTACAATATATGAAGTTGATATCACAATACTCATTATTCGACTCTTAATGCTCTTTAGCATACGTCCAATGTTCATTAAAAGTATGTTAATGCTCATCTAAAGAAAACCATGATTTTCACTGAAATTACGAAAATGTTACCGTTTTTTAGTTGTGATATCAATTTTCTTGTAATAACATGGTGCTCATTATTAGACTCTCAATACTCATTAAAATTGGAATATTGCTCATTAACGTTACACTAATGGCAGAAACCGCGATTTCACATTAATTACAAAAATGTCATGAAGAGCTAGCATGCATTGAGCATGAACAAGGGCCGGAGTGGCGTCTGGTGAGGATAAGAGCGAGATGTTGTACCCTTCCACGGACATCAAATGGAGCATTGAAAGCTTTTATTCTTATTTCCATGGACATTAAATGGATGAACAAAGATACTAAACTTTTCGCCCAGCTGGCGAGTAACGTTGCTAGCCTCCTTGAAACGAACATTACGAGTACTGATCGACGGGTGATGTAATTAAGAAGGTAGGCATGCTAAGCTGCCTTTGCATTAAATGGATCACATCATCTGATCTCAAAACTGAACCAAGAAAGTCTGGGTTGCAATGCATGTGGCGGCAGTAATTAAGACACGAGAAGCAAGAAGACGATGCAGCCTTGAGCAATGGCCAGTAAAATGTACAAAAGCTTCTTATGCAGAAGCATCACCGAATGGGCTTCAGTGATCATCACCGGGAATTGGCAGTCACCCTCAGATGGATCAAGATCTGTCACCACAGCCAACCCCGAGAAGTCGCAATCCCAACTGTTCTGATTCTTGAACTGATAGTACATGTTGAAGGCATAGGACGCATTCCCTTGTGCACTCAGATGGTTGCAAGAAGACCCGTACTCCAGAGCTGTGCAATCCGAAAGGCTACACGCGTAATCAATGTTTCTTGCCAAATCGTCCAACTCTTTGAGCTCAGGGTTCAAAATGCACCACCTCTTATGCATGTAAGCCACCCCTTCCACTGCGACAAGCCCTTTGTTTTCCTTCTTCCCCGACAAATCCAGTTCGTATTTCGGCTTCCCGTCGAACTCGAAAATCCCCCAGTGCCTCTCGAAGCTCCCGGGGGCAATGCTCTTTGCGTTCTCATCAATGAGGCTGAAGAGGTAGAAATCAATCCGGCCCTTCCTGATCGGCGTCCCCTCCCCGCTCAAAGCGTGCTGGATGAGCCCCTGGTTGAAGCGCCGTGCGTTCTGAGCATTAGCACTTTTGTCCCCGTCCGTGGGCCACCCGACCTCCCCGATCATGACCTTCATGTTGGGGTATCCGGCTTTCCTGAGCGCCCAGATGAGAGTGTCGAGATTGGCGTCGAAGACATTGGTGTACACAGCAGTGCCATCCCTGAGAGGCTTGGTTGATCCATCAAAGAAGGCGAAGTCAAAAGGGAAGTAGGGGTTGCTGTAGAGGCTGAGGAAAGGGTAGATGTTAACGACGAAAGGAGCGGCGTTTGAGGTGAGGAACTGGATGATCTGGATGGTGAGGTCGCGAATTTCGGGCCTGAAATCTCCGGCGGAAGGGACGGGGTTGGAGTCGGGGGAGAAGTAAATGTCAGCATTGAAGGGAACGGTGGCCTTGACGTCGGCGCCTAGGCCAGCCTGGTTGAGGGCGTGCTGAATGTTTTTCAAAGCAGGCAAGGTGTCGGCGAGAAAAGAGGCGTTGTAAGTCTTGAGGAAGGGCTCATTTCCGACTGCAACGAACCTGATGTTGACTGCAGGGCAGTAGGCGGTGACATTGGCGTCGACCCAAGCAGCGGCCGCAGCGGGGTGTTGGCTCATCTCCTGCAGCATGAAATTGGGGAGGGCGAGCATGACTTCAATGTCAGAGCCGGCGAGCGCGTCCAGGATCTGCGGCTCCGCCTCGAACACCTTCACCCTGTCGAACCCGTTGTCTTTCAGGGCCTTCACCACACTGCGCGGCGGCAGCTGGTGCGAGGACATGGTCCCCCAGTTCACTCCCACGCTCCCCCCCTTCCATGCCGCCGCCGCCGCCGCCGTCATCACCAAAATCAACAACAATCCTTCTGCCGCTGCTGCTGCTTTACCCATTGCGATCTTTAATCCCAAATTAAAGCCCCTCTTAGCTTTTTTTTGGATCTCACTCTTAGCTTGAATATACGCGCGATGGAATCTCGATCGATCAAGAAAGCAGCTGCATGCGCTAAATGTAGTGAGTCATACGAAATTAGTAGAGTGAGGAATAGCTAGCTAGGTGTCAGAAAACTTCAAGGAGAAGAGAAAATATAAAATATAATCCCGAATCAGAAAGAAAGATGCTTTTCTTAATTCAGGTAGGTATTCATTCCGTTATGCAGCAGGCCAGGACATGCAACTTTTGCACCGCCCCCACTACATTCCAGCGCATGCAGTTGGTTGGTTGGTACTACTACTAGTATTTGTCTACAAACACACTTTACTTTGTGCCAAGCCAAGCCAAGCCAAGCCAAGCAGAATGAATGAGTGAATTATTGGGAGTGGAAAATTCTTGTATTCAATACCAAGAATAGAATTACAATAGGAGGAGCAAACTCTCACACTCAACTATCACAAAAAACCAATCATCACCAATACACTTCTACTCTAAGTGTATTTCACTCTTCATACACTTTTCTCACTTTCTAAAATTGATGATATGAACAACAATAGAACACTCTATTTATAGGCTAGTTTGGAGACAAGAGTAAGTTGCATTCAAGCTTCCATAGTTATCTCCATATCTTCTCTCATGTTCATATGTTGGAGAGCTCCTTCCAAGAAGGTGTTATATGTCTCTTGGCAACTTCCAAGAAACAAGGTGGAAGAATCCTACAAATCTCCCCCTCCACATTTTTCTTTATTTCTCTCGTTCCTGCGCTGCTCGCTGGCTCCCCCTCGCTGGCAACAAGTATCCATTCGGATGTGGAATACTTTCTGTGTGGAACTATGCCTCACATAGAACGTCGAACATGAGTACCTTACTGAAGGCTCTGTAAGGAATAATTGTATTTAGATTTTGATGATGCTATATTAATTAGGACTGTAGAGTACCCCTTTAGAAAGTATGTATTAGAATTTTCCCTTGTAAAGTTCTTAGCATATTCGACTACCAGAAGGTCTCTCTACCAGAAGTCCTCCAGACAGAAGATCTTGGTTCTCTGTCTAGGAACAGAATACGTCAGGGTCTCTGTTACCCTTTAGCGTGACAGAAACCCTCCTGGTTCTCTGTAAGCTACCAACAACAGAAGTGCTCATGATCTTCTCTGAATCAGTTCTCTGCCAATAACACCAGAAGGTCTGACACTTGGAAGAAATCCACAAAGCCGGGAAGTCAACTTAAAGATTCCTTCAACGGCTAGGACTATGAAACGGAAAAGCTACAGTGCTCGCATTAAATGCTCATTTAATGCTCCCCATGCTCCGTGGAGTAATTGCAGATGATTGGCCGCAATGTCAGGATTACTTTATCCCAAAATAGTAACCCGCCAACTTTACCGGGTCCTACTGGTCAAGTCAACTGCTCGCGCATTAAATGCAGTTGTCCTCCTACTCCTCCAACGGGAAGACAACCTCAGTATAAAAGATACACTACGAAGAACAACCGGACAACGAAGCTACAACTTTGCTATAACTTTGCCAAGATTACATTGCAACTTTTGCTAACCACAAGCAAGATATTCAAACTCTGAAAAGCAAAAAGCCTCCTTGAGATTCAAACTCATTATCCTCTACAAGAGAAGGCAGAAGTTGGAAAAATACTCTTTCCAACTCAAGCAAAGTTCCAAGTGTTCTTCAACTCTTCAAGCTCATCACATACAAATCTTTTGTAACGAAGCTAGTTGGAGGAACCCCAGTTTCAACAGAAACTCTTCTTGCTACAAGAAGGACGTCCAAATAACTGGAGTAGTGAAGTGGTGATACTTCAAGGAAACTCAGTGAAAGGACCAGTGTTAAAGGAAGCCAGGCAGTGCATCCCAGGACACATCTAGGCTTGAAGAAGACGTGGAGTGCTTCTTAAGTACTAGGACTAAGGCTTTGTAAACGGCAGTTTTTACAGCTTAGTGGAACAGTGGATTAGAGGAACGAGTTGTTCCTTGAACCACTATAAAAATCCTTGGTGTCGTTTACTTACTGCTTTTAATAATTGCATTTAGTTAGAACTGTATAACTCCTTGGACTTGGTATCTGTGTTCAGCAGAACTTGTTCTACGAGTTAACGGAAGGCCTACTGCCTTTGCTTCTCTGAGGCTAACAGAACTCCCTACCAGAACCCCATCCGCTGACAGTCTGTTCTTTCAACAGAACAGGCTATTCTGTAAATCTGGTACTTAGTTTAAAAAGCTAAAAACCAATACAGTCTATTCACCCCCCCTCTAGACTGTATCCAGTATAACCAGGACCAACAAATGGTATCAGAGCCTCCTTGTTCTAATAATCTCTTAGGTTATTTGTTGAACAAAGATCCACTTGTTTTTTCTGTTTTACCTCATTTCTATCTGATATAATGGATCACTCCTTGTCCAAGAATCTTATGTTTTCAGATCTTAAGTTTGATGACTGGAGGATCCGGATGAAAGCACATCTCTGTGCCCTGCATGATGAGATGTGGGAAGTTCTAGACATTGGCCCCTTCACAAGCTTCCAGAAGGTCAATCCTGAACATGCCATAGACAACACCAGACCCCAGATGATTAGTAAGGCCAAGTCAGAATGGACCACTGAAGAGAGGAGAAAGTACAACCTAGACAATATTGCCAAGGACATCCTCTACAAGTCCATTGATGATAGGTACTTCAACAGAATCAAGAAGTGCAAGACTGCTAAGGAAATCTGGGATACTCTTGAGCTCATTGGAGCTGGTGATGAGCAAGAGAAGGACAACAAACTAACCATAGCCAACAAGAAGTTTGATGACTTCAAACTTCTCCCTGGTGAAAGCATCTCCAAGATGTATGACAGGCTCCTCACTCTCACTGGAGAGATCTCTGAGCTTGGCAAGGATCTCACAACCAAGGAGATCAACCTGAAGGTGTTGAGGGGACTGCCCTCAGCATGGAAGATGAAGGTAGTTGTTGTCCAAGCCAGCAAGGATGTAAAGACTTATCCCACTGATAAGCTCATTTCAGATCTCAAAGCTCATGAGTTTGAAATGATTGAAGAGAAGGAAGATGTACCAGAAGAGAGGACCACTACAGCCCTCACTGCCAGCACATCTAAGGTAAATGATTTTGACCCTTTAGTACTTTTATCTGATGAATATATGGCTGCCTTTGCCAGGAGATTCAAAAAGTTTATGAAGAATCCCAAAGATGGAAGGAGTCCATCTTTCAACAGAAAGCCATACCAGAAGGTCAAATCAACAGAAAGCAGTGGAGAGCTTCTCTGTTACAATTGCAGACAACCTGGCCACTTCAAAGCTGACTGTCCCCATCCTAGAGTGTCCAAGAAGCAAGGACAGGATGGAGAAAAGAAGAAGTACGAGGACAACTCCAGAAGAAGAAAGGCACTTGTGACAGAACAGCTGGAGAAAGACCCTCTGTCAGAAACAGAATCCAGTTCTGACTCAAATTCTGATGAGGCCTTCTGTTGCCTTGATACTGAGACAGAAGACCTTTGCCTCATGGCTCATTCTGATGATGAGGTAACCTCTACTTCTGAATCTAGTTTTTCTTCGGTAGGCTTAGCTTTTGATTCTGATTCAATGTCAGAATTTTGGGAAGAGTTTAAGGCCATACAAGCCACTTATTCTTCTGTAACAGAAGAAAACAGTAAGTTGAAAGCTGAAATTCTTGACTTAAAGAAGGAGGTTGAGATCAAAATCAATCTTCTAATTGAGGAAAGAGATCAACTGGAGACTGAAAATGTTTCTCTTCTTAAGAGAATAAGAGAAATAGAGCCTCTCGAGATTAAGTACAAAGCTTACCAGAAGGCCCAGTCTTCCATGGAAAAGATTGTGCTTGATCAACAGATTGGCACTGGTTTTGGTCTTGGTTATGGCTCAACAGAATCAGGTGAGCCTTCTGTAATGCCTAGCACCAGAGTTGCTAAGGCAGATAAAGTCATAGAGCCACTGATTTCTAGCCCCATCTGTCAAGCTGGTGTATCTGGCACCAAGGTTGTTCATGAGGAAGTCAGACCAGAAAAAGGCAAGATAAAGGTTCAACAGAAATCCTTTTTGAAAAATAATGAACCTGGAAGAAAACCTAACAACAGAAGAGGTTTTCAAAATAACAAAAATAAAAGACCATTCATTGACAGACAACCTCATCTCAATCGTGCCAGAAATGATCACCAGAAGGGCAAATATCAAGAGAAAGTTAACTTCAGGCAGAAGAGGTTGGCTGGTCAACTTCAGAAGCCCAAGGTTAACCGTCCCTCTACTCTTGATAGTATATGGGACTTCTTTCCAACAAAGAAAGCTATGCAAAAGTATGTAAATAGGAAGCATGACCCTCACAAGCATCTGCCCAAAGTGAATCACACTTCAGTTTACTATAACTACCAGGTGGACAATGGGTACCACCCACCAAGGTTTCACTTGATGAGACCAAAATGGTACCAACTACCCAGACTCCATGACCCCCCAGGACCCAGCATTGCTTGGGTACCTAAATCTTTCTTTTGATCTTGCAAGAACTGTGTGCTGGAGCCATCTCTGAACAAGAATGGTTTATTGATAGTGGATGCTCCAGGCACATGACAGGTGACAGAAGTTGCCTAACAGAGTTCCAGAAATGCAAAGGACCTAGAGTTACCTTTGGAGGTAATGACAAAGAAGGTCAAACAAAAGGAAGAGGAAAGCTGATCAAGAACCAGATAATCATTGATGATGTCTCATATGTCAAAGGACTGAAGTTCAACTTGCTAAGTGCTAGCCAATTCTGTGACAAAGGCTACACTGTTGAATTCACGAAGGACTTCTGCTATGTGAAGCATGAGACAACAAAGGAAGTGGTTCTTACAGCATCAAGGAAGAAGAACATCTATGTAGTTGATTGGAACACTGCAAAAGATGGAGTTTGCCTGATAGCCAAAGGAGATTCAAAACTGAGCTGGGATTGGCACAAAAAGCTCAACCATTTGAATTTCAAAACAATCAACAAACTGGCCAGAGAACACATTGTAGAAGGGCTACCAGACATTGTGTATAAGAAGGAGACTCTCTGCAGTGCATGTCAGAAAGGCAAACAAGTGAAGAATTCCTTCAAACCCATTGCTGGAGATCTTTCTACAAGTCCTCTAAATCTGATTCACATGGATTTATTTGGACCTGTTGAGACTCCAAGCGTTGGTGGCAAGAAATATACCTTAGTCCTGGTTGATGACTACTCCAGATATACTTGGACTATTTTTCTATCAAAGAAAAATGAAACTCTTCAGAAGTTGCCATCTCTGTTAAAGCAACTTCAGACTGAGAAGAACTTGAAAGTGAAGATAATCAGATCAGACAGAGGAACTGAATTTGTCAACCAAGTCATAAAGGACTTCTGTGATCAGAATGGAACTTTTCATCAACTTTCTGCCGCCAGAACCCCTCAACAGAATGGCGTAGCAGAAAGAAGGAACAGAACTTTAAAAGAAGCTGCAAGAACAATGATTGCAGAATCTGGATTGCCTATGAGATATTGGGCTGAAGCAATCAACACTGCATGTTATACTCAGAACAGAAGCATGATCAACAAGAATCATCAGAAGACCCCTTATGAACTCTGGAAGGGAAGAAAACCTAACATCAGCTACTTTCATGTATTCGGATGCAAGTGCTACATCCTCAACAATGGAAAGGAGCATCTGAAAGTATTTCGAGAAAAGGCTGATGAAGGAGTCTTTATAGGCTATTCAAACACCAGTAAAGCCTATAGAGTACTCAACAGAAGGACTCTACATGTTGAAGAATCCATACATGTGAAGTTTGATGAAAGCGTCTCTGTTAGAGAGGTAACAGAGATTCTCAAGGATGTCAGCATAGAAGACAGAACACCAACAGAAGAGGTGGCAGACAACCCTGCATTTCCAACACCTGCACCAAACCCCCTTCTCTTGAATGAAGATGAAGACTCTGAAGATGAGGAACCAGAGAGACCAAGACAGCAGATGACAGAACCAGACCTAACATGGTTAAGAGATCATCCTCCTAACCAAGTGATTGGTCAAATCAGAAGTGGAGTTCAAACCAGATCCACTTCAAGGAGAGAAGCAATGCTTGCCTGCTATATATCTCAGATGGAACCTATGACAGTTGAAGAAGCTCTTGCAGACTCAGATTGGATCAATGCTATGCAAGAAGAGCTCACTCAGTTTGAAAGGAACAAAGTATGGGAACTTGTTCCTAGGCCAAAACACCAGAATGTCATTGGAACCAAATGGGTATTCAAGAACAAAGCAGATGAAGATGGCAACATTGTAAGGAACAAAGCAAGGCTAGTAGCTAAAGGATATTGTCAAGAAGAAGGAATAGATTTTGATGAGACCTTTGCACCAGTTGCCATACTTGAAGCCATCAGAATCTTTCTAGCCTATGCTGCCTACAACAACATCAAGGTCTACCAGATGGATGTCAAGAGTGCATTTCTGAATGGAGATCTTGAAGAGGAAGTTTATGTGGAACAACCACCAGGTTTTGTCATTCCTACTCAATCTTCCTGTGTCTACAAGCTTAAAAAGGCCCTCTATGGTCTTAAGCAAGCTCCCAGAGCCTGGTATGACACATTGTCCCTTTTTCTAGTGAACCATGGGTTTACTAAAGGAAAGGTTGACAAAACTCTATTTCAAATCTCTGTTGCTAATCATATTCTGTTAGTACAAATATATGTTGATGACATTATATTTGGTAGTACTAATCCAGAACTGTGCAAGAAATTTTCTCAAGTGATGCAGAGTCAATTTGAAATGAGTATGATGGGAGAACTCAGTTACTTCCTAGGACTTCAAGTCAAACAAGTTCCAGAAGGGATCTTTATCAATCAAGGGAAGTACACCAGAGATCTAATCAATAAGTTTGGAGTGGAAGGCAAATCATCAGTGAAGATTCCCATGAACACTTCACAAGGAATTGGTCCAGATGATGAAGGAAAGGATGTAGATGCAACAACATATAGAGGAATCATAGGATCTCTGTTGTATCTAACTGCAAGCAGACCAGACATCTCATTCTCTGTTGGAATCTGTGCCAGATACCAATCAAAGCCCAAGGAAAGCCATCTAAGTGCTGCAAAGAGAATCATCAGATACATCAAAGGAAATCCAAATGCAGGCCTATGGTATCCAAAGGGAGGTAACTTTGAATTAATTGGTTATTCTGACTCAGATTTTGCAGGTTGCAGACTAGACAGAAAGAGCACATCTGGTCACTGCCAACTGCTAGGAGGAAGGCTTGTTTCCTGGTTTAGCAAGAAGCAGAACTCTATCTCAACAAGTACAGCTGAGGCAGAGTACATTGCAGCTGGGAGTTGCTGTGCTCAGCTACTCTGGATGAAGCAACAACTGAAGGACTATGGAGTTCAAGCAAAGGAGATCAAGCTGTTGTGTGACAACACCAGTGCTATTGCTATCACTCAGAATCCAGTTCTTCATTCCAGGACAAACCATATTGAGATCAGACATCACTTCATCAGAGATCATGTTGAGAAGAAGCACATCTGCATGGAACATGTGCCAACAGAAGACCAGCTTGCAGATATCCTGACAAAGCCTCTTCCTGAGGCTAGGTTCAACAAACTGAGAGAGGAATTGGGAATGATGGATGAGATTCCAAGGGAAAGTTGAAAAGAAAGGCCCTTTGTTGCTCTTTCGCTGTTGACAGAATACCTGTAGCAAAACCCCTTCTGTCAACCCCTTCTGATCCCTACCCTGGCAGAACACCTCAGCAACAGAAAACCCCCCCTTCTACAGAAAAACCCTCAGAAGGTTGTGGACTTAGAAAATTTTCTGAAACCGGGTATCCCAGTAAATTATTAAAGGTCTTTTACCCTTTTACCCTTAAAACGGTATCAAGCCGTATAATATTTACTGCGCCCCCGTTTATTTACTCCGCCCCTTTTTACATTTATTGGTTTCTTGGAACCATAAATTAATTCCAAACGTCCACTAACCCAAACACATAAATTCCCCTTTCGCAAACCTAAACCGCTACTGCTCTCATTACTTTCAAACTTTCAAACCTCCATAGCTCTCAAGCTCTCTGATTACTCTCTGATCAAATGGCCTTCATCAACATCAACGACCTCACCAAGGAGGAAATGAACACTCTTGTTTCAAACATCTACACAGGGATGAACTGCGACCTCTCCGCACTCCCTGAACTCGCTTCAAACCACGAAACGATGATGAAGATCATCAAGGGAATGGAGGACTCCCAACTGAACAAAGTGGTAGGTTATCACTTTGAATCCTACAGTACAAGGGACGTAGCAGAGTTCTATCTCAACGCTACATACGAAGGGGAGACCATCCGGTCTAATGTCAATGGTGAAGACATTACCCTCACCCCTGCAGACCTCAACGCCCTCTTTGGCGTAGTAGAGGACCCTCAAGAAGAAGAAACTGAAGGTTTCCTAACTCTGGACAGTGTCAACGTCACTGTGGACAACTTTGTCCAACTCTACTGCCGACCTGAAGTGGGTAGAGTTCCAAAGCTTTACATGAAGAAAAACCTCCTTCTGAGCGACTATGAGAAATTGGTCAACATCCTGCATAGGTGTGTCTGGAGCAAGAGCACCTCCACAGATGACATGAATGCATTGAATGCAAAGGCTGTCTTTGCAGTTCATCATGGGATGAACATCAACTGGGGACAGGTAATTGTCAAATCCCTTGTTGAATTCATCAAGAAAAAAGACAAGGAGACCGGTCTGTTCAGGACCCCCATGGGTTATGGTCTCCTAATCTCTGAAACCTTGCTCAAGGCAAGGATAGGACTAAGAAACTCTATTGAGGCAGACTACACCAAGCTGCTCTTCCTCAACACTTCAAGTGACAGGAAAGTTGCTCTCAAGGCAGAGCAGAAAAGACTCAGAACCCTTGAGTTCAACAGAGAAAGGCAACAACAGAAGGTTGTTCAACCAAAGAAAGCTTCAAAGATGCAACAGAAACCTCCTACCCCTTCTGACTCTGAAGAAGAAATACCTTTGGTGAAGAAGGTGGTCAAGAAGGTTCCCAAGAAAAAGACCACACCTGTCAAAGTCCACAAGATGGTGGCAAAGAAATCTGTCCTTAAGAGAAAGGCTCCTTCACCTATCTCTTCAGAAAGCACCCCTTCTGCCTCCCCCATTGCAAAGAAGACCAAAATTTTGACACCTGCAGCACAGGAGAAGCTGGAGGACTCTGTCACCTCTGCCCCAGCCAACAGAAATGCTTGGCACGGCAAGAGGATCATCTTTGAGTCAAGTGACTCAGAAGAAGAAGAAGTGGTGCAGAATGCCACTACTCAGGGGGGAACCACATTCTTCTCCTCCTGCCTCTGCAAATGATCAACCTATGGTGGTTCCTTCACCAGAACACCAAGAAGTAAGCAGCACTTCAAGCCCTGATAGGAAATTCATCAGGGTTCTGGCATGGAGAAAGTGGAGAGTGGGACCTCTCACTGAACTCCTCAAGAACTTGTCCTACTTCATCTCTGAAGAAGAAGAAGTACTCAGATGGGCTGACACAGAAGATGTGGAGTCCTGCCTAAACAAGGATTTTCTTCTTTCTGTCCTACAGAAGAAGAAGGAGAAAATTCAAGGGAAAGCACCTCTGGTCAGAAACTCACCAGAAGACCATGTGAAGGCTCTTCAAGAGCATGAGATGCATGACTTTGATGCTTGGCTAGTTGAGAAAAAGAGGAAGGAGTCAATGATCAAATTTCGCCACAGTGCACATGGAGAAGGTGAACCCTCTACTGCCAATGATCTACCTCTGGTCATGGAAAGACTTGTCAAGGAATGGAGAGACTCTCTGTTCACAGAAACAATACTAGAGGTAATTCCCCCAATCATTCCTTCTCCCCCTCCCTCTCCTAAAAACACCTCTCCTCAACCCCAACAGAAATCCTCCTCAACCCCACAGAAAACCATCTCTGCACAGAAAACCCCTTCACACCAGAAACCCTCCACCCCCAAATCTTCATCTCCTTCACCCTGCAAACCGTTCTCTCCTCCAAAGAACAAATCACCATCCCCTCCAGGACAAATTATCCCATACCAACACCAACAGGTCATCTCCTCTACAACTTCACCCCAACAGAAAACCTCCTCACCCAAAACCAAAAATCTATCTCCCTGCAAATCCCAACCCTCAATCAGATCCAGATCACCATCACCTCCACCCTCTCCTCCACAACAACAGAATGCTCCCTCACATCAACAAGAAAACCCCTCCATCAAGAAATCCAGAACTGCTTCTCCAAAGCCTGCACCACAAGATGCAGCCACACCTATCTCCCCTCAACACTCTGTGGCTTCTACCCCCATCAAGAAACCTATCTTCAGGGTGCCCTCCTCTTCAAGTGACAATGATGGATTTCTTACATCCTCCATTGCTGCTGATGAAACTTCCAAAAGGAGGAAGACCCCTCCTCAGAATGAAGAACTATCCAGAAGGCCTCCTATGCCTAAATCAAGAGGTCTAGGTATGCCTGGGAACACAGAATCCAAAGAAGATAAGCCCCAAATCTCCTTCAATCAGTTTGTCACTGCAGCTGAAGACTTTGGTGGTAAAATGCTTGATGGAATGGATCAATTGGCTGAGATCAACACCAAGCACCATGAACATCTCACCTTTGTTCACAATCATCTTGAGGCTGGACTTCAGCATATCTCAGAGAAGGTTGAAGCTCTGACCCAGACACTGGTCGCCTTCATGGAATCATCATCTGCAAAGCTTAATGCTGTTGCCAGAGAAGTGGACGGTGTCCACTCTGTTCTCTACTCCCAGTCTCAGATTCTCAATAAGCAGAATAAGCAACTCAAGGATATAACAGAATCCCTTGACATTGTACAATGGTATGAAGACCAATCTGTTGAGAAGTTTATGCAGCTACAACTCTTGAATAATGATCACAAAGATCAAGTGGCCACCCTGATCAAGAAGGATCAAGAAAGATATCAGAAGCTGATACTACTTGAAGCTGGCTCTCAGGACATCAAGTCTGCTCTTGATCGTCAACAGAACTTAATAGAAGGTCTGACCTCTGTCACGCAGACCTTGCCAGAAACTATTGAGCAGATAGACATCTCCCAGGCAACAGAGTTCCAGAAAATTGCCATGATGATCTCTGACCTGGATGATGCCAAAAAGGGGGAAAAGGAAAAGGACCCCCAACAGAAGAAATTGCCCCCTAGGCCAACTGCTGGGCCCTCATCTGATATTGATCCAACCCCTTACTTCCAGGCCTCCCAACAGAAGAAGAGAGAAGCTGGTACTTCAAGACCTTCTTCTCCTCGCAGAGGTTCTACCAAGAAGAAGAAACCCTTGAGCCTAACTGAGTGGAGACTTGGAGGCTCCCAGAAGATTGATAGAGCACAGTTCGAAGAAATTCAACAGAAGATGACCCCAACTCAAAGACAGAATCTCTATCTTGACAGAGATGGTCATATAAGGGTCAGACATGGTGGTTCCTTGGAAGAGGCTGAATATTGGTTCCACAAGAGAGTACTCCCAGGCAAGGATGTACATGAAGGAGTACTTCACTATCTGAATTGCAAGCTCTCTCCCATTTGGGCCTCATGTCAAGCACCAGGAAATCTGGCTGGCATAAGAGAAGAAGTGAATGCTGAACTGAAGAATCTGAAGGAACAAGATCGCAGAACCAGAGCTGAAGCTGAAAGGGAAAATCTGTAATTCCTTTTAAACTTCTCTTAATACTCTTGATCTAATAAAAGCTTATCTCTGCTCCTTCTAAAGTCTCTTTGCTTCTTTATTCTTTGTTGCTTACTATTTCATTCTGTACTTGTTTCCTCTTGAACTGCTATCTGAATGTATCGTACGCTTACTATTTTCCTATGCCAAGTTGCCCACCAAGATTTTAATGAAAAGTTTTAAACTTTAAATTTTTATGGTGAAGGCACTTCTCTGGAAATAGTTAAAGGGTTTTGGCATCATCAAAAAGGGGGAAATTGTAAGGAATAATTGTATTTAGATTTTGATGATGCTATATTAATTAGGACTGTAGAGTACCCCTTTAGAAATTATGTATTAGAATTTTCCCTTGTAAAGTTCTTAGCATATTCGACTACCAGAAGGCCTCTCTACCAGAAGTCCTCCAGACAGAAGATCTTGGTTCTCTGTCTAGGAACAGAATACGTCAGGGTCTCTGTTACCCTTTAGCGTGACAGAAACCCTCCTGGTTCTCTGTAAGCTACCAACAACAGAAGTGCTCATGATCTTCTCTGAATCAGTTCTCTGCCAATAACACCAGAAGGTCTGACACTTGGAAGAAATCCACAAAGCCGGGAAGTCAACTTAAAGATTCCTTCAACGGCTAGGACTATGAAACGGAAAAGCTACAGTGCTCGCATTAAATGCTCATTTAATGCTCCCCATGCTCCGTGGAGTAATTGCAGATGATTGGCCGCAATGTCAGGATTACTTTATCCCAAAATAGTAACCCGCCAACTTTACCGGGTCCTACTGGTCAAGTCAACTGCTCGCGCATTAAATGCAGTTGTCCTCCTACTCCTCCAACGGGAAGACAACCTCAGTATAAAAGATACACTACGAAGAACAACCGGACAACGAAGCTACAACTTTGCTATAACTTTGCCAAGATTACATTGCAACTTTTGCTAACCACAAGCAAGATATTCAAACTCTGAAAAGCAAAAAGCCTCCTTGAGATTCAAACTCATTATCCTCTACAAGAGAAGGCAGAAGTTGGAAAAATACTCTTTCCAACTCAAGCAAAGTTCCAAGTGTTCTTCAACTCTTCAAGCTCATCACATACAAATCTTTTGTAACGAAGCTAGTTGGAGGAACCCCAGTTTCAACAGAAACTCTTCTTGCTACAAGAAGGACGTCCAAATAACTGGAGTAGTGAAGTGGTGATACTTCAAGGAAACTCAGTGAAAGGACCAGTGTTAAAGGAAGCCAGGCAGTGCATCCCAGGACACATCTAGGCTTGAAGAAGACGTGGAGTGCTTCTTAAGTACTAGGACTAAGGCTTTGTAAACGGCAGTTTTTACAGCTTAGTGGAACAGTGGATTAGAGGAACGAGTTGTTCCTTGAACCACTATAAAAATCCCTGGTGTCGTTTACTTACTGCTTTTAATAATTGCATTTAGTTAGAACTGTATAACTCCTTGGACTTGGTATCTGTGTTCAGCAGAACTTGTTCTACGAGTTAACGGAAGGCCTACTGCCTTTGCTTCTCTGAGGCTAACAGAACTCCCTACCAGAACCCCATCCGCTGCCAGTCTGTTCTTTCAACAGAACAGGCTATTCTGTAAATCTAGTACTTAGTTTAAAAAGCTAAAAACCAATACAGTCTATTCACCCCCCCCCCCCTCTAGACTGTATCCAGTATAACCGGGACCAACAGGCTCCCCCTGCTGAGGAATATCATCACTGTGATCATCATCATTACCTACTCAACCATCACTCTCTTGCTCAGTAGTATCATACATCTCCTCGTCGCTGAGAGGAATGTTTGATGATACAGGGACTTCGTCTTCTGGAGTATGTTGTTTGTGGATTATTGGAGCACACTCATGAAACTCGTTTTCATGAAATACAACATATCTGCTTCATATAACTTTCTTCACTTCAGGATCCCACAACCGGTATCCGAATTCTTCATCTCCATAGCCGATGAAAATGCATGGGTTTGATTTGAGATCAAGCTTCTGTCTCAACTCCTTGGACACATGTGCAAATGCCTTGCACCCGAACACTTTCAAGTGAGAGTAAGAAACATCTCTTTCTGACCATTTCTTCTCTGGCACTTCAAAGTTTAAAGGAACAGAAGGTGACCTGTTTATAAGATAACAAGCTGTCAGCACAGCTTCACCCCAGAATGGCTTCGGTAGTTTAGCCATACTCAACATGCAACGAACTTTCTCCACAATGGTTCTGTTCATTCTTTTGGCTACACCATTGTGTTGTGGAGTTCGTGGAACCATCTTCTCATGTCTGATTCCATATGCGGCACAATATGCTGAGAATTCCCTGGAAGTGTACTCTCCTCCATTGTCTGAACGTAGACACTTCAGCTTCTTCCCTATTTCTCTTTCTACCATGGCATGAAATGATTTGAAACGATCAAACACTTGATCCTTACTCTTTAGATAGTAAGCCCATACCTTTCGTGATGCATCATCAATGAATGTCACGAAATATCTGCTTCCTCCAAGTGACTCCTCTTCAATGGGTCCACATACATCTGAGTGGACAAGACTGAGTAACCGTGAATGGTTCTTCCTGGTAGAACTGAAGGAAACTCTGTGTTGTTTCCCAAATAGACAGTGCTCGCATGGATCTAGAGCAACACCTCTGCCCAAGGAAATGGCTTCCTTCTTTGCAAGAGTTGTCAATCCCTTCACACTCAAGTGGCCTAACCTCCGGTGCCACAAGTTTGGTGATGTCTCTTCTTCAACAACATTGAGACTTGGATGACATAGCTTTGCATGGATTTTATAAAGAGTACCACAAATATGGCCTCTTGCAACAATCAAGGAACCTTTAGATAGCTTCCACGTACCTTCTTTGAAGCGGTTAAGATATCCTTGCTGATCCAGAGCTGTACCGGAGATAAGATTCAATCTAAGATCCAGAACGTGTCGAACATCTTTCAACACAAGTGCGCATCCGACATTGGTTGTTATGTGCACATCACCAATGCCAACAATATTTGAGAAACTGGTGTTTCCCATCTTCACATCTCCAAAGTCTCTGGACTTATAAGATGTGAATAAGTTCTGGTGTGGGGTGGCATGAAATGATGCGGCTGTATCAACCACCCACTCAACATCATGAGTACCTACGTGTAAACATTCTTGTTCACCATGTGTAACAAGTAACACGTCTGATGACAAACTAACCATGGTCGCACCATCTTCTTGGTTAGTATTTTGACTCGTCTGTGGCTGTTCTCGTAGATACTTTCTACAATCTCTTTTTCTATGTCCATAATTACTACATTAATTGCAATATCCTTCAAACCAAGTATTGTTTTCAAAGGACATACCTCTCTCTTGTGATCTGCCGCGAACTTGAGAGTTTCCTCTATTTTGACCTTGGCCTTTACCTCGACCCCGACTTCTTCCTCCATTTCTGCCTCCCTTCATATGTTAGTTTCTGATATGAGGGCATATGATTGTTCAGTCCCGGCTTCCTTCCTTCGGGCTTCTTCATTCATAAGGGCATCTGTGACCATCTGCATAGTCACCTTGCCATTGGGAGCAGAATTGCTGAGAGTGACAATAAGAGTCTCCCAACTATCAGGTAGAGAGCTCAACAGTAATATCGCCTGCTCTTCATCTTTGAGAACCCATCCGGTGGTGCTCAACTGATTCACAAGATCCTGAAATTGACTGATGTGTTCTGAAACCGAAATACCACCTCACAATTTGTGGTTTACTAATCGCCTCATTAGTAACGTCTTATTTCGAGCGGTTTTTGCTTGATACATGCTACCAAGCTTCTCCCATAGTGTGTAAGCACTTTGTTCTTGTGCAACATGGTGGAACACACTATGATCTATTCACTGTCGAATTTGTGCGACAGTTTTTCAATTCATTTTTGTCCATTCTTCATCCGTCTTTTATCCGGTTTCACGCCATTATTATCGAGAGGATCGGCTAAATCCCTCAAATTTAGCAAATCCTCCATCCGAGGCTTCCACATATTGTAATTTGTGGAAGTGAGTGCAATCATGGTGCACAATGATGATTTATCCATAATAAAACACTCAATATATCTCGTACCTTATTTTCGAAGCCGAATTTGGACAAACGGAGCTCACCGTTGGATCCAGAATGGCCGAAAATGGTACGAACCGGTCTGACCTCGTCCAAAACCGGTCTGGAAATGCGTGAACCGGCCTCCACAACTACAAACCGGTTCGGTCCGGTTCAGGCAGCAGTTCAGCCTGCAGTCCAGCAGGCGAATGTCGTGGCTCTGCTCCCTCGCTCTGACGTGGCTCACAGCGGACGGCTCGGGTGGATGACGTGTCGGCTGACTCTGCACTACGTGTCGCTGACGTGGCAGGTGACGTGGATCATCTTCTTCCTCTCGACTGCGTGATGATGCAGTGATAATGCAGGCAGTTTTCCGGCGGCGTTTGGGCGGCGCGTACGGACTCTTCCGGTCGCCAAAAAATTCCCCCAAAATACCAGATTTCTCGTCTCGACGAGACGAATCTAACGGTATGATCAGATCGTGATTCCAAAAACTTCAAAAATCATGGTTTTCTAACCTGTAGAAATTTATCTGAAAATGAGAAAACAGTGTATGGAAACTCAACCTCGCTTTGATATCACTTGTTGGGATTGGAAAATTCTTCTATTCAATATCAAGAACAAAATTACAATAGGAGGAGCAAACTCTCACACTCAACTATTACAAAAAACCAATCCTCACCAATACACTTCTACTCTAAGTGTATTTCACTCTTCACACACTTTTCTCACTTTCTAAAACTGATGATATGAACAACAATAGAACACTCTATTTATAGGCTAGTTTGGAGACAAGAGGAAGTTGCATTCAAGCTTCCATAGTTATCTCCATATCTTCTCTCATGTTCATATGTTGGAGAGCTCCTTCCAAGAAGGTGTTATATGTCTCTTGGCAACTTCCAAGAAACAAGGTGGAAGAATCCTACATGAATGGATAACAAAAGAAAGTTCACATATATATCTCAATCACCGCACATTTCAACTCCATGTAATCAATTCACATTTTTCATCTAAAATGACTTTTAAGACCATGTTAGAGCAAGAATTTGGCGGTTTATGTTGCATTAAAAAGGGTTGACCACACAAGTTAAAGAGGCTTAATGATGGCTGTTGTAACAGATTTGTGTTTATTATTATGGTTAATGACGATATTAAGGTAGGAGGTTACTTATTTTCACCTGACCACCATTGATGACAAGTTGTGAAACCGTCAAGTCAACCCGCCCATAACGGACAACTCGAGCTAGTGGAGCATTCGCAAGGCCTAATGACAATCATTGTAACGTCTTTATGTATTATTATTAACCTCTTTAATATAATTAATGAAGATATTGATTGTAATTGACCGGCCTTTATGACAGATTTGAAATCGTCATAAAGTGCGGCCAACCCTTCAGTAACGTACAAAGTCATCATGAGAGCATTAATTACCCTTCCTATAAATAGGATATCCCTCATTGTAATCGGGGGACTTTACATTCGAACATCACACTGAAATACACTCTTATTCGCTCACTTGTCATCTTCCTTATTATTCTTGTACGAGCCTCATTCTTCATATAAATTTATTTTTTAATTAGTTTTAGCATATCAAAAAATTACTTAAAGAGACCATTCTTCACCTTTTCATTGGTGTACACCAAAGTGCATTGAGTAAATTAAAATTTAAGATTCTTCATTTAATTTATTCTCACTCCGATAGCAGCAAATTAAAATGCTCTCTATAAGCCTAACACATGTATATGGCTCAAAGAGTTAAATTGGGTCACTGAGTCATGAAAACTGCATGTAGGTATCATCCAACTACGACCTCTTTCTGTTAAACTATTTTTCTTGTTTAAAGTAGTGATTTGTTAGGTTATGGTCTAGTCTTGTTAGTTGTGTTACAGAAAAGTCCCAAACTTTTGATAAATACAAAGATTTCAAGGCAAAAGACCGGGGAGGTCAATATTTATCAAATGAGTTATTTCAGAAACACTGGGATTCGTCATGTATCGACACTTTCTCATGTTGGGGATTTATTGGAAAATATCGTTCAATTGTTAATTTACATGGTCCATTAACCTTTTTGTTGAATAAGGAATATTTATGATTTTTATAGTTATTACATACGTATTATTTTTGAAATAATGTCCTACATATTACTTTTAGAGTTTCTTTAGACATAAATATAGGGTGCGTATAACGTGCAACGGGTGCATGGTGAGCACCATGCACCCATTGGATATTATTTTCTCTTTTTTTAAAAATGGTAATAACTTTTTTATTTTTGATCCGATTTTTATAAAATTTATATCAACATTTTTTATTTTTCATGATCTTTCAAATGAGACCAATATTGCCTATGTAATTTTAACATATTAACATTTGCGTGTAAAATATGTAATTTTACGTGTTAAAATATGTAACTCACGTTCAGTCAGGCCAAATGCAACTCGTGTGTATAAATATGTATCTCTACGTGTAACAATATGTAACTTTACGTAAAAAAAAATATGTAACTCGCGTTCAGACAGGTCAAATGCAACTCGTGTGTGTAAATACGTAACTCTCGTGTATAAATATGTAACTTTATGTGTAAAAATATGTAACTTTACGTGTAAATATATGTAAGTCGCGTTCAGGCATGTCAAATGCAACTCGTGTGTATATATATGTAACTCGCTTATAAAAAGATGTAAATTGCTTATAAAAAGATGTAACTTGCTTATAAAAAGATGTAACTTGCTTATAAAAAGATGTAACTCGCTCATAAAAAGATGTAACTCAATGTATTATCAAATGTAACTGAGGTCACTGATCCACTCCCAAACAGATTCGATCTTCTATTTCACAAACCTATCATCTCCCAAACAGATTCGATTTTCCTTATAATCCAATACTCATTAATATAATAGTTCGATAATTTCTTAAAATTACATAAGCAATATTGGTCTCATTTGAAATTAAAGATCGTGAAAAATAAAAAATGTTGATATAAATTTTATAAATATCGGATCAAAAATAAAAAAGTTATTATCATTTTTTAACAAAAAAAAAACAAGGCTTGCTGCGTCGTTTTGCAACCGGGCGCACCATCCTCATGGTGCGCCGGTTGCACGGTATAATTTGCCATAAATATAACATTCTATTTCATTTTCCATAAAAGTGACTAATCTAATTAATATCATTTAATACAATCCTATTTAATATTCCATATTAATTCTCCTCCATATCTTCCCCTATGTGCATTCACACGTGTCTTCCTCAATCTTCATTCATGGCTCTCTTCTCCATCAATATCATTTCTCCGTATTCTCATCACCATGAATATCCTCCAAATACTTGACAATCAAGTTCTCATGCAGAATAATCATATCTTTTTTATGTTTTCTCACTTCAACTTTATAATAACCTTCGTGCTCCAAAATCCGCCCATCTCTGTTCATGTCATTCTCTTCCTTACAGAAAAAATCTAATTTTACTTCACAACCTTAGCTTCTACCATAGTGTATGTCTCCCCCTTCTACCTCTCCACCAAAGTTGCAGTGACGTCGGGGATGGCTGCTAGCGTATCAGTAACGTCGGAGGCGGCGCTTAGGGTTTTAGTAAAACGTCAAGGCCGGTGGCTAGGGTTTCAGTGATGTCGGGGACAGTGACTAGAGTTTCAGTGACATCGGGGGACCGGAGTCACTAGAAAATGAAATTAGTGACTACACTGATAACGAACTCAGTAACTTCATTAGTGACTATCAATTTCTTGAAAAAACTTATAAATATAGTACTAGTAATTATCAGTTCCTACAGAATACTTACTGTAAGGAATAATTGTAATTAGATTTTGATGATGCTATATCCATTAGGACCTTAGAGTAGCCCTTCTTTTGATTTATGTATTAGAAATTTTTTTCCCATTGTAAAGTTCCTTAGAATATTCGACTGACAGAAGACCTCCAGAACAGAAGACCTCCTGATAGAAGACCCTCTGATAGGATTTGTCCTAACAGAGGACCTTTAGCTCTCTGCTTCAGAACAGAAGACCTCTGGGTCTCTGTTAGCCTTTACA
The DNA here is from genome assembly GCA_945859875.1 of Cuscuta europaea. Taxonomy (NCBI): domain Eukaryota; kingdom Viridiplantae; phylum Streptophyta; class Magnoliopsida; order Solanales; family Convolvulaceae; genus Cuscuta; species Cuscuta europaea. The sequence goes on along the minus strand of CAMAPE010000036.1, from coordinate 5,181,509 downwards.
CGGACAGAAACCCTCCTGGTTCTCTGTTGAACATTTCTTCAACAGAAACCCTCAAGACTCTCTGATAGCCTTTTCCAACAGAAGTGCTCAAAACCTTCTCTGATCGACTCTCTGCTGAAGACACCAGAAGGCCTGACACTTAGAGAATTCTACCAAGCCGGTAAACCAACTGAAGACTCCTTCAACGGCTAGGAATCTTGAACGGAAAAGCTACAGTACGCGCATTAAATGCACATTTAATGCCTTCCGTACTCTGTAGAGTAAATGCAGATGATTGGCCGCATTGTCAGGATAACTCCATCCCAAAATAGTAACCCGCCAACTTTGCTGGGGTCTACTGGTCAAGTCAACTGCTCACACATTTAATGCAGTTGTCCTCCTCCTCCAACGGGAAGACAACCTCAGTATAAAAGATACTTTACGAAGAACAACCAAAATAACTTTGCTACAACAGTGCGAATACAAAAACATTCAAACACTCAAAAACGCATAAGCCTCCTTGAGATAAAATCCTTATCATCCACTACAAGAGAAGGCAGACGTTGGAAAGATTCTTATCTTCCAACTCAAACAAAGTTCCTTTTGTTTTTCAACACTTCAAGCACTTCAACCAATACATCCTTTGTAACGAAGCAAGTTGGAGGAACCCCTGTTTCATCTAGAAACTCTTCTTTAACGAGAAGGACGTCCAAGTAACTGGAGCAGTGAAGTGGTAATACTTCCGGGAAGCTCAGCGAAAGGACCAGTCTTAAAGGAAGCCAGGAAGTGCATCCCAGGAGACATCTAGACTTGAAGAAGACGTTGAGAGCTTCTTAAGTGCTAGGACTAAGGCATTGTAAACAAACGTTTTTACAAGCTTAGTGGAACAATGGATTAGAGGAACGAGTTGTTCCTTGAACCACTATAAAAATTCATGGTGTCATTTACTTACTGCACTTATTTATCGTTCTTATTTGAACTGTTTAACTCCAAAGACTTGGTCTCTGTGTTCACCAGAACGTGTCTTGTGAGTTAACAGAAGGCCTACTGCCTTTGCTTCTCTGAGGTTAATCTGACAGAACCCCTACCAGAACCCCATCCGCTGCCAGTCTGTTCTGCCAACAGAACAGGCTATTCTGTTAAATCTGGTAATTAGCTTGAAAAAGTTAAAAACCAATACAGTCTATTCACCCCCCCCCCCCTTGATAAGCGTTTTATTAACGTATTTTATACAAAAATTTATAAACGCTTTTATACTTAAAAGAATAAAACTCTCACACATATGTCTCGTTTTGCAAGAAATACTATAACCGACAATTGGATCAAATACGAGGATGAAAAGACACACGAAGAATCCCGATAAGTAAAGGTCAACCAAACGCATCCCGAGAACAAAAGGAAAAAAGGAAAATACACCAAAGGGGTGAAAGCCGCCCGGCTTTCACCAAAACCGGCCGGTTTTCACCAACCAGCCATCCAGTTGCCGTCCGAAGATGAAGGAAAAGCTTCCGGAGCAAAACAAGACGAAAGCCGCCCGGCTTTCATGAAAGGCGCCCGGCTTTGGGCGCCGTGGAATTTATTCAACAAATCGAACCAAAAGCCGCCCGGCTTTTGGCAAAAGTCGCCCGACTTTCGGTCCCTGGAGCGGAGAAGCCGGTTTTTAACGCGCAAAAGCCGCCCGGCTTTTGCGAATGTCGCCCGCCTTTCACCTGAAGCTGATTAAAACAAGCAACGGTCATCACAATCATTCGGGCAAAACACCAAATCCCATTAAGGAGCTTGCTTCCTTGTCCGAAAATGGCCGTTGAGAACTCAATATTTAAGAGGATTGAATCCCTCTCAATACATTATTCCATATTCTACACACTTTACTTCTACTTTGGCATCCCAAGAGCAACCCCTTGGTCTTGGGAGAAGTTCTACACTTGGGGAAAGCTTTATCCACCATAGCTTTGGAGTTGTGGTATCATTTTCTTATGTATTTCATTGTATTTTATCATTTCAATACTTGTAATTTCATTATGAATTGTTCTAGCTAATTTTCTATAGCCAAGGTTAGGGATGAAACTTTACGCACTCTAGGTGTTTGATGTATGTTCTCAACCAAATTATTATGATCTTTCCTTTATATTTTAATGTGTATGACTACAGTGTACAATGTATGATTATATCGTTGGGTTTATTTGAGCAATTAACGTTGAGTTATAAACCGTGCACTTAAGGGTTAGACATATTCTAATTGTGGATAGAAATATACCTCAATTGAGTATGGTGGTTTTTATAATGTCCTAATCTTCAATGGGGTTAATTTTAGATGAATGTGAACCGTGACGGGATTCACACGTAGAATTAATCACAATCTCGCTGCCGTAACAGGAGTTAGAATACTTTAGTGACATTCCACTCATAAGAATTGGCGAAAGAACATATATTCATCACTAGGAGTCGTTTAGGAGTAATCCCGAACCCTTGGTTGCTTTTATTATCTCTTAAAAAATCAAAAAGCTTTACTCTTTTCTTAAGTCTTTTACTAAACCGCTTTCACTTTTAATCATATAAACAACGTTTCCTTGTGTTCGACCCGGTATTTTTAACGGAATTTATTACTACATTGGCACTTGTACACTTGCAAGTTTCAGCCGATCACCCCTCTAGACTGTATCTAGTACAACCGGGACCAACAAGTGGTATCATAGCCTCCTTGTTCTAATAATCTTTTAGGTTATTCTCTGAACAAAGATCCACTTGTTTTCTGTTTGCCTCATTTTAATCTGATATAATGGATCACTCTCTTTCCAAGAATCTTATGTTCTCACATCTTAAGTTTGATGACTGGAGGATCCGAATGAAGGCACATCTCTGTGCTCTGCATGATGAGATGTGGGAAGTACTTGACATTGGGCCATTCATAAGCTTTCAGAATGTCAACCCTGAGCATGCTATTGACAACACCAGACCTCAGATGATCAATAAGGCCAAATCTGAGTGGACTGCTGAAGAAAGAAGAAAGTACAATCTGGACAATATTGCTAAAGACATTCTTTACAAGTCCATCGATGATAGATACTTCAATAGGATAAAGAAGTGCAAGACTGCCAAGGAAATCTGGGATACTCTTGAGCTCATTGGAGCTGGTGATGAGCAAGAAAAGGATAACAAGCTAACAATAGCCAACAAGAAGTTTGATGACTTCAAGCTTCTTCCTGGTGAAAGCATCTCCAAGATGTATGACAGGCTCCTCACTCTCACTGGAGAGATCTCTGAGCTTGGCAAGGAACTTACCACCAAGGAGATCAATCTCAAAGTGTTGAGGGGATTGCCCTCAGCATGGAAGATGAAGGTGGTTGTTGTCCAAGCCAGCAAGGATGTAAAGACTTACCCCACAGACAAGCTCATCTCAGACCTCAAAGCTCATGAGTTCGAGATGATTGAAGAAAAGGAGGATGTACCAGAAGAAAGGACAACTACAGCCCTCACAGCTAGTACATCCAAGGTAAATGATTTTGATCCTTCAATTCTTTTATCTGACGAATATATGGCTGCTTTTGCTAGGAGATTCAAGAAGTTTATGAAGAATCCCAAAGATGGAAGAAGTCCATCTTCCAGCAGAAAGCCATTCCAGAAACCCAAAGCAACAGAGAGCAGTGGTGAGCTTCTCTGTTACAACTGCAGACAACCTGGACATTTCAAGGCAGATTGTCCACATCCAAGAGTGTCCAAGAGACAAGGACATGATGGAGAAAAGAAGAAATTTGAAGACAATACCAGAAGGAGAAAAGCTCTCGTCACAGAACAACTTGAGAAAGACCCCCTTTCTGAGACAGAATCCAGTTCTGACTCTGATTATGATGAGGCCTTCTGTTGCCTTGATACTGAGACAGAAGACCTATGCCTCATGGCTCATTCTGATGATGAGGTAACATCTACTTCTACATTTTGTTTTTCTATGGTAGGCTTAGCTTTTGATTCTGATTCAATGTCAGAATTTTGGGAAGAGTTTAAGGCCATCCAAGCCACTTATTCTTCTGTTACAAAAGAAAACAGTAAGCTGAAGGTTGAGATTTTTGACTTAAGAAAGGAGGTTGAAATCAAAATCAATCTTCTAATTAAGGAGAGAGATCAGCTGGAAGCTGAAAATGTTTCTCTTCTCAAGAGAATAAGAGAAATTGAGCCTCTTGAGATTAAGTACAAAGCTTACCAGAAGGCCCAGTCTTCCATGGAAAAGATTGTGTTTGATCAACAGATTGGCATTGGTTTTGGTCTTGGTTATGGCTCAACAGAATCAGGTGAGCCTTCTGTAATGCCTAGTACCAGTGTTGCTAAGGCAGACAAGGTCATAGTGCCACTGATTTCTAGCCCCATCTGCCAAGCTGGTGTATCTGGCACCAAGGTTATTCATGAGGAAGTCAGACCACAAAAAGGGAAGATAAAAGTTCAACAGAAACCCTCTTTGAAAATCAATGAACCTGGCAGAAAACCTAACAACAGAAAGGGTTTTCAGAATCAACAACAACAACATCCAAGCCTTAGTCCCAAAAGATATTGGGGTCGGCTAACATGAATCGATACATGATATCACAACCAAAAGGAAAAGAAGGAATAAAGATAAAAAGATAAGCTATTATGAAAAGATAATATAAAAAAGATGAATATATATAAAAATGATAAAATAAAAAGGCTGCAAATAATGCATATATATATAAGGATAAAAAACTAGGAAAAAAAAGATGAGGGAAAAAGATTATCAAGATCACTCCTTCACGTGAATACCCGCCCTCCACTTAGTTCTCTCCAAAGTCATGCACTCATCCAACCCCAGAAGAAGCATATCACTTCGAACTCCCCTAACCCACGTCTGTTTGGGTCTTCCTCTCCCTCTCTTCCCTGCCTCTTCTCCACACATCTCAACTCGCCTAACAGGTGCATCTCTCGGTCTTCTACGCACATGACCAAACCACCGTAGGCGCGACTCCCGCATCTTGTCTTCAATAGGTGCTACTCCCACCCTTTGTCTGATTGTCTCATTCCTCACGCGGTCCTTCCTAGTATGCCCACACATCCATCGCAGCATGCGCATCTCTGCCACACTCATCTTTTGAATGTGACATTGTTTCACCGCCCAACACTCTACGCCATACAGTAATGCAGGCCTAATTGTTGTCCTATAAAATTTACCCTTCAGTCTAGTCGGCATACCTCGGTCGCATAGAAATCCTGACGCACTCTTCCACTTCATCCACCCTGTTCTGATTCTATGGGATACATCTCCATCTAACTCACCGTCCTTCTGAATTATGGAGCCCAAGTAACGGAACATATCGCTGACTGGTATCTCCTTACCATCCAGAGTAATTCCGCTATTACCACTACTTCTACCTCCACCAAACTTGCACTCCATGTACTCTGTCTTGCTCCGACTTAGTTTGAAACCCTTATAACAGACAACCTCATGATAACTATGCCAGAAATGATCACCAAAAGGGCAGATATCAAGAGAGAGTTAACTTCAAGCAGAAGAGGTTGGCTGGTCAACTTCAGAAGCCCAAAGCTAACCGCCCCTCTGCTCTTGATAGTATATGGGACTTCTTTCCCAGCAAGAAAGCTATGCAAAAGTACGTAAACAGGAAGCATGACCCTCATAAGCATCTGCCCAAAGTGAATCACACTTCGGTTTACTATAACTACCAGGTGGACAATGGGTACCATCCACCAAGGTTTCACCTGATGAGACCAAAATGGTACCAACTACCCAGACTCCATGACCCCCCAGGACCCAACATTGCTTGGGTACCTAAATCTTTCTTTTGATCATGCAGGAACTGTGTGCTAGAGCTATCTCAGAGCAAGAATGGTTTATTGATAGTGGATGCTCCAGGCACATGACAGGTGACAGAAGTTGCCTAACAGAGTTCTAGAAATGCAAAGGACCTAGAGTTACCTTTGGAGGTAATGACAAAGAAGGTCAAACAAAAGGAAGAGGGAAGCTGATCAAGAACCAAAGAGTCATTGATGATGTCTCATATGTCAAAGGCCTGAAGTTCAACTTGCTGAGTGCTAGCCAATTCTGTGACAAAGGCTACACTGTTGAATTCACAAAGAAATTCTGTTATGTGAAGCATGAGATCGACAACAAAGGAAGTGGTTCTTACAGCAATAAGGAAGAAGAACATCTATGTGGTTGATTGGAAAACTACAAAAGATGGAGTATGTCTGATAGCCTAGGGAGATTCAAAGCTAAGCTGGGACTGACACAAGAAGCTTAGTCATTTGAATTTCAAAACAATCAACAAACTGGCAAGAGAACACATTGTTGATGGACTGCCAGACATAGTATACAAGAAAGAGACTCTCTGCAATGCATGCCAGAAGGGAAAGCAACAGAAGAACTCTTTCAAACCCATTGCTGGAGATCTTTCTACAAGTCCTTTAAATCTGATCCACATGGATTTATTTGGACCTGTTGAGACTCCAAGTGTTGGTGGCAAGAAGTACACCCTAGTCATGGTTGATGACTACTCCACATATACATGGACTATCTTCTTGTCAAAGAAGAATGAAACTCTTCAGAAGTTGCCATCTCTGTTAAAGCAACTTCAGACTGAGAAGAATTTGAAAGTCAGGACAATCAGGTCTGACAGAGGAACTGAATTTGTCAACCAAGTCATAAAGGACTTCTGTGATCAAAATGGAACCTTTCATCAACTCTCTGCCGCCAGAACACCTCAACAGAATGGCGTAGTAGAAAGGAGAAACGGGACGTTGAAAGAAGCTGCAAGAACAATGATTGCAGAATCTGGACTACCAATGAGATACTGGGCTGAAGCAATCAACACTGCATGCTATACCCAGAATAGAAGTTTGATCAACAAGAATCACCAGAAGACCCCTTGTGAACTTTGGAAAGGAAGAAAACCTAACATCAGTTACTTTCATGTATTTGGATGCAAATGCTACATTCTCAACAATGGAAAGGAGCATCTGAAAGTCTTTCAAGAGAAAGCTGATGAAGGTGTTTTCATAGGCTAATCAAGCACTAGTAAAGCCTATAGGGTACTCAATAGAAGAACTCTACATGTTGAAGAATCTATACATGTAAAGTTCGATGATAGCATCTTTGTTGAAGAAGTAACAGAGATCCTCAAGGAAGTCAACCTAGATGACAGAACACCTTAACCAACAGAAGAGGTAGCAGATAATCATGTATTCCCTACACCAGCACCAAACCCCCTTCTGTTGAATAAAGATGAAGATTCAGAAGATGAAGAAACAGAGAGACCCAGACAGCAACTGACAGAACCTGATCTGACATGGTTAAGAGATCATCCTCCTAACCAAGTGATTGGACATATCAGAAGTGGTGTGCAGACCAGATCAGCATCAACAAGGAGAGAAGCAATGTTTGCCTGCTACATATCTCAGATGGAACCCATGACAGTAGAGGAAGCTCTTGCAGACTCAGATTGGATCAATGCAATGCAAGAAGAACTTACTCAATTTGAAAGGAATAAAGTATGGGAACTTGTTCCTAGGCCAAAGCACCAGAATGTCATTGGAACCAAATGGGTATTCAAGAACAAAGCTGATGAAGATGGCAACATTGTAAGGAATAAAGCAAGACTGGTAGCCAAGGGATACTGCCAAGAAGAAGGAATAGATTTTGATGAGACCTTTGCACCAGTTGCCAGACTGGAAGCCATCAGAATATTCCTAGCTTATGCTGCCTACAACAACATCAAGGTCTACCAGATGGATGTCAAGAGTGCATTTCTGAATGGAGATCTTGAAGAAGAAGTTTATGTGGAACAACCACCAGGTTTTGTCATTCCTACTCACTCCTCTTGTGTCTACAAGCTTAGAAAGGCCCTTTATGGACTTAAGCAAGCTCCCAAAGCATGGTATGACACATTGTCTCTATTTATAGTGAACCATGGGTTTACCAAAGGAAAGGTTGACAAAACTCTATTTCAAATCTCGGTTGCTAATCATATTCTGCTAGTACAAATATATGTTGATGATATTATATTTGGAAGCACTAATGCAGAATTATGTAAGAAATTTTCTCAAGTAATGCAGAGTCAATTTGAAATGAGTATGATGGGAGAACTGAGCTACTTCCTAGGACTGCAAGTCAAACAAGTTCCAGAAGGAATTTTTATCAATCAAGGGAAGTACACCAGAGACCTGATCAAGAAATTTGGAGTAGAAGGCAAATCCTCAATAAAGATTCCCATGAACACTTCTCAAGGGATTGGTCCTGATGATGAAGGCAAAGATGTTGATGCAACAACCTACAGAGGAATCATTGGATCTCTTCTCTATCTCACTGCAACCAGACCAGACATCTCATTCTCTGTTGGAATCTGTGCCAGATACCAATCAAAGCCCAAGGAGAGCCACCTAAGTGCTGCAAAAAGAATTATCAGATACATCAAAGGAAATCCAAATGCAGGCCTATGGTATCCCAAGGGAGGTAACTTTGAACTAATTGGTTACTCTGACTCGGATTTTGTAGGTTGCAGGTTAGACAGGAAGAGCACCTCTGGTCACTGCCAACTGCTAGGTGGGAGACTTGTCTCCTGGTTTAGCAAGAAGCAGAACTCTATCTCAACCAGTATAGCAGAAGCTGAATACATTGCAGCTGGGAGTTGTTGTGCTCAGCTACTCTGGATGAAGCAACAACTAAAGGATTATGGCATTCAAGCAAAGGAGATCAAGCTGCTGTGTGACAACACCAGTGCCATTGCTATCACTCAGAATCCAGTTCTTCACTCCAGGACAAAGCACATTGAGATCAGACATCACTTCATCAGAGATCATGTTGAAAAGAAGCACATATGCATGGAGCATGTGTCAACAGAAGACTGGCTTGCAAATATTCTGACAAAGCTTTTGCCTGAGGCTAGGTTCAACAAGTTGAGAGAAGAATTGGGAATGATGGATGAAAGATAATTTACGAAGAACAACCAAAATAACTTTGCTACAACAGTGCGAATGCAAAAACATTCAAACACTCAAAAACGCATAAGCCTCCTTGAGATAAAATCCTTATCATCCTCTACAAGAGAAGGCAGACGTTGGAAAGATTCTTATCTTCCAACTCAAGCAAAGTTCATTTTGTTCTTCAACACTTCAAGCACTTCAACCAATACATCCTTTGTAACGAAGCAAGTTGGAGGAACCCCTGTTTCATCTAGAAACTCTTCTTTAACGAGAAGGACGTCCAAGTAACTGGAGCAGTCAAGTGGTAATACTTCCGGGAAGCTCAGCGAAAGGACCAGTCTTAAAGGAAGCCAGGAAGTGCATCCCAGGAGACATCTAGACTTGAAGAAGACGTGGAGAGCTTCTTAAGTGCTAGGACTAAGGCATTGTAAACGGACGTTTTTACAAGCTTAGTGGAACAGTGGATTAGAGAAACGAGTTGTTCCTTGAACCACTATAAAAATTCATGGTGTCATTTACTTACTGCACTTATTTATCGTTCTTATTTGAACAGTTTAACTCCAAAGACTTGGTCTCTGTGTTCAGCAGAACGTGTCTTGTGAGTTAACAGAAGGCCTACTGCCTTTGCTTCTCTGAGGTTAATCTGACAGAACCCCTACCAGAACCCCTACCAGAACCCCATCCGCTGTCAGTCTGTTCTGCCAACAGAACAGGCTATTCTGTTAAATCTGGTAATTAGCTTGAAAAAGTTAAAAACCAATACAGTCTATTCACCCCCCCCCCTAGACTGTATCCAGTACAACCGGGACCAACACTTGCTATTAGGACTGGACACAGTTACTATAGTTATTAGTTACTATCAAATGGAAGTCACTAATTTTACAATCTTTAGCATTCATTTTCTAATTTCAACTATTACGTGTACATATATAATCCATTATATGTTACTAGTCATAAACCTTTGCTATTGGAGTTCCTTTTTTTGCTATATCAGTTACTACTTACATATGTTGCATTGTTTGTTTAGTCACTACTTAATATAACTCCATATAGTGATTACACAAATATGAAGCATGCTACTAACAGTTACTACACCAGCATAATACATAATTTTACAGTTACTATTAACGCATAATCCATGATATTCTATAACACAACAAGCCCTAAACATTTCATGATCGTATAGTGACTAACATAACCCGGAAAAGTCAGCATGTGTGGCCTTTTGGACGGTGAAGATGAGAGTTCAAATAAATTGATTTGATGCAAAAATAAAATCTTTTCAGTTACAATTAGATGAAGCATTTAAGGCCACCATTAATTTAGCATTTAAAGGATTGTCAAAACACATCCGCACATGGTAATTTCTAAGTTTAAGACCCACGGTATGTAACCACTAGTCACATTCTTGGAATTTTTTCTCTTTGTCACTTTTTTGTCTTTCCAACTCCAATTAGTAATATTAGTAAAAAAACCATTTTTTTGCCTTAATGTGATGTGCTAACTAATATGTTTAGAAAAAATTGGTACAAGAAGAGTTGATTTCAAGAGAAATTGAGTGATTTTGCAAATATGGTTAGTACCCATTAACATGTAAAGGGGCTACTGGACGTAAACTTTAAGAAGTAATTAAGTTGTTAAACTTGTTGGTAGCAACCCATTTATTTATACTAAATGTTTTAGAAACCCTGTCGATATGGGGTTGGAGCAACAGTTTATACTGATTTTAAATGTCCTAAAGCTTGGGATTGCAACTATGTCGGAGGAGATAGCGTTGGCAATTGAACGAGGTGCGGCTGGGAGGTTGTATCGAGACTGGATCGTGAAACCTTGGTCAGCCATTCCGACGGTGGTGGAGTTCGCATTTACCCATATTGCAAGAGTCTGTCCTCCTCCGGAACCACCTCCATACCAGGAAGAGCATTGTGGATAGATTTTATTTCAGTATTTTTTTTCTCTTTAGTTGCAATTGTTTCTGTTATAGTCCGAGAATTGGTTTGAATATTTGGATTTTTGGAATTTTTTTATAGGCAGTGTTTCAGTTCCGGTCGTTTGAGGCCTAAATTTGCCCGTTTCAGGTTTAGTGAGTCATGTTGCTTTATATGAGGTGGCTGACTCTAAGTCTACTCCTAGGGTTCACGATTGAATCTCTAATTTCTGTCTGAAGGTTGTTTTGTATGTGTTCTTGATTTTAATAACGGCCACTCTTTTATGATATAAAAATCATCGTAGCCCCTTCCCTACCCGTCCTTTTCAACTTTTAAATGAATGTATACCTCTTTTAAAATGCTTATACTTCTTGAAATGTAAACAAATGAAAAAATGAATCGAGACTGGATCGGCCGATTTCGGTTCCAAATAAGCCTAATTGGGATTGGCGTTCGACCAGGTATTACCGATGCCAGTCCCCCGACCGGTCTTGGTCCGGTCCTCTTTTTTTTTTATGTTTTTTTAACCATCCCTACTCTTTTTCAGCTTTTAAATTGATTCATACCTCTCAAAGAACTGAAAAAATGCTCGGGGTGTGGACCGGCCGATTTTGATTCCCAAAAACACTAACAGGGAATGGCACCGATCATCGACTCGAATCGGAAATAACTGTTAGTCTCTTCGTCCCTAAAAAGATTGTCAAGTTTGATCGGCACGTAGAATAATAAAGTAAAAACTGTGTGGTAGAAATTTGTACAAAGGAGACAGAAATAATAGGAGCCACAAATTGATTAATTAAAAGGGAAAGTGACAAAGTTTTTGGGACATCCAAAAAAGGAAAGTTGGCAAAGTTATAAGGGACGGAGGGAGTATGTTCTCATCCTCAGAATGGGTTGATTGTGGTCCCGACCGGTTCGAAACTTTTGACCGGGTCCACCTTTATCTCTGATGGTCACATTCACACTATTTAATACACCAAATAATACTTCAGCCACTCAATATCTATTTCCTTTTTTATTAATTTTAATCCTCTATAATACTATCTATTAGAAATATTATCAAATAATTTTTGACATATAACCACACACTTGAATAAAAAAAAATCTAAATGCATATTGTTGTACAATTTTATTACAAAACTCTATACATAATATGCTAATTTTATACGGAGTATTTCTTATATCATTAAAGATGTTTTTACTTGGACTGTAATTTGCTGATCTGGTTTGTTTAAGTCTGATCTGGTTTGGTCTGGTTTGTTTAAGTCTGGTCTGGTGAACTGGTATGCGCTAATTAGTAGTGCATAAATGTTTGTTTTTATGTTTGATTTGTGTGGATTGTTTACCGTTTTAGTTAGTTTGAGAACATTTGTTTGACTTTAATTGTAATTGTATTTTAATCTTCATTGGTAAGTTGTAAAGTAGAATTAGGAATTACGGTGTTGAAAAGGAGGACTTTGAAGTGAAGCAAAAGGAGATTGGACTGTCCAGGAGCTGAAACCCGACCGGGCATAAACACTTGACCCGGTCGGGTAAGATTTAACAGACGAAGGTGACTGGAAATTGCACAGACCCGGTCGGGTCCCCTATACCACCCGGTCGGGTCGGATTTGACTCGAGACAGTTTAACGTGCTAAAACACAAGAACGTGGAAGATTATCTGATCTTGACATGCACCCGGTCAGGTGGGCACTTAACCCAGTCGGGTACCCGGCCCAAGGTGTTGAAAGACACCTATAAATAGCACACTTTTCCTTCACTAAAAATCATCCCTTCTTCTATATACTTAAGCTCAGTTTAGAATAGTTATTTCTTATATTTTTATAGCATGTTTAGTCTCCAAATGAGGAGCTAAACTTCCATTTCTTGGTTTTGCTCTTGAAGCTTGTTGATTATTAAAGTTGTGAGTTATTTTCTTACTTTCTCCTCTTGATTATTAATTCTTCCCTTAATCTCATTCTATATTAATGTTGGAGGGTTGCTAAGTGACGATTAGTTAACGTTCCGACATTAATTATTACTAGAAACGATCAACGAACCGATGGTTAATCGTTGATGGTTTCACAAGTAAGTAACTTCGGTTTATTAATGCACGGTCGTGGTTAATAAATTTAAGAGGGATTAATTTTGTTGGTTAAACCGAAATTGTTGTGTTGAGGTTATCAATCTCAATTGATTTCATCAAGGAGTTAAAGAGGTTAAATGCTACTATTATATCGGTATACGGCGTTGTTCTATATTTGATTAATAGTAAGGGTTATTAATGAACAGTCGTTGTTAATAACTACCCTCGATGAATTGGAGATACTCCGCGATTGAGTATTCGAGAGGGGATAAGTTATAGATATAATAATGATCGACTAAAATATATCAACAAGTGGAAAGTAGCAAGACCAAGTCCTTTTTATCTTTGAATTAAATCTGATATAAGTCGTTCATCTTAGTTTTTAATTAAATTAAATCACTCAATCCAAATCCCCCCTTTTTATTTACTTATTTCATTAAAAAGATAATGACCGGGCTAAACTTGCAAGTGTACAAGTGCCGATATAGTAATAAATTCCGGTAAAATACCGGGTCGAATCCACAAGGAAACGTTGTTTAATTTAGTCCGTGAGTAGATAACTTTAAATGAAGAAATGAGTAAAGTGCAGGGATTTTGATTTGTGTTTTATATTTTTGGCTTTTCAATTTTTGCTTAAGAAGATAATCGTTAACTAATTTTAAGTTTAAGATGAATGATGACAACTAAGGCTTCGGGAATCACTTAAATGCTTTAATAGGGTTGAATATTAGTTCTTTGCCAATAATTATGAATACGATGTCACTAATATATTCTCAACTCCGGTTAAGACAGCGAGAGCGTGGTTTTCGTTACATGTAAGTCCCGTTATGGCTTACATTCATCTACCGAAAACCCCGTTGAATATCAAGACATCACACCCGTATCATATAAGACCGGATATATTTCTATTCTCGGTACTATATATGTTTATCCTTTAATGTTCATAGTTTAGACTTCAACGTTAATTGCAAGTATAAACTAAATTTAACATACTTCTATGTTGTACACCATAGTCATAAACAATCAATTATAGTCATAAATCATAATTTATTGGTTTAGAACTTTTATCAAACACCTAGTGGGCATAAAAGTTCATCCCTAGCCTTAGCTAAGAAATTAGCCTCTAATGCTCATATTAATCACAATACAATAATAAATGTAATGGAATATGAAATTACAAAGGAAATAATACCTAAACACCAATGATTTCGGAGGATGAACTTCCCTCCTCAAGAACTTGAAGAAAATACCAAGAACAAAAATATAAAAGCTAAGAATTAATCTATGGAATGGAATGTGTTTGTATGATGAATTGAGGGCTTTATATAGGCTAAAGAATGACATCTTTTAGTCTATTCAAACCCAACAATGAGGTATGGAAGCAATATTTGATTAGCATTGAGGAAGATGGGGTTTTCCCATCAAGAATCAGCTTGCACGATGCTGTTTTTTAGCAGAAAATCGACCCAACCGGCGCCGGTTGGTCAGACGACCGGCCCCGGTTGAAAACAGGCTCCTTTTTGCGAGAAAAAACGTTCCGACTGGTGCCGGTTCAAGACCGGCCGGCGCCGGTTGCTGCGCCCAAAAATGTACTTCATTTCTCTTCCTCCGAAATGGATCAAAAGGTGTCGGTTTTTGTACCGGGATTTTGGGGATGTTCTGCTACGAAGTTGGACATGATTCCTTCATCAAAGTTGTAGATAATGAAGTCTTCTATCCAATAAAACTTGAATGACGTGATTTTATTCATCCAATCAACAGATATGGATAAAACACTGAGAGGTATGCATCCTGAAATCTCACCAGAAACATCTGACTTTATCGGTTGATTGAGTAATGTTCCTTTCCTATTCTTGTCATGATGTCTTCATAAAATTTGTACCTTATTGAGTTACCATTCACATGAAATTCGAATGGATTGATTTAGAGTTCTCTACAATACGTTATACTCAAATGATGGGCAAAACGTTATCCTTTTGGTCCCAAAAGTCGTTCATCACAATGTTTTATGCTCTAACTCTCATTCTCAAGATATTTTCCCAATTTCTCTTCTTTTCTTAAGCAAATACTTATAAATACTTATGTTAAACATAAGTAAATATAACGGCTATCAGATAATTATTCCTTTCCATGTGGATACGAACTCTACTTCACCTATACTACGTATAAGTGTTAGTATCGAATTATTTTGATGCACCGTGACAAAGTGCTCATCATGAACGTCTGGTCTTTGTGTATTTTATAACTACAGAAATCAAGTCTGGTCTGATCTGTTTAAGTCTAGTTTGGCCTGGTCAGGTCTGTATAAGTTTGGTATGATCTGATCTGATCTGTTTAAGTCAGGTCTGGAATTGAAAACAATCTAAGTAAAAACACCCTAAGTTCATACTCATAAGAAATAAAATAATGGCTAAGATTATATGTCTTTAACTCTTTGTAAACATATTCAAATATATAAATACGTACTCTCTTCGTCCCTCAATACTTTGTCATGCTTGACTGACACGGGAAATAATAAAGTAAAAAATGTGTGGTTGAGTGTTGTGCAAACAAGAGAGAAATGACATGAATCACAAATTTATTGATTAAAATGGAAAGTGACAAAGTTATTTGGACAACCAAAAAAGAAAATATGGCAAAGTTATAAGGGACGGAGGAAATAGTATTTTTATATTGGGATTTTGTCAAAAATATTACTAAAAAAAGAGCTTTGAACAAAAAAAGTGACCTTTTTTTTAAATTTTCCAAAAATAGAACTAAAAATAGGCTAAGAGACTATTATACCCCTTATTTCACTCACTCATGCTACAGTAACGGTACAGTGACCAAAATCCGATAGTGACCAAAACCGATAGTGACAAAAAATTAAAAAACATTCTGTTACTACAGCCCATTGACCACCTGGGCAGTGACCACCTGACCCATCCAGTTACATGAACCGCAGTTTACAGTTACAAGAACCGCGATTATAGTTATCCGATCCGTCCAGTTATAGTTACCCGACTCGACCCCAGTTACAGTTACTCAATCCATTCAGTTACAGTTATCTGATCTATCCCATATTATAGTTATCCGACCTATCCAGTTACAGTTACCAGACCCGTCCAGTCACAGTTACCCGATCCGATAGTGACCAGTGCTACTACCACGTCAACCACGACTGTCGGTCCTGCCACCGCAGCCGGTGACCTGTCGACGCTGCTGATGGCCTGCCGGCACCACTGACCAGGCAACTTCAACCCTCTGGCCCCACCACCGCCACCAGCTGACCGGACCACCACCACCGCCTACACCAAATCCTTGTCTTCCGCCACTTGTCTCTGCTCCGCCCTTAGGTTAACCAGCCTTGTCCAGTTCCAGATCTTTTCAAGGTCGACCAAGATCTTCCTTCTGCCACTCCTCCCTCCTAAATATGACGAAGCACGTCACAAGATGGATGGATCTCGCCTCTGGAGGATGTAATTTCTGGAACTTAGACGAACATGATCTCGATCATCCCCAATCACCAATTTAATGCATATGATGCAACCGGCCCTCCTAAAGACTGCCACCACACCCTTAACATAATCACGTGCCACAATAATGCCTACTGCATTTTGGTATTCTCTCTCCTCAAATATTACAACGTAAAATCTTCGGCATTAATCTCATATGCCTTTTGTCCAATCCATTCAGTTTCTTGCACACACATAATGCTGATACTCCTCTTCAGAACCTCGACTAACTTAGATGATCTTCCCGCAAGAGAGCCAACATTTTACGTCCCAAAGCACAATCTAGCACCCTGCCTTCTATTCTTCACACCACATCGACCTCCATCATGCCCTTGCATATTTGACATCACCCCAGGTATTGGAGAGGCGTGTCGCTTACGGGAAATGTCCTACCAACCTTAGCATTCTTATCACCACACCCAAACCTATGAAATGTAGTGTGCTCTACGTAAATTTATTACTAATAAGTACATAAAAAAGTGAGAAGTGCACAATAATTAAAAAATGTATACATAAAATGACTACAAAAAAGGAATTAATTCTTAGTGTGTAATTGCATCATAAAAGTATAAGATAAAATGAATAGTTAACGAAAATAGTGTACTAATATATGCAATAGTATTTATTGCACCTGTAGCTATTTTTCAGTTTGCAATGAAGCTATTTGCACAAGAAAATCAATTTTCAATCGTAAATCCAAACTCTTAATGAGTATCTTAGATATCTTCAGACTTTTCAATTCACTACAAATGAGTAACGTGTAGGTATATCCATTCCCAAATTATTAGTAACCTTGCTTTCATTGAGGTTAATAAATAACTAAATGTTGTGGTATTTAGAAATATGTCACTACTTATTCTCCAAGTTTTGCACAATCCGATTCAATTTTGAACAATTTAGATAATTTTTTAATTCTCTCCCAAATCTCAATTCTCAATGAAATCACACCCTTTATATATTTGTTCATCATCATCATCATTACCTCATCATCATCATACATTTTTGTGTGTGTAAAGATATAGAACTGTTTAAGACTTCTCATTTGAAGTGATGAGGGTATTTTCCATTTCAGCTTTCTTTTTTGAAGTATAAAAATGATTTTGAGATGTAAAATAGATTAAAGAAAAAACATTTCTTTCTAAAATGAATATCTTACAATTTTCAAGTAAAAACATCTTTAATATGAATTTGTGGGGTAACGGGCTAATAGCTAACTTGAACATTTGAACATTTTGAATCACGGCAAAATGTTTGGCATGATGAGAATTTTCACTATTAAGTTGTTGCAATTCTAATTGGTGGATGAAGAGGTGGGTACAATGGTGATGATTATGCGTCTCTGTGAGGCAACGTAGGCCCCTTTGGGGTAAAGCTTATGTCCACTTTGTGTCGAACTAGCGTGTGGAGTGAGAAACTAAAGATACATTCACAAGACGATATCATTGATGTCGGGGAATGGCACGTGCATGCCCATCAAGTTCGCTAGCCTGTTATGGATACGACTATTTAAAATTTCAACAATACAACAAGGAGTATTTAAAATACGAAAAAACATCAACCCCATAAAGAGGCTAGATTGAACGCGTTTGGAAATTAAATGTGCTTAAATGATACCATTACTGTTTTCTTATCAAAAGGGCTCAATTGCATGTTTGGAATAGTAGATGAATTTATTTGATCGTTTTCTTACAAATTTATATTCAAGTATAGTTTAAGAATTATATAACACATTTTCACATATTTGCATCCCCTATTTTGTCTATTTACACATGCAATTGGTTTATTAAATGCAATTCGTATAAATTATAGTCATCATATTACTTAGTCATTATAAATAATTTATGTTCAATTAATATAAATAAACCTTTGAAAATGGAAAAATTCTTTGCCAAAATCATTTGTGCATCGTGCAGGCGAGTTACTAGCAAAACATTTTATTAGAAGGAAGGATTTTAATAGGAGTTAGTGTCGGGCAGAAGGTGTTATTGTGTTAATTCACGTGTATTTTCTTAACACCTTCATGTGTTGGCTCGCCATTCCTGCGATAATACCCATGCATGACTTATTATGTCATGGCTATAAATAAAAGTCAAAGACACTCTGTGTCGCAATTAGTTAGTTGTTGAAAAAAACTTTTTGTAATCGGGGTCACCTTTGTTTGATTGTGTCAAGAGTAACCAATCGGTGAACATTAACAAATCACATTGCAAACAATGATGAGGGAACAAATATTGAAAATTGAAAATGTTGTGTATAAAGAAGTGTTTCATAACATTTAGCTTGAAATCTAACGTGTTTTAAAATTATATTTATATTGTGTGTAATCATTGGTAAATCATATTCGTTATATTTCATTTTATATCAAAATTTATTATTATACGAAGTATAATTCTAAACGATACAATTAAATGTACAATTTTTTTCTTCAAATTTGACAAAAATTAATTACATTTGTGAAAATTCACCAACC
Source organism: Cuscuta europaea (assembly GCA_945859875.1). Taxonomy (NCBI): domain Eukaryota; kingdom Viridiplantae; phylum Streptophyta; class Magnoliopsida; order Solanales; family Convolvulaceae; genus Cuscuta; species Cuscuta europaea. The sequence continues at coordinate 5,162,633 of CAMAPE010000036.1, read as the reverse complement.
GTGCATCGCACGGGTGTTTTACTATTCTTGTCTAGAAGGAAGGATCTTAAAGTGATGCCACCATTTCATATGGCAAGTCCTGTAAAAGGAAAGTTCGACTATTCAAGGAATGGATGTCCAAATGATTCAAATGAAGCGGTATGGAAACCTATAAATAAGGAACAAACCGTTGAAAAATGTGAGTTTGACCGAAACAGAAAATACATGAAGAAGATTTCCCTTGAAGTATCATAGAAAACCAAGCTCCTCGAATGGTTCATTTTGTAGTTCTAGCTTTAGTTCTTTATCATTTACTTGTTAAGGGTTTGAGGGAAAGCTTTGTGAATGTTTCCTCCCTCTGGTTGGGTAGCTAGTGTTGTGAGAAGCTTTGTTGTAAAGATGAGAGACTCTCTACCCGCAAGGTAGAGATGCAAAACTCTTTCTAGAGAGGATAGAGTTGGGGGTGACTCAAGGTTGACTAGTAGGGTTTATCTTGTACCATTTCAAAGGCTTTAGTGAAGTTGTTTCAAATTCCTCCGAAGGAGGTCGAAGTTTTTTAATCCTTTTTGAGTCAAGAGATTTTTTTCTCGTTAAATCTTTGTGCTCTTACTTTCTGATCTTCCCTTGCCCCGCACTAGAACTCGGCGAAAAACTATCATAGTTCTACACAAACACAATTCACCCCCATCTTGTGTTACTAAACGGTTCATAGTAGTTTACATGTTACTCCCTCCGTCCCGCTAACAATGAGACAAGAGGAAGTGACACGCAAATCAATAAAAAGTGATTTATGTGGTTGATATTGAATTGATAAAGTAGGAATAAAGTAAGTGATTTAGAGTCACACAAACTTTGCCAAATTTGGTATGGGACAATCTTAATGGAATGGACCGATAAGGTAAAACGGGACAATCATAGCGGGACGGAGGTAGTAAATGTTTGTACGTGAAGTGATTGCATGCAAAATTTAGGAAAATAAGCACTATGTCCTTAAAATAGATTACATTGTTTGACTACATGTGTAATTTATTATTAACTTGCACGTAAAATCATTGGAATGCTTTATAAAAATCATGCAAAATATTTTATCACCTTCCCCAACGTAAAATACTTTGCATAATATAGTGTGAAATGTTTTTAAAAAGTGTCATATGATATACATTAAATAAGCAATTCAAACAATATTTATTTAAGTTTTTTATTTAAGTTTTTAGTTATTTAAAAGTTCAGTTTGAAGTAATTAATACGAAGTATTTATTCTGCCACAATATCAGGCTACAATCTAATCTTTATTTAAGTTTTTAATTAAGTTTTTAAGTATAATTAAGTTTTTAAGTTTTTTATTTGAGTTTTTAGTTATTTAAAAGTTCCAGTTTTGTGCTTCTGATCTTAAAGTTATCATATAAAACTAGTTTTTAGCTTAGTAATTTATATGTCACATGTTGTAATGCAAATGGACGATAGACTTAGTTTTGAAGATTAATACGGAGTAGCTCCTATTTGTCAATTTAGAGACTTAAATCTCTAAGCTTTTATGTTCTTCAGTCAGGGACTGATTCCGCCGTTCAGTTCAAAACCTTGCCGGAGAGTTGAGAACCGCACTTCAATGTAGCGTATTGAATGCCTCATTCTGCAACTTCTCGTTTGCTCTTATCATATTCAATGTTGCATTTAATTCTCTTAACTCTCTCTGTTGCACATTTATATCTGATTTTCGTGTAAATCAAAACCAACATATGACATATCACATATACAAGGATTAGAAGTAAAGCGTTGTGTCTTGAGTTTTACTGCACAATGACAAATCTGGAAGGCTTGGAACATGCACCATTATGTTTGATAGTTCAAATTAAAAAACTTAGCTTACAAAATTTGTATATAATGTATCTCGCAAAATTGATCTCCTTTTTATTTCCATTAATTCCATGTGGGTTTTTTCCTAGCTAGGTTGTTGTATAGCTAATCATGTTGGTCCTGGAATATGCTTCTGTACTCCTGTACATATATATTTTTTCCTCTAACAATAACAGCAAAACACAACGCACATTCCTTTAACATAGGATTTGTCTTGGGCTATGTTCGGCAGGAGCTATTCAGCCGATAATAAATGCACTTTTAATCTCTGAGAACTCATGCCTTCAATCTTCATTGTTAACTTGTTGTAAGTCCTGTAATCACAAATCATATATGGTCTTGCAGAGTTGATCCAGAAACATTCCGGTGTGAAAAGAAACCTTCTTCCTAGGTGTGCTATAGATGGACCGCCAAACCTGGTTTCCGGAGACCTGCGAAGCTCTGCACTGCAACATCGCAGGGGTGGAAGATCTCATCTGGGCTGCGTTGTCCTGGTTATGTCGGTGAAGATTTCACGGTCACTTTTGTGGGAGACCATATCTGGACGAACAAGCAGACCCTCAATGCGCCAAACCTGTTATAGTACCTTTAAAGCATTTGAAGCAAGACCAATCGGTCATGATGCATATCTTGATCTACCTACGTACCTGTGTGTATTATATACACACGTATGTACTCCGAACTTAATATTTAAATAATTAAAATATAAAATCATTATAATAATATTTAATTCTATTAATAAATATATGTCCTTTTATGTAATTTCATTTACCCGGTCACTTTTTTAGCTCTTTTGTCAAACGGATTTACTTCATTCAGCATTTCAGCTAGCAGTTCAGCTTCACCGCATTAATATTCAACTACAAACAAAAGTCTCTGGTTCAGACAATAGCCCTCATTAGCCTCCATTTTCAACTTGTTGCGACAAACATAACCATGGTCGCCATCTCCAAGTCTAACAACTCTAGTATAGTAAATGCCTTTCATTTTAGCTCATGCAAGGGTGCACCTTTATACATTTCATATGTAAAACATGTATCGAGAAGAGGAAACTCGGATGAAGAGTGTGCACCAAATGTTGTGGTACATTCAAAATGAAAAAGAAGAAGTTGAAACCAGTTAAAAGTATTCAGATAATCACAGGAAAAGAATCACTTCACAAAGATGGAAAAGATTCAAAATGGAACTTGTTTATGAAAATAAAGGTTGAAATCAGTCAAAACCATGCATCTGATAGTTTGTGCAATGCTATTAGCTTTTTTGCAACATCCTTGAAACCCAGATCTCTGGGAATCTAGATGTCACCTTCTACTTTAGGCAAAACCATATATCCATTTCATCTTTTTCCCAAATGAAAAATGTGGATCCATCATACTCCAGGTCAATCACTTTCAAGAATGGATTACAAGGCAACACAGTTACATGTATTTCTTTATCAGTTAATAACAAATATAAGGGCCATATTCTGCCAAACATTATCAATAAATTCCCCAATTCAAGGAGTCAGCAGTCGAAATTGCTGAGAATCTCTCAAAAATCAAGCCCCCAAGCCAATAAAATCATTCATCTGCGATCTGGAAAATAATCAAAAACATTGTAAACACATCCTAGGAGATACAAAGCAGACCTACAAAAACACTGGTAAATTAATTAATCATTATAAGAGCAAAAGCAATTCAGATAGTCAGATGATTGTAGTAAAGCGATCACTTTACATAAAAAGAATCCAAAACCTTTCAAAATGGAAACCCTTTACGAGTAGTCTTCTTCTTTGAAGTTTCAGCCAATCTACTCATGTATTTCGTAGTTCTGTAAAACACCATTAGCTCCTCGGCAACATCCATTGAATGACATTCTATAAAAACCTTGAGGAACCGTTTCTCTGACATCCGTAATGCCTTCAACAACAAAGGGCCTTTTATTTGAGGCTGAAGACCCATATCGTCTATCTTCCCCCCTAAATGAAACCTTGTTTTTATCACTCTCTCCAGATTAACCAATACCAAAAATGGGTTCTGGAGCACAACATTTGCACTTAGCTTCATGGTACCCAACACAAAAGTCATATTCCGCTGAACTTTATCTATGGAAAGTGTCAACAGGACAGGCGACAGTCCAAGAAGCCTAAAAACTTCATCCTCTGTAAATCCGAACTTCTCAAAATTTGTCACCTTCTCAAGAATAGTCTCAGTCCTCGAAATGGCAAAAATTGTAAGCATGTGCTTATACATCTTGGAACCTGCTCCTACACCCGTTTTCCTAATAATCCCCAACTTCACATCATCTAAACTACTTCTCCGGATTATAGTAGGCCTGCAAACCAACAAAGGTATTAAATCGTCTTTAATAACACCCATTTGCTCGTACATAGCAACAACGGGTTCAATCTGAGTATGGATGTCGTATATGAGCAACGAAGGGTTTCTCACAATGGCTTTACGAAGCACTTGTTCCGACTGGAACAGGGAGTGGAGGTACTGGAGACGTTCATCGAGGAACCTGTCAATCCGATAATTCAGGAACCGCGGGCGGCAGTTAACGATCTTTACGAGGTCGGAAGAAGTAAGGCCGAGGTCGCAAAGAACCCTAAGCTTCGGCTGGAGGTTGGTCGGCTTCATATTCCTCACCGACGGTAGGCGTTGGAGAATCTGGGAAATGTCAGCTTCGGAGCAGCCCCATTGCCTCAATATTGCAGAGGAGTCTTTGTCTTCAGATATTCTTGGGGTTTCTGTTTCAGAGGAAGATATGAATGGTAAGGCGACTGTGGTAAACAAAACTTTATTAGGGTTTATATTTGGAGATTTGGGCGATAATGCGATTAATTGGCGTAAGTGAGAGCGAGAATGGAAGAAAGCTTTGCGGGTCGGGAGGACAGTCATCACTGTGTCATGACAAAGAAAACAACGACAGCGGCCCGCCGGTAGCCCCTCACCGATGGCCTAGCTCATTCCCGGCTCGGACCTCCTTCGCAACCTCTTCTTTTCCGCTATTGGATAGATCTGCTCCCTCACATCCGAAAGTAAGTCATTTCTTTCAACTTTCCTTTTTTGTCAGTCCTATTTAATTTTTTCAACTCTCCAAAAAAAGAAATTAACTCATACTAAAAACCCTATTTTATCCTTTCCGATTAAAAAACTTTTCCCATTCCCATCTCCCCTTTACCCGTCCGCATCCATCTCTCTCCCATTTACTCCCACCTGCATCTCTCTCTCCCATTTACTCTCACTCCCATCTCTCTCTCATTTACTTCCACCGCCTCCTCTTTCTCTCTCACTGCATTTGTCCTCTCAATTACTCAACCGTCTCCCTCTCTCGTTTACTTTCTCCGTCTCCCCCTCTGTAAATTTATCTACCCTTCCGCCTCCCTCTGTCTCACATTTTTATGGATCTGAACCCTAATACTTTGAGTATGGAGAATATTGAACACTTCATCGTCCCTGACAGTGAAGAGGGTCTTCTTCCGGAGGAAGTGGTGGCGTTGGATTTTGCAAACCCTGTATTGTATTGGTACTCCATCCGAGATGCATGGCTCGGAACTCCCCGGAAGAGGATGCCCTCCTCATTATCCCGGACAGTGAAGAAGAGCTTCCCGAGGATGTAAGCGAGAAGCCTACAAAGGTCGTGGGGGAGACGGTGGACCCAAATCGGCTTAAAAGACGCAGAGACATTGACATACATCCTATTCGGAGAAGTCCCTGACTGGAGGAGATCCTAAAAATAATTTTGCCAAAATGGGAAACAAGGATGTGGGACGTGGACATAGATTAGGGGAGTTTCTTCTGTACTCTATCATTGTTTATGGTTTAATTCGTACTCTATGTCCATTGTGTGAAATTTGGGGGAAGCAATGATGAAAAATGGTTTCATTGATGTTTATTATGATGCATGTGGACTGTACATGGTGGTTTGGTATTATAAATGGTAGTTAGGCATACTATGATGAAAGTAGACCTTGTGTGTACCGGTCCTTTATGCATACTGTCATGAAACGGTCCCTTTGTATTCTGGTGATGGAGTATATGGCCCGGGAACCCCCGGCCCACAGACTCCTACTACTCCTTTAGAGGCCCAACAGGCCCAGAAGGTCCAACAGGCCCAAATCACAGCGCCCAGAGTACCAAGCAGCCCGCACTACGCGCCAGGGGTGCCTTCGGCCCCCTGGCCGAAGGCTCTAAACTCTCACAGAACGGGTTTCTCAAGCAAACTAAGAAACTGGGAGAAAACGGCGAAAACAGTAGCCCTCGGCACTGTGAGCCCTCGGCACCAGGGTGCCATCGGTTGGAGGAGCCCTCAGCTACTGCTCTATAACCGAAGGCATCTCACTCGACAAGATATCCGCCTCACATGCGTACAGATCACCGTACCCTGTACAGACGTCCCATCCAACAGCCGCATTAAATGCGGCCACATGCGGCTGCCAGCGCCAACCAGTTGAGGTGACCCCTCGGCCAATGAGCGCTTGACACGTGTCCCTGCCCGGCATTTATTGCTACTATAAATAGCATCCCATTTCCCCATTTGTAACCACGCTGAAAAACGGCATTCATACTGAATACACTCTCTCTCTACTTTTACTTACTTGCTCCGACTTCTCTCTAAATTATTCCCCGTAATAACCCTTCGGATATATACCCCCGGGTAGACTATCCATCATTTGGTGCTCTCGTTGAGAGTTTGAACAGAATCAAGTAAGAAACCCTCCCCCTTGACCAAACACAAAACACTAGCCCTCTATCAAAATGGTGAGAACAACACGTGCCAACTCAAAGAACGTAGAAGACAAGAACCTGGCCCTCGGCGACGTCAACGCCCCCGAAGCCTCTCACAGGGCTCTCGAGGGCGGTGTCATCGTCGGGCTGGAACAGGCGGCTGTCGACCTACGCCTTCAGATCCATCAAAATGCCCCCGATGCCCGCCTCGGCATTGAGGCCAAGAAGAAAAACCGGAGCGATGACCAAGTCAGCCCTCCGGTTCTCACTATCGCGTGCAATCGGCGCTCTCCGCCTTCATCCAAACGCTCACCCAGAACCCGGGTGCCTTCGGCACCCTGGCTCCAGCTCACCCTCAGGTTGGGGAAAACATCATACTTCCCCCTCTGCCACACCCTTTCGGAAATCCCACCCCTCGGGTGAGGAACGACGAGGGGGTGGTGGCCCAAGATACGTCCTCCTAGGAAGTTCAGTCCCGGGACCGCCATAATGACAACAGGGAAAGGCCCCGTACTTCCGCCCTCAACCGGCTCGGAGGAGGGCCAGACCGCCGAGGGGTCCAAGACCGCCTCGGGGGGAAAGCACTCCAAAGGCCCCAGGAAAGCGGGGGATCTGTTTCGAGGGAAGACGAGAAGTGTCCCCCTCGGGACAAAGGCAAGGCACCCCTTCATCCCGATGACGCTCGCCACCAGATCAACCAGGCCCACTCGGCCCGGGTTCGTTCGCAGGGGGCGGAGACCCTCCCGAAGGATCCCCGGGACGAAATTATTGCGGCCCTCCAACGCCGGCTTGACGAGATGGAGTCCAACAAAGCTCACGCCACTACCTCCACCCCTCATTCAGATCTCAAATACGAGGCCATGATGGCCAAAATGGAGGAGTTGCAGAAGAAGGTGGCCGAGGGCTCCGTAGAACCCGTCATCCAGCTCCGGACTCGGACGCCATTTACCCCAAGGGTATTGGCGGCCCGGATCCCGGAGAAATACCGAGGGCAACACATACAGCCCTACAACGGGAAAACGGACCCCCAGGAACACTACAGCAAATACCAGAACAGCATGATGATGGTGGGGGCGTCAGACGAATATTTGTGTCGATGGTTCCTCTCCACCTTAGAGGGACCGGCATACGAATGGTTCAACAGGCTGCCCGAGGGCTGCATTGATTCGTGGCAAGAACTCGCCCAGCGATTCTTGACACAATTCGCCGGGAGGCGTCGCACAAGGAAGCACTTCTCCCACCTCCTAACAATACGCCAGAACAAGGATGAGACCCTTCGGGATTTCCTGGAGCGTTGGAGGACGGAGGCCGACAAGGTCGACGGTGCTGATGACGGGACCCTCCTGGCCCTCCTACAAACCGTCCTCCGCACCGGCAATTTTTCAAGGAGCCTCATCATTGAACCCCCCCGCGACTACATAAGGGCTTTGCAGCGGGGGGACCGATATGCTGAGGCCGAGGAGGTGGAGAAGTATCACCAGCATCCGGACCAGCAGCCCCCGAGGGCTGACAACAAGCATAACCGAGGGCCGGGGGCTCCTCCAAATCACCCCAAGGCTTCGGGACCCTCTGATGACCGCCCTCGGCAAGGCCAAGCCAAGCCCGGGGGAGGATATAAGGGCAACCCCAAGACTTGGGCACAGCCCATTCTCCTGGACCGCCCTCGGACACCATTGACGCACCCCGTCAGCATCATCCTCGATTTTGCCGAGGAGAGGGGCCTCGTTGAGCGTGATTCTCGCGCACCTCCGGAGGTACACGCTATCAACCCTCAGTTCCCCTACTGTCGCTTCCATCGGCACCAGGGGCACAGGACCGATGACTGCCATCAGCTGAAGACGGCCATCGAGAGATTAATACTGGCGGGGCACCTGTCCCAATTTGTCCAGAGCCCTCGGCAGGAGGGACCTTCTCATCAGGGACCTCCCCGAGGGCACCATACGAAGGTAAATGCTTGGGTAAACCCGAATACCATCCCCCTCGGAAAGAAGAGGGAGATTGGAAACTTGGAAGAAGAGGAGGAGGAATACCCCCACTACCAGGAGAAAAAACGCCACATCCTCATGATCACCGGTGGCAATACAGGGGGCGATTCCACCAGCCAACGAAAGAAGTGGGCTCAATCGCTTTACGTGGGGGAAGTCACTCATATGCCTCCGGTAAAGCGACTGAGGGAGGAACCCATCACCTTCACCAACGCAGATCTCCCTCCTACTTCTTCTCCTCACAGGGATGCCTTGGTGATTCGGACGGAGATAAACGACACCATTATTCACCGAACTTACATTGACACGGGCAGCTCCGTCAATGTAATGTACCTCAGCACCTTCAGAGAGCTGCATCTGGAGAGGGGGTCCCTTCAGCCCATTAAGACCCCTCTTGCCGGCTTCACCGGCGATACTATTGATTCCGAGGGGGTAATAACCCTCCCGGTGATCTTCGGCGACGGGCTCCATAGAGCCCAGCTCGAGGTGGAGTTCGTCGTCGTCAACATTGATTGCGCCCACAACATCATCCTCGGCCGGCCAGCCCTAGAGGACCTCGAAGCCATCATTTCCATGAGGCACCTCTGCCTCAAATTTCCCGCCGAGGGGGGCATTGGCTACTCCCGGGGGAACCAGAAAATTTCCCGCGCCTGCTATCTTCAGGTCACTAAGAAGGTAAGCAAGACGGAATTCCGTGTTGACACCATCACCGGAACCATCGACCAAGAGGAGAGAAGGCCGAGGGCTGAACCGGCTGAGGACGTAGAAGATTTTGCGCTCGATCCGGCCCAGCCGGAGAGAGTCGTGAAGATTGGAGCCCAGCTCCCTGAAGATTTGAAGACCGGTATCACTGACGCCCTCCGCGCCTACTCCACTGTCTTTGCATGGGGGCCGGAGGACATGCCGGGAATCAGCCGAAGGGTCATCACCCACCGCCTCTCGGTGGACCCCTCGGCAAAAGCAGTACAACAACGAAGGAGACCCCTCTCCGCCGAGAGGAGGGAATTCGTGAAGAAGGAGGTCGCCATGCTCCTCTCAATTAAGCACATCAAGGAGGTGAAATACCCCTCATGGCTAGCCAATGTAGTCCTCGCACAGAAGCCCCCTACCTTCCGCATGTGCGTGGACTACACCGATCTCAACAAAGCGTGCCCTATGGATCCATTCCCTCTACCAAACATTGATCAACTGGTGGATGAGACCGCAGGGTGTGAGATCATGTCCATCCTCGATGCCTTCCGAGGGTACCACCAAATTTTCATGCACGAGGAGGACGCCGAAAAAACTGCCTTCATGACTCCCGAGGGCATCTTCTGCTACCTAGTGATGGCCTTCGGCCTAAAGAACTCAGGGGCCACTTACACCCGGATGGTGGCCCGGGTCTTTCAAGCCGTCCTAGGGCGCACCATGGAGGCCTATGTTGACGACATGATCGTCAAGAGCAAACAATCTTCCAGTCATGCTGACGACCTCCGGGAGATCTTCGCCATCATGCAAAAATTCAACCTTCGGCTAAACCCGAAGAAGTGCACCTTCGGCGTCCAAGGGGGCAAATTCTTGGGCTACATGGTGAGCCGAAGGGGTATTGAGGCCAATCCCGAGAAGATCCAGGCCATCATCAACATGGAGCCCCCACGCAATGTGAAGGAAGTCCAACGGTTGACGGGCCGCCTGGCAGCCCTCAACCGCTTTCTGTCTAAATCGGCGGAGAAATCTCTACCCTTCTTCCAGATCATGAGGAAGACGGCTGGCTTTCTATGGACTCCGGAATGCCAGGGGGCTTTCGACGAACTCAAGCGGTATCTATCTTCACCCCCTGTGCTCTCAAAACCGAAGGTAGGGGAGACCCTCTATCTCTATCTTGGGGTCAGCCCGGCGGCCATCAGCTCTGTGCTCATCCGGGAGGAAGACGGCATCCAACATGCCATCTTCTACGTTAGCAAGACCCTAAGGGAGGCCGAGCTCAGGTACTCCCCTGTGGAAAAAACGGTGTTGGCCATCGTTTGGACTGTCAAGAAGTTGGGCCACTACTTTCAGGCTCACCCGGTTCAGGTCCTCACTCATCAACCCCTCGGCGCCCTCATGAGGAGCCCCACCAGCTCCTCCCGCATGGTGAAATGGGCTATCTTCTTGAGCCAGTACAACATTGACATCCGTCCAAGGCCTGCCATCAAGGGCCAAGCCCTGGCGGACTTTGTGACGGAGTGTACCGCAAGGGCAGCCACGGACGGGGAGCCCTCGGCCACCTCGGACGACTGGTGGACCCTCTACACCAACGGCTCCTCCGCGACCAAAGCATGCGGGGGAGGGGTAGTCGTCATTACTCCCGAGGGCTTCAGGGCCTACTATGCAATCCGCTTCTCCTTCAAGGTCTCCAACAATGAGGCCGAATATGAGGCCCTCTTATGTGGCCTTCGGCTGGCTGGCAACATGAGGGCTCGGCAGATCCACATCAAATGCGACTCCAAGTTGGTCGTGGGCCAAATCTCCGAAGAATATGAGGCCAAGGAGGGGAGAATGAAACAGTACAAGGAAGCGGCCAAGGAGTTGCTTAAGGTATTTGAGGCACACTCTCTCACTCAAATACCGAGGGCTCAGAACTCCGAGGCCGACATATTATCTAAGCTCTCGGCCGACTCCCCCGAGCACATCTCCAAAATTGCCAAAATCGAGGAACTCAGCCTCTCAAGCATCCATGCAAGCCCCGTTATGAACATACAACAACGTCAGGAGGATTGGATCTCAGATATCACCGCCTTCATCTCCACAGGGCAGCTACCCGAGAATGAGGCCCGCGCTAAACTGACAAAGCTGAGGGCTCCTAGCTACACCATCGAAGATGGAAGACTCTACAAACGATCTTACAATGGCACACTACTTCGGTGCCTTCATCCAGACGAAGCCGAGGTCGCAATGGAGGAAGTGCACAGTGGCACTTGCTCAGCTCACCAGGGACCCTTCTCCATGTCCCGAAGGCTCATTCTCCAGGGATACTTCTGGCCAACCATGGCTAGGGATTGTGCTGACCTTGCCCGGAGGTGCACCGCATGTCAACATTTCCAGAAAGCTCCCGGCAGGCCAGCGGTCAACTATGCCCCCATCAGCACCTCTGTCCCCTTTTCTCGATGGGGGATAGACCTTGTGGGCCCTCTGCCGAGGGGTACCTCCAACAACAGATACATCATCGTGGCCGTCGACTACTTTACCAAGTGGGTAGAGGCTGAACCCCTCGCCAGCATCACAGAGGCGAAGTGCCGTCACTTCGTCCTCAAGAACATCCTCACAAGGTTTGGCGTCCCCCAGCAGATCATCTCCGACAATGGGACACAATTTGAGGCAGCCCCCTTCTGTGCCCTTCTGGAGGCATGGGGCATCAAACACACTTTCTCCTCCGTTTCCTACCCTCAAGGCAACGGGCAAGTAGAGAATGCCAACCGGACCTTGCTCGAGGGCCTCAAAAAGAAGCTAGAGGCCGAGGGCGGTGGCTGGGTGGAAGAACTCCACAACATCCTTTGGGCCTATCGCACCACCCCTCGGCGAGCAACAGGTGAAACACCCTTCTCCCTCTGCTACGGTTTTGAAGCCAAAGCTCCTACGGAAGTCACCCTTCCCACCCGAAGGGTGATCCAATATGACCCCGAGGTCAACGACAGCAACATGGCCCTCGACCTCCACCTCATTTCAGAACGCCGGGAGCAGGCCTTCATCCGGGCAGAAAACTACCGAAGGCAAGTTAAAAGCTACGTCGACGCCAAAGTTCGCACCCGAGAATTTCAAGTGGGGGACTATGTCCTCCGGAGGAGGGAAGCCAGCCAACCAACCGAGGGAGGAAAAATGGCACCAAAATTCGAAGGCCCCTACATCATAGCAGCCATCATCAAACCCGGGACCTACAAGCTCAAACGCCCAAAATGGGAAAGAAGTCCCTAGGCACTGGAATGTACACCATTTAGTTAAATTTTATCAATAATGTAAAAGCGGCCAAACCCTCATAACTAGTGAATGTACTATCCTATGGCCCAAGGCCTCCAATTTCGAAGAATGAAGATACATTCAAGACATCAAGCCCCCATACTGACTACAGGCCCCAGGCCTCACCACGAGAAGAACCCCCTCCGGCACCAAGTGCCGAGGGCGGACACCATCAACACCTACAACAAACAGTGAAAACACCACGGGTTTTCAGTCAAGACCCCTCGGTACCAAGTACCGAGGGAGGGAACTCCTATCACCAACAACAAGGAACGCCATGTGTTTCATTTCCCTTCGGCACCCAGTGCCGAGGGTACATTCCCACCTTCATCATCGAAAAAGAAAAGATGAGAACACCAAGTGTTCCTACAGAAGACCCTTCGGCACCCAGTGCCGAGGGTACACCTCCATCATCAAACATCGAAACGAAGAAAAAAACACCAAAATGTTTCAAAGAAGACCCCTCGGCACCCAGTGCCAGGGATATGCTCTCCTATCAACTCCCAAACATCTGTTGGGAGACACCAAGTGTTTCATTTGAAGACCCTTCGGTACCAAGTACCGAGGGTAGACGCCTACATCAACTACGACAAAAGAGAACACCAAGTGTTCCTACAGAAGACCCCTCGGTACCAAGTACCGGGGGCTACAGATCGAAACTAACACCAAGTGTTGTTTCTAAAAGCCGTACCCCACGAGGACGCATATACCGAAGGCGCCACCATCGGTGCCGGCGGCACGTAGTGCCCCCGGCCATTTGCAACTAGTGTGCAAATGAAAACCCTTCCTTGAAACGCTTTCCGCGTCATTACCCCCAGGGTATGACAGGCATGAGAAATGCCCAGGATTCGACTTTCAAAAACGGAACGCTATCCGCGTCATCACCCCAAGGGTGTGACAGGCACGAGAAATGCCCAGGATTCGACTTCCAAACCGAAACGCTCCCCGCGCCACCACCCCAAGGGTGTGGCAGGCCACGGACTATGTCTAGCGCCGAGGGGACGACTTTCAAAAATGAGGCGCTTTCCGCGCCATCCCCCAAGGGGAGGCAGGTTACGGACCACCATATCTTGTGCCCAGGAAACGACCCTCGATCCCCTCGGAACTCGGAAGGTTAACCCGAGGGAGGAGAGCCATTGGTGTATTCTGATGGTCTCCTAATAGGCCCAGCCTTACCAAGAAACCAAGTTTCTTGATGCCTTCCCTTCACCACCAACCACCAAAAAAAAAAAGAGGGGGTGAAGGGGAGTAGACTCAGCGAGAAATCAAAGAGTACACTCCAACAAGATCACAACATGCCGAGGGCTCCCCACGGGAACACCTCCGGTAACTGAAGGCTCATATTTCCCGAAGGATACTACTCGAACAAATAGCATCGAGAAACGGCTAAGTCCACTGCCTGATCACCTCCGGTCACACGAACACCGAAGGCTTCAACAATACAAAGGGACTGGACTATCCAAAGTACACTAAGACGGTACCTTCAAACATATACCGAAGGCATCTTTTACGCGCTAGTACCGAGGGCCCTTTCCCCATGACAAGGGTCAACTTCTACAACTTTTAAAGTGTATGCCGAGGGCACACACTCCTCATTGGCTTTCTTCACAGCAACAGGATTCAACATCAATTTATGCTTAGAAAAAATTCTAAGTCCTGAATGAGCAGCCCCGGGCATCTCGCAAAGTAATGTAGAGTCAGAGGGCACCTATCACCCGAAGGCTACACAAGGAAGCAGCACTTGAAAAAATTCTATGTCCTAAAGTTGGGCCCCCGGCTCAATCAGTATTGCAGCTAGAGGAATATGACAGTCGAAGGCCATACATCAAGAAGGGATGCTATCTCCCGAAGGCTCCCAAGGGAAAATCTACATTTAGAATATTTTCTAAGTCCTACATGTTTTTCCCCGGTCAACTACTCATACATCAAGGAGGGATGCCATCTCCCGGAGGCTCCCAAGGGAAAATTTACACTTAGAATATTTTCTAAGTCCTGCATATTTTCCCCCCGGTCAGCTACTCATACATCATGGAGGGACGCCATCTCCCGAAGGCTCCCAAGGGAAACTCTACACTTAGAAGATTTTCTAAGTCCTACATATTTCACCCTCATCTCAAGGGACCTAATCGCCGAAGGCTGCCTATCAATCGAAGGCTACAGTACACAAGGAATCAACACTCAAGAAAATTTCCTAAGTCCTAAAGAATTGGCCCCCGGCCTACTCAATATTTCAGTTGAGGATCCACAGTAGCCGAAGGCTACGTGACGTACTACACTTGCAAAAAAATTCTAAGTCATGTACATTGGGCCCTCGGTCCAACAATCACACATCAGGAAGGGATGCCATATCCCGAAGGCTCTCAAGGGGAAATCTACACTTAGAAATTTTTCTAAGTCCTAGGATTTGGGTTACTACAGACGCCCGAAGGCCTCATGCTGTGCTACACTTAGGAAAAATTTCTAAGTCCTAATTGCTGCTGAACCCTCGGTTGCATATCCAGCAGAGGGTGCCCAACTACCGAAGGCTTCCAGGGGCAAGCTACAATCAGAAAATACTCTAAGTCCTAAAACATACATTCAAAGGAGCGAAGGCATACATTCAAAAATACCGAAGGCATACACTCAAGGAAAACGGAGGCATACATTCAAGAAGAAAGGAATTGGAGAAAACAAGTCATATAAACACAGCCCGAAGGCAATCATTCAATCATCAACAAACAGAGGGCAAATGTGATTACGAATAAATGTTACAAGCAGGCCGAAGCCGAAGGATGAATAATGTCACCATTACAAATACATGTTTACATAATACAAAATACATATCAAATAATGTCATTCCCGGGGGCCGCCTCCCCCGATGGCTTCGAGGTGACTTCTGCGTCGGCCTCAGGTTCGTCGGCCTCGGCTTCCTTCATGAGCTCAGAGTCCTCCAGGTCTGGCCTCTCGACATCGGGGGGAAGAGGAACGCGGATGTCTGGCTGCAGGGGGGAGCTCGTATGCTGCCGGGTCAAAGTCTTTTGGCTCGATCTTCAAGTGGCGAGCCATCCTCCGGTAGATGAGGGCTTGAGTGAAAAACTCGCCCCCATCATAGTATTGTTTACCCTTTCGGGAAACCCACTCCACGCCAGGCCCATCACACCACTCGTCGACCGAGGACTCGACGACCGAGGACAGCCATTGCTTGTGCTCCTCGGACCGCCACCCCCCCTGCCAAGAACCCCGAGATTGCGTCCCCTCGGGCTCTCTCGACGGCTTCCACCTTCGCGGCCTCGGCTTCCTTGACAGCTCTCTCCAAGGCCTCAGCTGCGGACCTCTCGGCTTCTGCACTGCCCCGATCTGCGGCCTCCGCCCGCAGGGTCATCTGCCGAAGGCTCTCCTCCAGCATAGCCATCTGCCGAACAGCGTCTGCATTCTGGTGGATGAGCTCCCGCATCTTGGCCTCCTACTCGGCCTTGCGAAGGCGCCACTCCTCTAGCCGCCGGGCTTGCTCCCCGAGGGCAATGCAGGTCTACAAAAACAAAGGGGTTAGCGAGGCCAAACATGGTTTCTTAGCTCGAAGTAAAAAAGAAAGAAATAAACATAAAAGACTTACTGTGAGGGAAGACCGGAGGATCCTGTCCTCGAGGGCTTCGTCTTCATCAGCCCCGAGGGCTACTCTGTCAATCTCGAGGGTGATGCCTCTCAGAAGCGCCCTCAGGTCGGCCGTACCGTTCATCACGGCCATACCAGCCGGGAGGGAAACCATGAGGACCTCGGAAGATGGCCCCTGAACTCCCGGTGGCACTTTCACCACCTGCATGTCCTCATTCGCCCCGGAGGCAGGGCCTTCATCAACAATGATCACCGGGGGGACTTTCTTCCCGGCATCCCCGGTCTTGGGCTTCTTGCCCTCGGGATCTCTGCCCGAGCCCTTCCTTTTGGCGGCAGCGGCAGCGGCAGCATCAGCACTTGGGCCCACCGACGGCCCCTCCGGTTTTTTGAAGAAGTCACCGGCGGGTTTTGGGACACCGGCGTCCGTCCCCCTCGGGCCCTTGGAGGGTTTTTTCTTCTTCAAGTCTGCAAGGCCTCTGACGTTCATCATTTTCACTGGGACACCTGCAAAAAAAAGGTATGGGGTTAAAATCGAGGGGTTACTGACCGAAGGAACAAAGAATAAAAAGAAAAAAAACACGAACAAGATAAGCTATGTGCTATGATATGAAGACCGAGGGACCTCGTAGACTACCTCCTGTTCCCCCGAAGGCCTCAGCAAAAATGGAGTACTTCTCGTCCGCTTCCCCAATAAATCGGTATCTCCGAAAGCCGAGGGCGTAGAATCCCTTGTCGGCAGTATAGTCTTTGATGGAGACCTGCTTTGTGCGACCCTCCGGGATTTTGGCTATCACCAGGCCATCTTTTTCGAGGGCGGCGCTTCCAACCTTCGGATGCCGGCGGAAGCGATCCCGAAGTTCCGCCGGAAATGGGTTCTCAGCAACCCTGACATAGCACCAGCGCTCCTTCCAGCCCTTATTGGACGAAGGCGCCTCCGTAAACAGCTTCCACCTGGCCACCTGCTGCAGGTTGGCGAAGCCCTCGGCATTCGCGTGACCCCCTCGACAGAGGTTGAAGCTCTGGAAGAACAAGTCCAGGCTGGGGGTCACCCCTCGGTCCCTACAGAGGTTTAAAAAACCCGCCACGTAGGAGTGGCTATTAGGTGTCAGCTGGCAGGGTACCAAGCCAACAAACCTCAGGTACTCCCGGAGGAAGGGGTGTAGAGGGAACCGAAGGCCCATGGAGACCGACAGTACGTGTACTGCAATGCACCCCTCAGGCGCCCGAGAGAGCACGTCGTCAACTCCCGGCTCGACCACCACGGCCGAGGGCCCTACATGTAGCTGCGTCACGTAGAGGTCCGCCCTGTCCGCCTTCGACTTTATCTCCAAGGCAGCCGTGTTGAGCCAGGAATACCCCTCCGGCATATCTACGGGTTTCCCCTGATCAGCAGCCATAACCTTCTTCTAGGGGGCAGCTGCCTTGGCCTTCTTCTTCCCGGGGGCCACCCGGATGGGAACTGCATTCAGCGGCTGGGAAGTACTGGCCTCACCAGCACCCCGAGGGGGAAGGACTGCCACGGTGACCTTCGCCCTCTCCTTTTCCTCCTCCTCTTCAGCAACTTGGACGGCGAGGGCCAACTCTTCATCCTCGGCAGTTCGCTCGAATTCCTCCGCCTCGGCCTCGGCCATCAGATCCTTCTGCACCTCAGTGGCGAGGGCTGCATCACCACCATCCGAGGGCTGACCACTGCTGGACTCCACGTCGGAGATGCCTTCGTCCTCCATCGAGGGCGTCCTCGAGATGTCCTAGGAATCGCTCTCGGACGACATTTTTATCACGAAGTGTGTCTAAGGTTTCGAAGGCTTTCTACAGGACTAACCCTAATCTAAGGCCAGAGGGCGGAACTTACTAAATGTTTGGAGAGGAAAACGGGCACTGACCTTGAAAGCAGAGTTTTGACCGAAGGCTGGAGTTTCTCTCTCTAGAATTTTCGGCAGAGCTTCGCTAAAACAAATGATCGCACAAGAAGGAATGGCCCTGGCCTTGGGGTATTTATAGGCGCTGGAATCCGGGCTTGGGCCCGGAAACCGGGCCTCCGGATGGGCGCCATCATTACACACCGCGTCTTCGCCCAACCAGTGGCGCCGCCCACGGACAACCAGCCATCACACGCCACATGTACCCCCCCCAACGGCTATGAACCTGACGTTACATATTCCAACGGCTATAAATCTGACGCTACATATTCCAACGACTATATTCCCAACGGCTATATTCTGGAAGCCCCCGGGTTTTCTACTTCACTCCACTTCATCGAGGATAGCCTCCGGGTACACTTACCCAGAAGCCCCCGGGTTTTCTACTTCACCCCACACAGCACATAACAGACGCCTTCGGGATCACTCCTTCAGAAACCCAGGGCTTCATATCAGGGCACCCCTCGGGGATCCCCCCTCAGCACTGCAAAACCGGGTAGCCCCCGGGGAGTTGCCTCATTGACGGGTGACCCATGGCACACAGGTAATGGGAGCTCTCGGGTATCTTCATCACCAATTAATCAACAAACAGTGGACCCCCCGGTAACAACTCCACTGCTGCCCTCATCCAGCGGGCCCTCGATCCCCTGATTGAGGGGCTCCCCTTCGGCGCACCCAGGACATCAACAGCAAGCCTCCGGCTAATCAACACAGGAGCCCTCAGAAGAGAGAGCCTTCGGCATTCCCCTTATCCTCCATTTTTTACCAAGGTTTGACATTTTCGATTCATCATTGGGGGAATTCGGTGCACTCTTTTTCCCTCATTAGGATTTTTTCCCACAGGGTTTTTCCTAATGAGGTTTTTAACGAGGCACCCCCCCAAAATGAAACGAAAAGCGTCAGCCTTCGGCCCACAACAGCAACACAACTACTCTACTCCTTTTCACCACTTTACAAGTGCCTCAAGGAGTGGGGGACTGGAGGACCCCCTCGGGAAAATCATTAAATTACGAAATTAGTAAAAATCCAACAAACGACAAGGCAAGCCCTCAAGTCCCGACATGTGGATAACTGAGGGACTGCCTTCGGCAGGGACATAAAAGCAACAACTCCTCACCAACTTCAGAGATCACGACGGGACAACATCAAAGGGCAAGCACAAATTACTCCTTTTCCCTCAAGTACCTTTCGGCAAAAGGAGTGAGGGACTCCTGATGGAGTATATGGCCCGGGAACCCCCGGCCCACAGACTCCTACTACTCCTTTAGAGGCCCAACAGGCCCAGAAGGTCCAACAGGCCCAAATCACAGCGCCCAGAGTACCAAGCAGCCCGCACTACGCGCCAGGGGTGCCTTCGGCCCCCTGGCCGAAGGCTCTAAACTCTCACAGAACGGGTTTCTCAAGCAAACTAAGAAACTGGGAGAAAATGGCGAAAACAGTAGCCCTCGGCACTGTGAGCCCTCGGCACCAGGGTGCCATCGGTTGGAGGAGCCCTCAGCTACTGCTCTATAACCGAAGGCATCTCACTCGACAAGATATCTGCCTCACATGCGTACAGATCACCGTACCCTGTCCCATCCAACAGCCGCATTAAATGCGGCCACATGCGGCTGCCAGCGCCAACCAGTTGAGGTGACCCCTCGGCCAATGAGCGCTTGACACGTGTCCCTGCCCGGCATTTATTGCTACTATAAATAGCACCCCATTTCCCCATTTGTAACCACGCTGAAAAACGGCATTCATATTGAATACACTCTCTCTCTACTTTTACTTACTTTCTCCGACTTCTCTCTAAATTATTCCCCGTAATAACCCTTCGGATATATACCCCCGGGTAGACTATCCATCATCTGGTTCTTTAATTTCCCTGTCATGAATGTATCCATACTGGTGTTTTATGCATACTGTGATGAAAGTAGCCCTTGTGTGTACTGGTTCTTTATGCATACTATGATTTTTGTATTGGTTCATTCTGCGTGGTATGCTATGATGAAAGCATTAGGATGTGAAATGGTACTCTATGCATGCTATGATGACCATATGATAGTGTTTTGGTAGTTAATGCATATTGTGATGACCATGACCCTCTGATGTGGTATTTTATGCATACTATGATGAGCATATGAAAGTATTTTGGTAGTTTAAGCATATTGTGATGACCATGACCCTGTGATGTGGTACTTTATGCATACTATGATGACATATACCATGTGATATGGTACTTTAGTCAGTACCATATGATGATCAGTACTTGTGTGTGGTGTGTATGTTGATGTAGTAGTTATTCATAAGGTCTGAGTATGCTGTTGTTGTCCCAAAATGATGAAATCATTATGACCATTGCTAGATCACTATGCTTCTACTATTACAAAATGTCTGATTGTGTTTGTACTTCTACAAAAGGTCTGAGTATGCTTCATCTATTACAAAAGGTCTGAGCATGTTAGTACTAATTCTAAGAGTCTGACTGTCCTTCAAAATTAAGGCTTGTACAAAAAACAAAAAATTTAAGGCCTATTATGTCTGACCATGTACTTCATCAATGAAGATGATGATCCTCATCATCTTCTTCAATTATGAAGTTCCCCTGACTTTCAGTATCCCCTGCTTGTTGCCCTAGAATCTGTTCTGTTGCTTCCAATAATTCAACATCTACCTCAATTGTTTTTGGAAGTATCCCTTCTGACTGCATCCTATCCTTTGCATTGTGTGGTAGCTTGTAATTGTTGCCTCCATGCACTTTCAGAACTTCAATCATAACATGATGATAGCTTAGCCATACTTTGTTTAGAGTCATAGGTGATAGTTGTTTGAAAGCATCATCCACCGCATGTAACAGTTCATCCACTGTCTTGGGTGCATTCTAGTCTTTCAAAGATTGTATTGCCCTAAAAACCCTAGGTCTAGGAGAATTGGGGGGCTGGTTAGTAAGGGTGATAGTAAACCCATCAGCCATGGAAGCACTCATATACTCTGCATCATCATGTGAAATGTCTGGCCTTGCCTTGTCTTGTTGTATTATGATTTCTTTGCTTAACTGTGGAGGCCATTTTTCCTTGATTGTTGGGAGGACTGTGTTGATTAACATGTCCTTGAACACTTTCTTTGTTATGCTAAGAATAGGCTTGATTTCCATAACACCCGCATTTCTGTTTTTGCTTCTTCTTTTTGCTGCAACCTGTTCAACAAATGGAAACTTGTCTATTTTTCCATCCCAAATGACCTCACCACTTTCTGAAAAAAGGGGCTTACCCACTGCACCTAGGGACATTACTTTAGTTATGAACCTCTTTGAATTGCATACTTTGTGTGGATCAGTCTCTTCCAACTCCATGTATAATCTTTGAGATGTTTTTGTCATGAAAACCCATTTTTCATCAATGTGAATCACATTCTAAAATGTTTGAAAAGTAGGCTTCTGTGGCACTGATTTCTCTATCTGACTAAGACAGAACTTTAATCTGTGCAATTTATTTGCATCACTTAGAAATGGCTTTATTGCATTTGTATGTCTTCTGAGCTTACCACTTTGAACCAATCTGTGGACACTTGACTTTGATATTGAGGTGACAGCTGCTAAGGACCTTAAGTTAGTCCTTTTATGCAGTGGGATCTGTGATACCTAAGATAAATCAAATTCTATCCTTTTTCTGCCATGGTACTTCCTACACACATTTACTGCATCACGTTGTACAACTTGCTTTTTAACTGTTTCCCAAATGCCAGAAATAGTTCTTCTAGACACTTCATACTGTTCAGCAAGTATGACAAAAATACCTTTCTCAGCTTTCAACTACCCCAAAGAATCCCTCCTACTGGACATTAAGAGTACATGTGTTATGTTGTCTTTTTCAGTGTTTGAAAGCCTTTTTCCTCCTCACTGCATCACCATGACCATGGTTTGTTGCTATTTGCAGGTCTAGGGGTCTTGGTGTGCAAGAAGCTGAAGAAAATGAAGAAGAAGCTGCATCCGTGGAAGATAAACCATCCATGGAAGCTGCCTTTTTTGTTTTCTGTGTGCGTGTGTGTGGAGTGTCTGTAAGTGTGCGTGTGTGTGGAGTGTGTGATGGAAGTGTGCGTGTGTGTATGTAGGGAATTAGGAGGGAGTAGTATATGTAAGGAACCAAAAAGTAATCTCCCTCTTTTTTTTGGATTGCCGCCTAATGTATGCATAACTTAGCCAAATGTAAATAGTGGTTACTATTCACATATCAATCAATCTACTTTTAATCATTTTCCCACTTTATTAAAGTTTTTATCTCAAGTTTTACCCTTTTATTTACCCCATTCGGCCAAGGGTATAAAGGAAAAGTCAACACATTTAACTTTTTGCATTAATTTGCGATACCGGTCAAAACCGGAAGAAATGACCGGGACGGAGGGAGTAAATAGCTAGCGCATTAATAGTTTTTTTTGCTCAATGTTTTTCTTTTTCTTTTTTGGGAAATTACATGGACATGGAATCAATTTTATTAAAATAAATCCTTTTATATTAGTTAACTTAATAATTTTTTGTGTAATACAATTGACCTAATTTGAAAAGTTAATATTCCTATTTATTACTATCTTTGTTTTTTAAATAATTGTAACATGTTGAATTTTAAACTATTCAAATGTTCTACATTGACTATATATTATTTATTCATGTATTAGAAATTAAAATTATGAGAAATAATGTTAAATTCCTCTTATTATAAATATTAAACATTAATTTTTTAAACTTTTTACTAATAGAAAATGAAATATAGTATTGATCAAAGTTGTGTGTTGACAACCGTGAAAATGAAAACGTTGCAACAAAAGAGTGCAGGGGATATTAAACAAGTACTTCCCTGTCCCGCTAAAATGATCTCATCTTTTCTTTTGATCCGCATCACTAAGATTATCTAATACCAAATTTGATAATATTGTGTGGTTCAAAATCAATCTTATTTTATTTTCACTTTATCAATTCAATATCAATATTAAAAAATCACTTTTCTTGATAATCACATCACCCTTTTGTATTAATAATGTTAAAGGGAACAAAGGTATAGTAAGTATAGAAAAAGCAAAAAGAAAAGATTAGAATTAAAAATTCTAATAAAAAAATAGATCAGATCAAATCAAATCAGAATAAACAATAGTAAAATTCACATCCACCAGCCATGTATTAGATCAAACTTAAACAAATCTAATCAGATTTTTCTAAATTTATATGTGTAACATTAGTGTCATATGAAAGATTGTCGTATGAAAGATTGATAAAAATGGTTTAATTTGACATACTTTTGTAAGGATCCAACTATAATAAAAAGATTGTTTCCAAAATATTGGGGTGTAGAATCAACTTTAAAATAGATTAAAACATCAAATGGACGTATGGACTAGGCATGGACCGGGCCCGGGTCGGTTCAAGCCGGGTTTTTTTCAGATGTTGGGCCCGGAACTGGCCCGGGTTGATACCGGGTCCGGGCCAAACCGGGTCGGGTCGGGCCGGTCCAATGTATATTTTTTTGCTTTCTAATTAACCCCCGACCCCCCCCCCCCCCCTCACCCCACCCCTCAAACCTCCCCAAAGCACCCATCCCTACCCAAGGAAAAGAAAATAAATTGAAAAACAAAAAAAATGAACCGGGCCCGCCCCGGACCGCCCGGGCCGGTTCAAGAAAACAGGGCTCGAGCCCGGCCCGTCAGGCCCGCCCAACCCGAGCTAAAGCCCGGAACCGGTCATCTGGTCCCGGTCCTGGTCCGGGCCCGCACAGTAGCGAGCCGGGTCGGTTCAGTCCACCCCTAGTAAGGGGATATTGGGTGTGCGAAGTAACACCCTTCCCAGGTGGAATGCATCTCTATAGTAATTAGCCTGTGCAAATACACCGTAGAAAATGGTCCTTCCTATATAATGTTAACTATGTTGAGTGTGTCTCGGAAAAACGAAGAAATATTAATTAAATAAAATTAATTAATAAATAAAATAGCTAAAAGAAAACAGAAAATGGATGGAACAGAGTTTAGCCAGAGCTAGCTCGTGCTACGCACGATGTCCTTAAAACGTATTCGTCGCCTCCCACGGTGCTAGGAGCGTTGCAACGACCGTTTTCCAGGATAAGGTGGCTAATGAACTAACGTTTGAGCACACAAACGAGAGTTCCGGCAAACGAGAACAAAGACTGAACACTCAGGGAATTTTCAGAGAGCTGAAGGTGTTTTTGAGAGCTAAAATACGTGTATGATTGCTTGTGAACGTGTGTTTGTTGCAAACCACCTGCCAGCTATTTATAGGAGAATTTGTTGTGTGTTAACCGAGCTTTAATGGACCTGAACGTTGCACATAAATGTCCAGCACGTTGGTCATTAATATGTTGAAAACTGTCCATTTAAAGTGCACATTAATGGAGAAGAACATTGGGCATTAAGAAGCTGTTCTCTTCGTCTTAATCTTATTACTTATTCCTTATTCTTATTTTATTCAGATCAGATCAGAAAGATTCAGATCAGATCAGATCAGATCAGAAAGATTCAGATCAGATCAGATCAGGTCAGAAGCATTCAGATCAGATCAGAAACATTCAGATCAGATCAGAAGCATTCAGATCAGATCAGAAACATTCAGATCAGATCAGAAGCATTCAGATCAGATCAGAAGCATTCAGATCAGATCAGATTAGTTCAGAAATTATTATTACTGTTATTATTACTATTATATAATATTATATATTACTGTTATGTTTTACGGAGTAATTTTTAGTATTGATTTTTTAAAAAATGCTAAAATTGAGTAATCTCTACCAATCCATCTAATCTAAATATATAATACTGTCACCATTTGATCGAGAAGAATGAATTGAAGTACAAACATTTATTCAATATCAACTTGCGATTATGGTATCAACTTTCGCACTACACAACTTTATCCGTCTTTACGAGTTGGATATTCCAATTTCAAGTGCAATCAAATATTTTTATTATTATTAAAAAGGTTATTAATATCACTACTTATTATTATTACTACCACTACTACTACTACTACCACTACTACTACTACTACCACTACTACTACCACTACCACTACTACTACCACTACCACTACGACTACCACTACTACTACCACTACTACTACCACTACCACTACCACCACGACCACCACCACCACGACCACCACCACCACCACCACCACCACCACCACCACCACCACCACCACCACCACCACCACCACCACCACCACCACCACCACCACCACCACCACCACCACCACCACCACCACCACCACCACCACCACCACCACCACCACCACCACCACCACCACCACCACCACCACCACCACCACCACCACCACCACCACCACCACCACCACCACCACCACCACCACCACCACCACCACCACCACCACCACCACCACTACTACTACTACTACTACCACTACCGCCACTACCCGCCACTACCGCTACTACTACCACTACTACCGCCACTACCGCTACCACTACCGCTACCGCTACCACTACCGCTACCGCTACGACTACCACTACCGCTACCACTACCACTACCACTACCACTACCACTACCACTACCACCACTACCACTACCACCACTACTACTACCGCTACCCGCCACTACCCGCCACTACCGCTACTACTACCACTACTACCGCCACTACCGCTACCACTACCGCTACCGCTACCACTACCGCTACCGCTACGACTACCACTACCGCTACCACTACCACTACCACTACCACTACCACTACCACCACCACCACTACCACTACCACCACTACCACCACCACCACTACTACTACTACTACTACTACTACTACTACTACTACTACTACTACTACTACTACTACTACTACTACTACTACTACTACTACTACTACTACTACTACTACTACTACTACTACTACTACTACTACTACTACTACTACTACTACTACTACTACTACTACTACTACTACTACTACTACTACTACTACTACTACTACTACTACTACTACTACTACTACTACTACTACTACTACTACTACTACTACTACTACTACTACTACTACTACTACTACTACTACTACTACTACTACTACTACTACTACTACTACTACTACTACTACTACTACTACTACTACTACTACTACTACTACTACTACTACTACTACTACTACTACTACTACTACTACTACTACTACTACTACTACTACTACTACTACTACTACTACTACTACTACTACTACTACTACTACTACTACTACTACTACTACTACTACTACTACTACTACTACTACTACTACTACTACTACTACTACTACTACTACTACTACTACTACTACTACTACTACTACTACTACTACTACTACTACTACTACTACTACTACTACTACTACTACTACTACTACTACTACTACTACTACTACTACTACTACTACTACTACTACTACTACTACTACTACTACTACTACTACTACTACTACTACTACTACTACTACTACTACTACTACTACTACTACTACTACTACTACTACTACTACTACTACTACTACTACTACTACTACTACTACTACTACTACTACTACTACTACTACTACTACTACTACTACTACTACTACTACTACTACTACTACTACTACTACTACTACTACTACTACTACTACTACTACTACTACTACTACTACTACTACTACTACTACTACTACTACTACTACTACTACTACTACTACTACTACTACTACTACTACTACTACTACTACTACTACTACTACTACTACTACTACTACTACTACTACTACTACTACTACTACTACTACTACTACTACTACTACTACTACTACTACTACTACTACTACTACTACTACTACTACTACTACTACTACTACTACTACTACTACTACTACTACTACTACTACTACTACTACTACTACTACTACTACTACTACTACTACTACTACTACTACTACTACTACTACTACTACTACTACTACTACTACTACTACTACTACTACTACTACTACTACTACTACTACTACTACTACTACTACTACTACTACTACTACTACTACTACTATTATTGTTATTATTATTATTATTATTGTTACGGAGTATTATTTTTATTATACTTATTAAATAATAATAATAGTTATTATTACTATTATAATTATTATTGATGTTATTATTATTATTGTTATTGTTATTGTTATTATTCTTATTATTATATACCAATTTAGAAAGTTAAGATCAGATCAGAAGGATTCAGATCAGATCAGAAACATTCAGATCAGATCAGAAACATTCAGATCAGACCAGACAGATTCAGATCAGATCAGAAACATTTAGATCAGATCAGACAGATTCAGATCAGATCAGAAAGATTCAGATCAGATCATATCAGATCAGAAAAATTCAGATCAGATCAGATCAGAACTTAAAAAATTCAGATCAGAAACATTCAGATCAGGTGAAGAGAACAGCTTCTAAGTCCCGTAACGGACAGAACATCGAGGTATTCTGTTGCGCCTTCTGGTTCTGGAGCGAACAGAACAGCTTGAGGTCTTCTGTTGGGAGCGAGCAGTGAACCCCTCGAGGTATTGTGCTGGGAGCAAGCAGAGAACCCCTCGAGGTATTCTGTTGGGAGCGTCCAGAGAACCCCTCGAGGTATTCTGGTGCGTACAACAGAACCCCTAGGCCTTTGTTTCGTTCCTGGAAAACTGGAACCGTTACGGGAAGAAGCAAAAATTAAATCGTATATTTGAGTGATAGATTTTCGGACGACATTCGTGTCCGCAAGTCGCCCGCGCACACGAGTCGCAATTTTTCTTCTCCGTTTCGAGATTTGATCGGCACCCCCCCTGCGCGTGAGAGAGAGCCTCTACCTTAAGGAATCTTAACTCCTTAAAAGAGGCTTCCCTTTATAAGGGGTGAAAAACCCTTGAGTTTTACGGTGTGGTATAAAACACACTAGAAACTCATTATTTTCCCAGTTTTTCCATTTCAACGAGTGAACTTCGAGAATCAATTTCTCATTCACCCGTTATCCATTTTGACTGTACCACATATCGAATTGTAGCCCTTAACAAGGACAATCCGAAACCACTTTGACCCGACCCAAATCGGAAGTGGACCCCACTCAAATAATTGCCCCAAAATGACCATTTAATGCAATTTTAACACATTTTTCCAACAAACTATGATAAAAATATGAAATAATTCAAAATGTAACCAAAATAAATTAATGGATAAAAATGCGACTCTAATAACTTTCATTTTCATGACTATAATTTTATTCAAATACTCTCTCCGATCCTTATTAAACTTTACACTTTGACTTCACACATATTAATGAAATAAATTTGACTTTACTGTAGAGTACACTGGTTGGCACTGTTTGGCACTGTTTTGCACTGTTTGGTGTAGAATTGTTTGCCAAATAAAGAAGTGTAAAGTTTAATATGAGACGGCCCAAAAAGGAAAGTGTAAAGTTAATTAAGGATCAGATGGAGTATTATGCTACAGTAACCATAAAAGTGAAACGTGGGGAGTTAGGATAGGTGAATGTTCAAACATGCACGCAAGCAAGTGCATCGATACCTTTGTAAGTTTTATATACCCAAAAAGGAAAGTGAAAAATTGAAAATAATAATACTAATCATTGTCGGTCCGTTGTTAATACTCTCAACTATTGATTATTCTTGGGTGATCCCAATTATAGGAACCATTTTTTAAAAATAATCTCTGATCGGCTACAACCTGGTATAGCAGGTCAATTTTAAATGCAAACTATGTGTAACCTATAAATAATCCCAACTATAGTCGATCTTTTTTTATTAATCCCAACTACTCCCTCCTCCCCCCTACAATTATCCCATTTTCCTATTTTTGAAAGTTCTTTTATTATTGTCTCATACCATATTTGGTAACATTTGTGTGGCTCTAATTCATTCTTACTTTATTTTCACTTTATCAACTCATTACCAACCACATAATTCTACTTTTCTTAAAAACCACACAACACCCTTCCATACCAATATTAGGGGGACGAAGAGAGTATTAACTCTCAATTTTCAGAATATATAGAAATATTTTTTTTGGAAATATATAGAAATATTTTTATAAATTTTCAAACTAAATACTTTTAAACATGTAAAAATAATTAAAAAAAAAACTCTATAAATGTACCAAAGTTAAATAAAATATTTTCTAGTCATTTTTTGAGTTAATATCACTAAAATTTCATTTTGTTTCTTTTTTTCCAATTTGTTTTTCCTAGGTGTGTTACCAATTTATGATATTGTATTATTTTACTTTATTCAAATTTAGAATTTCTGTTTTAAAAAAGTAAATTTGGAAGACGGAAACAGTTTTTGAAAACGGCGGTCTGCTAGGGTTTCTCTCGCTCCAGGCGAGTTTTATTTTTCTCCGCCTTTGGTGCGGAGCAGCAATATGGCAAACAACAGTAGAAAGGAAGGTAATTAAAGGTGGATCTTTGACCAATTTTCAAATCCAGAGCATTGTGTTGGGGTGCTTGAGCAAACGCATGTATTGGTTAGCAAGAGCAGGCCGCCACTTTGGGAGATGCCTTGACGAAGCAATTTATGTCCGATGGCTGCGGAATCTCTCGCCTCGCAGCGCCTGTACGGAGGAGATTGCGAACAAGGCAAAGGCAGACGGATCGCGACTGGATGGGGATGAGGTAGATCCAAACGTGCACCAGCCATGGGGGAAGATTCTGGATCGGAAGAAAAGAATTCAGGGCCGCTGGCGGTAACCTCCTACTTGCAAAAGAAAACGAAGAGATTATGATCCGTCCCCCTTCCGAACCGCCACCATGGAGGAATAGTGCCACTACACAGTTTGTAAAACTATTTCTATTTCTGCTTTAGTTTGTTTGTGTTTTTACTTCGAATTGCATGTTGTTTTGTTTGTCATGTACGCTTATTTTGACCAGACTTTTGCATTAGGTCAGGGTGATGAAGGGTTTACCCTAATCACCTTATGTTCATTTAGACCCATTACTGGATCAACGAGCCATATTGCTTTTTTATGAGTGATTGATTCTAAGTCTGGGTCGGTGGTTGCAAGTAATCCTTTCATCTGCTTGTTCCCTTACGGAATGCTTTGATATCAATTTAAGCCGCTTTATTCCAAAAAAAAATTGTAAGGAACTTTTTCATCACAAAAAAAGTAAATTGTGATTGAAATTTCGTTCAATTATACATTTTTTTACTTGTTATCGTTCAATTATACACTTTACAATTATCATTGTCCCAGTTGTGTTACCAAATTATCGGTGACTAAAATCTATCTTCTATCTATAAAAACAAGTGGATTTTCCGCTCAAAACACCAAATTAAATCTGGGTTGGGTCAGGTATTGGTGCACCTGCAGCATACCAGCAGAGCTTTGTCCATTGGAGATCACTGGGTTCTCGGCTCACTGCTCAATGTCTTTACAGCAGTGATGACAATGACATAGCATCGATTAAAGCAAAAAATGTAGTCTTTACTAGGTTTTAGGTTTGTTAACGAACCGAGCTTTTATTGAATTATTCGAGTTCGAGCTCAGCTTCGAGCCTAACGAACCGAGCTTAACGAGCTTTCGAACTCGAACCCGAGTTGAGTTTTAAGTTCGAAAACTTAATCGAGCCGAACTCAAACATAGTAGTATTCGGCTCGGTTCGAACTCGAGCCTATCGAACACCTGAAATTATAAATATAATTTATATATATGTCAAAATTTAAATATAATTAGTATGATTTTATGAATTTAAATATGATCATTAACGAACCGAATACTTGTTGAATCATTCGAGCACGAGCCTATTAATGAGCATCACCTAAAATTTTAAATTCAAGTATATTTATCGAGCTTATCGAGCTTTCGGTTCGAACATCGAAGGCTTATTGAGCCGAACACGAACCTCATTTGTAAAGCTCGACGAGCTTTGAGCTCAAACCCGAACACCACTAATTCCTTATCGAGCCGAATTTGAGATTCGGATGTTCGGGCTCGATTCGGCTCGTTAACCGCCCTAGTCTTTACAACCTGAAACGTACTGCCGTTTGTAATTTTAGGAAGGGAGAAAGACTCTAATAGGACTAAAACATAACCGTTGAACTTAAATAGGACCAACTACTTTTATAAACCTAAATAGGACTAAAGTTGATCGAAGGGACAAAAATACCCCTGCATTCATACGCAGTATTCTTCGTGGGCTGAGGCAATGAGCTCGCTCCAGCTCCGTACAAAACGCCAGTCCCCGACTCCTTGAATATCAAGCTTTCAGCTCCTTCCGCTCCCAACTCTTCGTGAAAACCAAATTAAGATCCGAGAACTCAGATCAACTCTGTAAGGAGGAACTGTGTCGACGATGACAGAGAAGATGGGTGGCGAGAAGGAGATGCAAGGCACCGCCGGCGATGGTGTCACACTATGAGAGATCAAATCTATCTTCTTCGTTTTCTTTTCTTTCCTCCTCCTCCCCCTCTCCTTCTTCTCTTTTCTTCCTTTCTTCCGTCACTGGCTCGCTGTTCATGTTATGTTAAAAAAACATAACATGAAGGAATCTTCATGTTATGTTTTTTTAATACGGAGTATTTCAAATTGAACTGTAAGTGCTTTGTTTTGTAACTTTTGTTTAATGTTTATGTTAATGTCTTTTTATTATTATTCCTTGATTAACTTCAAACGTTTTTATATCCTTATAATGTTGGCCTATTGATGCAAAATCATCACATGTAGAGGTTGTCACTATTTTTTATTATCATTATTATTTTTATTATCACATTCTATAAAAACAATGTAATGGTTATATTATTGTCATTGTTTTTAACTATGATATTTTTTATAACATTGACATTGTTATAACAGTCATTGACTCATTGATTTCGACATTGACAATGTCATTAATAAAATGTCATTGTTGGTTGCATTGTCATTGTCATATTACAATGTCATTTTTATAACATTGAAAGTTTCATTATTTGATATTGTGATAGTTTTATGACATTCTGATAGTTTCTAACATTGGATTTTTAAAAAATAATATGAGATTGTAACATATCTCAATGGCATTATCGAAAACAATGTTACTTCTCGACAATGTCATCATAATGTTGTTTTTGCAGCATTGAAATTGACATTATCATTATCACAATGTCATTTTTAAAATCTTTGACATTGTCATTTTTGCAAGGGAGAACTATCAAATAAGCCCTCGAACTTTCATAAAAAGTGCAAATAAGCCCTTTTAGATGAGGTTTTGTCCGGATGTCGCCATTTGGGGTGGTTTCCGATGGAATTTTTTGATGAATTTTTTTGAACATCTTCTTCATTAAGTCTAGTTTACCCATACCAAATTTCAGCTAAACATTCAATCGAGAAGGCAGTCAAATAATTTTCGGAAATATACTGCGCTGTCTAACTGCGCAGTTATCTTCAAAAATTCATTAAATTGCCTTCCCGATTGAATTTATAACTTAAACTTGGTATGCGTAAACTAGACTTAATGAAAGTTCGAGGGCTTATTTGATAGTTCTCTCTTTTGCAATGTCATTTTGTACAAGTGTTAATGTTGACATTGTAATTTTCATTATTTGACATTGATTCATTTTTCCTGATATTATAATATATTATAATACATTATTACATTATCAGCAATGTGTTTTCAACAAAAGCAATATATTTTTTAGCATTTATAATATATTTTTTCTAATTGTCATTATTTGACATTGTTTCATTTTTTTTATTTATTTTTTGCTAATATCATGACAATTTTAATATCGACAGCAATCACAATAATATCATGACAATGTTAATGCTATAAACATAACAATATTAAAAACAATGTCAATGTCACAATATTGTATATTTGTATAATTGTATGTATTGTAAACAAGAAAGAAAGTATGTTATCATAAAAATATCAAAATGCTAAAAAATCACAATGGCAAGAAAGATCATGCAATGTTCAAACATTACCACCAGGGCCGGCTCGACAGATTAAGACGCCCAGTGCGAATCACACATATGAGGCCTTTTATTAAATAAAATACATAGATCTAAGGAAAAATTCACATGAATAATCCTAACTATCAACGTTCTTCCAATATTAATCCCAAATATCCATAATCCTATAATAATCCAAAATATACGTACCCTTTTCTCAAATTGATCCCAGGTGACCTGTAATTAAAAAGAAGAACATAGAAAATAAAATAAAAAAGTTAAACAACCTTCTTTCTCTCCGCCGAGAGTATGAATTCAACTATTCAAGCGGAACTTCAAGAATGGTAGTTGGAGTGCTTCCCGGGCCAATTTGATGGTAACCCTCCTCTACCCATGAATCCAGTCTGCTTCTTATCTTTTGCTTCCTTCCCCAGCAAAGGAGTGCTCTGGAGTTTGGGAATCGGGAATGTTCATCATCTTCAATCGGTGGTTGTGATTGTGTTCTTCAGTGTCAACAACGCCTGTTTTCCTTCAACCTTTCTTCTTAGTTGGAGTAACACTGAATACCGACAAAAGGGATGAAAGAATACTGAAATCGGCTCAAATGGAGATGGCCGCCTTCTTCTTCATTTTCTCGTCGGAAAGGTCACCCTTGGACGCCCAAGGAAGAAGAAGAAAACGAAGGGAGGAAAAAATCTCAGTCACTATTCATCTTCCGTTCCATATTCATTTTCACCAGGCAAATGTCGGGGAACATTCGACAGATTTTATTGATAAGAAGAAAAGTACAAAATGAAGAGGGGAACTAGGCCAAAACCTCTTCTAGAAGACCTACCTTCTAAAAATACAAGATAAAAAAAGCTAAAAGGAAGATGAGAAAAAATTGGGGGGACCAAACCTGACTCAATTTAAGAGCAACAAGAGATTAAATAACTCTAAAATAACTCAATCCTAATTTATCAGCAATTAAGGTCCGTCTGATGTGTCCAGGAAGCAACTTGATGTTACTAAAACAACTCCAATCTTCCAAATTTAATTTAGACAGATAGTGCGCATGCCAATTAATATCCCGTGGGATATGTCTGAACGAAATATTACAAGCAACCGTACATCCTCTAAGCTCTTCAAGCTTCCTCTTCCATCGACCATCCAAAGATTCCCCCAAAATAGCGTCAACCACCATTTTAGAGTCCAGTTCAACTTCAAAATTCCGATAACCTCTTTCAATTGCCCAAGTCACAGAAATGTGAGCCGCTTTGAGCTCTGCTTCCAGAACCGAAGAAGCTGAAAAAGGAAAATGGAGAGCTAATTCAAACTCTCCTGAGCGAGACCTAATAACCGCACCGTCCGCAGCTCTAACAGAAGTGTAGGATGCGTCAACATTCATCTTGAAATCAAGAGAAGGTAATACCCATTTAACAGCTTGAATCCGCTTACTCACAGATCTAATTTTTTTTTGGAATGAAATGTTCTTCAAAAAGAAGCCGACTGGGATTTCCTAATTTGAGGGCTGTCAATTTAGCTTCAGACCACATCCGAGTATAAGATTTGATTTGATGAATTACAGCCTGAGAACTTACAGCATCAAAATCCCCCCCCCCCCCCCCAACGAATTTGACAATAATTTTTCCATATGTGCCAAGAAATAATTCCTGCCATATTATGTTTGAAAACATCAATTAGGGTTTTAGAACCCGCTTCCAACCACCAAGCAATTAGCATCTGTCTCACAGAAATTGGCTTAGGAGGAATAGGAATTTCAAAAATTCCAAGAAAGTATTTCCAAATATCCCAACTATAAGGGCAATTAAGTAAGACATGATCCATGAATTCAGAACTCTGCTTGCAAAAAGGACACATAGTAGGAAATATAGTAAGATTAAACCTTTTCAAGTTGTTATTTTTGGACTTGCTATTTAAATATATATATGCTATTTTTGGAGGCCCTGTGCAGTAGACTAGCTTGCACACCTCATCTACGGCCCTGATTACCACTTAAGCGTTAACAAAATAAACAATCTCTCAATATCACAAATACTGTCAAAATGTATGAAAACGTCACAATGTCAAAAAATTGTCACAATTTCGTTTAGTGATGATGTCAATGTTATAAAAATGACATTAAAATGAAGACAATGAAGACATTATCGTGACAATGTCAATGAAATTGTCGTGACAATGTCAATGTTAAAAAATGATGTTGTTAAAAACAATGTCAAAGTAACATTATTGCATACATTGTTAAAAAGAAATAATTGTGAGAATGTTAACAATGTCATTATATGATTGTCATAATTAAAGGGTAGAAAATACGTCAATGTTACAATAAAATCACACGATTAATTGAGTACATACATAATCAACCCACCTGCTCATACTACGTACAATTTAAGTAAGTTGTTCAAAACTCTTCTCAACTAAAAAATGCAAAATAGGGACAATTTTCACATAGGCATTTCATCAAACAATTCTAGTGCAAAAGACAAATCCACTAATACATACATTAAAATGGAACAACTACTCTATAAATCGAGTATATATGAGTAAATTTTGTAAATGAATGTGAGTAAATTAAGCATGATCGAGTGAAATAGAATGAAAAATCGAAAAAAAAAGAGGATAGGACATTGTCTGTGATCCATCCCACATTTCACCAGCTTCACCACCAGCACCCCAAGCTTGAATCTCTCGAACTCCAAAAGTGTAATGCTCTTTGAAGCAAGCATCTTTTACTATTTTTATTAATTATTGAATCTTGGCTATATTATACAGAGTATGTTCAAATTGGACTGATTTTGTAGTCATGAACCGCACGGAAGCAGCTCCGGCGACCTTCATCCATTGCAGTGGCGGCCTCCATCTCCGGTGAGCTTCATCACTTACAGCGACGGCCTCCTATCTAGCCACCTTAACCACTTGCTGCGGTGGCCTCGTGCAGCGGTGGCCTCTGGTGAAGCTTCAAATCTGGAACGAATATTTTGAGGTGAAATCGTTGCCCAGCCTAGTCTCTATTTCGCCCGTAGGAAGAAGAAACCATGAGGTCCGAAGGTATGATGGTTGGCCGTTGTTCCTTTCGTAGCTACAACGGCCGCGACCACCTGGCGTGGTCCATGCCAGATTGCCCGATCAAATTAAAGAGGAGCAAAGATGAGAACGTAGCTTGTTTGCCTTTCTATTCAGAAGAGATGACAGATGCAAAAAGAAGAGGACGCCCGACGGGTAGCTGCTACAATTAAATCAAGGGAAAAAGTGGCATTTCGTTAAATTATAGTCCTATTTGGGTTTAAAAAAGTAGGCGGTCCTATGCCGTATATAGGTTAAGTTATGCTCCTATTTAAGACCATTTCTCTTTTAGGAAACACATTTCCTCCCAAAAAAACCAGAGGCAATTGGTTGGGGCATTTTTAATTCAAAAATGATGTTTGTACCCACTTTTATACCTACTCTTGTACCTACTCATGTTTGTGAAAGCTTTTTTTTATTTGTGAACATCGATTCACATATAATATTTTGCACAAACAAAATATTGTGAGTGCAAGAATTTTAGATTTTTAAAAAAGATTACTATAACTTTATACTTTAACTAGGATCAATTACTTTCATATTTGAAATTTATTATCAAGTATGACATTAATATTATCATATTAAATTTGTTAATCTAAGATGCATGTGAGTTTGATGCAAAATTTTAAAAATAAAGGATAAAATGTTTGTTTTACTATTATAGTACCTCTTAAAGGTAAAAAGTGATGAGACGGGTCCACAAAAAGTGAAGGGTGATATGATAGATAAGGAAATAAAGTAGTAAAGTAAAAAAATTACTTCATCCGTCCCTTAAAACTTTGCTTAGTTTGATCAACACGAGGATTAATAAAGTAAAAACTGTTTGGTTAGGTTTTGTGCAGAGGAGAGAGAATTAACTGGAATCACAAATTCTTTACTTAAAAGAAAAAGTGGCAAAATTAGTTGGACATCCAAAAAAGGAAAACTGACAAAGTTTTAAGGGACAAAGGGTTATTAGAATTCAGTTTAGGAAAATGTTCATATTTTTTAATTAAAAAAAGTGTATCTTATAAAATGGGATAATGAAATATGGATACATTAAATTGACTTAACGAAATTAGAGAATTCAATTACATAATACGGAGCAATGCATTTTCTTAACTGGAACATCTAATTATATATTCTATTTAAATCTAAATACATGAGTTAATTGAGTTATTTTTATGTATAAAGAGTAAAGGAAAATGAATACTAATTGCCTTCATTCATTGACGGAGTATGAAAAACCTTAGAGCTTTCAAAAATGTTAAATTTGTGGTGATTTGATCTATTTGAAACTATAGTGTCCAATATGAGGTTCTCATTTAATCATGGTGTCTAATTTGATCTATTGAAAATTTTAATGCCAAGTATAGGGCATGTTTACTAACAGAGATATTTTCCTGTTTTCCAGAAAACTGAAAAAAGGAAAACAGAAAACGTGTTTACATATATGAAAGACTAGAACAAAACGTTTAATTGTCCAAAATGTATTTGTCTATGATACTTCAACACTTCGGTGTTAGGAATTTGATGTAACGTACCTCGAAAGTACATCAGCGAAAGTTTAAAATTTTTCCAAACAGATCTTCCCTAATTATGACAAAACAGCGAATATGATAATAATAACATATCTGAGTTAGAACTTACAGATCTTCCAACCTAGCGGTGATAATCCTTGACCTTAGGTATCCACGTGATTTCTCCTTTCCGAAAGAGCGGTTACATCTCCCATAGAGAAAAGTTAGGAAATCTCTTCGCAGGGAAATAAACTGATAATACTGAATCTCGAAAACTGATCTATGAATTATGAAGGGGGGTTTATTTATACTAGTTCTAAACTAGTTTCCCAATCACAATGAAAGTCTTTCTAATTAATGAGTTCTAGTCCAACTAGGTCCAATAATCATTAATGTACAATTAAATAAAGGAAATAAATAAAATACTCCCTCCGTTTCTGAAACAAGTTCCACATTTGACTTCACACATATTAAGAAAATAAATTTGACTTTACTGTGGAGTGCACTGTTTGGCACTGTTTGGCACTGTTTGAACACTGTTTGACACTGTTTGACACTGTTTTAATGTAGATGATTTGCCAAATAAGAAAATAATTGAAAGTGGAACTTAATTTTGAATCTGCCCGAAAAGGAAAGGTGAAACTTGTTTCAGAAATGGAGGGAGTATTAAATATCAAAGTTGAAATAGATGGGAAGCACGCCACATCCTTATTCACACTTTAGTATGTTTATATTTTATATTATTTTGGCTTTTACTTTGAATTAAGTGTACCAAAATATATCAACTTTATTTAATTATAAATACATCTTAATTAAGTATAATAAATCTTATTTATCACACATAATTAATTCTATCAAATAGAACTCTCCTTCAACTTCATGAATTAAATATGTTCAATCTAATTAATATTTAATCCATTTTCAGTATTACTAATTAAATATTATTTAATCCAATTAATAATATTTAATTCCTTCTAATAATTCAATCAGAAGGTATAATCACTTGTTGGGTGACCCATAGGGTCTTACATATTAAGCACTAATCAAATTAAGGTCTTAGTAGAATCCCTAGACGATTTACCACACAAACTTAATATATAAGAACATTTGCGAGGACTATTCAAACTCCCTGTAATATAGAGCTCATAGTGATACGGTTCTTTCATTCAACGAACATTCAACTAAGTCTAGAACATGATATTGTGTGTATTCCAATAACTTAGTTTCTGTCTCTCAATCTTTCTAGATGATCCATAACGATCATATTCGATATCCAAAATGAATATATCTTTGCATTGGCCAATGACCTTATGATCTATCTAGATATGAAAAGTATAATGTTCTCTCTTAATCTATTATGAGAAATGAATCCTTTCTTGGCTCAACTACTACTCCATGTGCTTCATGATATACCCAACACATGCCGTATCTACCCCGATTGGAGTGCAAGCGTTGGTCATGTACAAAGTACATCACTTAGCACATGTAATACGTATTGACCTCAAGTCGGAGGACTATTACACTACTATATACGCCGATAATCCCATAGACATATGAATAGAACTTATCAAATGGTTTCTCGATGGGTATGCCAATATTCTCCAAAATATCTATGTGACCATCATGAATTACAGGAACTCATAGTTGTGAGATCAACTATATTTTCTAAAAGTATGATGCAGTCCACATACCAATCTTATCGTATTCATCAATATCACATTCTTGATGATCATTGATTTGGGCTATTTTAGGACCTTATGTTATATCATATAAGCTCCCGCTTACTTATCAACAACATAAGTCCAAGGGAACACAATTATGAATAAGATATTGGCAATCAAAATACTTAATCATCAATGTGTATATATCAAATATATAAAACTGAATGTGATCAAGTACATATATCTCTAAAAAGTGATTGTCGCTAGGACATATATACTAACAATCTTCCACTTGGCCTAGTGCCAATCACCAATGCGTCTAACACCTGGACTCTCAAAAGCCTACAATGTTTCTCGCATCTCAAAGGTTTGGTGAATGGGCTAGCCAAACTGTCCTCTACGGGAAGACATTCTATTGCAACTTCTCATCTTGCTATTTGTTATCAAAACATGATAGCACACAGATATTTTCTAGTTCCTTACTTTGCATCTTGGTTCCTTAGCTTGTGCAAATGCACCGGTACAGTCACAATAACAATTATTGGATAACTGTCGCTAGGAACTACCCCTATTTCTTTAAGGAACTAATGTATCTAAACGCTTACCTATGTTGCATCAAATGCAACAATTTACTAGGCTCTAGTTGTCAAATTTATAGTAGTTTCTTACTTGCAAATCTTTCAGCACTACTACTACATTGAGACTAAAAACATATACTGACTGTGACTCGTAGTCTTTATTATCATACATGAAACTAGTGCTAGAATAATTAAATTCTACTCGTTCTTTTTGTCTACCATAGACAAAAAGATATTCATGAAGACTTTGGGTGACCATTCTTTCACGGACTTCAATGAGGGATATCATTCTCAATGATCAACATATATGATTATAAAGACCACATTATCCTTGTTGCGCACTCTAAATACGCAAGCACCCTCATTTCATTTGATGTGGTCAAACGATTTGACTATTTCATCAAAATTAATATTTCAACTCATAGAGGCTTGTTTTAGCCCATAAATAGATTTCTCTAATTAACATGGTGATTTAGAATTTGACTTGAATGCAAAAATATTCAGGTTGTACCATGTACACCTCCTCCTTGAGGTTTCCATTAAGGAAATGGTTTTGACATCCATTTGTCAAACTCATAATCATAGTATGCAGCTATCACTAGCAAAATCTGAATGGACTTGAGTTTTGCAACTCGCGAATAGGTATCACTATAGTCAATTCCTTCTCTTTGACTATAACCTTTAGCCACTAGCCTAGCTTTGTATTTTTTCACCTTACCTTTTGCATCAATTTTCTTCTTGAAAATTCTTGCATCTAATGGGTCTAACCCAACAGGCAAGTCAACCAAGTTCCATACTTGATTGATATACATCAAGTCCATTTTAGATTTCATGGCATCTCGCCACCTCTCTCAATCAACATCTAATATTGCTTTAGTGTAGGTCTTAGATTCATCCTTATCAGGAATCTCAACATCATCATGATCCTCCATGAGGAAGTCAAACCTAGTTAGTTCATGACGAATCCTTGTAGACCCACAGAGTTGAATGTTTTACATTTTGTTCAGGTTGTTCATTCTGATTGTGAAGAGGTTCTCTTTCATTGGACTATCCAATTCTCGGAGAGTTTTCTGGTGCTACACTTTTAAGTGTTTCCAGAGAAAGAGAAGTGGGTGCAGAAGGAATGACAACCATGTCATCTTTTTCTCTAATAAGAATCACTTGCTGGTGTGAGATTATTCCTATGTTACTCCCACTAGCTGAAAAACATCCTCCTAGACATGCTTTCACTCAATTCTCCCACTGAATCCTTGTTTTGACCATCTAACAAGTCTTCGTCCTCTATGTTATTTTGTGATTCTTGAACTTCATCAAGTTCTATCCTCCCACGATTACATTCCTTAAAGACCAAGTCTTATACTAGGAATCTCGCTTGTCTGGAAATAATGATTTTATATCCCCCAGGAAGATAAATTAGTATCCTATAGTTTCCTTAGGATACCCCACAAAATAATATTTCTCACTTCTAAATCCCAACTAGTCAATGTCCATTTTCTTCACATATGTAAGGCAATCTCACACTTTAATATGTGTAAGAATAGGCTTCTTATTACACCATAACTCATATAGTGTCTTTTGCACTAACTTAGATGGAACTCTATTCCAGAAGGTATATTGAGGTTTCCAATGCGTATCCCCAAAGAGATGTTGGAAGAGACGTGGAATTCATCATGGACATAACTATGTCCAACAAGGTTCTATTTCTCCTTTCAAAAACCTCATTCAATTGAGGTGTTCTTGGAGGAGTCCATTGTGACTGAATTCCTTGACCTTTCAAGTAATCAAAAAACTCCTTACTCAAGTATTCCCCTCCACGATAAGATCATAGAGTCTTGATACTCTTGTCAAGTTGTTTCTCTACTTCAACCTTATACTCCATGAATTTCTCAAAAGCTTCTTATTTGTGTTTCATAAGATACACAAAACCAAACCTAGAGAAATCATTAGTAAAATGATGAAGTAAGAAAATACTCCTCTAGCTTGAGTTGAAAAATGTCCACACACATCTGTGTGAATCAACTCAAGCACTTCTTTGGCCCGCAATCCTTTTCCAAGAAAAGGTTTATTGATCATTTTAGCTAAGAGACATGGAATCACAATTACCATTGCATTCAAAATCAAATGGTGTTAAGTAATCTAATTTACTTAACCTTGTTATTCTTGTTTCACTAATATGGCCAAGTCGCAATGTTAAAGATAGGTGGTATTTTTCTGATTATTTAACCTTGGTCTCTTATTTTGTATATTTAATATAGCCTGCCTACAAGTAAGAATATATAAATCATTCATAAGATGGGCATTTTCATACACAATGCCATTTTATCAAAAACAACAAGTGTTATCAGCAAAATGGAAGGAAACCCCTTAATGTCTAACATATGAATGGAAATTATATTCTTTGTTATAGAATGAACAAAATAACAATTATTTAGTTCTAGACTATAACCGCCGGGTAAATCTAATTTATAAATGCCTACACGCCTAGCATCAACTTCACCTAACCTAACTGCTTACTGTCACTTAGACTTTACACATTATTCCCATGTGTGAGCCACACGTTGTATTTAATACAAAACAGTGAGAGTTAGTTATAGACATATTAATATTAATGACAAAAATACCTAAGCTAAAAGCACTCGCTGTTTTGGCTAGATTAGCCCTACATAGCTTAAGATTTCTCTTCCGATGCCCTCTCTTTGCTGTAGAGGCATACATCCTTTAGTACCTTAGATTTCTTTTGAATCCTACCTTTAGGTTTCAAAGCTAGAAGCCTAGGTCTAACCTTACTTCTCTTCTTCTGCTTGTTCTTTCCCGTAGGAAAAGATTCAGCAGTAGAGCTTACCTTAGCAATGTCATTCTTCTGAATGTCCATGTCAAACATAACTAATTCAGAAGAGTTGACATTAGGAACCTCGGGTACACATGTGTCAAACACATTCTCAATATTTTCTTGCCTAAACACTAAACGCACATTTTGTTCGAAGTCTAGAAAGTCTTGTCGAGTCAGATTGCATGTATCCAAGATACTTCTCAATGATAAATTAGACATCCTAAAAGCCTAGAGAAGTTCAAATAGAACGGGAATTAATATCATATATTAGTTCCTATGATCACATTTAGTTAACTAAATAATATGGATTTTTAATTATTTAGCTCTCACTATTTTGACATGCTCTTTGACCCCAATAAAAAGAACAAAGATTGTTTTTACAATCATAGTGGACAAGATCCACATTCATACTATTACAGTCCCAACTTGGGCTGATCACTGTAATAATATAATGGATAGGTCCCTAGACCAATTGCGTCCAAGCAACTCTTGGTTGATCAATTTTTAAGTTGATCGACACTCTTAAATTAACACTAACGCTTGGACGACTCCAGCTAATTTAAGTAAACCAAAACCATCGCATGATCACAAACATATG
Source organism: Cuscuta europaea (assembly GCA_945859875.1). NCBI lineage: Eukaryota > Viridiplantae > Streptophyta > Magnoliopsida > Solanales > Convolvulaceae > Cuscuta > Cuscuta europaea. The sequence goes on along the minus strand of CAMAPE010000036.1, from coordinate 5,119,492 downwards.
CATCTATAAATTAGTTCTATATTTTGTCGAATGGAATACACACTTTGGTGAAATATTCTTCAACGAAAAAATATATCTACTAATTTAATTATGATGAGTGATGTCGTTTATCCTAAATAAGACTTAAATTTTAATTTATGAGGAACATTTAGCAGGGTATTAAATTACTTTATTTAATCAAGATGCAACAACATATTATCAAATCTATCATTATATAAAAGCAAAAGGTTTTTGACACTATTTTGAACAGTTCCCGCCTAGAAAAGTCTCAATCTACAAACAGTGCAAGTAAAAAAGAAAAATAAGAAGACCCCAATTAATACGGAGTATAAAAAATGTATTGTAAAAGTTGAATAGACAAATCATCTACAGTAAAAAGTGTTCAACAGTACAAAGAATTAAATGGCGATTGAACTTTGCATCTTCCGCTTTAATTGCACCTTGGTACGGAGTAGTAAAAACAACAGGGTCAGTGAACTCTTGCCAACTTTTCTGCGTATTGAGATGTGTCTTGGTATATGTGTACACAACATTTCTCTACAAAAAATAAGAGTAATAAAAAGTAATAAAACTATCAGCCCTTAAACTCTTGACAGCCTGTCCTCGGGAGATGTGAATCTTCTTCAGGAAGGTTTATCCGTTTTCCCTATAAATACTAGCAACTTCAATGCAAATGGACACCACTCAATGCTTCTACCTCTTCTATTTCATTTAAAGTTTTGAGCTTAACAGAAATATTATCATCCCTGTATATACAATGTATGTATGTATTCTATGAAATTGTTCTTTTATTAATGAGAAATGGAAAGTTCTTCATGAATGATCATCCATTTATTCCCTATCAATACTAGCAGCTAAATGCAAATGAACACCACTCTTAACACTTCTACCTCTTCTCTTTTACTTAAAGTTTTGAACCCGCAAGAAATAATACTATTCCAATACACACACACACACATATATTCTATAAAAGTTGTTTTTCTGTTAATTAGAAATGGAAGTAAGGCAACTCCAACTATTGAAAAGAGATTTCCTACAGTTTTTTATGTCTAACATACAAAGAAACAAGAACCTACCCAAAAAAGGTCCTTTCACTCTCCACAACTAATTCCTAGAGCTAAAGAGACTTTGTATCTCAAGTAAAACCAAACAGAGGGCTTTGGTCCTAAACTCTATCTTTTTAATCTGCACTGATTCAATGATGAAGGAAATTTATTTCAGTCAACTGCCTATACACAACCAAAATTTTGATACAGGTCACCAACATCATACAAAAACGAAAAAGCACAGTATTTTGAGCTTTTATTTTTTCCATGTACTCAATGTTTTTCAACTAAAGTGCAGCCTAAATTCAACTAATTAAAGTACAAGAAAGTGTGTGTTGTGTTTTACTAATTCAAAATAACACTACTCATTCATTCATATCAAACTACCGTGAGTTCACCTCCATTAGTTTGATATGCAAATATGTTGAAAGGGCAGCACTTTATTTTAAATAAGGAGTACTACGTAGTCTAAAAGATAGCAACAATATATATAAACAAGGGATGCAGTTTTGGCATGTGTTAAAAATATTAATGACATCAATCTTTATGAAAAACGGTGTGTAGAATTGATATTGTATCTTGAATTGCAAAATATGTAAATAGTGTGTACTGTAGTAGGGTATAATTGATATTGTAGCTTGAATTAAAACATGTATTTGATTGATAAGTGCTAAAAAATGTGCAAATTAAAATTAAAATTTTAATATTGATGGAAAAATCGAATTTCATCTTACTTTGCTTCATAATGGACATTTCCAAACGTTTTCATTTCATGTTTACTATTGATAGCTTAAATAAAACTGTAATAAACTAATTTTCAAAAAACAACTAATTTGAGTGTGCATGTTCAAATTCTTATTATGATTTTTTTTTACAAAAACCCTGGCGTTTCATTCAATTTTCGGAGCCACAAGCATCCAAGTTTGTAGGAGTGTGTGTTCAAAAACACTACACCCGATGTGCACATAAGTGAAATTGTAGTTGAGTGAGCAAGTTAGTTTAGTTTCCCATCTAACATATCAATGAAAATGTCAATAAAACTTCATTGACGGGATGGTGAAATCCTGCCAGCAATGTATTTCACTTGAAGTTATGGAAAAATAATCAGAAATAGCAACTATATATACATAAACTATAATATAAATAAAACTAAAAGTAATGTTACCGATGTGGAGATATGGGTTCATCTTTAAGACCATATACGGAGATGCTATTTTTTAGAGTAGACATGTCGAACATACATGAGTTTGTAAGGCGTATGACCTCTGTAAAGGATCGGTGTTGCTTCGATTCCCACTGTCAACCTTAAGAATGGGTTTATTCTTGGTGTTTATGGATGAGGAGGGTCGAATTATTAGGTGTGTACGGTGAAGAAAACTATCCATCATGCTGCAAATATGTGAAATAGGAAGTATAATTTCAATGGGGAAGGAGGTGGGCAAATTGTGTTGTGGCTGAACCGAGTAGGGAGATGCAGCCGATCGAATAATGTGGGCGGTGGCCGATTGTGAATGATGAAGCTGAAAAGATGTACCCTAAAAATGCCTATGTATATATAGTGGATTTTTTTGTCTTGGCCTACAACTTTCATGGACTGCCTGATTGGGCTTTAATATAATGGGCCAACATTTATAAGTGATCTTCAACACAATATTACAAATAATGATGTTGGGTTGCTAAAAATGTTTTTTTTATGGTGGCTGCTAAACATATTTATTACTCGAAAGGATAGCATAAGTATTATCTATACACTACCGAAAGCCAAAAATATGATTTAATTTAGGGGAAATTATTATTAGCCCCCTGAGGTCATATCATAATTATTAATGCAATCTTGCATTTTCAAAAATCAATTAGTTTCCCCCTAAGTTTTGATCATTCTCACTATATACCCCCTCACGTTAATATTTGTTAAATTAAATTTAATATACCTCTCAAGTTCAATGAATGTTGTATTTAAAATTAATTTTTAAAATATAAAACAATTTATCATCATAATTATAAGTCATTGTTGATGATCATTTGTTTTCTACTTAACTACTTGACCGTGGAGTAACAATTAATAAGAGTAGTTAAGGGGAAGATTCACGAGTCATATTAATGGGATACATAAAAAGAATTGTTTATAAAATGTGTTATCAAAATTCGAGGCATTTCTTCATTATGAATATACAAGTCTTATTTGTAATTCATTCGGCTGAATTAATCGCAATGACATTTCTTTCGTGTGTAGCAAAGAAGAAACACTAAGAATTGGTTATCATTCCATGACCTAAAATATAGGTTTAATATCAATAAGGGACCTAAAAGACAAAATGTGTGATGATTATTCCAATTATTCCATGATCTGAATAATTGAAAGCAGTCAATCTAAGACCTAATTTGTGTTTTAAATTTTTTATTAACTAGGATCAACAACAATGACTTATAATTATGATACTAATTTGTGTTTTACATTAAAAATTAATTTTATAGACATTTTAAATTGAATTTAAGAATCATATTAAATTTAAATTTAACAAATATTAACGTGAGGGGGCAAAGAACAAGAATGATCCAAAGTGAGGGGGTAAGTAATTGATTTTTTTAAATGCAAGGTTGCATTAATAATTATGATATAACCTCGGGGGGTTAATAGTTAATTTCCCTTTAATTTAAAATTGGACAAAAGGTGATCAATCATTCATTATAAAACAGCAAAATGTTTTTGGAACAATGTTCTCGCTTAGAAAGGTCCATCCGTGGATAAGTCCATATTTGTCTGATCCATAGACAAATATATCTTCTTTCTTTTGTAAATACTTTATAATGTAAATTACATATATAACTCGGTAAAAAACATACACATGTATTACTTCCAAGTTGACTAATTTTACATAAATCGTTGGTCTATAAGAGAGATTTCGAAAAATGATTTTCCTATCCCATGACGCATGCAATAGAATCAAAGCAAACTTATAGATCTGACATACAAAAGTGTACATTGAAAGTGAGGGTGTAACAAATGCAAGAACTGAGTTTAATCGTGTGGAGGTCACAACTCCGTGTGGAGCTCAACCGTGAAGCTTGCTATGCTCTTGGGCAACTAGATGACGATAATGCATATATATATATATATATATATATATATATATATATATATATATATATATATATATATATATTGTTGAAATATCAGATGCAAGTCATAGGGCTTCAGCCCTTTCTATGAGGATCTTAGTTGCAATATTGTTGTTGTCAGAATCACTATGTAAGCCAGAGAACGTTTGGAAAAAATGTTGGAAACTTCTCGCAGAAGATATACAATATAAACACCGTTTGATGTTTCAACATCGAGGTATCACATCTTGAGATAATTTCACATTTGATTTTCTAATATATGTTATTATTTATAATTTATTAATGGCAAATTATTCCATTTTGTATCACTTATTATGTGTACTCTGTATTACAACGGGGTCTATACAATGTTTTTGTGATATCACGTACTGGTGCTAATTCTTTTCATATAGTTTTAATATCACTCTTTGGAAGTAATTTTGGAACAAAATATCCCCGTGAATTCCCCTATCGCACAAGTGATTTATTCAATGTGATGATGAAAGAGCACCTAGAAGAGACCACCAATATAATATGGTCTATAAATAAGTGCTTTGTATGCATTCTTAATTAGGCTCTACAAAACCTGATGCTCATTATATCCATTTTGCCTCAACTTTAATCCATTTTGTATTGTTGAACTATCACATTCGTTTCTTAACTCACCTCATGTTATTTAAGAATTTCTTTTTGTCTTGCATTTTTATAATAAGAGTAATGTACACTTATTTTGAAATGATCACCCACCGTGCATCGCACGGGTACCATACTAGTAAAATGTTAATGAGATCTAACTCAAACATATAAAATTAAGCATGTACGGGGTAATATAAATCTAATTTATAAACATACATAATAGTCAACAATTAACCATTAATATAAGCATGCTTAAATAACAATGATACGTAGTAATAAAAGTTTATCAAAATTAAACTTATTTAATCTCAAAGATTATTTAATCTAATTAAAGTAAGCTTAATTTTAATATTTAAGTGCGAAAAAAAATAGGTTAGTATTCGAACTTTCACAACTCTCACATTCTAATCAAATTAGGAGTGTGACTCCTAATAAGAGTTTTACCTGAAAACCAAGACCAATTCCTTAGAGCAACCATTTAAAAAAAATCCAAAATTTCTAAAAAGGACCTCGAGCCCTAAATCTGAGTATAGCGTTGGAAGAGAGAATCGTTGAACACATGTCCAAATTTTCTCGCCGTAGACTTCGCTTGTTCTTCCGCTGCCTATCATTCATCGTTCGAAAGTCGGCCGCCATGATAGCTCACAAAGAAGATAGTTCATCGGTTGAAAAACGCAGACCGTCACTTGGTTACGGCTCTCGAACGCATATGATGAACGAAAGATGGAAAGATTATCCAGTTGCGTCGAACACAAATTTTGTTTGGATTTTAGATTCTGATTTAAAAATAAACAAAACCTATGTACATTCTAAAATAAAAACAAAAATTGCAGCAAAACTCCATAGTTCACTGCTTGAGAAAGAACGATGCTTTGTTGCTAATTTTCAAAAGTCTACGCAGATAGATTTAATTTGATTTGTTTCCAAAACAAATCTCCATTCAATTTCGAATGTCATAATTAAACATTACCGAGTGTACATTTACTCCATAAAAAATATCAGAATTCATATAATGTCATTAGAATCGGTTTGGCTCTGATACCACCGTTAGGAATTTGATGAAATGTACCTCGAAAGTACATCAGCGGAAATTTAAAATTTTCCCAAACAGATCTTCCCTGATTATGACAAAACAACGAATATGATAATAATAAAAGATCTGAGTTAGAACTTACAAATCTTCCAGTCTAGCGGTGATAATCCTTGAACTTAGGTATCCACGTGATTTCTCCTTTCCGAAAGAGCGGTTAGATCTCCCATAGAGAAAGGCAAGGAAATCTCTTCGCAAGGAAATAAACTGATAATACTGAATCTCGAAAACTGGTCTATGAATTATGAAGGGGGTGTATTTATACTAGTTCTAAACTACTTTTCCAATCACAGTGAAAATATTTCTGATTAATGAATTCTAGTCCAACTAGGTCCAATAGTCATTAATGTACAATTAAATAAAGGAAATAAATAAAATATTAAATATCAAAGTTGAATTAGATGGGCTGCATGCCACATCCTAATTCAAACTTCAGTATGTTTATATTTTATATTATTTTGGCTTTTACTTTGAATTAAAAGTGTACCAAAATATATCAACTTTATTTAATTATAAATACATCTTAATAAATCTTATTTATCACACTTAATTAATTCTATCAAATAGAACTCTTCTTCAACTTCATGAATTAAATAAGTTTAATCTAATTAATATTTAATCCATTAATATTTTATATTATTTTGGCTTTTACTTTGAATTAAAAGTGTACCAAAATATATCAACTTTATTTAATTATAAATACATCTTAATAAATCTTATTTATCACACTTAATTAATTCTATCAAATATAACTCTCCTTCAACTTCATGAATTAAATATGTTTAATCTAATTAATATTTAAGTATAATAAATCTTATTTATCACACTTAATTAATTATATCAAATAGAACTCTCATTCAACTTCATGAATTAAATATGTTTAATCTAATTAATATTTAATCCATTTTCAGTATTACTAATTAAATATTATTTAATCCAATTAATAATATTTAATTCCTTCTAACAATTCATTCGGAAGGTATAATCACTTGTAGTGTGACCCATAGGGCCTTATATATTAAGCATTAATCAAATTAAGGTCTTAGTAGAATCCCTAGACGATTTATCAGACAAACTTAATATATAAGGACGTTTGCGAGGACTATTCAATCTCCCTGTAATATAGAGCTCATAGTGATACGGTTCTTTCATTCAACGAACATTCAACTAAGTCTAGAACATGATATTGTGTCTATTCCAATAACTAAGTTTCTGCCTCTCAATCGTTCTAGATGATCCATAACGATCATATTTGATATCCAAAACGAATATATCTTTGCATTGGCCAATGACTTTATGATCCATCTAGATATGAAAAGTAGAATGTTCCCTCTTAATCTATTATGAGGAATGAATCCTTTCTTGGCTCAACTACTACTCCATGTGCTTCGTGATGCACCCAACACATGCTGTATCTACCCCGATTGGAGTGCAAGCGTTGGTCATGGTCAAAGTACATCACTCAGCACATGTAGTACGTATTGACCTCAAGTCGGAGGACTACTACACTATATGCCGATAATCCCATAGACACATGAATAGAACATATCAAATGATTTCTCGGTGGGTATGCCAATATTCTCCAAAATATCTATGTGACCATCATGAATTACATGAACTCATAGATCAACTATACTTTCTAAAAGTATGATGCAGTCCACATACCTATCTTATCGTATATCATCAATATCCCATTCTTGATGATCATTGATTGGGGCTATTTTAGGATCTTATGTTATATCATATAAGCTCCCATTTACTTATTAACAACATAAGTCCAAGGGAACACAATTATGAATAAGATATTGACAATCAAAATACTTAATTATCAATGTGTAATACCGTATATATCAAATATATAAAGCAGAATATGATCAAGTACATATATCTCTAAAAAGTGATTGTCGCTAGGACATATATACTAACATTCCGTGTATGGCAGATATCACTAACCTTTAATGATGTGATTTGCTCATTTAAGAGCCTTTTGATAATAAATTTGAGTGTTACTAACCTTTAATAATGTGATTTACTCGTTTACGAGTCTTTTGATAATAAATTTGAGTGTTACCAAAATGATCCTACATGTACAAATAAATTTGAGTGGTGGTAACATTTCACTACGACAACACTTTTAATAATTTTGGTAATAATTAAGAACAAAATCACAAGTATAATCTAATTGAAGTAAATAGATCATACCAAAATTTAATTGCATCTTAAGTTCATGGGTGATAAGAGTGTTTAAGTTTCCATGCATTCAAATGGAGGTGAGAATGTGATGTACGTTAGATTTTTGTTCCACGGTGAGCCATATTATCTTAGTTCATTATTTATTTGTCGATGTATATATACTCAAATTAAAATAATTTTTAAAATATATGACATCTATATTTTCTATAACAATTGATGGAGTTCAATCCCTTCATAGGAAGTTTACACGAAGTATCTATAGACTTTAGAAACTAGTATTTTAGCTGATAGCCAAATAGCTATGCATTAATGATAGCCTGCCACGTAAGTCCTAGGAATATCCCGACCTAACTAGAACTCCGTCCAGGCTCGAGGTCTGCTGTCCAGCCTAGCCTGGTTGTGGGTTCCTGTGGCTAATCCCGTTTATGGGCTGCTGCCACTGAAAGAGGAATAAAAGGAAGAGGCCGGGTTTTGAACCCGGCGACCTCAAAGTCTCCACAGCTCTCCGTTATCGCTGCACTACTACGCAATGTTGAAACATTCACGCGCTTCATTTTACATAAACTATTTAGTTCCGGAATTCACAACACTTAATGATTAATTATCTTATCATTATATGATCTTAATCCTTCTTCCTCCACACATAACTTCGAACCATTATCTCTACACCTCCCAGAAATATTTCCTCCTCCTTCTCTATTCACTTCTCAACCTCAAATCATGAATCCATCTTCAACCACAATTAATCACTTTCCCATCCAAGATTAAATCAAGATTAGCATTAAAGCTCCAAGAATTGTCATCTATCACAAGTTTGATCTTCCTTATCTCATTAAATCTTGTACTTTAATCATGGATTCATGTATTTCTATGCTTCCCAACATGTATAGCTAAATAAATTTGGGGCTAGAAATTTGTTAATTTATTGTTCTTATCATGTTTTAATTTGTATTGATTTTAATCGTTAAGTTTGTTCTATTTAGATTGTTGTGTCTAGAAAATTAATTATGTTGTGTTTGTGATATATATTATGAGTACTCAATCATAAACATATTGTTTGTTAAAAGGAAAACTATCAAATAAGCCCCCGTACTATACCGAAAAAGTCGATTAGGCCCTCGTACTTTACAAACACTCAATTAAGTCCTCGAACTATTAAGAAACGTTCAATTAAGCCCTTTTGGTGGGTAAGTAACCGATTTCCCGGTTAAACGACGACGATGGCGACGATGTGCTCGAACCCCAGCAACGGTGGCTTCCGGGAAACAGGTTACATTTAACCGGGAAACCGGTTACTTACCGACCGAAACGGCTTAATTGAACGTTTTTTAATAGTTCGAGGACTTAATTGAGTGTTTGTAAAGTACGAGGGCCTAATCGACCTTTTCGATATAGTACGAGGGCTTATTTGATAGTTTTCCCTTTGTTAAATACACAAATGAACACTTTGAACACACCGTTAAACTTCTTTTACGTTGTCTCAGATTGAAGTTTTACGGGAGAATTTAATTATTTAATTATATTATTTACACCACGGGGTTGGGTAAATAATATAGTTAATAATTAAGGTTGTCGTTGCACTTAAACAACTAGTTTTGGCCATCACTGAGAAATGTTGACTAATTACTTATTTTAGGTGACTTGTGTTGGGTCCTAAAATATTTATCTACAACTTCTCACAATCTATCTAAGAATAAAATTAGCAATTATGTCTTTCAAATGAGCATTGAACAATTAGTTGCCAATTTCTACCACTACTTGCTATTGGTTGAACTTTGTGTTGATAAAAATCTCTTCTCTCAATCACTTTTATTTAATTACTTTTCCAAGCAAACAAAAATCAAAAGAAACGCATTCCCAACTTTAATCCTTAGTTTGTGCTTAATTATTTTATTTCCCGCTTTTCAGTGGTTCGACACCCTACTTCCTTGGGTAAAAAAATAGTTGTGTGCCCATTATATGCTACACACCAACTTGGTGCCGTTGTCGGGGAGGCGGTCTTGAAAAAAAAGTGAAAGCATAATCTTTTGATTTTATTTATTGTAAATTGTGTGTATATTATTTTTGTTGTTATCCAGTATGTTTACTTTTGCAGGTTAAAAAAAGTGATTAATTAAAGTTCAACAAAATGAAATAAAAAAAAAAAATGGACTGTGATTAATTACCTTACCTGAGCATTGGAGTTGGACTTGTTGACTGAACATATCTGAACATTCGGACCATTGAACATATTGTTACATTTTAATTCAAAGGATTATCCGCCTATATGGTTGAACCGCTTACTTGTACATTATAATTCAAAGGATACTCCGCCTATATGGTTAGACCGTTTATTTTTTCTTTTTATGGTGGTTCAAACCCTAACTTTTTAATTTCTGCACTTTAATTATCGCATTTCAATTTCTGCACTTATATTATCGCAATTTAATTTCCGCACTTTAATTTTAGCATTTTTTTACACCGCATCCCCAAGCTTGTCGGCCGTGTCCGCTTGTTGGTGGAGTGCACTTTTTATTTTATTTTTTCTTAATAATCCCCAGACTGTCGGCACAACTGCATCTTGGTGCAGACTGCATTTATTACTATAGCTATTTTCCCCCTCAAATCACCATATATGTCGGCCCAGCCGCATCCTGGTGATTTACTGTATACATTCATACTGCTTTAAGGGCTCACTAGTCTTATTCAGTTTATACCAATTGACTACGTGCGAACCTTAATTAATTAATTAATTCCGCATTTTTCTCTCTCTTATCATCTCTCTCTCTTTTCCCAATCCCAGTTCCCTTCTGCTTATGCTCACACGTTCACGTGGTGCGAATTGTGAATTGTTATTCTTCTATAACATTGAAAAGCACATACGTGAACAGAAAAAAATAAAAATAATGTCAAACGATGATGTTGTTAATGAGCAGGTACATGATCAACAAAGTGTGGATCAGGTTACGAGGAATAGGAGACCATTGTGTGATTATGTTACACCTCCTGTGGATGAGCATGACAGTGTTATTCTACCGGAGGTTAACATGAATCACTTTGAAATCAAGCCTGTTATCATTCACATGGTTTCAAATGCTCAATTTGGCGGAGCGCCCACGGAGGATCCAAACAATCACATCACAAAGTTCCTTCGAGCTTGCCACACCTTCAAAATCAAAGGTGTTGCAACTGATGCTGTCAGACTACGCTGGTTTCCATTCTCTCTTCGGGGTCGAGCTCAGAGTTGGCTTGACTCTTTTCCGGACAATCACTTCTCCACTTGGGATCAACTTCATGGTGAATTTCTCAAAAGATTTTTCCCGACATCTAAAATGGCGAAAATCTGGAGAATGATTCAAAATTTCAAACAAAACCCCAATGAGCCCCTCTATGAGGCTTGGGAATTGAAAGATTCAAAGATATTCAGCGACAGTGTCCACATCATAACATCCAAAACTGGCACTTGATGACGGCTTTCTATGAAGACCTACACGAAAATTCTCAGATACTCGTGGACGCATCAGCAAATGGATCATTCGTGTGCCTGGAACTTGAAGAGGCACAAGAATTGATGGAACGTATTTCATCAAATGGATCAACATGGTGTTCAGAGCGATCATCTGCTCCACAAAAAATCGGAGGCATGTATGAAGTTGATCAAATATCGGCCATAAACACAAAGGTTGATAACATGATGAATCTAATTTAGAAGATATCACAAGTCTCTCTTGTGCAAAACTCTGCATCAACTCCATCTTCCATTCCCCTTCTTGTGTGTGAATCTTGCGGTGGACAACACAATCAGTCCACTTGTCCATGGGAAGCAATGGAACAAGTTGGCTATGTCAACTACAACAGGCAGCCCCAACAAAATCAATTTTGCAATTTCAATCCTCAAGGTAGAAACCATCCTGGTTTTTCCTGGAGCAATCAAAATGGAGCTGCTAATGCATAACAACCTTACCGAAGTGCACCACCTGGTTTCCAAAATCAACAACCGCAATTCAGAGGTGGCCAATGTATTGTGAACCAACAACAATATAAACCTACTCAAAATCTTCCATACGCTTCAAATCAACAACAAAAGCCACTTCTACCAACTCCTGAAACAGCCCAAACTCCTGTCCTAGAAAACATTGCTGATTAACTTCTCAAGTCACAATTATCTCAAGCCGAAACACTAAAACAAATCACTGAAGGACTTGGTCAACTCCGAGCTCACAACAGGATGCTTGAGAATCAAATTGCTAATCAAGCATCCACATCATTAACTAAGGTGACGGGTAAGCTTCATGCTTGTCCCGAAAACCCTAGGGAGCAAATCAATGTTGCTAATGACTCTAATCTCCCTGTTATGACTGTTGGCGATTTGCATTTATCTACTATGCCTCGACCTCTCCATTTAAAATTTGTTTATCATGTGCCTGATCTTAAATATAATTTACTCTCCATCCAACGCTTATGTGCCGATAATAACTGTTTTGTGATTTTTGATAAAAATTCTGTGTGTTAAGGACACAATTTCGGCGAAGGTGCTCCCCCAAGCTTCCAGTAATTGTGGTGTTTATCTTATTTCCCTTACTCCTCCTTCACGAGTAGCTCTCAGCTCTCGTGTTGCTCCCAGACCGGCCTGACATCGTCGTTTGGGACATCGTAGCAGTCATATTTTAGATAAATAAAAAAAGTATGGAACTATTCTACGTACTTCTATTTTTTTCCATGATTGTATTTCTTGTCGGTTAGGAAAATCACAACGATTACTTTTTCAAGAAGTGTGACATAAATCTACTGCTCCTTTAATTTATTTTTAATTCATTATGATGTTTGACAGTCTCCTGTTCTCTCTGGCAGTGGCTTTAAATATTATGTTTTATTTATTGATGATTTCTCTCATTTTACTTGGCTCTATCCTATGCGTAATAAAAGTGAAGTGGTGAGACATTTTCAACATTTTAAATTAATGGTGGAAAATTTACTTGAATCTAAAATTATGGAATGCGTGATATTTTTACCAAAAATGGTATTTTATTTCACAAGTCTTGCCCCGATACTCCTGAACATAATGGAGTGGCTAAGCGCAAATATAGACATTTACTTGAATTAACTCACATTATGATCTTTGAAGCAAAACTGCCAACTAAATTCTGGATAGATGTTGTGTTTACCGCTACTTTTATTATTAATAGGTTTCCTACTCCATATTTAAATGGCGCTTCTCCCTTTGAAAAATTATTTCACCATTCTCCTGACTTCTCGTTCATGCGTGTGTTTGGTTGTGCTTGTTTTCCAGATTTTAATGCCACTTCTCCCAACAAACTCTCTCCTAGATCCATTTTATGTGTCTTTTTAGTTTATGCCTCTGAATACAAAGGTTATCGTTATCTTGATCCTCTTACTGGCAAGATTTACATAAATTGGAATGTGCATTCTCATGAAAATCATTTTCCTTATTCCGACTTAACTTCTTCTCCACCGATCCTAGACTTACCCACAATGTCTCCTGTCAACACTATCAGCATGCATGAGAACCATACCACTGCTGCCGCTACTCCTTCACTTTTTCAGACGGCAGTCGGTCCTCCCTTCGTCCCCGATGGGCTGCGGCAATCCTTCGGCTGCAGCCATCTCCCCCGACCAGCCGGCTATGTCCCCACCACCATCACAGTCCGACCAATCCACTCCCAACTACTCCACACTCACTGCCGCCACCAGACACATCTCACCCACGGCCTCGCCATCCTCCTCATCAGACATCAGCTCCCCTCCCATCAGCTCGACCGGATCGCCATCCCCTTGGTCCAAAAGGTGGAATCTCCCACCCCAGGAGCCCCCCATACCCCGACCCGATAGGATTTTTGGGAGGATGTTAATCACGGTGACTCAGTCGGCCCAATGATGGTAGGCCTTTTTCCCGTGCGCACCAGAGGCCCATCTTTATTTCAGGTTCTGTGACCTCCACACGGCCGCTGTGGGTTTCGAACCTTGATCACTTGGTCCAAATTTCCCACCACTGAACCAACTGAGCTACCCGTGCGGGTTGGATCGCCATCCCCACCTGCACCTTCCCATGTTAATTGTCATCCTATGCAAACCCATGTTAAATCGGGAATTTTTAAACCCAAAACTATTTTTAATCTCAAAACAGACATTTCAGCATGTGATCCTTCTTATTTTTCTGTGGCAAATAAAGATGCTAAATGGAGAGTTGTTATGGCAGAGGAGTTTACTGCACTTATTGATAATCATACTTGGGATTTAGTTTCATTTAATGCTCATAAAAATGTGGTCGGATCTAAATAGATTTATAAAACCAAATTTAATTCTGATGGGTCAGTTGAATGTTATAAGGCCCGACTAGTTGCACAGGGATTTACTCAACAAGCTGGTGTGGATTTTTCTGAGTCTTTTAGTCCTGTTGTTAAACTCACCACTGTTCGGTACTATTTTGTCTTCGGCTGTTTCGTTTCGTTGGACAATCGTCAGTTAGATGTCAAAAATGCTTTTCTTCATGGCAATCTGACTGAAGAAGTTTATATGCATCAGCCTCTTGGTTTTACTCATCCACAATTTCCTAATCGTGTTTGTCGACTCGAGAAGGCTATTTATGGTCTCAAACAAGATGCAAGAGCTTGGTTTTATCGGTTTAGTAGTTTTTTGTTGACTCATGGTTTTGTTTAGTAAGTCTTATAATCCCTTGTTTATTTACCGCCATGAGTCTTCTATTCTTTATCTCTATTTATATGTGGATGACATTATTATTACTGGTAATTTCCCTTCCCACATTTCCACATTTATTTCTTGTCTTGGCCGCTGCTTTGCCATGAAGGATTTGGGGGATCTACACTTTTTCCTAGGTGTCCAGGTTGTTCGAAAGTCCTCAGGGTTGTTTTTATCTCAACAAAAATATGTGTCTGGTCCGTTAATCAGGTTTCATCTCCACACTCTTAAGCCTGTTCGTACTCCACTTCCTACACGAACTAAGATGTCTCTCACTGATGGTGATCTCCTTGCAGATCCTACTGAGTATAAAAGTATGGTAGATGTTTTACAGTATTTGACCACGACTCGACCTGATATTACAATTGTTATTCATCTGGTTTCTCAGTTTATGCATGCGCCCCATACTTTTCATTTATTGGCTGTTAAGCGTATTTTCAGGTATGTTCACGGTTCTCCAGATCACGACTTGCTTCCTCACCCGAGCACTTCTTCTCCTATCTTACAAGCTTATTCTGATGTTGACTGGGCTGTTTGTCCTGCTAGTAGTCGGTCTACTTCAGACTTTGCTATTTTTTGGCCCTAATTTAGTCTCATGGAAGTCCAAAAAGCAGCCCATGTCTCCCGCTCTTCCACAGAAGCTAAATATCGGGCTATTGCTTACACGGTTCAGGACACTATTCATATTCACTCCATCTTGTTCGAATTGGGCATTCTCATTCGCCAACCAGTTAAGTTATTGTGTGATAATGTTTCTGTCTCCTACTTATCCACAAATCCTATTCAACATGTTTGGAGCAAGCACATCAGCATTGATTATCATTTTGTTCGTGAGAGAGTTTCACATTGAGATCTGGTTGTTCGCTATGTCCCTACACAGTTTCAGTTAGCAGATATTTTTACAAAATGTTTGTCTCCACAGCGTTTTATTTTTCTTAGAAATAATCAGCGCATTGTTTCCCCTGCACAACTTGAGGGGGTGTAATAGTGTAATTAATACCATTAATTAGGTTATACTACGTACAGGTCATGTCTGTACTTTATTGATTGACAAAATTTGGATAAGAACCATTTCCAAGAAGCTTTAGTTTCAGAACCACAAATACCAAATGCAATAGGAACTATGTGATCATTGGCATCTTGGCAACAAGCTGTAAGGAGAGTGCCTTTATAGTAAGCCTTCATGAAAGAACCATCCAATATAAGAACAGGTCTGCAGTAGGGCCAAGCTTCTATCCATGGTTTCAATGACATAAAAAAGGTAGAAAATGCATCATCCTTCCCTGTGACTAGATTAAACATAGAGCCAGGATTTGTTTTCTCAAGCACATAAGCCATTGAAGGCAAAAGCTGATAGGATTCAAGATCAGAACCAAATTGCAGCTGCATTGCTTTCTTCTGTGCTTTCCAAGCTTTGTTGTATGACATGGAAATTCCATACTGCATACTCATGTCCTCACGAATTTGCTTTGGGGGTATGGTTTATTGGAAGCATCAAGGTATTTGTGTGCAATAATATTTGCTATCACACTAGCAGATGCCTGTCTATGTTTGCCTTGTCTGTAATCAATAGAGCATGTGTGAACTGGCCGGAATCTGAAAAGGAAAATGACATTAGTGTACAAATACATAATATGAAGTTGACAGTCCTGTATAAGAATGGCAACACAACATGACATTCTTATAAACCAGAATTTACAATGAAGTGAATTAAAGAAGGAAAATTGAAGTTACCTTCTGATTTGAAACATTGTTACGCCATGTAGTTTTACAGCTCGAACACTCCAACAACATTTTGGATCTAAGCAAATAACATGCAAACATATTTTCTTCGATGTCTTAGTTCTGTATTGGAAGTGGTTTGTGATAGCATACATCTTCAGATGGTGGATAAGTTCTTTTTTAGTTTTGTAAATAGCATGGAGAAGAAGACAAGTAGGATGGGACTGTGTGATGATTTCAAAATTTTGGAGAAATGAGAATGAGTCAGATGATTTAGTTAAAAGGCCATCTGACATATCATCTGACATGTCATCACTGTCTTCAGATGATTCATTTTCTACAGTTGCAGACACAGTGTTACCACAAGAAACAATATATTCGGATTGGCCACAACTTACCCCAGATAGCATAACATTTTCATATTGACCAAATGGTGGGCCATCATCAAAAGAAAGTGTAGGTGAGGAGGAATGTTGTTGGGCAGAAGAAACAACAACATTCTCATAAGTGGTATGTTGTTGTGAAGAATGGGAAGAAGAAACAACAACATTCTCATCATAAGGGGTATGTTGTTGTGAAGAAATGACAACATTTTCAAACCAAGGAGAAACAGATGGTCCAACATCAATAGAAAATGCAGGAGAAGATGAAACATGATAAAACTCAACACAAAGTGGATACAATGAAAAATCTGGTTGAAGAGACTTGATATAAAGATAAAATGTTAAGGTAGATTGATCATTTATAGTAAGAGGAGGAGGAAATCCATCTCGCATATAAGAAAGCCTGAAATTATGATTAGCTTTGTACTGAGAAAGGATGTCACTCAAAGAGTTAATAAAAGAAGCATATTGAACATTATAGTTAACATGAAGGTCACATGTGTGGACATTGTTGAACACATTGTTAGAATCCCAAAAACCGTCAACCTTGACCATAACAAGTAAAATAGGATCCATTGTGGTAAAAAGGTTCCTAAAAAAATGCAGCAAAAGAAATATTTCAGTATGAAAAAAGACAGTTCGGATAAAATAATGACAGTTTTGTTAACAATATGACAGTTTATAAGGATGTGTACCATTGAATGACAGAACATAAAAAGACGAAATCAAAAAATGCATATACAGGTAGGAACGTAGCACAAACTAAATGACAGTTTGGACAAAATTATGACAGTTGTGTTAACAATATGACAGTTTATAAGAATGTGTACCAATTATATACAATTACAGAACATAAAAAGGAGTAATCAAAAAATGCATATACATGACAGTTCGAACAAACTAAATGACAGTTCGAAGGGCATAATTTAGGTAGACGAATAGAGAATTTAACAAAAACAAAATAAATTGTAGATACAAACTGATATCTAAACTAGCGGATGAAATTTAATGAAATAAAACAGAGTACAACGACATACGAAATAAATTGTTGATTATAACGAATTTGAAAGCGATCATATGATGAAAGGATCGATAATATGAAATTGAAGAAAAAAACAGAACTGGAAGGAAAAAACAGAAGGATTGACGAATGCAGGAAAAAGAATGCAGGAAAAAGCGATCGTATATCAAATATAACAAATTTATTCTTCAATGTAACAACGATTGAAGAAGAATTGACGAACGAAAACAGAATCACGGCCAGTATTATGAAAGCTTTAAATTTGAAGTAAACATACCCTACAAAGAACGAAACACAAGCAGCTATGACCTCGTACTCAGAATTGACGAATGCAGGAAAAAGATGCAGAATTGACGAACAAGGAAACTACTCGGATAAGGAAACTACTCAACCAACAAGTAAACGGAAACTCCTTAACCGCTTGAAACTGGATAACCGAAAAAGGCCGGTAAATTTTACGTGCGTGTAAACAATCTCAAGCGAACTTCGAACAGGGGTATTTAAGATATTTCCTAAAGTAGTAAAACGTAAGATAGGACCGTATAAGTCCTATCAACGAGAGAAAACTTGGTAAGTCCTAATATGAGTTTTTTTAGCATGTTTAAGTCCTATTATGGCTAATTTCTCTTTATTATACGTATATGTAGGGAGCATACCGTACAATACGGTGTATGCATATTTTGTCGCGACGCAATAAGTATTCAGAAGGCCTGTAAAAGTTTAATTGTCCTCTGAAACAGCTTTCAAAGCTTAAACAAATGTTGTTTTTAAACAAATGTTTCTTGGAACCTACCTGAATGCGTTTCTTGGCTGACATTCTTCTTCATCTTCTTCACGGTTTTTGAGGCGCTGTACTCTTCAAGAGTGGCGACAGTAGGACACGCCATGACTAATCCCAACATGGAAGCAGATAAAATGTGAAATTTTCTTTTCTTTTTCCCTGTTTTTTTGGAATCTATTTTATTACCCAGTATTGCTTTTTCTTTATGTTGTCCCAAAATATTTATCATTTGGTTTGGGGTTGGGGTTGGCGTTTCTGCTTTGCTAAACGGTACAAGTGCCCATTCGTTTCTTTTGCGGGTTTTTTTGTTCCCTTCGGCAACCGCATTCTTTTACTTTTAAGTTCTGAATATCATATTTTTGAAAGTCGAGACTTTTTGGGCTTTTTTCTTTTGTCGTATGTATGAGCTTGGCTGTTCTCGTTGAATATGGTCTATGGATGGATGTTCCCATGGTTACCAAGAGGGATTTGAGCGAAAAATCTGGGCCCTACTCAAGTTTTATCTTTTGTTGAGTGTTTTGAGTTCTTGACGTGGGGCGTGAGGTGTTTTTTTCTTCTCTTTTTGGATGGTGATATTATTTATTATTTTCATTTTTGTTTCTTTAATTTGTGATTTATCTTTATCAAAGTGAAACGGGCATTTAGTTCACCTTAAGTGAGATGGGCATTTTCTCTAATTTTGTTATGCATGGAGTAACTTAGTTTATAATAATTAGCAGCTTAATAATATTACGATGGGGGATTATAATTTCAGTGTGTGACCTTGATTCCCTTGCTGTATGGTGTAAAAGGTTAGATGTGTATATATATGATTATCTCATCAAGAGGAAGATGACTGTGTCTGCCAGGGAATTTCATGCTGAAGCAGAAGTACCCACTAACCGAACAGGTACGAGAAATTGGGGAGAAGTTTTGAGTAAAATTCCATAGGCTCAATAACCAGTCAAGTCGTTTTTAAGTTGTTCAAAGTACACAATTGTTATATTGTTTCTGCTCAGTTTAAATTCTGTTTAACTAATAGACTTAATGTTACTCTTCTTAGCAATTGATACTCCAGGAGGATTTCTTTTAGAATGGTGGTCAATCTTTTGGGAGATATTTGTTGCTAGGTTTAGATGCCCTCCAGGATCTCGCAATGAGGTATTTTTATCTTGCTGCTATTATATACTCCCTCTGTTCCAGTCCAAAGTAGATTTGCACACGGAATAAGAAGTAAAAAATTGTTTGTTTGAAATTTGTGCAGGGGAGAAAGAAATAACATTAACCACAAATTTATTTCTTTAAAAGAAAATGAGAGGTTTTAGGGATAACTAAATAAGGAAATTTTACCAAGTTTTGTGAGACAGAGGGAGTATATACAATGATATTTCATTAAATTTATATTTTCTGTTTTAAGATAATTCACGCCATGCTTCAATCAATATTCTTAAGTGTGAGGCGAGGCCCTTATGTGGCAGGATAGGCACAGTTTGGCTAGGCATTTTTAAAATACTAGCTTCATTTATAAATAGATTTTATATTTGCATGCTAAGTTCTTCTATATTTGAGTTTTGCAGATTGTAATATCAAAATCACAGGAACAACAGCAACAACACCAAAGTGATGAGCAGCAGCAGTGTCAACTACAACAACAGATCCTGCAGAAACACGTTGAACAACAATTACAGAGACAACGAGAAGAGAAGCGATTAGGATGTGCCACTTCCATTGAAACTCATTCAAGACCTAGCTGTGTGGCCATGAATGCACTAACCAGAAGTAGAAGCTCTTTGCCTGGGCCAAATAGGAAGGTTAGTGAAGAACATGACTCAGAGCTTCGATAATGACTGCTATTCTTGTTCGACATGGCTTATACAGTTATATGCTATTATTTTTTCTTGAAGAGGCCCATGCAGTCTAGTGATGGTATTAATGCTGGTCAGCCTTTTAATCATAGTTATACATCAATGTTAACTTCACGAACATGTGGAGACCAACATCCACGGTATTTATACTTTTATCGATAGTCTGGACTAACTCTTTGTCCCTTTTCTGCCTTGACCCACTAATAACTGTATGCTTCATTTAGTCACGGAAGTCCTGTTGGCAATTTAAGATCTTTTCCTGAAACGAAGGATCAACCTCAGCTGCATCATGTTTCCCATGTAAGTGAACAACTTGTCTATATAAAACATTAGGGGGGCTAAATGGGAGCAGTAGTAATACTTGAATGTCTGTTTCATGCTATGGCAGGGCCCAATGAATACATTGAATCCCTTAGCAAACCTAAAGTCTGCTTTCCCGGATGCATCTTTGACTCAACTTTATGGTATCATCAACTCACATGTGACTTCTATTCTACCTTTGGGGCAATAGTATGTGCTGAAGCACACACATATACTCCTTCCTTCCCATAGTAAGCTTCAAATTTACTTTTGACACGTTGATTAAGAACTTAAAGTTCTGGTTTAGATTTTTTTAGAAATTAATGAAACAATATTAACTAAACAACTCTTTATTAAAAGGAAATGGGAAGTTTCTTTTGGGAAAACCCTTAAACTCCCCTTAAAGAAATCTGGAATGTTTATTTTGGGATGGATGGAGTACTAGTTACTGTCTATTAATAATTGCTAACTCACACATACTGTGATTCAGGATCAAATCATGGAGCGAGTAATATGCCTTTGAAGGGTTGGCCTCTGACGGTGAGTTGTGTCTTTCGCTCCATGATGAATACTGTTAAACATGTTTCATAGAAATGATGATGTCTTTTGTTCTATTGATGCATCATCATCATCATTACCCCAGCGCCGCAAAGGCTCCCACCTACGGTGGGGTAAGGGTTTTGTTCTATTGATGCATCAAACCTTATTTGTTTATGTGAACACATATTCTTTATTCTGATGTTATTTTGCTGAGTCAAACATTTGAAAGCAGTTAGGTTTCTCTTTCTTAAAGTCTATGGTATATGGTATGCTTCAATCGTGGTATGGTATGCTTTCATTTAAAAAACTTCATTTGTTTACTATATGTCATAGAGAGCTGATGATTATTGTGTTAGAGGATTAATTGATAAAAGATTTTTTTTCTCCTCGTGACATCACTGGTTCCATTTTCTTACAACACCTGCACATCAATATGCATGGATATCAATTTAGTGTTTTATTGGAATAAACCTTCCAATGTTAGAACAAGTACTATAATGAAAATGTATTCTCCATCTATGGTTTTGGGCTTGTCAATGAACATGATTGCATTTTGCTTCAACACCAGCACATCAGTATGCATCAATATGATTTAAATATTTTAATGGAATAACCTTCCGACATTAGAACGAAGTAGTCATTTCATTTTCATTTACTCCAGTGCCGCAAAGGCTCCCACCTACGGTGGGGTAAGGGGGGGTCGGATGTACGTAGTCTTACCCCTATACTAAAGCACAAAGAGACTGTTTCCGGATGACCCATAGTGAAAATTGCGTCCAAAATTGCATGGACTGAATGCTGCTTCATAACAAAGTAGCACAGACAGTTTAGTGAGCCATTTTGCTTTATTCCATCATAATCTCAAGCCAAAAAATAATAAATCTTTGGCTCCATTGCAAATGATGGAAAAATTAGAACGAAGTAGTATAATGAAAATATATTCTCCATTTATGGTTTTGGGCTTGTTAATGAACATGACTGTTTGACCATGATTGAGAACTTGTTTGAGTACATGTTGACTATTGTTTTTGAATAATCAGGGATTTGAACGGCTTCAACCTGGACATCTTCAGCAGCAAAACCCTTTGCTTAATCCTTCTCAGCCCTCCCAACAACTTCATCTGCAACAGCAAATTCAAAGCCTTCTTGGTTCTCAGTATATGGATGTTAGGAAAGTCATGCAACCACATTTTTTGTCTAATTTGGTTCCTGATTCGAATTCGCCGGTTCAAGCAGGCCTCCCACTTTTCTCTCATGCGGATGATACACTAATCAAGGTATACCTTTTTGTATTTCTTATTGTATAGTGCTGGTGCGACTCATTTTCATTTACAAGATACTAATGGTTCAATGCCAATCTATTGTTTTGGGAATTTTACTAGCTCTATCAGTCTGAATTGGCAAAGGCCAACCAAAGACAGCAGCAATGTCAAAGGCCAACTGTACTTGGTCAATACCCAGAAACCTCAAGCTATAAAATTGCACAACAAGACAACACGATTACTGCAAGCAACAGTGCCATGGATGCCACCTTTTCAAATACTTCTAGAGACAATGATCAGGTTTGCAGTTTCTTTATCTGCTCTGTATTAGAGAACATATGACAATTGTTTATGATTCTTGTATTCTCTTGTCTTCTCGTAAATAAATCTTTATTTTGTCTGTATGGTTGTTGGGGGAGGGGGTATGGTAGTCATGTGATACAAAAAACGAAGAGTTTCAAACCTTAGGTTGCCACTTGCCAGTGATGGCAGCAAATAATTTCTATTATTCTATTAGACTTTAGTACTTAACTGCAGAAATCCCATATTGATTACTTCTTTTTTACCGTGCCTCTACTGACATAGGGTATGTTTTGACCCAAAAAACTACTAGGGAAAGGGAAAATGATAAAGAAAGTTACTCTGTATTTTCTTATGTCTGATTTTACCTTGGAAAATCCATTGAAACGGTGTATTATTAATTTTCTTTTCATTTTTCACATATATTTGGATTTCTTAGTCTTTATATGATTGGCATAAAACATTAAAACGTATAAAATGGTTTTAAATGAGTATATAAATTAAATTTATTGGATTGTAGCTTATCTTTTCATTACTTCCACATTTTCCTCCCTTCTAATATTTTTCCTCTATGTTTTCCTTTGTATGTTCTATTCTGAATTATTTCCTGGATTCCAAGTGGACCCGTAAGGACTTGAGTGTAGCCCAAACCAAATTTCATGTCATTTAGGCTATGTTTGGATCCGGGGAAATGTAACGGAAAGGAATGAAAATAGTTCGGAACCCGGAAAAGAAAATATAAAAGAAAAAGAAACATGATTAAGGGTTTATTCTTTTTGTTTAGATTTGAAATACATAAATAAGAATGAAACTGAACAAATATTGAAGTAAATTATTCGATTTCAAACCAATGTATTGAATTCCTCTATTTCCTCAACATATTATTCCCATCCGAATTTCTCCTATATCTTCCTCCCTGTTTTCTTCCCCTAGCATTTGCGTGTTGCAAACATTGCCATAATGTTTATTATACCAACAAAGTTATTTTCTCTAGCATGCAAACTGATGTTCTTAAAAGCTGGTCTCCTGATCTAGTTTGAACTTCTGTTATCTGCTTTGTTTTAGATTGCGGCTCTAAGAAAAAGAAAGCAACCATTGTCCTCAAATCCAACAAACAGCTCTGGTACAGCAAATACCACCATTCGGCCATCACAAAGCACGTCACCCTCTTCCCCTTCAACCCATACAATGGAAGATGTGATATCATCAGTACCTTTACTGCTTCGAGATGATAGCAAGTCGCAGATATTTTGCAGCAGTGGTGCTGACACAAATGCATCAAGTCAGATGGTGAGAAATTACTATATTTCTGCATACTTTAATTTTTTTATATCCTTTTCTCTTTTCAATGAATGTTTAGTTTTTTATATTAAGGTATATGATGATTTTCAGGCAGACATTGTCCGTTTTATAAGTCATGGATCTATGGATGACAATGTGGATTCTTTCCTTGATAAAAATGTGTGCGGCACTGAAGATGCGATTACTCAATGCTTAGATGTTCCATTCTCAGAACTTGGAAGCATTGAATCTAATGAAGTTAACTGCTGTGATTTCTCATGCGAGGGTAAACTTATTGCAACTGGTGGAGACGGTAATAAGGTATCTAATAACTAACAACAGTTTTTATATGTAGTTAAAAGCCTGTTCAAAAGTGGTTAAAAATGTTTCACGGACAATTCTATGTTATAGGTTGTGTTATGGTGCACAGATTCTAAAGAGCAAAAGTGTACACTTGGAGAGCACTCAGACAAAATCACAGATGTTCGTTTTAGTCCAAGACGGCCACGGCTTGCTTCATGTTCCCTGGACCGGATGGTTAAAATTTGGGACATACATAACGTAAGTGAAACAGCTTACTTGCAATGATTGTCAGTTCTATTATTCATAATAAGTATTTCAAAACCATTATTATTGTTGATGATAATTAGCCAGGTCAGTCACTGCGAACCTTTACTGGGCATTCTGCCTCTGTTGTTTCAGTGGACTTTCACCCAAACAAGGAGGACCTTATCTGCTCTAGCGACGATGTTAGTGCGATACGGTATTGGACCATTAAGAATGGTGGTTGTGCGGGAGTTTCTAAGGTAATAAACTCATCAGTCCGCCAGACCAGAACCTGCTGCGCAGCCAAGACAATTTCAGGTGCTTCTGTGTGGAATTTTTTGATGAAATTTTGTGAGCGTGTTCTTCATAAAGTTTAGATTATGTCCACCAAATTTCAGCTCAAAATTCAATCGGGAAGCTAGTTAAATAAATTATTGAAAAACACTGCACCAAGATATATACTAGTATCAGTTTCACTTTATCTGTGCAGTGTTTTTCAATAATTTATTTAACTAACTTCACGATTGAATTTTGAGCTGAAATTTTGTGAACATAATCTACACTTCATGAAGAACATGCTCACAAAATGTCTTAAAAAAATCCACCCGGAAACACCTCAAATTGCTTGGCTGCACGGCGGGTTCTCGTCAGGCAGACTGATGAGATATAAGTTCTCCATACATACACACATACATTCAATATGTGCTGATATTTTATTCTTTACTTGTTCATTTTTAATGAATAAATTCTGTAATGCAAAATCTCAGGTTGCTGCAGCCCAAGTGAGGTTCCAACCTACTAGAGGAAGGTTTCTTGCTGCTGCTGTAGGGAATGGTGTATCCTTGATAGATGTTGAGACCACTCAAACCTGCAGCAGATATCCTTTAAAGGTCAGTCAAAGGCAATTTATCACTTTTTTAAAATATGAGTACGTGATACGGAGTATTTCTTTTCATACATCAATCTTGTGCTTGCGAAGTAATAATGATTCTTAAACATTTAATAATAATAAATTGCAGGGGCATGCATCAAATGTGCAGTCTGTATGTTGGAGCTCTTCAGGGGAGTATATAGCATCTTTGAGTGAGGACATTGTTAGAGTGTGGAAAGTTGGCTGTGGGGGAGACCAGAAGTGCGTGCACGAGTTAAGCATAACCGGGAAAAGATTCCGTACGTGCACCTTTCATCCAACACAGCCTTCTGTGCTGGTCGTCGGTTCCCAGCAGGTAAGAGGCTGCCCATTTATTCTTTGCTCCCTCCATTTTCAGTAATTACATTTAAAGCAAAGCCGCGCTTATGCAGTAGTAAGCCCTTCTACTTTACATGTTGGTTTCAGTGCCTGGAGCTGTGGAACATGGCAGAGAACAAGATGCTGACAATGGTTGAGGGGCCTATCTCCACATTGGCAGTATCTTCCTTCACTGGTTTAGTAGCCTCTGTGGCAAGCGGCGGCAATACAGTCAAGTTGTGGAAGTGATAAGAATATATTTTCGGCCTATAACATATAGAGTGGGGAATACTTTGTTGGGGTTCATAACAATGTAAAGTTACCATTATGAAGAAAATGGAAAGAAAATATAGTTAGTTAGTTTCTGGAAGTGGAGGTGGGTTATTTGTGCAACTATATATTACATTATTATTTTTAGTATATACGTGTGAGTGGAAAGACGAAAGGAACTTAATCATATGTTATTATGCATGAATTAACAAAACATAGCTATTAATATGAGAAATTTTACAAAATAGGACTATTACTTATCAAAATTTCAAAAATAGGACATCCACTTTTCCCTTGACTCGCATAGGACCAAATATGCGTTGAATTGTCAAAAATGACTTCATTAAACTGATACACATGTACTCTTCCCTCATTGACGATTAATTCTTTCTCCTTACGGCTATTCCCGGTTTCCAAGCATCCATTATCATCATGCCGTCGAAAAAAAGATTCCAAATTAAATGAACATGTATCCGGAGAACGGTTGAGTGCTGCGATTGTCATTCGACGACGATCAAAAGTGCACTTCGATTCAAAACTTCAAAGCACAGAGGTAGTAAACCTTCGTCTTAGACGATGCTCAAATTTGTGGAGAGTCGAATCGTTGAGTAGAGTTGATGGACAGAGCTATGGATTTGTCAAATAAAGTTTCCGTCAGAATCAACTCCGAAATAGTAAGCAGTAATTTCGTAGAGGAATGTTTGAAATTGACAATAGTTTGACAGTTAAAGGAGTTTAGAACGTTTAAATCGTTTGAATGTAAATAGGTTTTACATTTGACGCGAAAAATATCAAATCATGAACTGTATGTGATTAAGAGTAAAGTAAATGACATTTTTAATAACATTTCATTGCATCAAGTTGTTATATGATGGCATTTTAAGTGTGTATGAAGACTATGGTTACATTTTGCGTGAATTAGTGATACTTTATGAATATGCGTTAGTTTGAATTAGAACTTCAGAATTTGACGCATAAATGACAGTTTAGTGAGAATTTAGCAGATCATTTTTAGTTTGTCATGTTGTTATACAACAGAATAGTGCAAAATAAAGAAGTATATGGTGGCGTTTTGTATGAAAAGTGACATTCCACTAATATGTGGTTATATAGTGGGGTTGTAAGTATGTATCATTACTGTGATGACAGTTTGCATGAAATAGTGACATTTTATGAATATGTCTTAGATTGAACGGAAATTAACACTACATTGAATTGGAAATTGAAAGTCTGACGCATAAATGACACTTTAGTGAGTTTTTAGTGTGTCATGTTGTTATAAAACAACATAATGCAAAATAGAGAAGAATATGGTGGCATTCTGAATGAAAAGTGAAATTGCAAGAATTATCACAATTTATGGGAAAGTATGAAACTGGCAAACTAATGACTTAAGTAGTTAATATTACCATGTTATTTATGAATGTCTTGACTTGAATGACAAAATATTTTACAAATTGATTATAATGCCTATATTTGTGTGAACTTGACAGACAATAACAAGAGCTTTTAAGAAGTCAGTGTTAGTGGTCTTGGAAAACTTGCGTGTCAATTCTTACTGCAATGTTGCTGAAGTTCTTAAAAGAATAAGGACATGTCTTAGCACTGAGGAACTGACTGATTTCAGTAACACCATATTTGGTTGGATGTTAAAAATTGAAGATATGTCTTGGAATAGTGGACAACTACTGTTAGGATTTGTTGGAAACTATGTCACTGAAGTTAATGGAAATGCAGATGACAGTGTCATCAGATTTCATATTCAAAACAGTGTAATCAGTTTTCAAAAGGCTGATATGGCAACAATGTGTGGTTTAAAATTTGGGAGTCTGAAGCCAAATATTTCAGAGGAGCCTGAGGGAGATATATGGAGAAGATATTTTGGGAACAAGGCTACAGTGTCCCGTGCAGATATCCAAAATGCATTGAAGAGTTATGAGAGCACTGATGAAGGAAGAATGACAAAGGATGGAGTGAAGCTGGCTCTACTACACATATTGTCCCATTGTTTGTTTGGGAATCAAACTGCAAGGCCTATGAAAGCATACTACATAAACCTGGTAAACGATTTGGATGCATTCAATGCTTACCCATGGGGTGATGATGTTTGGAACGAGTTGGTTGACAAAATAAAACAAAGTTGTGAGGCATTAGATAAAGGCAAAGGGGACAGAGTTACATTCCCTGGGTACATGGTGGCTTTACAATGGTGGTCATTTGAGACATTCTCAGGACTTTCAAAAGCTGGTTTGTGCAAGCTAATAAAGGGCAGAGAAAACATCTTACCAAGGACACTGAAGTGGGAATTCAAGAAAAAACCTACACTGGAGGTGCTTTCCCAAATAATATTCAAGAATGACAAGGTATTAGTTTTAATAGTCTAAATATATCTAGATTATAAGGTTACAATTTTTTTACTAACAAAGTGTACTTGTTTAGTTTGAGTGAACACATATCGTACCAACAGAAGAAGAGATTGCCATGATTGGAGGAAACAATGACAGAGGTGGCCATGGAATGGACATTGTTATTCCAAATGTGGGGAGACTAGATGCTGAAAAGATGAAAGCTATTGCAGAAAAAGGCAAAAAAAAGGCAATACAGACCAGAAGCATGAAAAAGAAAACAGGAAAAGTAGTGAAGGGCAAAGGTAAATCTGGTGAGGGAACTTCTAAAAGAAGAAAGAAGATTAGGATGGAATTCGAAAGTGATGAGGAAACAAAGAGTGATGAAGGCACTGAGAGTGAGGATGAAGAAGATGATTCAAGTGATAGTGGAAGAAAAGCAGAGAAATATATTGTGTTCATGAGCAAACATAGTAACAGTATGCAAAAAAGCATGAGGAAACAAGCTAAGGAGACTGCCAGGCTAGTGGCAGAAATGAAAAACATTAAGTAAACTCACAAAAAACAGGAAGATCTTTTAAAAGAAGTTCTACTTATTGTCAAACAGATGTCACAAGGCAGTGATAAAGGTGAAGATGAGGACACAAGAGAAAGAACAGAGAAAGTTGAAAATAATGAAAGTCCAGAAAAAGAAGAAAATGTTAATGAAAAAGAAGATGATGACATGACTGGGCAAGATTCCGAAAATGATGAGGAACCTAGGCTAAAGGATGATGATACTGCTGACATTCATGTGCAAGAGGAGACTGAGTACATTGGTGCACAGACTGAGGATGATATTTTACAGATTGGGGATGGTGGTGCAAAAAATGAGGATGCTGTTCTAGATAAAGATGTTGTAGAGACCAAGCACAATGAAGATGTAGTTTGTGACATGCCTACGTTTAACATATTGAGTCAGTCTCAAGAGATGGACAAAACTGCTGAATCTTGTTGGGGGATGGGGTCACAGGACAATAGTCAATTTGTCAAAGAGATTTGCAAAACTGCAGATGAAGTGGCCAAAAAGGCTTTTGAGAGCTATTCTTCCAATCCATGTACATCAATCATAGTGAAGCCTAATCAGGTAACTAAAATAAAATAAAATGACATTCAAGTAGCATTTGGAAGGTATGAAACTGACATAAAAGTGACATTCGAAGTATTAGTGACAAATTAGTAAAGTTATGTGACATACAGTTTATGTGAAGTTATGAAACTGACAAATTAGTGACTTCTGTAGTACATATCACCATTGTATATATGATTTTTATGAATCTCAAAACATTTTATGTAATATTGTCTTGACTTGAATGACAAAATATTTTACAAATTGATTATAATGCTTATATTTTTATGATTATTTTTTAGTATGACATTAAGTGTATTAATACATTTTCAATAAATATAGAAAAGTATAATAAATAATATATATTATGGAAATGCCACAGGAACAAGAGGCCGGATCTTCCCAAACAAAAGCGTTTTGCTAGGTCACCAGTGAAGTACATTCCATCTGAGCATTCGCCAAAGAGGAGGAAGAGAGAAAAGGGTAAGAAAAGAGCTGACAATGAATTTTTGCCTCCACTGAAGGAAATAGTTGGACCTTTCACAGAAGATCCAACAGAGAGCCCACCAGATCATGAAATAGAGAGGGTGAGAGCATACCTCCAAGTTGGATTGTTGAAGAATTTTCAAAAAAACAAAAATGGCAGAAGGTACAAAGTGGATGAAGAAAAAATGGTTCACAAACCGTTCTTGCTAGACACTATGAAAGTTGAATAAAAAACATGGTTATATGACATGTTTACGAATCACGAATAGATCACTGACAAGGTAAATTCAAAAATGTTATATTTTTGTCAGTCTAACTCCCAAGTGTACATTTATTTGTATGTTTGTTTGTATAGAATGCCACTAAAAGTCAGTTGAATTAGTTTGTAATTGATAAATGTGTGTTTTATTTTTTACAGCATGTTGAGGTAGTAATGTACTATTTGGGCATGAAACGGGTGCATTACAAACTGCCACAAAACTACACCACAACTGGGCCTTTTTTCTTGCAAATACTGAAGCGGGAGCTTGACACTATATGAAAGGGGCACTATACATACCACAAGTCAGCGCAAGAAGAAAACATTGTTCGTGACATAATAGGTGCGAACAACTATAGCCTACACTGGAGCAAAGCAGACTTCGTATACTTCCCTCTGAATACTGGCAACCATTGGGTTTTGGTAGTACTAGATATCAAGCAAAGAAAGGTAAGAGTGTACAACTCCAATGCTAGAAGAGGTGATTCACTAAGGGATATCAGGTCCTATGTTGCATGCATAACAGTCCTCCTGCCCAGAATAATGGGCTATCACAAAGTGTACGAACAGATGGGTGAGGATCCTATGGGTGAAAGGTTTTTGGAAGTTGAGCCTGTAGAAGGATGTCCACAGCAAGATGATGGGTAAGAGGATATAAATTTGCTTAATCAGATTGTATAATAGTGTACTTTTTTATTTTAAAAATTTCTTTTAATTTTTTGTGTTATGCATCAGGGGAAACTGTGGAATGTTCATGCTCAAGATGGCTGAATTTCTAATGGTGGGGATGGACATG
Organism: Cuscuta europaea; assembly: GCA_945859875.1. NCBI lineage: Eukaryota > Viridiplantae > Streptophyta > Magnoliopsida > Solanales > Convolvulaceae > Cuscuta > Cuscuta europaea. The sequence continues at coordinate 5,088,260 of CAMAPE010000036.1, read as the reverse complement.
GATGGCATATATCCTGAAGCAATACCCTTGTTTAGGGAAAAAATGGCAACTGAACTGGTCCTATATAGCGAGAGGAGGCAGGGTGAGAGAGAATGAAATGAAGCTATGAAGAAATGGGATTGTAGGATGAAACAATTCTGTTTGTTTTGGAAGACTGTTATATTTACTAGTACTTTTAATATCATGTCAGGACATCTAGACATCTAGTACATTCGTTTTTAAAAACTTGGTTAAGGCAACTTTCATTGTGTTTTGAATGTATGAAATATGCTTTATGACAATGCATTGTGACAATGCATTTTATTGAATTACGTTCAAAAAATCTGTTTGATTTTTACATTGAAGATGACTTTGTGTTAATGCATTCTACAGGGTACTTATATTTATGTAAGCATGGATTGTTACTGAAGAAAATCCGTGATAAATGACATTTGGATGACAGTTTTTAGAAAACAAAATGACATCAACTTTGAAATCTGTCTGTTCAAGGGACGTACGTCCCCTTGGCCAGTTTATCTAGAGCATTTTTTATAGTAACATGTAGATGGATACTAGGATTGAATGTCATTTACATGCAGTAAATAAATGACAATAAAGTGACAAGTAACATGACATTTTTTAGAATACAAAATGCCATCAAATCTGACATATGTCATTCATACATAAACAAAATGACATGACATTATTGAGATGACATTTGGGATAAAACATTTGGATAAAGCACAAGTCATAAACACGTAAATGCCAAGAATGGCTAAAGCACAAAACCTTAAACGTTCAAGGAAATGAAAACCAAGTCCAAATCACATAGTAGAATTGTTAAAAGTACAAAAAAACAGAAGACAACATAAAATGAGTGGGCAAATCTACATCACTGGGTATTAATTGGAATTAGATTTCTACAAGTTTTCTTATTATGCCCAAGGACATGGCATCTAGAACATTTTTGACGTTTTGAACCTCTATATTCAAAACGTATGAAATATGTTTTATGACAATGCATTGTGACAATGCATTTTATTGAATTACGTTCAAAAAATCTGTTTGATTTTTACATTGAAGATGACTTTGTGTTAATGCATTCTACAGGGTACTTATATATGTAAGCACATATTGTTACCGAAGAAAATCCGTGATAAATGACATTTGGATGACAGTGTTTAAAAAACAAAATGACATCAACTTTGAAATCTATCTGTTCAAGGGATGTACGTCCCCTTGGCCAATTTATCTAGAGCATTTTTTATAGTAACATGTAGATGGATACTAGGATTGAATGTCATTTACATTCAGTAAATAAATGACAACAAAGTGACAAGTAACATGACATTTTTTGGAATACAAAATGCCATCAAATTTGACATATGTCATTTATACATAAACAAAATGACATTACATTATTGAGATGACATTTGTGATAAAACATTTGGATAAAGCACAAGTCATAAACACTTAAATGCCAAGAATGACTAAAGCACAAAACCTTAAACGTTCAAGGAAATGATAACCAAGTCCAAACCACATAGTAGAATTGTTAAAAGTACAAAAAACAGAAGATGACATAAAATGAGTGGGCAAATCTACATCACTGGGTATTAATTGGAATTGGATTTCTACAAGTTTTCTTATTATGCCCAAGCACATGGCATCTAGAATATTTTTGACGTTTTGAACCTCTATATTCTCCAATGGATGGAATCCTGCATTTCTTAGGGCGACCAGGAGGACGCTTCAAACAACTTGGTGGCTTGCATCTCTGGTTTTGAATAGTAGCAGGAATTGACCAACTGTCAGGATCAGCAATAGGATGCATGATACCAGACCATGTAGCAAGCCAAGCATCTCTTGTGTAATATGGAGATATGTATGTATAACATGAAAGGTGTGGGCGTATACCGATTGCAGCCATAACATGAACACACACAAATTGATCTAATTGAAAGTGGCCGCATGTACAACTTCTAGAGTTGAGGTTTACCACAAAGGACTTGCATCTACTGTCAACAACTTCAAATTCATATGCACATGATGGTTTAACCTGTGAAATAAAAAAAAATAAGAATATGAAAGTAGATAAAAAAGAGAATTAGCAAAAGAATATAGCAGTAATATGTGGCTATGAAGTATATAAAATGTCAACTTATATATGAATATTAAGTACAAGAGAAATGATAAATAAAAACGCTAGTAAGACTATTTGAATATGAAGTACACAAAATGACAAATTTATAAAGACAAAATGACATATTAACAAACAAAGTGGAATTATAAAATGAGATGAAAAAATGAAAACCGGCTAATGGTATTCAAAGTCAAAAAATAAGCTTTGACATACCTTCATACGTGTGGATTCAGCTTGCAAAGCTACCAGGCGTTTCTCACATTTCTTTGTGAGTATAGTACTTGTTTTCTCAGCTTTATCTTTCCTCTCTGTGAACCATTGCTGCATCCTTTCACGCAAGAAATCAACAAGTTTAGACACAGAATACTCTCTTGCACAGACATTGACTTTGTTCATAGACTCAGCACAATTTGATGTCATAATATTATATCTCTTTGGGCCAGACATTACTTTTGACCATGTGTTAGCACCTAATTTGTCTAGCCAAGTTCTTATCCTGGGGTCTTCAGAATCCAACATGGATAAGTAGTCATCACATTCTTTCATAGTTGCTGCCATATAGGCAACTTTGAACTTCCATCCCAAACCAGTTGCAGATCCTCTGAATTTTGATGTTATGTTACGACCAAGATGAGCAACACAAAAACCGAGGCTAGCATGTGGCAAGAGTTCAGAAACAGCCTTGATAAGCCCTTTATGTCTATCAGATACTACGTACAGGTCATGTCTGTACTTTATTGATTGACAAACTTTGGATAAGAACCATTTCCAAGAAGCTTTAGTTTCAGAACCACAAATACCAAATGCAATAGGAACTATGTGATCATTGGCATCTTGGCAACAAGCTGTAAGGAGAGTGCCTTTATAGTAAGCCTTCATGAAAGAACCATCCAATATAAGAACAGGTCTGCAGTAGGGCCAAGCTTCTATCCATGGTTTCAATGACATAAAAAAGGTAGAAAATGCATCATCCTGCCCTGTGACTAGATTAAACATAGAGCCAGGATTTGTTTTCTCAAGCACATAAGCCATTGAAGGCAAAAGCTGATAGGATTCAAGATCAGAACCAAATTGCAGTTGCATTGCTTTCTTCTGTGCTTTCCAAGCTTTGTTGTATGACATGGAAATTCCGTACTGCATACTCATGTCCTCACGAATTTGCTTTGGGGGGTATGGTTTATAGGAAGCATCAAGGTATTTGTGTGCAATAATATTTGCTATCACACTAGCAGATGCCTGTCTATGTTTGCCTTGTCTGTAATCAATAGAGCATGTGTGAACTGGCCGGAATCTGAAAAGAAAAAATGACATAATTATACAAATACATAATATGAAGTTGACAGTCCTGTATAAGAATGTCACCACAACATGACATTCTTATAAACCAGAATTTACAATGAAGTGAATTAAAGAAGGAAAATTGAAGTTACCTTCTGATTTGAAACATTGTTACGCCATGTAGTTTTACAGCTCGAACACTCCAACAACATTTTGGATCTAAGCAACTAACATGCAAACATATTTTCTTCGATGTCTTATAATTACTTCTGTATTGGAAGTGGTTTGTGATAGCATACATCTTCAGATGGTGGATAAGTTCTTTTTTATTTTTGTAAATAGCATGGAGAAGAAGACAAGTAGGATGGGACTGTGTGATGATTTCAAAATTTTGGAGAAATGAGAATGAGTCAGATGATTTAGTTAAAAGGCCATCTGACATATCATCTGACATGTCATCACTGTCTTCAGATGATTCATTTTCTGCAGTTGCAGACACAGTGTTACTACAAGAAACAATATCTTCAGATTGGCCACAACTTACCCCAGATAGCATAACATTTTCATATTGACCAAATGGTGGGCCATCATCAAAAGAAAGTGCATGTGAGGAGGAATGTTGTTAGGCAGAAGAAACAAAAACATTCTCATAAGTGGTATGTTGTTGTGAAGCATGGGAAGAAGAAACAACAACATTCTCATCATAAGGGGTATGTTGCTGTGAAGAAATGACAACATTTTCAGACCAAGGAGAAGCAGATGGTCCAACATCAATAGAAAATGCAGGAGAAGATGAAACAGGATAAAACTCAACACAAAGTGGATACAATGAAAAATCTGGTTGAAGAGACTTGATATAAAGATAAAATGTTAAGGTAGATTGATCATTTATAGTAACAGGAGGAGGAAATCCATCTCGCATATAAGAAAGCCTGAAATTATGATTAGCTTTGTATTGAGAAAGGATGTCACTCAAAGAGTTAATAAAAGAAGCATATTGAACATTATAGTTAACATGAAGGCCACATGTGTGGACATTGTTGAACACGTTGTTAGAATCCCAAAAACCGTCAACCTTGACCATAACAAGTAAAATAGGATCCATTGTGGTAAAAAGGTTCCTAAAAAATGCAGCAAAAGAAATATTTCAGTATGACAAAATCTAGGAAAAAGACAGTTCGGACAAAATTATGACAGTTTTTTTAACAATATGATAGTTTATAAGGATGTGTACCATGCAATGACAGAACATAAAAAGAAGAAATCAAAAAATGCATATACAAGTAGGACAAACTAAATGACAGTTCGGACAAAATTATGACAATTGTGTTAACAATATGACAGTTTATAAGGATGTGTACCAATTATATACAATTACAGAACATAAAAAGGAGAAATCAATAAATGCATATACAGGTATGACAAACTAAATGACAGTTCGGACAAAATTATGACAGTTGTGTTAACAATATGACAGTTTATAAGGATGTGTACCAATTATATACAATTACAGAACATAAAAAGGAGAAATCAAAAAATGCATATACATGACAGGTAGAACAAACTAAATGACAGTTCGAAGGGCATAATTTAGGTAGAAGAATAGAGAATTTAACAAAAACAAAATAAATTGTAGATACAAACTGATATCTAAACTAACCGATGAAATTTAATGAAATAAAACAGAGTACAACTACATACGAAATAAATTGTTGATTATAACGAATTTGAAAGCGATCATATGATGAAAGGTTCGATAATATGAAATTGAAGAAAAAAACAAAGCTGGAAGGAAAAAACAGAACACAAATGCATATATGTATATGTATTCAACTGAAACATTGTCGTTCCAAATTACAAGCAATTGCGAATTCAATTTAACAACGATTGAAGAAGAATTGACGAAGGAAAACAGAATCACGGCCATAATAAGTTATTATGAAAGCATTAAATTTGAAGTAAACGTACTCTGCAAAGAACGAAACACAGGCAGCTATGACGTCGTACTCCAAGAGAATTCCATGGCAGAAGAATGCAGGAAAAACAACGAATGATTAGTTAGGTTGAATGATATCCAACAAACTTAGGAAACTAATAGCGATACTCAACCTGAACAAGGAAACTACTCAGAGAAAGGAAACTCCTTAACCGTTTGAAACTGGATAACCGAAAAAGGCCGGTAACTTCCTTAATAATATCACAAATTCGAATAGGGGTATTTAGGATATTTCCTAAAGTAGTAAAACGTAAGATAGGACCGTATAAGTCCTATTAAAAAGAGAAAACTTGGTAAGTCCTAATATGAGTTTTTTTAGCATGTTTAAGTCCTATTATGACTAATTTCTTTATTAATATTCATATTTCGCTATTATTGGTCGTCTTGTTGAGAGCAAATATTTTTTTGAAAGAATTCAGAGCACATATTATTAGGCTCGGTTGAGTTGAGTTCTTAAATGAAATTAGTGAAATTGTTGTAAAAATTGAACATATAAAATCAATTCGGTTCATATCTAAAATTTAATAACTGTTATGAAATTGAACCAAAATTGAATGGTTTGACTTTTTCTTTTATCGATTCCTAAAAGTAAGATTGCATTTAACCCCGTAAAATAATATAATTTGGAGAAAAATATATATTTTGTACATGTGCAAACTATAGATTGAAATATCATATATTTAAATATTATAACTCAAATAATTGTCACATAGCAAACAGAGCCTTCAAAAACTAATCCAATAATTGGGACATACTCCGTACATAGATACACAATTGAAGATAATATATAATGAGTAAGAATCCTTGAGCCCAATGAGTTGTTATTTACAATTCATCCAAGAATTCCGGCTCCCACTGATCACATGTTGGAAGCTGAACTTCTACCTTAAGTGTGCACACCCCTTGTTAATAACTAGATTTTCACCCGTGCGATGCACGTAATATAAATTATTAAAAAAATTACTACGGAGTATATGTTTGGAGTATTAGCATTTGAAAATCATTTAATAAAAAATGCATAGATATAGAAAACTATTTAAAAAGTACTACATAATACTTATGAAAAAAGATCCATACTTACGAAGTACATGTGTATAATTTTATACTACCTCCATTCTCTTTTAAATGCAACATTTGACATTTTGCACTATTCATGTGTTCTACTTTGACTCTATTTTATTTAATAATGTTTTTCAAATTAAATTTTAAAAAAATATTTTTAAAATTTTCTCATTTAAAATTTTGAAAATCTATTTCTTTTAATTTTTTACTAATAATGAATGAAAGATATTAATGGTCAAACTTACGCGTTAGCAAATGTGAAAAGTGGACCGTTGCAATTAAAAAAGAATGGAGGAAGTATATATTTATATACGTAGGTATGTATGATGTATATGTGTGTATGGTATTATATCTATACGTATGTGTGTTTTGAACAGTCAACTTATTTAGAATGTTTCTTTCAATATTTTGTTTTGGTATTTACTGCAAAAGACATTTTTTATAATTTATTTGATTAAGATTAACATTATTAATAAATCAATTTATGATTTAAAATATCTTTATTTATTTTATTTTATTAAATGTAATATTTATTTTATTTCATTTAAATTTTCGAAATGTCACATAAACGGTTATATATCCATTTGGGAGTATATAATATAATTATAATTATAACTGTATTTAATAATTTAATTAAATATTATGTAGATAGCCATTTATGATTTAGCCGTTAAAGTATACTATTAATACTATAATTAAATATTATGTAATTATAATTTAAAATTTATTTATTACGTATTAAATACAGTTATCTTTAATACGTATATACATACAAACATACACACATACATACATACATACACACACATATATACATATACATACTGCGCTTTATATATGTACATATATGTATGCATATATATGTAGATATATGTATATGTAGGGATTGGTTCTAATGAGAACCGCCCTTATTGCGAGAAATGGGAACAAATCTGGGACACATATTTCCGTAAATAAACGACGAGATAGCACGATGTGCACGATAGTGAGATATGCACCAGAACACGCTATGAATACCGTTTTAAATGAGGCGAGCGGGTAAAATAGATATAAAAGGGTATCAAAGTCATTGAACATAAATTTAATTCTGCCGATTTGAGAGAAGTTCGGCGCCCACTTACCCAAAAATGCCGAAATTAAAGGCACAATTAGCAGTTACCAATACAAACTCATCCGGACAAGGAAAGAGTTTGATGTTCGCATATATGCCGAAGCAGAAAATTGGAAGTGCTGTTCAGGAGTCTAAGTTGCAATTGTGGTGCACTTAGAGTGAGCAAATGAGTTCTGTAAAAGACCAAAACAGGAGTTTCCAGAGTGGAAGTTGACAACCTGGTGCATTAATGGAGAACAAGAGAATGGCGGAGGACAAAGGTATGTTATATATTGTGTGCTAAATAACTAACGTATATGAATTCTAAATTGTTTAATTTGAAAAGAAATAATGACATGCATCGCTGAATTAGCCATTGTAGAAAAAAATGATGTTCTAGGACTACCAGAGCAACTGGTTTGCCGTGTGAGTTGTTCATTAGTTATAGTATTTAACTATTTACTGTGCACGATATGGAAAAAATGTGTAAGTAAATGGTGAAACCGGTATACGGATTAATTGCAGAATATAAGAAATACGAGTAGTAATGGTGTAGACAACACAAATATTTGTGCAGTAGTGACCCATATTTGAACTAGAAGCTTATATGATGTATTGTGCAAGTAGTAATCGCAGTGAACACTAGGCCTGCAGTTGTATGGCATCGATAAGTTTTGGTAATATATGATGAACATGTGGGTTGTGTACAATTTTCTTTTACTTGTGAATGGTTTCCTGTTAATGAAAGTGTGGATATGCAGTTTATTGTTCAAGGGATTTGGTGTGATGAGTAGTACTATATTAATGATGTAACATGCAGGGGGTAGTAAGCATTTAACATGTGTTGAGAAGTTGAGGAACCAAGTTAGAAGCATGGAAAATCTGCGGAAAAAATAAAATACAAAATACAAACAACAGGGACCAAATCTGAGCAGGGGAAATGCAGGTGAATGTGAAAATGTAAAACATTGTTTGTTGTGTAATACATAACCAGTCTTGTGAGCTAAATGTTGTAAAGTGTGATTTGCACAATTATTATAAAAATAAAACATAATGTTTAATAAATGTGTGTTTAATACTATGATTTTGGTGTTCAAGGTCACATGGTGGTGGGGAAGGTGAAATTAGTAAGAAGTGTTGCCAACAAAAACATTGAAAGGCGTGATGTGGGAAAACATAAGGGTGGAGTGATAGAAACACGACATAGTTTGAGGCCACACAAGCCATGTAGTACGAGTGATGAAGCTATTCACTTTACAGAGGAAGAAGAAGAATATAGAGATGAAGGAAATGATAGTTTTAAAGATGTTAGTGTAGGAGGGAGAACTAATAATGATGATGATTTTGAGGACGTACAAGTACAGAAGAATGATGAAGACAAAGCTTTGGGTAAAAAAGAGGAGGAAGGGAAAGTTAATAATGCTGAAAGAAGGATACCAAACACTGAACACAAGGTCATCTCTGCACGTGTTTGTACTTGCACTTAAAAAGTTGAATGAGAGGCAAAAAGAAGACGTAGTTAAGATCAGTTTTGAAAGTATGTTGCAACTTAGGATACATGAATTGCCATCTAAGTTGGCTTATTTTGTCCTTCAGGCTTTCAACCCAAGGAACTCGAACCTTACACTTCCAGAAGGTGGTAAGGTATATATAGGTGAAGAAGATGTGCAATGTGTGCTAGGATTTCCTAGAGGCGATAAATTAATAGTTAAAAAGAACAGGAAAGATAAATGTGCAGTGTCAGAAGGTGGTAAGGTATATATAGTTTTTGAGTTTTTGGGGCATTTAGTATTGTATACTTAGGCCCTTTTTGATTTGGATTAGATCGAATAAAAACCTCTCCTAACCCCTACATATGTAGGGGTGGGGGAGGTTTTAGGATATCTAAACTTTTAATGTATATTTTTTCTTGGGTGTTAATATATATTTACATTTCATCCAAAAAAAGAGGAGTGGCGAAAGATGTTATCAAAGCATGAATACCAAATTACCCCAAATGATGTATGTGCAGCTATGTTGGCGTGTAAGGAGGGTGGCATTTGGTTCTGCATGCACTTTGTGATATTACTTATTTCTGTACTTATAGATAGTTCAACAGATGGGTATGTGAACCGTCAAGTAATAAATAATTTGGAAGATATCAAGGGAATTCGAGAACTAAATTGGTGTGAGTTTGTAATGACTAGTTTGATTAAGAATAAAGAAGCATGGGATCAGAAGAAGCAGAAGAGATTCACGGGGCCAATGTTATTCATAACTAGTAAACTCACCTGTGCGATGCACGGTCGGAAATTTTTTCTTTCAAATTTATTCGTGCTCACTAATTCAAATTACACTATCAATTGATGACAACATCTGTCTCCATGGAATACTGATATAGATCAAAGCAATGAACGAAACACACTTATAATATTATGGTTAAAAAAGAGCACCAACCATTACTTAAAAGATAAAAAGTATCCAACAAATACGTAGAAACCATAATATTGTAAATATGCATTTCATGTAAACATAAACATTGTTGAACACTTTTTTTGAATACAACATTCTGAGTCTTGTCAGTGGTTCCTTCATCTTCATTAACAATTAGAATTTTCAAACTACAACGATGGGTAACCCTTGATACTGATTACTGCAACATACAACTGTCCGTGTGTAAATACCGGACAAAGATTGACCTTGACTTTTATTTATAGTCATAGCATATGAAGTGATAATACGATATTGTCGCCTTTTGAAATTTGAAAGGCAAGGAAATCTAGTAATTAATACTTTTTGTCCAGCACTGACAGCAGTTAAAATCTTCCCCTCCAAAACATGATCACCGAGCCTCGTTAGAATAAGTCGAGTCCCGTTACACAACCCCATTGAATGATCTATATTTCGCAAAAGCATCACTGGGGTCCCTACCTTTAACGTTAACTCATGATTCGGTACACCTGATAATTTTATACTATTCAAGAACTCCGGTGTGTGCAGTTCTGCCATTAGACTGGTCGTAGAATCAACCTTTGAAACACTGTCAGAACTCAGATAAGTCCTTGAAACTTCACCAACATTAAGAGCCATCATATAGTCATTAACGGCTTCAACCACATCTAGTGTCGTGTCGGTGCCAAAATTGCACGGTCGCGCAAACAATTCATATCACCTGCAGATTCAACATATTTCAGAAATATGCTTTCAACAACTACAAATATAGGATCTCCATTGGTAATTTATGATTTACCAATGACTTTACATTTATACGAATTGCATTTGTTAGACGAATTGCCTATGTAAACATGCAAATCAGGGGGGTGCAAATAGGTTATGTCATTCTTAAACTATGCTTAAATATAAATTTATGCGAAAATATTCAAATAGGACATCTACCACGCGGAGGACACATTAAGGTATTTATGCATTTTGTTGTTGAAGTAATTACATAATTACGACTAAAATAAAGATTATTTATGAAAATGTGACCTCTTAAGTATTGTGACTACGGTAGTAACTTTAGTCATATAGCTTATGTTCAATTTTTACATCAAGTGACAATGACATTATATCCATAGTAAAGAGTGAGCGAACCATCCAGTACCAAGAAACTCCTTTGCATCCACTCTTTGTTTCCCACCAGTTCAGTTATATTTGGAAAGTGCACAATATTAGTACATTGTCCCTAGCTACAACACAAAATCTTTGTTAAAGAAATCGGACCGAGGAGCAAGCTGAACACGTGATTTTGGGCACTCCTGATAATTTTATGCTATTTAGGAATCCAGGTGTATGAAATTCTGTCATAAGATCGGTCGTGGAGTCTACTTTACACACTATCCGCACAGAGATACGTTCTTGCTACTTCGCCAACATTGAGACTCGTCAAGGAAATAGAGATCTTCTGTACAGGGCAAATGCAAAAACGTACTCCCTCCGTCCCAGTTTACCTGTCTTACTTTCCTTTTTGGGTTTTACCAAAATAAGTGTCACATTTCCATTTTTGGAAAGAAATATGTGGTTCACAATATTTCACTTTATTATACTCAGATCTCAACCACAACTTTTACCTTTGCAACCATTTTATTAAATATTGTGCCAAAATCAGATGAGACACATAAAATGGGACGGGGTTAGTAATTTGAACCATCATAAGATGTCAAGGGAATTCGAGAACTAAATTGGTGTGAGTTTGTAATGACTAGTTTGATTAAGAATAAAGAAGCATGGGATCAGAAGAACCAGAAGAGATTCACTGGGCCAATGTTATTCATAATGGTAATGTAACATGACAATTAATTTTTTAAAATCATGTAGGTCATGACACGATGTTAACATTGGTAAATATGCATGTTTTTTATGTTGGTAGAGTGGCGCTCTTCAAAAGAACTGTGCAACGACAGATTCAAACAACTTAATTTGCGGTTGATTATATGTTATGAGCAAAAATTTAAAAGATAATTGTTCAACGTGCGCACAACTTAATTAGCAAGTGGTTACAAAGTTAACTGAATGTATCGTGTTACTTAAACACCCTTTGCTTATTGAGCAAATTGATCTGTCAGACAAGGAAGATGAGCGGATAGGATGAGTTCGCAGTTCCTACGTTAATGAGAGTTTGCATGTGATACCAAATCTATATATGTATGTGTGTGTGTATACACACACATGTGTTTATGTTAATGTATGTATGTGTGTGTGTGTGTATGTATGTATGTATGTATGTATGTATGTATGTATGTATGTATGTATGTATGTATGTATGTATGTATGTATGTATGTATGTATGTATGTATGTATGTATGTATGTATGTATGTATGTATGTATGTATGTATGTATGTATGTATGTATGTATGTATGTATGTATGTATGTATGTATGTATGTATGTATGTATGTATGTATGTATGTATGTATGTATGTATGTATGTATGTATGTATGTATGTATGTATGTATGTATGTATGTATGTATGTATGTATGTATGTATGTATGTATGTATGTATGTATGTATGTATGTATGTATGTATGTATGTATGTATGTATGTATGTATGTATGTATGTATGTATGTATGTATGTATGTATGTATGTATGTATGTATGTATGTATGTATGTATGTATGTATGTATGTATGTATGTATGTATGTATGTATGTATGTATGTATGTATGTATGTATGTATGTATGTATGTATGTATGTATGTATGTATGTATGTATGTATGTATGTATGTATGTATGTATGTATGTATGTATGTATGTATGTGATAGAGTATATCTAGAGAGAGGTGAGAGCTAGAGAGAGAAGTGCAATAATATGCTTCAATAGAATGATTTCGTAACCCCTATAACTACTCCCAAGGGGAGTATTTATAGAGAAAATTAGGGTTGGGCTCCCAAGCCTTGGGCTTGGGAGGCCCATTTACAACTGGACCGCTACTGGGCCGAATACAAAGCCTCTAATGGGCTGTACAAATGAGTAAGTATAGAATCCGATTCTGGGAGGTCTTCGTGGCCGACGAGGGCGTGGCCGACGAGGGCACGGCCGACGAGGGCGCGGCCGACGAGGGCACCCGAGTCCCTTAAACTCAGGACCGTAATCTGAGTTGGCCCCTTTTCGGCCGACGGGGGCGTCTTGGCCGACGAGGGCGCCACTCTGTTGTCTTGTGCTCTGTTCTTCCGAGTATGTGGGTCCTGGGGCTCAGACCCATATACTCCATCAGGAGTCCCCCACTCTCTAAGCTGAGACGTAGACGAAGTGAAGGAGAGTAGATTTCTGTGCTTTGTTGCTTTTGGCCGACGCGGGCATTTCCAGGCCGTTAGCCGTTGCGGTATTGGCGTTGTTTCCATTTTGGTGATCCTGTTATGTGCTTTGGCCGTTACCTGCTCCTCGCTGTGGGCGGGGAGGCCGTTGTTTCCTTGACGTGTTCGTTTGAGGACGATGAGTGTCTTGTTCCGATGTCGGCCGTTGAAGGCGCGCTTTCCGTTTCCTGGACGTTGGTGGTTGAAGTTTATGTTTGGGCCGGTGAGGTTGTTCCTTGCTTTGAGGACGATGGCGTCATTTCCTTTGGGTGGCCGATGAGGGTGCTCGCGCACTCCTTTTGGCCGTTGCTGGTTGGCCTTCGTGTTCTTGGCCGAAGGGCCCGTCAAGATTAATTGTTGGCGGAGGACGATGAGTGTCCTTGCCTCTAGTGGCTTGTTGGCCGTCGCTAATGACGTTTTGGGCCTTTGGCCGATGAGGTTCCGTTGTGCTGTGTGGATGATGTGGCCATGTTTTGTGGTTACCTTGTTTATACTCTTTGTTTCATTGAGGCCGGTGTAGTCCCCCAGTCCCCCACTGCTTCAGGCCGAGGAGTGCGAGGGGTGAAGGAGTTGCTTGAGTCCCTGGCCGAAGCGGCATCTCCGTAGTCCCCCTGAATCCAACTCTCATGGCGATTTTCTGGACAAGGTAACCCTGTGGGAGAACCCTTGTGCGCAGATCGCTTGTAGAGAGTTATCATCAAGGGTTATGACGAGGAGCCGAAGGCTGTGGGCTATTTGTCCCTTTTGTTCTGTGGCCGTTACGTTCCTGGCCGTTGCCATCTTCTTATTGTTTGGCATTTGTGATCTTGGCGAGCAAGTGGGACGTTGTGGGCGCTTGCTGGCAGTTGTAAAGCCGCTGAGCGTGTGTAGGCCGTAGAGTCTGATTTGCCGGTGGGCCGTTGATATGGGTTGGTCCTGGCCCGTTGGTGACGTGGTGGCCTCCCAGTGGTGGCCGTTGATGTGGCCATTGGGAGAGTGCCACGTGTAGTGACCGTTGGTGGGGGGGTCTATAAATACCCCTTCCCCCCCCGACGAGGAATCACATTTGCATTCTGAATTTGTCGAAGTGCTGGCCGATTTTCTAGAGAGATAAACTCCCAAGCCTGTTCTTCGTGTTCTTCGTTGTTCGAGGTTAGTGTTCATCACGATCTTCCTCGCTTTTCATACTTTGCTTCCTAGGTAGTTGGTCTAGTGTTAGACGTTTAAACACCTTTAGATCTTAAGTTGTTCTCCTAAAGCCCGTAGTAGTAGTAATGAAGAGCTTGAACGAGGACTACTACCCCTACGACGACCAGCCCTCCACGAGGTCGCTTGACTACGAGGTGCTCGAGGAGTTTGAAGAGGAGATAGAGCGTTTGAGCCCCTACAAATCCGGAGAGCTGATGGACGAGGAAGGCGAGGACGAGGAGTCCGCCTCCTCTTCAGAGGGTGAGGACGTAGGCGCGTCCCGAGCGGTGGACGGGGCGTCCACTTCTGCTGCCGTTCCGTGCCCGAGGCCGGTGTCTGCCGTGAAGGGAGCAGCTAAGCCGAAGAGGGTGAGGAGGCCGAAGAATGGGCCGGGCCTCTCCTACCTGGACCTCACCAACATATTCCTGATCAAGCCGGAGAGCAGTGCGGCCGACTATCTTGTCGCCCAGATGTACGTGGGGCCGTTCGGGCGGGTTAGGGCACCCAGGCCGACGGACCATGTTCTACTTCCGCCACCGGGATACTTTGGAGTATACCCGATGAGTTTTGCTAAGGGGTTGAGGTTCCCCCTTCACCCTTTCGTCATTGAGTATCTGGATATGGTGGGGCTTCCTCCGGCCTTGCTGACGCCGAACAGTTATTCCTTGATGGTGGGCTTTTTACTTCGGTGTGAGGAGTTGGGCTTCAGGCCGACCACGACCTTATTTATGAACTTGTACCAGATCGGCCGAGGAAGCCACAAGAACTGTGCGGCCTATGCTACTCTTCAACAGCTGCCGAGGAAGAGGAGCTTCACGGATTTGCCGACGTCCATTCATGGGTGGAAGAGCAAGTTCGTGTTTGTGTCCATTGGTGAGAGTGGCACCGAGTTCCCCTCTCTCGGCCATACCGGGAGGTTCAATCTCCATGACCCGCCGAAGAGCTCTATTTTGGACGCTCAGGTGGAGGCTTTCCTGGAAGGGGGGCCGAGGAGCGTGAAAGATTACGTCACTGAATACAAGATGACCGCCCTCGGCTTCTTCAGATATCACCTGTATGGAGATAAGGAGGACGACCTCCAACTCTGGCCGAGGATGACCACCACCTTTGAGGAGGCCGATGGCCCGGATTTGGGCATTCCTGCTGAGGCCGATGGTAATTTTTTCTTCGGCTTTCTGTCTTTATGTTTTGTCCTTTGCCTTACTAATCTGTTTGTTTTTCCTTTGTAGACTTTGTCATGGACCGGCGTTCCATAATGGCTGTTGCCAAGGCCAAGGCGGCCGAGGAGCTGGCTGCTAAGGCGGCCGAGGCGGCCCGACGTGCCGCTGCTGGTGGGAGCGGGGCTACTGCTGATGCGGCCCCAAAGCCTGCCCCATCAAAGAAAAAGAGACCGGCCACTGACGGCCAGAAAAAATTGACTGAGGCCGGCGTGAGCGTCTCTAAGAAGACGAAGAGGGCTCCTTCCCCTTCTTTGGCTAGTGAGGCCGGTACTCTTACTGTCCCCAGCGTGGGCGATGGTGGTCCCGTCGTGGACCTTACTGTTGCTGACGATGCTGCCCCAGCGCTTCCTCTCGTCCAGGAACCACGGACGCAGAGGGCCGGCAAAGAGATTGCCGGTGCCACCTACCAGAAGGTGGTAGAATACCCCGTCGGCGGGGGCGTGTTCAACGATCTCGTCCCTGGCCACGTCGTCCTGGCCAAGGCCATGCCGGCCAAAGATCGGGCTCACTTGAAGAAGCTCGAGGACCCGAAGATTTACGAGGGCGGCATGGACCTCCTCGTCCAAGTAAGTTACTGTCCTTATATTTTTGTTTCTCTCTTCGTCTGTGTAGAGTCTTTTGCCTGACCTTTGTTTTCCTTCTGCAGAGTGCCTTTATGCTTATGGAAAGCCATAAGAGGCAATATTGGGAGATAGCTCGCTTGAAAGAGCTGGAGCAGAAGGCTGCCTCGGCCGACGAGGCGGTAGCTTGCCTTGATCTGCTCCGGGAGGATGCCAAGGCATTGCAGGCAAGGGCTGATGAAGCCGCTGCAGCCAGGGACGATGCCCTGGCCAAGCTCGAGGAGAGCAAAAGGGAGCTCGAGGAGTCCCACAGGGCGCTTGAGGCCGAGAGGCGCAGGAGCGAGGAGGCCGCCAAGGCGAAGGCTGAGGCTGAGGCCGCCGTCGTGAGGGCTGCCGATGAGGCCGTCGAGAAGTTCCTGGCCGAGGGGTGGAAGGCCGATGAGAGGCTCCCCTGGTGCTACGAGGTGGTGGCCGCCAGGCTTGAGAGTTGGGGGATGAACTCCCCTGCCGGCCGAGAGTATTTCAGCCGGGAGATGTCCGTTTATTACAACCTGGGCCAGGAGCGGATGCAAAGGCTCCTGTGTCGGCGGCTATCCCGGGCGTTGAAGGCCATGAATTACACGTCTGGGTGGGCTAGACGGAACCTGAAGCTGCCAAAGCTGATGAAGGATCCAGAAGAGCAGGCCAAGCTTCCGCTGTCGGAGCGAGAGTCCCCCATAGAAAGCTCCGGCCTTGGCGAGCCGGATTATACTGAATTCGACTTCTTAGACGATGCCACCAGCGCCGCTGCCGGCCAAGAAGCTGAGGCCGATGAGGCCGACGAGGAGGGAGCCGACGAGGTTGAAGAGCCCGCCGCGGATGAAGGTGCCCCGGAGGCTTGATCGGCTATTCCCTACTGTAATTAGCTTTTCATTTGTTGCCAAATTATGTAACGGCCGAAGTGCCCCCAAATGTAATGAACTCACTATCAATTGAAGAAATTTTTGCTGTCCTTTTCGGCTTTGAATCCCTTGTATGGTTGTTTGCTTTGTCATTTCGTTTTTGAAATTTTTTCTCAAGTGTCAAGGTCATAACTTGGGTCGCCCGCAATTGTCCGCTACGTCCATGGGGTAGTCCACCCTGTCCGGTGACCTGGTCGGCTTGTTCGTCGTCGTTTAACACTTAGGAATTTTTTCAAAAATTTCCTAAGTGTTTTGGGCTCACTGAGCTGCTTTCTTCCCTGGCTGGCGGCCTGATCGGACTGACCGTCATTTCTGTGCTATCCTAACACTTAGGATTTTTTTTTGAAAATTTCCTAAGTGTTTTGGATTCGTGTAGTTGCTTCCCTTCCGGCCTGGTGGCCTTGTCGGCCTGACCGGTGGTTCTAACCATGATACTTAGGATTTTTTCCAAAAATTTCCTAAGTGTTTTTGGAACCACGAAGTTGCCTTCTTTCCGGCCAGGTGGCCTCGTCGGCTTGACCGGTGTTCCTTTGCTATCATAACACTTAGGATTTTTTCCAAAAAATTTCCTAAGTGTTTTTTATTCCTTTTAGGTGCTTCCCTTTTTAGCCTTGACCGTGGTGTCCGTTCCGTCCAGGCCTTGGCGTTCTTATCGTCCTGGCCTTGGATTCAACCCAATTGTTTTAGCCAGGGCCGTTGTCGGCTTGTATCCCTGTGTTCTGGCCGTTGAGGGCACCTTCACCATAGTCTTGTGGACTTTGAATTTTTCACAAGTACACATGTAGAGGTGTAGGTAGCTAACGGCTTTGTAGTATACTAGTACCCGCTTCGGCTAGAACTCCTTCTTTTGAGTACTTAGATAATTTCCTAAGTATAAATGTTAGGCATTTACTTCTTTGCGGTGCCACTGCCGGCCAAGGTTTGGCTTGTGGCCGATGAGGGTGCTGGATAA
The DNA here is from genome assembly GCA_945859875.1 of Cuscuta europaea. NCBI lineage: Eukaryota > Viridiplantae > Streptophyta > Magnoliopsida > Solanales > Convolvulaceae > Cuscuta > Cuscuta europaea. The sequence goes on along the minus strand of CAMAPE010000036.1, from coordinate 5,070,095 downwards.
GGAATAGCTTGTCCCAGGAGATGGTCCTGTCTTCGTCGGCTAGCTATGGTTCCAGTGCCTGCGTCGGCCATCCGAGGTGCTGTGGCAAGTAGAGGTTGTTTCTTGATTGCTTGCTCCTTTCGCGGGTGTGATGAGTGCCCGCTTCGTCCTGGTCATGCTCAGGATTGCGATGCTTTGTTTCATACCAAGCGTTGGTGCCTCAAAGGACTATGGCCGATGAAGGTCACCTCTCGCGTGTCACCCAACCGGTGTGGTTAGGGTTTTATAGGCGTGTGTATCAGCCTTGATTGTTCCCTTGTAGTGTGTGGACGTGTCGTCCATGTTGCCTGTCAGTGGTACTACACTTGTGTTTAACTGATATGTACTTGGCCTAGTTGGGCCTGAGTTGTGGGGATTTTATTTTTCCATTGCTCGAGGCCGGCACGTGTGCGCGGCCGTCGGCTTCCCTCTTTTTCCCTTATATATATATATATTTTTTTTTTCGGGGGTATCCTTCTTTCAGGCTTCGGCCGAAGGGTGTGCTCGTCCTTCGGCCGGTTCGGACTTCGTTTATAACGTCCGTGATCTCAGGGCGGGTCCCGTCGCCTATTTAGGACGCGGGCTAGACTTTTGGTCGGTTTCCAACTGCTGTCGTTGCCCATCCCTGAGTTTTGGGATTTTGTCACCTCGGCCATGATTTCAGGCATGTCGTCCTGCGTCCTGGCGCGTGGACGACGCGGTGAGCTTCCCGTTTCAAGACGTGGGCCGTTTGCGGGCCCTTCGTCCTGGGGACATCGTCGGCCATACCTGAGTGTTTCACTTCTAGGCTTCCGGGGCCAGGACGATGTGCTCTCTCAGCTAGGCCTGAGCCCTTCGCTGATACAAAATACAATGGAGTGCCTGAGCTTGTCGCTCGTAGGCTACAAATGCAAGGGGCCATGTCGGCCAGACCTGAGCCTTTCGCTCTAAGGTGGCCGACGAGGGCACCTGCTAGTGTTTTACTTTGAATTTCCAGAGAAAAAATCAGAACGTGATTTTATTCATAAGTGGCTTGAGGCCGAGGGTGGCGTTCAATCAGTAACCCGTTAAGGGGTGAGGGCTTCGCCGTCTGCACCTCCTTCGGATTACTGATAAAACTTCACCAGATGGTGTACATTCCATGTTCGTGGTACATTGGACCCATTCGGGCGTTTAAGCTTGTAGGTGCCGGGTTTGACCACGGCGCTGACGATGTAGGGCCCTTCGTACTTCAATGCTAGCTTGCCGCCCTCTGTCGGCTGGCTTGCTTCCCTTCGGCGGAGGACGTAGTCCCCCACCTGAAATTCCCGGGAACGTACCTTGGCGTCATAGTATGATTTTACTTGACGCCTGTAGTTCTCCGCTCGGACGTAAGCTTGTTCACGCCTCTCATCAACCAGGTGTAGGTCAATCTTCATGTTTTCTTCGTTGGTGTCAGGCTCATATTATTCCACCCGTCAGCTGGGGATGGCAACTTCCGTAGGCGCCTTTGCTTCAAAGCCGTAGCACAGGGCGAAAGGCGTTTCACCTGTCGCCCTCCTCGGCGTGGTTCTGTAGCACCACAGGATGTTGGGGAGCTCGTTGACCCAACTACCTCCTGCGGCCTGGAGTTTCTTCTTCAGCACCTCCATGATTGTTCTGTTGGCGTTCTCGACCTGCCCGTTGCCCTGAGGGTAGGCCACGGAGGAGAAACGATGCTTTACCTCAAACTCCCGGAGGAGCTCTTGGAAAGGGGCTGCCTCGAACTGGGTGCCGTTGTCTGATATGATCTCCTGGGGGACGCCAAAGCGTGTGATGATGTTCTTGTAAACAAATTTTTGGCATCTGGCCCCCGTGATGCTGGCCAAGGGTTCCGCCTCGACCCACTTGGTGAAGTAGTCGACGGCGACGATGATGTAGCGGTTATTCCCGGCGGCTCTGGGCAGGGGCCCGACCAGGTCAATCCCCCATCTGGAGAATGGAATTGCGGTGCTGACAGGGGCATAGTTGACAGCTGGCCGACCAGGGGCCTTCTGGAGTACCTGGCATGTGGCGCACTTCCTGGCCAGGTCAGCGCAGTCCCGTGCCATCGTCGGCAAGAAGAAGCTCTGGACGACGAGACGCCGGGACATGCTGAAAGGACCCTGGTGCGAGGAGCAGATGCCACAGTGAACTTCTTCCATGGCGGTGTCGGCCTCATCCTGGTGCAGGCATCAGAGGAGAGTGCCATTGTAGGACCGTTTGTAGAGTTTGCCATCTTCTATGGTGTAGCTTGGGGCCCTGAGTTTGGCAAGTTTGGCCCTCTCCTCGTCCGGGGGCAGCTCCCCCGTTGTGATGAAGGTGGCGATGTCGGAGACCCAGTCCTCTGGTCGCTGTTGGACGCACAAGACGGGGCTGGCATGGATGCTGGACATGCTCAACTCCTCGATCTTGGCCAAGTGGGAGATGTGCTCCGGGGTGTCCGAGCTGAGCTTGGAGAGGATGTCGGCTTCAGCGTTCTCGGCCCTTGGGATCTGAGTGATCTCGTGGGTTTCAAACGCTTTCAGCAATTCCTCCGCTGCTTGTTTGTACTGCTTCATCCGGCCTTCCTTTGCCTCGTACGATCCCTCCACCTGGCCCACTACCAGTTTGGAGTCGCACTTGATCTTGAGGTGCTTGGCCTTGAGGCCGGCGGCGAGTCTGAGACCGCTGAGGAGGGCCTCATACTCGGCTTCGTTGTTGGATACCCTGAAGTTGAAGCGGATGGCATAGTAAGCTCTGAACCCTTCAGGGGATATGAGGACGACGCCGCCGCCGCATGATTTCGCGGCCGACGAGCCGTCAGTGAACAGGGTCCACGTGTCGTCCGGCTCCGGCCCGTGGTTGGCGACGGCCGTCTCCCTTGCTGTGCATTCGATGACGAAGTCGGCCAAGGCTTGCCCTTTGATGGATGGCCTTGGCTTGATCTCAATTTGAAACTGGCTGAGGAAGATCGCCCATTTCACCATCCTCGAGGAGCTTGTGGGGCTCCTCATGAGCGCGCCAAGAGGCTGCTGGGTCAGCACATGGACGGTGTGGGCTTGGAAATAGTGCCCCAGCTTCTTCACGGTGTGGACGATGGCCAGCACCGTCTTCTCAATGGGGGAGTACCTGAGCTCGGCCTCCCTAAGTGTCTTGTTGATGTAGAAGATGGCCTTCTGCACCCCTTCGTCCTCGCGGATGAGCACGGAGCTGATGGCCGACGTGCTCACCCCTAAGTACAAGAAGAGGGTTTCGCCGGCTTTGGGCTTGGAGAGCACGGGTGGGGACGACAAGTACCTTTTCAATTCGTCGAATGCTTCCTGGCACTCCGTCGTCCACTTGAAGCTGTTGGCTTTCCGCATGATCTGAAAGAAAGGGAGGGCCCTCTCGGCGGACCTGGAGAGGAACCGGTTTAAGGCCGCCAGGCGCCCCGTCAGTCGCTGTACCTCCTTGACGTTGCGGGGCGGCTCCATGTTGATGATGGCCTGCATCTTCTCCGGGTTGATCTCGATGCCTCTCCGACTGACCATGTAGCCGAGGAACTTGCCGCCCTGGACGCCGAAGGCGCATTTCTTGGGGTTGAGCCGGAGCTTGAACTCCTTCATTATTTCAAAGATTTCCCGGAGGTCGTCGACGTGGGAGGTGGCCTGCCTGCTCTTGACGATCATGTCGTCGACGTATGCCTCCATCGTCCGGCCAAGGACCGCTCTGAAGATCTTGGCCACCATCCTAGTGTAGGTGGCGCCGGAGTTTTTGAGTCCGAAGGCCATGACGAGGTAGCAAAAGATTCCCTCTGGGGTCATGAATGCCGTCTTCTCAGCGTCATCTTCATGCATGGAGATTTGGTGGTACCCTCTGAAAGCGTCGAGGAACGACATCAACTCGCACCCCGCCGTCTCGTCCACCAGCTGATCAATGTTGGGGAGAGGGAACGGGTCCATGGGGCACGCCTTGTTCAGGTCAGTGTAGTCAACACACATTCTGAACGTCGGCGGTTTTTGTGCGAGGACGACGTTGGCCAACCATGTCGGGTACTTCACCTCTTTGATGTGTCTGATTGAGAGGAGCATGGCGACCTCCCCTTTGACGAAGTCCCGCCTGTCGGCAGATAAGTAGCGCCGCTTCTGTTTGACAGGCGCGGAGGCCGGATCGACGGTCAGCCGGTGAGTGATCACCTGGCGGCTGATGCCTGGCATATCGTCCGGGCCCCACGCGAAGACGACGGCGTATGACCGTAGGACGAGGAGGATGGCGTCTCGTTGGTCCTGGGGGAGTTGCTTTCCGACCCTGAGAACCCGCTCCGGCCGGGAGGTATCCAAGGGGATTTCCTCGATTTCCTCGGCCGGCTCCGCATGTGGCCTCTCCTCGTCCATGGCGACGGCGGCCGTAATGGTGTCTATCCGCTGTCCTTCCCTTTCGGCCGGCCTCGTTAGCTTGAGATAGCAAGCTCTGGCTATCCTCTGATTTCCTCTGGCGTAGCCGATGCCGTCATTGGTGGGGAACTTGAAGCATAGGTGCTTCATGGAGATGATGGCCTCCAAGTCCTCCAGCACTGGCCGGCCCAAGATCAGGTTGTGGGCGCACTGGAGGTTGACCACCATGAACTCCATGTTGATTTTGGCATGGTGGGGGCCGTCACCGACTTCCACGGGGAGGACTATCGTGCCCTCGGCGTCGATAGAGTCCCCGGTGAAGCCGGATAACGGGGTCTTGATCGGCTTCAGCAGAGCTCTGTTCAGCTTCAGCTGCTTGAAGGTGTCCAAGTACATCACATTGACGGAGCTCCCCGTATCGATGTAAGTACGGTGGATGATGGAGTCCCCGATCTCACATCGGATGACTAGGGCGTCCCTGTGTGATTCTGTACCCGGAGGCAGATCCTTGTCGGTGAAGGTGATCGCCTCCGTTCGCTGCTTCTTCGGCTGGGGGGGAACGTGGGACACCTCCCCAATGTAAAGGGATTGGGCCCACTTCTTTCTCTGAGTGGCGGAGTCCCCCCCAGTGTTTCCACCCACTATGAGGTGGATGTGATTCTTCTTCGGCGGAGGCTCCTCGAAGTCCTCGTCGTCGCTGAGTCTACCAATCTCCCGCTTCTTCGCAGAGGGTTCGCCCCCATGTT